>JAMZAV010000382.1:0-694943 GCA_024449915.1 Sweltsa coloradensis
TTGATTGTTTTCTGGAAATGTCAATAATTTGTGTAAAAGGGGCATTATTGATGCATTGATTGGACGCTTCAAATATTTCAAATTTAAAAGGCTCCGCATGATCTCAAAACATGTGTCAAACATTCTACTGTGTATTGGCATCTGATTGGATGATTAAATATTTAAAATTTAAAAACCATTCGGAATGATCTCTAATAGTCCGAGGAACACCATACTGTGTAAAGCATTTGATTGGCTGATTCAAATTTGAAAATGATCTCGAACAATGCGTGATGTTTGTACGGTTGTGTGAACCGTGTGTATAGGCGCTATTGCAGCGCAGCCCTGGTGGGTACACTCGCGAACTAAAAATTCGTATCCCACACTCAAAACGAGATCATGCTAAAAATTGCATATAAATACTCGTATGAGCATTACCTGTCAAGATATGCAACAAAAACAAACGAGATCAGGGGGTCTGATCTCGGATTGAAAAATGATCTCGGAGCTCTGTTGTGTATTCGCCCGTATGATCTCGCAACGTATGCGAAACAAACACACACACACACACACACACACACACACACACACACACACACACACACACACACACACATATTATTTCCTTGGTTTCTAGTATCCAGACGGAAAGGAGGAAACCCGTCAGGCTCTCCTAGTTTTAATTCTTTTGCTTCGTTTTCATTTCTGCCACATTTATTTTCTTTTTGTATCATGTGTTGAGAAAACCTACCCTTTTCACCTTTTGGACGCTGTTTCTCTCCCCTACTGGCCCAATTATAAATAAATAATTACATACACACAATAAAATGTGACAAACAATTTTTTATTTTGAATAAGATTATTTTTATTATAAGTAGTCGTTTTAGGGCGCTTGTACAGCGAGTATTGCATATATTTATGCACATAATTACATTACAACATTGATTTTGTTCTGGCGTTTAATTGTATGTGCGGAGGATAAACCCACACATACAAAAATATTTAAAAGATACATCCAAGCTTTACACACGCAAATAAATTAAGATCTAAAAGCTCATGTACCCTTCTACATGACTGTGCGTAGGCTACATTCATCAAGAAACACTCCCGTCAGTAGATTGTTCATTTGTTCATTTTCACTGGATTTTTGGATGAGCGTACCGAGCGTAGCGAGCGAAGCGAAGATTCCATTTCACTACACTGGAGAAAAAAATCAGGAATGTTTTTTTTTCTTATTTTTCTTCTTTTTGTATTTTTGTCTGTTTGTCCCTAAGCCTTCTTTAATCAAGTTTGTCCGCACGATTCCCGGCTAAACGATGCTCCAATTGCGATGAAATTTTATGGAGGCCTTCGAAATCTCTGAATTTAGAACTGCCACGTTTTGAGCGCAATCGAAAAATTATTTCTCATTAAAACTCTTTTACTTATAACACCTACATGCTTCATCCGATTGCTATGATTTTTGCTCAGAACCTTTACTTTATGAATTAAGATATTCGTGTGAAATTTGAGCGCAATCGAAAAATTATTCTCATGAAAATCGAAATTTTACGGGTTTTATCATTTTTAAAACAATTCTTTGACTTATAACACCTACATGCTTTATCCGATTGTAATGATTTTTTCACAGAACCTTAATTTTATGAATTAATAGATAAGTGTTAAATTTGAGCGTAATCGAGAAATTATTTCTTATAAAAATCGCAATTTTACGATTTCTTTTTTTTAACATATTAAATTTTTTTAAAAAAGTTTAAAAAAAATTAAATTAAATTTTTTTTAATTTTAAATTTTAAATTTTAAAAAATTTAACTTGTAATGTTTTTTTTCACAGAACAACAGAAAACTACAAAACCACAGGGCAGCTCAAGCCCAATTCGCTCATCACAACCGGCGATTTAAGCTTTTTTCCTAGTTTACAAAAACAAAAACATTTACACTGCCCGTGACTGAAGTTTTGGCAAATGAACTATTTTTGGTATTGTAAATTATTATTTTTATTATTATTTTTATTTTTATTATTATTATTATTTTATTATTATTATTATTATTATTATTATTATTTATTATTTATCATCATCAATGTTTGTAGAAGTCGCACTTTAACTCGCCTCTACTCCCAGCGACGCCACTGACATGGACGTGTGCGCGCGCATCATCGTCATCGTCTGTCGTGTTGCGAGCCAGTTGGCACCCCCGCCTCCAACCCCCTCCGGCCAAAGGAGTGCTCGGCCGACGTGCTTTTTCTTTCCGGGTTGTTCACCCATAGGACGACCTGCCGCCCGCCCCAAAGACTGCCCTCCATGTGCAAGGAGCACTTGTGGCAGATATGACATGTGCCGTGTTAGTTTTATAAATAAATTCTATTCATCGAACAGACCATTGATCTTGATCTAACAACAAAGTGCATTTCGAGATAAAATACGAATTTAACTATTTTTTAAGTTATGTTTTATGTTTCCACTTCTGTGGCCCCACTCTCTGTTGGAAAAGTGCGCGGGCCATCAAATTCCAACTCGAACCTTTCTGGTTTTTACCCTGTTAGGGGAGTTTTTCCCTGAAATAAGGGGAGCCTGGGTCGTTGTCGGGGAACTTTCCCTTCCCTTTGCGACCTCCCGACGGGGACGACAATGACAACACGGGGGATGATGACACAGGACGGAGCGACCAGACGTGTGGGAACCCCTGCCCTCCCCATAAGCTTGTGGCATGGTTCTGGCCAGCACAGGCCTGTCCCACCCCTTGTCCCCCCGCGACATCCCTTACGTCCCTCCCTTCGTCTCGATTAGCCAAGTTGCATTACATTTTTCGGAAGCATACCGTACGCAATGAATGGAGTGGAATGGCCTTTCAGGGGGGGGGGGGGGTTAAAGGGGTTGGGATTGGGGGGAAAAAAATCTTTCATTTTTTAAAAAATTTTCAAGTTGCTGCCCAAAAGGGTAGAGGAGGGGATGCTTGATGGCAATTGATGGGCATGACCAACGAAAGGAAAGGGAATACCGCCAAATAAAGGTAAGAGAAGATAGAAAACCCAGTTTGGGAAATGAAGAAAAAGTAAAAGAAATGTTAGGGAGGGGAAGGAAAACGTACGAAAAGTGGAAACTGGAATCGAAAGGAAGGAAGGATGAACCTGCCACCGACTATTAGTCAACAGCAGAGGAAGACAACAATACAAATATATCTTTTCTTTAGTAAAGTTTCCATGAAACTGAATAATTTTTATTTGTTAGCAAATTTTGTTGAGTATTAAAAGCATTGTTGTAATTTTACTATTTCAAATATTTTCTTAATGTCGTTCCCCTTTTTGTGTCTGCATCTATGAATTTGTTTTTTTAGTTTTCCTCCTTTTTAAAAACGTTTTTATCTGAAAGGAAGACTTAAATAAATAAATAAAAATAAATAAATAAATGAGCCACGAAAAAGCTAAAGCTATTTCCAATTCAAAAAAGCATGTATAAGCAAATTAAAAAAAATCATAACGCATGAAATTATTGATCACAGATTAAAATTTTTGAAACGACATTTTCAAATTGTAGGGTCAGCTTCTTGGACAGTCTGCGAGTTTCGAGAGGGTGAAGTGCATGTCTGAGAGCAAGATGATGAAGGCAGCGGGGCTCGAACCCGAGTCGCACCTGCGCCGGCGCCCACCGCTTGAACCACCGTAGCCGAGTTTGGCCTTGTTCGGAGCGGGGGCGATCACTCGCCACTCAACTAGTACTTGCTAGGCTACCGTGCCTACAACACTCCGACGAAACCTCCTCGCTCGCACGTGGGCCCACACTGCGTCGAGCGTGCGTTAGTGTTGTCATGGAAACATGACGTCATTCACGGGAAGATCGCGCGACCTTTCCGGCTCCTAATTATGATTGTAAAATAATATAATGAATGGAACGGAAAATGATAGGCATTTTATGCATCTTAATTAATGAAAAGTCTGGCATTGTTCTTCATTGATCATCGAATGTAATTTTTGTGGAATCCTTAATTTTTAATTAATCAAAAAGCGCGCGTTGTACTTGCGCAGTAGTGCGACGTGTTGCCGCTAGATGGTGGGAGTAGGCGCGTTAAAGTGTGACATCTACAAAAGTTTTCTTTGTGTTGAATTTATGCACACTATTTACAACTCTCTATAAATATGTGGTACAGTTTATGCAACAAGAATATTTACTTTAATTATTCAATAAAATAGTTCATGCTTTCGAAGGTTCGTAAACATTGTAAATAGAGTAATGAAATATCAAAATCCTAGAATGTTGGTTTGTCGCAGCCGCCATCTTGACGTCGAGTGTCATTGCAAGCATCGGGGAAACGCGCCAAGCGATCTACTGTAAAATATTTAGTGTTTTCCCAGTGTAATTATTAAGTTCGGAAATTAACAGTGTTTAAATGGGGTGGCTAGTGATAAATAGCGTAATGCCGTTCCATGCAATTTCAAAGTTGTCGCGAGCGTCTTGCGCATTATCCGAGTCAGTGGCAAGTTGCAACGTTGAGGGAGCACAGGGATTTGGAAAGTGAGTCAACCCTAACTACTTGTGCGGGAGTCTAGTCGCGAACAATACCCTTCGTCGGTTGGGGCCCAACTGTTATCTTTCTGTAGAGAATCTCCTGTTCCCGATGTCCGCGTCACGCGTATCGGAACTTACTCTCTACGGATAAATGTACGGCACTCACACGTGTGAGCCAGTAAACAACAGTGATTTCGTTTTAATATGGCAAAAATTCTCAACAAAGATCCCATCACCTACGAACGAGAACGTGAATGCTTTTTACAGGAGTTGAGGCACTTTCACGATACTCGCGGGTAAGTTCGATTAACCCTTTTAAATTTAATTTTGGCTTGCATTTTAAAGCGGAATGTCAAAGTTCTATGTATCTCAGACCTGTTCGTAAGTTCAATATTAATTTGCATGTTTCATTTTCATAGGACTCCATTTCGTAAAATTCCGAAGATTAATGGCCATGAAGTGGACTTGTATCTTCTGTACGTCCTGGTTACTGCTCACGGGGGATGGGTTAAGGTAAGTTCAAAGTTGTGTTTGCAATATTATTGTCACACGCTTATCTCTACGACATGGGCATAGGCCTACTCTAGTGTAAGCCTAGAGGCAGGCCCCCCTCATTAACTCCAGGCCTAGCCTAGTCAGCCCCCCTCCCCGAGCCAGTAGTAAACAGTAAACACCACACTTGCTCCTGACAACAACAAATCGTTCATAATCTGATACGTTCATCCTTCATCATATTCCGTTTGTGGTGTCTGGCTCAAAGTAACTCGTCAATCGTAGGGTTAGACTTAGGCCTACTAGGTAGGTAGGCCTAGGCTTTAAATGCCCAGACTAATGCGCCCTGCTTTTTATTAGACTTTATGACCTGGGCATGAGGGTCTTAATAAAATATTAATTTAATTTAATAATGTGCAGAATGTGCTCAATGTGCTGTGGTATTGCGTGGGTAATTAAGAAGGGTTACACAGGGCAACCAGAGTGCTTTAAAGAATAGCCTGTTGATTGGTTATTCCTTATTCTAATTTCTACTTGTAGTCTATGGGTTTTGAGTATGGGTCATAGGCCTACCCTACTTAAAAAAATATTGCCAAGCATTAAATCCTGTATATAGGCCTCCGCCTATGGCTTAGCTTAGGCGGTTAGGCCCTAGGCGTAAGTTGTTTTGTGAGCATTAGGCCTAGGCCTATTTTATTTTATCCAATGGTAGGCCCTACACAATGATATAGCCTATAGGTAGACCAAATATAAACAATACCAAATACCAATTACAAATAAATAGGCCTATAAATTATCATTTTTAGTTCCAAGGCTCTTGCCTACACGTAGAAGTAGAAGTATATTTCTTGAATATATTTATTTGTTTTCTGAACTGCACTGCATTGTGCCGATATTGGGCCCTATAGGGACTCCTGTGCAACCTGAAGATAAATTTAACATAACATGGTAACATTTATTTATTTATCAGCATACAGGGCAAAGCCCCACAAGTGTGATCATACATAACTAATAACAATTTTTTGTTCAATTAGCTAAATTAGCCTCACACAATAGGCCTATGGATAGGGAGGGCTTCTAGTCCTCAATTTCGTAAAAAAAAAATCATCTAGGGAATAGTAGGCCTTAGGCCTAGATAATTTTTTATTGAATTGAAATGAATGATTAGAGTTGGTTTTAAAATTAGTTTGCATTTTAAGGGCTTTGAATATATAGGGCCTAGTCAATTTGTTGTAGATGATGATGGTAATACGAATATGGTGACCAAGCGCGTAAGAACATATTGAAAATTGGGAGGGGGTGAATTTATTAGCAGATTTTGTGGGCGCAAGCTGGGGTCTGGGGCAAAGCCCCAGCCGCCGAAAGCGAAAAAAAATCCACCATACTGACAGTTATTTCATCATTTTAATTGCACTCGGACTCTGTAAACGATGGTTTACAGCAACTAGGCCCTATCTGCAATCTAAAAACTAAAAAAAAACATGAAGTGGCTTATTTTAGTTAATTTCAACCTCTTATTTTATGTAGGTAATGACAAAGCACACAGGCAAACATATTCGTTTTACCAAGATGCCTGTCGAATTATATAGGCCTAAGTGTACCGTATGTGCATATTTACTACGGAAATTCTAGGATTAATATTTAACTCACATTAGTTTTGCCCCGCCTGCCCCCTGGTTCCTACGTCACTGATGATGACGGGTTCTTGTATAGTGATCAAGGACCTCACTTTTTTGGGTAAATAGATGGGAGTTGGCATGAACAAATAAGACAGCGGTTTGGATTAGTGAACAGACTAGGGTGGGGATGTCAAGTTCCTTACACAATCCTGGACAAGAGAACTGTCTTGAAAGTTCACAAATCATTCTTATGGCTTTCTTTTAAAGGTCAAAGAGCCTTTTTGAATGAGGAGAAACACCCCAAAAAGGAGTAGGGGGAGGGGGCAACTTGCCACCTCCCCCTGGAAAACTAAATCCAAATGTTAAAAAATATAAATCATCTTTAACAAAATATCTTGTGATGCTTTTAATCTAGGGTATTAATTAGGCCTAGGTCTACCCACTTGTTAAAATATTGCTTGGGCTACCTACCACGTGTTACCGTACGTAAAATGTAATTTATATTGTGTAGGCTTAGTTTCATTTCCGTGGAATCCATCCATGAGAAATGTAGTAAAACCCATATTTAAAAATTCAGAATCACTGAGAAAAATACACTTGAAATGTTGTAAACAGCCATTTCAGTTCCTAAGTTTTTTTTAAATGTCACTAATTGCAAATTTGCAGCCACTGCGTAGAGCGACCAAGCAGTGAATGTTTATCAAATAGAAGATTATGCACCCCTCCTCGGTTTCTGTCTCCTATGTAGGCCTACCAACATTACGAGACTCTTAATTCTCTAGCAAGTACCTACCTTTTTTAATATCGTGTAAGTGGTGTGGATTTAAAAGAAAGCATTTTTTCAAGAGAATGTCCTTTATACTGTGGACTAAAAAATAAATGTGTAGGCTATAGGACAGAATGAACACGGCTCTAGCCAGGTATATTTCTTGTGTGGTGACTGGTGAGTGTGATTGCTTGAGCTGGTGGTGAAAAGCATATTCCTATGAAAACATAATAGCCTACCCAGGCCACTCACACTTAATGTTGCATGGGTTGGTAGCCTACTGATTTAAATAAAAGTTAAGGTTGGTAGGCCTACTTTAGCCTAGGCCATACATAATAAAATCAAATGGCCTAGGAAGCTATGCCTAATTAGAACCTAATTATACCTAACTAACCAGAAAGTTTTCCATAGGCTGTCAAATCTTGTTCAAATTATTGATTGTTTATAGACTTGTCACCTACCTACTTGCAAAACATTCATAGGCATTACCTATATTTTTCATCAAGAATAACTTTCCCCCTCTACAGTTCTCATGTACACACAATTTCTGGAGACAAGATTAGTATGGTAGGTCTACTTGACTCTTTACTCAGGAGTAGGGTGTATTGTTGGCCTCATATTATTGTGGTCATACAAATATAATGTATACCGGTACATCCTGTACTATAACGTACGCATGGGATTAATAGATACCCACCTAGGTAATCCTGCTGTCCGACGTGGGGTTGTCAGTGTAGCCAAGGTTTTATTTAGACTACAGTCCTTGAATTTGTTGGGAATTGAAACAAGTAATTTGCACAAAGTGAAGAGCAATAGTTCACAAGCTGAAGCCTAGATTGATTTGTAGGCCACAGTAGGGTGTAAGATCTGCCGAGGAGTTTGGAGTTGACCAGGTCCCCTCCCACCGTTTACACCTTCCGCCCCTGCTCTTTCTTGAAGGTGGTATCCCAGCCCACATGCTTTAGTATTATAGTGGCTCCAGTAGTGGTAAACTCTTGCGTGCAAATGGGTGTTTGATTTATTTCCGGTAATTCGGTCGGTATGATTGTGTGCAGCCAATAGGTAAGCCCATCACTATCAGTATCAGCCAGCGTACACACAGCAGTTTTATGATATTGGGAAGCACAAACTGCAGGGATGTCTCCCTTCAACAAGTGGAAGTGTGGTTCTTCTGGTTGTTTTGCTCCGCCTCCCTAGCACCTAGACCAGCACCCGGGAGTGAGCTTCACCGGGGTGTCACCCACACCACGTGACGTGCCCGAAGTAAACAGCATCTTATTATAGCCGGGCGTTGCGCCATGTTGCCAAGTGTGTTATTGTCACGTGGTGGAGGCTGCCTAAGTAGGGGTTGCCCCGTGTGAGTGTGGCGCAAGGTCAGGGTTCCCCCCTCAACCTGCCACGCGCGCGGAGCGGTGCGTACGCGCGTTGCGGGGTGCCATGTGACGTCAGGTCCTCAGTCAGGTAGACTGAGTACCAAGTCACACTTGATTCCTAGTTTCTGGGTAGGTTCATTGAGGTGTGTGACGTTCTCAGCATATCATTCTGCGGGATCGAACCCCGGTCACTTTCGGATTCGATATCTCACTAAGGTTAAAAAAGGGCTCTCCTCTAACTCTCAAAGCTTATTAGGCCCTAAACAAGCTAAATTTTTGGTCGATGTATGCATTTTTCGTGTGACTATTTGGGACAATCTAATCAAGACGGGGCAAAGATACCGAGTAGAGTAGAATATGCACAAAAATCCTTTTGATAAAAGGAACAACGCAACCCGAACGTGAACACATAAATGATTTGCTCAGTTGGTTGAATTCCCGTGCTGGCTACTGTAATCTGATGGGATTTATTCTCCACCCAGTAGGCGTGTGTAGGCCTACTGGGTAGTCACCTAAATTAATGTTACGTACGATGTGGTGATGGCCAGGGTGCGAATTGATGGCTTAGCATAGGGGATGTTTATTCATACTTTTGGGATCCTGGGGGTCGGGGGCAAGCCCCACTGCGGGGGGTTTTTTTTTTGGTATTTTCCCTCGAGAGGCATTAGAAGCGATCTGAGGAAAAAAATGGGGGTATTATTGCCCTCAAGATGGCATAAGAAGCAATTTGAGGAATTTTTTTGGGGTATCATTGCCCTCGAGATGGCCTTAGAAGCGTTTTTGTAGGAAATTTTGGGTATATTGCCCTCGAGATGGCTTGAAGCGATCTGAGGTATTATTTTGAAAGGAATATGTGTAAATTGACGCATTATTGATTAACATTACGAGATAAAGTCACTGGATATGTTATGAGATAGATGGGAATCCAGAGGTGGGGATTTAGCCATCCCCGGAACTGGAAGGGATACCTGTCAGTAAAACAGACGGGGGAAAATCCCCCCCATCCCCCCGTCAATTCGCACCCTGGATGGCAACACCAACACAACACCTACACCTCGTCACTTGTCAACGGTATCAAAGTCGTAATGTTGAGCTATGAGTACAATAGTCGCGTTTGTCCTGCACATTACGCGAAATGTAACCCCCCCCCCCCGCACCCTCCTTCCTTCCGAACTTTGCCCTAAAAAACTTAGTAGGCCAAATTCCAAATAGTCTGACCTGGCTGACTTAAAGTTAAAAACCTTCTGTTTGTTATCTGCGTCTTCCAAAGCCATTTGAGAAACACTGGTCGGTTGAGTGATGTAAATGAAAACCCATCTCTCGTTGTAAAGGGTGTCGCGGGCCACTGTTGTACTACACTTACAGCAGGCCTCCCATGCGCGTGCTATTCTATTGCTGTTTATTCGATTCACTATTGTACTACAACGTTACGTAGCAGTTCTAAGTTAGAGATTGTGAAGGTTCTCTGAAAAGGTAGTACCATTGAATGGGCTACTTAGTAGTTAGGAGTACCGTTTTCCCCTTCTGTTTCGTTTTTTTACCTGTGCGTGTTACTGTAGTAAAAACACACATAACAAAATCTTGTAAAAATACAGCCAAACCTTACACACTCGAAATGAGATCTAAAAAAAGGGCCAAGCTCATCTACCCTTCCCCAAACATTGCGCATTCTTGAATCATAAACGTACAGTGTCCCGTAACAACATCCTAGAAAAGTTTGGCAAAAAAGAATTTGCAACTAGTATTACTTTAAACGTAGGCCTAATGATCATGCAAATTTTGTTATGTGCGAGATCTCAATACTTTTTCCAAGTTCCATTGCAAAATTATTGTTTAAAAAAATAAAAAATTAATCAAACCGAGTAATGCTGTGGTGGGCCCCTATTACCAATTAAGTCTTTTTCTCCCCAAGAAGGAATGTCATACACCAACCAAATTTGGAAATTTGTGTTTGTCAGGTAGGCCTACCCAAATCCCCTTGATTTTTTGATAGTTTTTAAGTTCCACATCACGTTTCATGACGGTCCCACCTCGAAATAATTAACTCTGCTTGCTGTATAAGGTGCCCGAGTGTGTAGCGCACCGCGGCTTGGCTGCGGCGCCCTAACGGGCACCTAGATAATAATGCTCACGACTCTGTGTCTGGTATCGAATCGGCGACCCCCTGCAACAACATGCACGCACGTGGCGAGTGTGAGTCAGACCGGCGCACTATCTTACACCCGCCCGTCACCTAGTCTGGTCTAGGCCGGCCGGCGTAGCACGTGTTTGATGACCTCAGCCTAAACGATGGGGCTCTCGGCCGACGAGTGCTTATCACAGCTGTGCAGTATTATATCACTTGTTAGCACGTACAATAAGTCGGACTTGTCAGGCGGGAGGAGGGAGCCTCGTTAGGGATCGAAACAGGTATGTACGGTCAAAACAAAATAATTATCGACAAGAAGAAACAAAATTTTCTTCACCACAAATACCTACCTACCTTTGAATTCTCATAACTACATTTTACAACTTGAAAGTCCAACCCAACTAAATCTTGTATTATTTTCACCTTGAATTTACCGCTTTTACGTATTTCAAAACCGAAAATGTCCTTTCATTTTCTTTTCCAATACCTACTGACGATGGTTTAGTTAGGCTAGCCATCCTAGATCAAAAGACCGGCCGCTCTTGAGAGAAAAACTGACAACCATTTTTTGATCGAGCAGCGGATTTTTGAAGTAAAGTGTTCAATTGAAGGCTACGGCAGTGGTTGTTCCTTGTAAAAAGACATGTTGCTGTTGAAACGTAGGACGTACATGGAACTAGCTAGCGAGCGGCACTGCACGTTTGTTGTATCGCGAGCCCCTCGTGGTCTTGTCTGGGGGGGGGGGGGGGTCATCCCCACACTGGTTGCTGGTTGACGGTGTTCGCGTGCGGTATCAGCTGATTCAAGACAGGGGGTTGTGTTGAGATCTCGTAGTCATGGGGTCTCTACCGATGTTTCATGTGACGTCGGTGTTACCCTTGACCTTGGAGGTGTAGAAGGCGAAACTTACGTCTTATCACATTCACAGCTCTACTCTGTGCATCCTTATTTCGCATTAGCAAAGATCAGAAGAAAACATTTAAAAAAAACTAGCTTATTATGCGACTTTATGCGTTGTCATCATGCGCTTTCAAAGATGTACATTGCAGTAACATTCGCCTGAATAGAACTGACTGAGTAGTGGAGCCCGACTCGCTGCTCGGGGTTGTCGGTTCGACCCTCGTCCGCGCTCGGCTCTTGGCTCGCCTCTTGGTTTCCATCTTTCATGAACCTGGTTGTGGAACACATGCCTCGTTCAGACAGTCATGGTAAAACATTTCCCCTTTATCAGCTTATTTATGTGTGTACTTCCTCCGGGACCGCGTTTGTGTATCCTCGTCGCCAGGAATGTGCTCGCTCGTGGTAACCCGTGATCAAGGTCAGGGGGGGGGGATCTGTAATATCTTCACTTCAGCAAACTATTGCATACGCATTCAGGCATTTAATGGCCGAGTAATTACGATCATTTTCCATTCAAAGTTATTCCGTGTTTCGAGTCATCATCGCAGCCGCCATTTTCTCGACTGCAGCTCTTGGAACATGTCCACTAAAAGCCCGTAACGTTAAATCCAGCTTCCCGGGAGTGTTTTACGTTCGTCAAATAATTCTCATACTTCATGGAAATGAGCGTTTTATACGTTCTGCCCCTACCGAATGTCACCTCGTATGCAGCTGGCCAGCTAGCAGCTTGAGTGGGTCGGTGAACCCCTGCCTGCCTGCTAAGGTACCCGCCGCTTAGCGCGAGCCAGTGCGGCTCCTACGGCACGGCTAGCCTCTCGCTGTAACGCCACGGCACGGCACGACTGCACAGGGATTAGGATAAATACCAATAACTCGCCTTCAAGTAGCTACAAAACTATTTTCAAGGACAATCACACAATTTTCTAGACGAACAAAAAACGTATTACAATAAGTTATTAAGAAAAATAATCCATCTTAAACAAATGCAATGGTTTGACCACCCGTGACCAGATAATAACGAAAGTAGTGAGCATTAAAAATGAAACCCATTTAAAAGTGGACTGTTCCATGCATGACGAAGAGTGGCCATCTTGTTTTCTCTACCAATTCATTTTTATTGGGAAAACGATAATTACGTCGGTAATTGAACGTTTTATCGGTGAAGGCGTCGGTGTGCGCCAGTTTTTCGCGAAAGGAAGGTGCTTTATGTCGCCCGTATCGACCGCACGCGTACGAGTGCGAGCGAGCGGGAGAGAGCGAGAGAGAGAGAGAGAGAGAGAGCGTCACACCCAGCCAGGCTTCCTCGCGCGGCCCAGCCCGACCATCAACACGTAACATCTTCGGACGGGATTGTTGCTCGTACGACTACGATTCAAGATTAAAGTGTTACATGTTTTTAACCACCCATCATCATGCATGGGGTGACTGGTGCTCGCAAGATGCCAGACACACCCACTCCTTTCCTTTCCTATCTTATCTAATAGAGCTAAACTTTTTGAAACATAAATCAATAAACCTAAACAAACAACCATTTTATTGTCAACCAATCACCTTGTTGGCATAACATGAGTGTTATGTTATATCGATCATATGATATTGTTGCCACCCCAATCACTGCTAACATGAATGTTGACTGAAGTCACACACTTCGATACTCACGTACATCTGGATTAGGTAGGTAGTGCAAGGCGTTGTCAGTATGCCTGTTCGGGGAGGGAATCAGTGAAGTAAGCCTCTTGGTTTGACTGTTAATTCGCTCTTTACCGTCAAACGGCTGCAAACATCTTGATGAAAACCTGAAGGAGTGGTGTATTGCTAAAAAAAGAAGTGCCGGAACGGACCATGTACGATTTTTTTTTTTTTTTTTTTAAACACGTGCATATAATAGGCAGAATTTTTTCACATTGTCAAAGAGCCAAGGGGTGAATGGTTGTCAGTAAGAAACTAATAACTAATTCAGATGACGTTGAGCTATTTCGTTTATGAAAAATAAAAATGTCACTTATGACACCCTCATAACTGCAAGGATGTAATTGGGCGTAACAATGTTTAGTTATATTTCCTATGTTTGGCAATAAAATAATAATGCGTATCAAAAACCTCGTTAGTGGCTTCAACTACGGATTCATTTAAACTGTAAACAATTTTTTTCTATTGATTGTGCTTTAGCTCCCTGTATGTTTTTAGCACTAATGTGTGATTGGGACTTTGAGTGCTCAATTTGTTTCAATGGTGTACGTTGCTCTGTACGAAGGATTGAGTAATGAAGTGCCCCACCGCGCCAACAGGCTTAAAGCACCACATATTCCCAAGAAGGTAAACATGCCCATTGACCAGTGAGGCTTGAGTGAACAAAACAAGCATCAAATGACTAAAATGAAGGAGCATAAATATTATTTCAATTTACAATATTTCCTAGCACAAATATTAAATTTTGTATATTTTGTGAACACATTTGAACCATTACAATACTAGAAAAAGAAGAGGAACGTCGTTCCGACTGGTAAAAAAGTACCGGAACGCCGTTCCGGCGCGTTCCGGCCCCAATACACCACTGTGCATTTGTATTTTGGTCCAATCGAAGAAATTGCGCTTTTGCTGTTTTAGATTTTTTGCGGTTTTTGTTGCAATGTATTTTGGTCGGTCCAATCTAAGAAATTGCGCTTTTGCTCTTTTAGATTTTTCTTGCGATTTTTGTATTTCTTCGCTCTCTACCGGCATGGTCACCGCTCACAAGTTGACCGTTACTTTATTATCCCGCCATATGAATATGACCAACACAAAACGGACGAGTCCAAATCCAACCAAATCAACCCGAATGTGTGAAGTATTTTGCTTATACTCTGGCTCGCTTGAGGCCTATTATACCTATGTATTATAGATATAATAAATATTGATGGGTCTACTTGCTGTGGACAACTACGCTCATCCATCAGCGCGACTGTAAATTTTTTCCCGAGCTAAAACTAAAACCTGCCCCTTTTCCTGGGGCCCCTGAGGCGAGGGGGGGAGGAGGCCCCGTCACTTGATGGCTGGCTGACAGTGAATACTGGTAACTGCTTCAGCTGGGGATCGAGCTCGCGGCCCCGCGTCGCGCGTCAACACTGCACACCTTGTGACAACGACCCTCTAATCACACCAGTGTGTTATCTGTGTCATATGTTGAACTGGTCTGTCTTGAGGTTGTGGGTGGGTGGCTTCTTATCCGAGGACATTCGCTCTCGAGAGCTGCGGGGCTGGTTGTTGGTCAACACCCCTGCTGTGATGTGTCACGCTCCCTTCCGTAGAGACCGGCGAGTACTGTGCCGCTGCCGACAATCCTAGGATGTCCACCGAGGATCTTGTCTGGTTGGCTTGCCTGGGGGTCGAACCAGGAACCACACACGTGTGTTGTGCGGGATGCTTTGCTGTGTACAGGGTTCAAACCCACACCCCCATGGAACCAGTCAGACTCTGAGCGACTGCTGCTTGGGCTGTGTGGCTCCCTGGACCCTGATCTTCTCTGTCTTGCGGAGTTGAATCTCGCTCATCTTATTCTCTGGTCACAACGGTGAAATGAGGAAGCTGGCCTGGCCGTGATGTAAACCGCGCGACCACGTGGTCTGACGCACCTGTCTCGGCCCCCATCCACTGGCCGACTCTTCCCGCGTGCCGACTAACTACTATGGTCGTAGTAATCGGGACTTTCATTGAGAGTTGTGCCTGCCGTGAGCCAATAGGGTGTCCGATGTGGTACGCTCGCTGTCCGGTGCTAGACCTCGTCGTAGGGGGAGGGGACTCGCCACGTGGTGCTGGCTAGGCCTCTGACGGGAGAGCATCGTATCGTACGTTCCTCAGTCCGCGTCAGCTGTTCGGGAGTAGAAAGCGTCGGTCGGCAACCTGCTGGCTGGCTGGCTCGGCTCTGTCTGCTGCGCTCGCGACACGAGCCGAGGTGATACAACCGTACTTGCCAGCCGGGGTTCTGTTCCCGGGAGGAGTTAGGTGATTCCCTGACTGGGGAGGGGATCGAACCCGGATCACCACGTTGTTGTGCTCTATGATGATATCAAACATAAATGAATAGTCTCAATCACCTCATTCACCCACTAGGTGGGTTATAGACTAGTGTACCATTGCCAGCCTGGGGATGTAAACACGGGTGTGTCGATTAAATAATACATCCAGAACTAGAAAAACCCAAAAAATAGGAAAAGTCGATTTTGGCAATGAATATTTTTATACAGTACCATTAAATGAAATAATTCTATTTTTTACAACACATTAAAAAATACAAATACGGTTTTTATCGGTTTTTCCCCCGGGGAAGGGTTTCCGTTTTTCACACAAAAACTAAACACCCAAAAATAAATAACAAATTAAAAAAACAATAGAAATTCCCAAGGTATGGGCGTTTCTTTTTTAAAAAAACAATTCAAAACATTTTAGATTTATCAAAATTTAAAAATCCAAATCTAAAGGGGTTTACCAACAAAATAACAAAAAAATATAAAAATACCAAAAAAAAATTAAAAATTTTTAAAATTAGGTATGCTACTCAAAAAATAATTATTAATTTTTTAGGGGGTAAAGGGTGAGGCCTTTTCTAACAAAAGTATTTTTTTCTTTGCGAAAAATGCAATACTATAGAAGTTGTAAAATAATTTTAAAATTTCAAAATTTTTTTGGGCAGTTCTTTTCAAAAGCCCAAAAATTTTAATTTTTTAAGTTGCTAGCCTTTCAGAAAAGCTCGGCCCCTTCAAATTGGGGGGGGGAATCTTTTACTGCTTTCTCCCCCAAAGAAAAACCCCCCCCCCCCCGGGAAAAAATAAAGGGCTTTTCGGGGGACCTGGCTACAGAAAAAAAATTCAATCTAAACCATCCAATAAAGGCCAAAGAAAAAGCAACCAAACCTGACGTTTCCCGACCGTTTTGAATATTTTTTGGGAAAAGGGGGGAAAGATTTTGTTTTCAAATTGGTTTTCAATAAAGAACCCGAAATTGCCCGGGCCCTTATAGTTGTTACCCAAAAAACAACATTTACCCCTTACAAATTTTTTTTCCGGTCTCGATTTTTCCCTCCCCAAAATTTTTTCCTTTAATAACCCAAAATTTTCACTTTGGGGTTTTAAAATTATTTTAAGCAAATTTTTTTGTTTATCCGTCGGCCCGCGGGTTTCTGACCAGACGGGTGGGACTACAATGTTCATATTTTACATGGACATTAAGGTTATAGAAATATAGTCTCTTTTGAAAAAAAAAGTTGAAAAAGTTTGTTGGAAGGCTTCCAAATAAAGGTTTTAAAATAAGCCTTAAACACTTGGCATACAATCAACAGTAACCATAGTTACTTGACACTTGTTGACGGTATAAGCAGAGTTAGGCGGGAAAGTGCGATACGTAAACAAATAGCGGACATTTAAAATTTTTCTTCTTTGTGTGGAACGAGAAAAGGTGTCTTATACTCTCAAAAAACAAATCAGAAACCGTCCCTGGCCTAGGCCCAGATGTGGAAAATTATTTATAATGAAAAAAGTGTAGGTCTAAAGTTCCTTTGGCTATAGGACTAGTAAAAATTCATACTTACATTACATGTTTGACAACCTAGCCAACCCTATGCCAGCACAACATTGTTCTGATAGGGAACTTGCTCATCTGTTTTTAATAATTGCAACAATCAAATCATTTCATACAACTTGTCTTTCGATTGGCCCGCGTTTATGAAGGCACTGCCATCTAGAATAAATATAGAACTTTTTCGAGCTCTTTGCTACACGCAAATTTTTTTAAAAAGTGTTTGGATTTCGTGATACTCTTTCAACCCATAGAATCCTATATAATTGCCTACTATAGGGGTTTAATATCAATGCTTTCAACTCACAACCCATAAACGTTTTCACGATACCTTTTCAAGAATACCAATTCCTTCGAAAACGAAAACGACTTCGTTTTCAAATTGCGTTTTTAAATACTCATCTCCCACGAACTCAAGAATTGGGGTCCAGTCCTTATACGTCGTTATACCAGGGTTATACCAACCTATACCCAGGATGTACAGGAATCCGGGTCTAGATTTTTAACATCCTAGATTGTTACTGCTAATACCAAGAATTTAAATCAATTTTGATAAAATATTATATTTTAGCAAATAATTTTGTAATGGAACTTGAAAAAGTAATGAGATCACACACATAACAAAAACTTGTAAAAAAATACAGCCAAACCTTACACACTCAAAGGGAAAGAGATCTAAAAAAAGGGCCAAGCTCAAACTACCCTTCCACATAAACGTACAGTGTCCCCTAACAGCATCCCCGAAAAGCTTGGCAAATAGAATTTGCATGTTATTACGTTTAAATTAATTAAAAAAAGAACTTGGGATAAACTATTACGTTAAATTAATAATCGCAAATTCTTTTTGCCAAACTTTTCGAGGATGCTGTTATGGGACACTGACGTTTATGTGGAAGGGTAGATGAGCTTGGCCCTTTTTTTAGATCTCATTCCTTTTGAGTGTGTAAGGTTTGGCTGTATTTCTACAAGTTTTTTGTTATGTGTGTTAGATTATACAAGAGTTTAAAAATCCAATCAGTGAAGATTGTGTTTCCTGATTTACACAACAATAACAAAATCATCAAAATAACAATAACATAATTAAACAAGATAAAATTCAAGGTATGCGTACTCAAAATATAATTCATTATATTTTAGATGTACAGGCCTGAGGCCTACATAACAAAACGATATTTTTACATATCTGCGAAGTGCGATACTATAGAAGTGTGTAAGTAATTTAAAATTGGCTAAATTCGAACTTGGGCAGTTCTTCAATAGCCACAATCATTCAATTGCTTGTACTAGTACTTGCTAGCCTTTACACGAAGCTCAGCGTTCGAATTGGGGGCGAGAGGGTGCTACTGCTATCTCCCCCAAAGAAATCCCCCCCCCCCCCCCGAATAAAATCAAGGCCGCTGTCAGTGTCGCACCATGCCTCACATGATAAAATTACAATCTAATCTATAATAAAGTCTAAACGAAAGCAACCAAACATTCTGGAGCTGTTCTCCCCAGACCTGCGAATTGAATGGATTGGTTTGGTTGGACCGGGGGGTAAATGATGATGATTTGATGGCTGGGCGGCAAGTGACGTATATATTAGAACCAGCCCTCAATGAAAGAACAGCAATTCGACCTCGGACCACTGATATGATGTCATACAGAAATCACAATGCATTGTCAACAAATTTCACATCCATTATAGATTGATGATGTGGCCCATGAAGGGATTGGGCGAATGTTTCCTGATGTACAAGAGTTTTGCAATTCAGTTATCTGATAATTATTGATATTGACCTTGAAAGTCGTCAGCTGCTGCTTCCAAGCTAAGCAGACGCTATATTGTATCACTTGTGGGTGTCAGCAAAGTCGTCAGCTGCTTCTAAGCTAAGCAGTCGCTTGTGGGTGTCAGTTGCGACTGTTTCCTACGCACTTCACTGCCCCAAGCTGACCGTGTGGGTGTATGTAGTAGTAGACCGCCGTGGAAGGTACCATGTTTGATTTCCCTTATTTCACAATGTGGACAGTGGCGTAGGAACTATTTTTTTAGTGGGGGGGTCACACTAAAGTTGAGTACGAGGTTGGGTGGGCAAACCGGGGCCCGGGGCGAAGCCCCAGCCGCCGGAGGCTATTTCGCCGCAGGTGAGATTTTTTTAAAGGTGCCCTTGATAGGTGGCCTAAAACACGTTTTCAGGCGAATTTAATTATGAATAAAGGTTACATTTTGAAGCTTATATCGCATTGAAGATTGATTACCTGCCTGAAATTGGTCGACAGTCTGCTTGGGAGTGAAAACACTGCACACAAAATATAATGAATATTAGTCTAAAATCAGATGGCTAATCTAGTCTCGCAAATCACGTCTCTTACTGAATCTTTCTAAAAAATGTTAACAAAAGCCTTCTTTTTTGCTTGCAAGCCCGACTGTAGTAAAAATCCTAAAAATCACCCAACAAGTTATTATAAGTTAGCAAATGACACCCATACCTAGCTTGACCCCCCCCCCCCCCACTGGGGGTCAAGCCAACAAGTGGGGAGAGGAGTTTCCCCCCCATCCCCCCCGTTCCTACGCCCCTGAATGTGGATGAATTGATTGACTGCGACTCTGCGAGCAAGATAATTTCACAATATTGAATCGCCGCCGAACACCGAAATTTGCAAATAATAAAACCTAAATTAAACAGCTGATAAACTAGGAATTAAGTCTAGCAACCATTTAAGTGTAGAAGCTCACCGAAAATGTTAAATTTCATTTGAAACTACCTACCTACTCGCTTTTGTGTATTTTTTTTTAGAATTTTGGTGTGAAATTAAAATATATCACAGAAGAATCCAATAAAGTTTATTTTACTGAAACTCCGAAATATGCAATTTCCATTTTCCAAAACGAAATTGATTTAAATTAATAAAACCACTTTCGTGGGAATAGACAACCTTCCAAACGCATTGTAGCCCCCCCCCTCAAGTTATAAGTGAAAACAAGACAATAATCAAAACAATAGCAAGAAAAGGTCGGGGAAAGAGTCAAAACTATCTCAGATGTGGTCAAAGGTGACCCGAGGTTGTAGGATGACACTTGTTGACGAGCCTAACCACGCGTTACACTCGAGAGTCACGAGAGTTTAGAGATTGGGGGGGGGGAAATCCAGCAGTGGCAAATCCTACATTCGCAAGGGGGGGGCTTTAGCGCCAGTGGCGTATCCATAAATTCATAAAGGAGGGGGTGTAACCAATTTTTGCATCAACTCAATTTGCACCATTTCAATTCGTATCAACTCAAATAACTCAATTTGCACCATTTCAATTCCATCAACTCAATTTGAATCATTTCAATTTGCATTAACTCAATTCGAATCAACTCAATTCGAATCAACTCAATTCGAATCAACTCTATTGGCATCAACTCTATGCGCATCAACTTCATGCGCAACATCTCAATTCACAACAACTCAATTCGCATCAACTCAATTTGCATCATTTTAATTTGCATCAACTCAATTGAATTCATATTGATGTACTGAAGGCTGCCAGGAGGCTAGCCCCCCGGCAATTTTTTCTCATTCAAGGTCATTTTGGTTCAATTTGCATCAACTCAATTCGCATCATTTCCATGTGCATCAACTCTATGCGCATCAACTCTATGCGCATCAACTCAATTTGCATCATTTCAATTTGCATCAACTCAATTGAATTCATATTGATGTACTGAAGGCTAAATGGGGGGTCTGGGAGGCTAGCCCCCCGGCAATTTTTTCTCATTCAATGTCATTTTGGTTCAATTTGCATCAACTCAATTCGCATCATTTCCATGTGCATCAACTCTATGTGCATCAACTCAATTTGCATCATTTCAATTTGCATCAACTCAATTGAATTCATATTGATGTACTGAAGGCTAAGTGGGGGGTCCGGGAAGCTAGCCCCCCGGCAATTATTTCTCATTCAAGGTAATTTTGGTTAAACAACTTTGTATGTACTAAAATCCTCTTTTTAATCAAAACATTTTCTTCTTCAAGATCATTTTGGCGAAAATCTGTGCTTTTTTAAGGATGACCAACTGTGTATTGTTAGTTGGGGAAAACAGGAAAACGAGGAAATTATTTGGGGGGGGGCGGATTGCGATTAGGGGGAATCCCCTAGTGACGCTCTGCCAACAGTGCTAACCACTTGACTCTGGTTCAGGAGGTCCCTGGTTCGAATACCGTCGTGGGCTGCAATCCTGACTAAAGGTTTTCCAGGTTTCCTCAGTTGCAAGGGATTGAGTCCTCTAATAGACTATAACAGACCTCGGACATAGTTCACCTGACAAGGCCCGATACATTGCACCCTACAACAGGGCAGGTTTCCCTCGGTCCTGACTCCTGAATCTCGCAGCAAGACGTCTGTTCTCGGGGAGAGACAACGCATAAAGCAGGTCCGAGCGCGAGCGACATACACACAGATAGACAGACAGCCCCGAGCAGAAGGTAGAAGATCAATAAAGAACTCTTCTCGCCCTAGCAACGACCGCAATCACGCGGTACATCTGGGGCAGGGGTTATCAGCGGTGCATTCAACAGGCGGGGGTGACACATACACCACACTACACTAGCGGTATTGATTTTGATTTTTGTTCATTTTACATGTACGGAAGCCTCACGGTTTGAATGTTGACGTGATTTGTAGGTTTGTTTCAATTTGATTTGAGATTCACCAGCCTAATAAACTGTCGCTTGTCGTTCCCATCATCACATGCGAGTACGTATCGGTGGGAACAGGAAGCACCAGGACAGCAAGTAGCTCGGGCCTGCACGTGCTGGCGGCGCCGAGGCCGGGCGGGTTGTTGGGTTGCTAGGTTAGGTTATTGATCACAGAGACGCTCCATACTCACTTGTCACTCGTCGTGTCGTTCCCATCATCACATGCGAGTACGTATCGGTGGGAACAGGAAGCACCAGGACAGCAAGTAGCTCGGGCCTGCACGTGCTGGCGGCGCCGAGTGTCACGCCTGCCGGCCGGGCGGGTTGTTGGGGTTGCTAGGTTAGGTTATTGATCACAGAGACGCTCCGTACTCGACTGTCACCGGCCGGCCGGGCGGGAGATTCCGTGCGTCATCAAGCAAACAGTTCGAGTCCCGACTTACAAGTTACAAGCCATGTGTGCGTGGAGGGAGTCATTCTGTTTTCCAAGCTGGTAACTACGTGATTTCTGCTGGCGGCCGATACCACGTCGTGGGTGCTCGCCAGTCTAATAATATCTGCTGTCTGTCCTTAGCAGCTGCGTTTTATGTCCTCGTTCTAGAGTACCGGGGCGTGGGCTGGCTCTGTGTGCGGGTCCTCTTGTCATGTTGATATTATGATGGTTGGCCGAGGGAACTGTGGAGATATTGATCCCACCTCGCTGTCTCGCATGGTTGGTAGCTGGACCCATCTGCACTCTACTCCACACGGTCGCGACACCGAATGTCATCGCAGAACGTGGTGAAAGTAGAGTCCCTCGCCGAGCTCCTCAACAAATGTGAACGTCATAATACTCAAAGTCGAGCAGTGAGGTGAGAAGGACGTGTGTGTACGTACATGCGACATATTGGATTGCGAGGACTGGTCTGTGAGTTCACACTACATTGTACACCGAGGAGGGAGGAGATGAATCCTCCGCTGCTTGCATGTCCCACACATCGGCCGAGCCTCGAGATAACGTCCGCCCGCATAGACCCAGCTGCATGTGCACACACCACACCCCACACCACTCAACAGCAAACTAAAATAGAATTATCACTATCATAAAAGCCAAACTAACTTTAATATTCTCTCGACGTGAGTGGAGGCGGCCAACGCCTCTGCTTCAACCACAGGCTTACATGGCACACTGACGAGGTGGCGCCCAAGGCTGACTGTTCAACACGCTTCTTACGATGTGGCGCCCAAGGCAGACTGTACCCGGGCTTACCATGTGGCGCCCAAGGCAGCAGACTGTGTTTGGGCTTACGAGTTACCATGTGGCGCCCAAGGCAGACTGTGTTTGGGCTTACGAGTTACCATGTGGCGCCCAAGGCAGACTGTGTTTGGGCTTACAACCCACACCATTTTCTGGTTAGTTCACACGTCTTTGCAATGAGCCTGCCTCGTGTTTCGAAAGCATTCACTCACTGTCTAATGAAACTCTCCTCGAAGTAAAAGTCTTCGGTCTTCTCCCATCAGGCTCAAATCATGTTACATTACGTTGAGCCGACACAGAACAGCCAAGCAGCTATTGTTCCACCTGTACAGTCGGCGGGCCGCGGGCCACAGACGACCCGTGAAGGTCATGCATCACAACACGGCGCTCGTGCGCATGAGCGGGGCGCGCGATGACGTCACGTGTGTGTGTTGTGGCTGGACGAGCAGACTGACTCGACTTGCGCTCTTATCTGGGATTGTTTGTTTACTAAATGCTCGTCGGGGAGCGGAGGTCACCAGTAATTTATTTTCGGGGGGGGGGGGGGGGGCACTTATACAAATTAACCATAAAAAAATAGTTCCTGTTCATAAAAGGCCCCGCAAAAAGGGGAAAACAATTAAGTCCCGGGTTTTATGGGTTTTGTCTGTTCGGGGCGGGATCTTTGCCTTATTGCCCCTGTGTTTGATACAGTCTTAAAATTTAAAATTGTGTTTATTTTAAAAAAATAAAATTATGTTTTAAAGATTTCTGGGGGGCACTACATCGGTTCACCCTCCCTCGGGATACGCCAGGCTCCGCCTGTCAGCGACCCCTCCACCCATGATAGGAGGGAGCTAAGCCCCTCGCCCACGACGTATGTTAGAGATTCGGTTGAGTTGAGAAAACAACCCCTCCCTTTCTTTCATAGTAGTTCTAGCAGGGGTTCCCATGGCCTCCCCTTTTGTCTGGGAATAAGTTTCAGTTGAGTGACCCCTGGGGTTCAACTGCATTTGTTTTGTTTGATTGATTGTTTGATTGGATTTTTTGTTTTTTTTTTTCTCATATTAAGCATTTTGGGCTATTCGAAAAACGAGGAGGGGTTGATGCGGATGAGGATGCATTTGAGGAAAACCCGGACCGGCACGTAGCCAAACCCCTTTTCGAAAATTTCCAAAGGGAACCAACGGGTTTAAAACGCCCCCATCCGAAAGGAGGGTGAAATTTTTGTAACCTTGACAGCCCTATGGGTTTTCCCCCACAAACCCCGGACTGCCGGCGGGCCCTTGGGAGGAGAACGAACCTTTTACACTAGCTCTCAAAACCCTCCATCTGCTCTAACCAGGGGTTTATCTGAGTTTCAGGGCAGAGGCCCCGGCGGGCTGTTCCCGGGCCCGGGCTCCCCAGCTAGGGCCCCGGGCCAGGGGCTAGGGGGTTTTACGTGATTTTTCTCAGGGCAGAGCGACCGCTGGCTGTTGCCGGCCGGCTAGCTCTAGCTAGGGTCCCGACCAGCGCTAGCGGTTATACGGGGAAGTTTCAGGGCAGGGGCAAAACCGCTGGCTGTTCCCGGGCCCGGGTTTAGCTTGCAAAGGGTCCCGACCAGGGGCTAGGGTATACTTTGAGTTTCGGGCAAAAGCGACCGCTGGCTGTTCCCGGGCCGGCTAGTTTTTGCTGGGGCCCCGGGCCCCAGCGCTAGGGGGTAAAACGTATTTTCGGGGCAGAGGGGACCGCGGGCTTTTCCCCCCGGGGGGTTTTGGGCCCTACAAAGGGCCCGCCCAAAGCGCTAGGGGTATCCCGTGAGGGGGTTAAAGGGAAAGGAGGGGACCCCCCTGGCGGGGCTAGCTAGCTGGGGGTCCCGACCAGCGTTTTAGCGGAAATACTTGAGTTCGGGGCAGAGGGGGACCGCTGGCTTGTTCCCGGGGCCGGTAGCCTGCTAGGGCCCCGGGCCCCGCGTGGCGGTATATGAGTTTAGGGCAGAGGGGACCGCTGGTTTTGGGCCGGGGCCGGTTTAGCTTGCTAGGGTCCGACCCGTGACGCAACCCCACGCCCCTCCCGAAAACCAGCAAAAGGGGACTGCACTTCACTTAAACGGGAAACCGGGTCGAGTGGCTCACTCTCGACATGCCCCGCCCCCTTCTGGCCACGTGCGCTCCCGCATGTGGCCACTACGCGTACTGCACATCTTGGGATCGAACCCAGATCATCCGCTCCCACGTTAGGTGGCAACTAAACTTGTCACACAGGAGATAACTTCACCTTGGTCGTCGTGTCACTCGTATGAAGACAAACATCGACCTATCTCAGTGTTGGGACGCCGACGATATCGTTCAAGTAGCTTGCGTCTAATTATATAGTGCAAACGATAGTACTTCTAATTCTAAATGGTTTATCAGTAGCACATCAGGTCGGAAAACTTGGCCTTGTTCGGATATAATAATCTCATTCCCACGCATACAAAAAGCTTGTCAAAATACAGCCAAACCAATCTTTGGCCAAACCTTACACAATTCATAAACGTACACTGCCCCGTAACTACATCCTCGAAAAGCTTGGCAAAATAGAATTTGCAACTATTAATTTAAACGTAATAGTTCATACAAATTCCTCTCTTCTCCCCCCCCCCCCCCCCCCCCCCCCAGTAGAATAGAGTTAAAGTAGTATTAGCCAGTTTTAGTAGTGTAGTAAGGAGAGCTATCATTCTTACCCTCGATTATCACAAGTTTTCAGTTCAGCACCCTTCCCACCACCCTCTCCCTCTCCAAATGTCTCACCATAAGTATCTGTCATTGCCTCGTGAAAACTTTCATTGTCTACCATGAAAAAAATGTCTTGGGAGTTTTTTTTTTAATGTTATTTTTTGTTTGTTCGCCTCCGTATCGGACAAACGGCTACTCCGTCCGATCTTGATGACATTTTCAGAGCACCTTCGAAATCTCGGAGCTTTGATTTGTCACTTTTGTGTTCGCTCTCTAATGACTATCCCAGTATTGGCGACATTTTCAGGGGAGCTTTGAAACCGTCCAGCATGCAGTGGCGTCACTAGTTGTTTTTTTTTTTTGAGGGGGGGGGGGGTGCGTGCGCCCCCTCAATCGTAATTCGCGCCCTACCAATAATTTCCTCGTTTTCCTATTTTCCCCAGTTAACAACCCTCAGTTCGTCATCCTCTAAAAGGCACAGATTTTAACCCAAATGACCTCGAAGGAGAAAATTGTTAGATTACAAAGGGGTTAAAACTCACAGATTTTCAAAATTTTCCCGTTGGGCAAGCCCCCTGGACCCCCCACCTAGCCTTTGCCACATCTATGAATTAATTGGTTGACCCCCCCCCCTTCGAGAATTCCTGGATACGCCACTGGCAAATAAGCCTCCCCGTACCCTTGCGAATTTTTTGATTTGCTTCTGCTAGATTTCCCCCCCCCCCCCCCCCCCCCAATGTATGTCAAAACTCTAAAAACGCTCCTGCCAGCACGTCACCACGTGGATATAACAATATATTGTTTCAATAGAAGATTTCGAAAGCAAGTCGTAGTGCTACTGTTGATTTCTTGTACCATTAGATGTATGTTTATTTGCTCTCTGCCGGGGAAACGACTACTCAGATCTTAGCATAGATTACCTTGGAAATAGCATAACTTAGAATGGATGGACACTCTGCAGTGGACTTGAAATGAACTGTCTCTAACCCATTTTTCTAAAGAATTGGATTAATGTTTTTAAAAATATGTTATGTTTTCTTTTGTGTGAAAAATTAACAATATTGATTGGTATTTGGTGACGATAAAACCAGATACGTTTGTTTTGTTGGCCGCTTCCCCCGCCTCGCGCTGGCGTGGGGCCTCATTCGCCACTGGCTATTATCAGTTACCATGTTTGTGTTCTGTTCTGTTGTGCATACTGTAGTGGCTAAGCTGAGTGTCTTGTCTTGTTGCAGGTGAACGGGCGCAACGAGTGGGACCCCCTGGTTGACCAGTTCAACCTGCCCAAGCAGTGCGTCAACAGTGGGGTAGGCCTCAAGCAGATATATCTCAGGTGAGGCGACTTGTTCGGTCTACTACAGGGATGCATGCATGCGGGTGGAATCTTCTAATAGTTGTCTTTGAATTCGGCCAGCCGATCCTCTTTGAGTACCTACCATTTAGTTCCTTACCTTGCCAAAACCATCAGACACTATACACACCAACAATGATCGGTGGAGGGGGGGGGGGGGCATCGTTCATTGTTGGTGGAATGTGCAGGACGCCTACTCTCCACCCAGGGGTGGCGCACACGTGGGAGGCGGGCGTCTCTCCCCCGGCCCCCCCGACGTCCGCCGTCCCCGACGTCCCGTCCCTGACTGGTGCAAGTCGTGCCGGTGCCCGATAGTATTTGGTGTCTGTCCTCTCGAGCCCCCCCCCCCACTCCCCTCCCCTCCCGCGAGTAACACTGACCTACTTTTGAACCCCCCCACTGTGATTCATCCTACGCGTGTACGCGACGCTCATGTTGTGAATGGACTCTCCTCCCCCCCTCCCTCCCTTCTCTATTTATTATCACTTCCCCTCTTCTCCCCCGGTTCATTCATGGTTGTTGTGATTTGGTCTCGGCTCTTGGGCAACTGCTGCTCGCCGCCTCCCGAGCCTCGCGTACAGGTGTTCGACTCCCGGCTCGATCAGGACGGACCCACTTTGTTGTCACCTGTACTTACTGTGGCATTATAGTAACGAAAGAATAATAATTTGGGTGCAGGGCATGGACTTTTCAATAGTGTCAAAAATGTAGATTAATATTATTCAAATAATAAGTATTATAATAATATTAATGTATCAATAGTAATACACATGTATTTCAATAATCTAACTCAAATTTCAATAACAAGGTAGGGTCACTTTTAGGGTAGTCAGGGTAAGCTGGCGGGTGATCAGGACGAATTGAACTCGGGATCCCAGACTAATCGTCGTAGACGGGTAAATTATAAATTTATAATAGGCCTATATATGACAAATTATTCAATTATAAAAAAACATGTCATGGGTGGTGACTGGTGATGGGTGACATAAATGGAGATACTACTGTTTACTTGCCAGGACGCGTAGTAAGTAGTAACTATTGTTTCGAGGGGGTTGCCTCTACAATGTCACAACTGGCCAGTAGTTAATTTCAGAGCGGACGCGGGCGGACACTTCTTTTTTGGAAAAAGGTTTTCTGGTTTTTGCACTACACAACGATAGCATTTCGGTATCGTATTGCATTCAGTCCCGTATTTTCTGAAACGCTCAGAAATCACTCTTAAAAACTCTGATATAAAAATTTTCACCTGCGGCGCTGTGGTTGGGGGCTCGCCCCCCCAAGCCCCCTGCTGTTTTTGCCTGAAATTGCTTGTCCAGCAAACTTCACTTTGAAATATTTCGACCTCGCCCTCCCCGGCGCCCCCCCGAGGAAGGATATCGTCAAGCGTCCATTCACTTATTAGGCCTATTTTTTACACTGCAACTGGCCGCAAGTCTTACACCCTTGTACTGAGTACTGACAGCAATTAGTTTTTCAATTGTTGTGGCCATGGTAATGTGCGGCGTGACTGACTGACATTCTTCCCCCGCGCCTGCACTGGGCGCACTGTGGGTGGGTGTTTGGTGCGATCGAGAGTACCATGGTGCAACCCTCGGAACACCGGACGTGAGACGCGAGCCAGGAGTTTACCGGAACCGGAAGGAGTATAATGTGATAGGCAACACTGTCACCGAGGGGCGGGAGGGGGGCTGAATACGTTGCCAGTACGCGCACAATGCATTGTCATCGCTTGGTCGTTGTTGCAAACAGAAAAGAGAAACCGAAACGTCGCCTGGGGAATCACATGACATGCCGAAGAAAGTGCCACTGCTGATACTGCTGCGAGCGAGACATATATTTTCATGTCTACCTCAGAGCGAGAGGTGCAACAATACAACACTGCTGGAGGGGCCTTCAATACTGGCCTTGAAGGAAGATAAGAAGTAAAATAATATCAATTCAGTTTCAGTGGACACTTGGGAAGGAAGTCAAATCAGGACGACGCTATCTACCCTCAACAGTCTACACGATGTGTGGCACGCATTTTGCCCCCCCCCCCCCCCAAATGCCATGTTTGGCAATGTACTCTTTCAGAGAATCACTGATTATCCACGTCCCCGGATCTTTATTGAAAACAAAAATGACAGTCTGATTATGAACTTGAGTAGACGGGTGTGGCCCATCACTGCACTTCTTGTGTCTTATCTTCAAGTTGAACGACGAGCCTCGCCTCTCGATGGCGCCGATATAGTTTATTAGTTACAGTGCAGGGGGCGTAACCAGGGTAATAAGGACCCGAGTAAGAAACCGGGCGTACCAAGTACTTTTATGAACAGGGGACTAACCGACGAAGCAGCTTGGGGGTTCTTCTACCAAAAATAGCATGTTTGAAAACCAGGTCTTTATAGAGTGCGTTTCGTGCATTTTAGAAAAAGTAGTGGGGGTAATGGACCAGTGAATGATAATTCAGTTTATAGTGTTTTTGAACATGCTGCGCCCTAGGCGCGTGCCTCTTGGGTAATATGGCCCTGTGTGTGGTTGAAGATGCAATACTATCCAACCAAGGGAACCTGAATTCTCATGTTCGTATAGAATAGAGATGGGAATGGCGACTGTTTGGGAGGCGGTATGCAAGCACATTGTTCATCTACGCGCTGGAGTGGAGACACTACAGGCAGCAGGGCAGGACAACCGCGACGTGGACTCGGGAGTGACTACACCTATTGTTCCGAGC
The DNA here is from genome assembly GCA_024449915.1 of Sweltsa coloradensis. Lineage (NCBI taxonomy): Eukaryota > Metazoa > Arthropoda > Insecta > Plecoptera > Chloroperlidae > Sweltsa > Sweltsa coloradensis. The sequence goes on from JAMZAV010000382.1 coordinate 29,950, forward strand.
TCATCTGTATCGTGTTCCATCAATCACGAGGCGCAGCTGAAGAAATATGTCTGTCACATTCATATGTGCGTGTCATGCCAACGACGTGTCGCTCACGAGAAGAGGACAAGGTGTAGGGAGTAACTGTGTGATGTGACGGGAATGTCCTGGGCTGTCCCTATCTGACTGGTAAGAAAGAACTGCGGTGCACGGGTATCGAAGCTGCCCACACGAGCTACCTTGTGGTGGCAGAGCAGGGTGGCAGAGCACTGCAGATAGAGACAGACTTACATGAGATATTCGCACGCTGTGTCCCCACCACGCTCGCATGCAGATATTGATTGTTGGCGGAGACCCCAAGACGCTCATTGCATTCGACAGCTCGAAATATACATTTTATTGCGGCAGTTAGCGGGAGCAATGGCAACTCCATTTATAGCCCGTCCATAACGTCCCGTGCGACGCCCTCGGCTGAAGCAGGTGCGTCGGAACTCTTTGAGTGCCCTCCACTCGGGAATAACGAGCTTTTCGTTTGCTTCCGCATGCTCGACAACTAGCCACACACTCTAGTAAACTGACGGTTCCTGTAGGTGATGAACTACGTGGCTGGATGTCTAACATCCTGAAGATGGGGGGACCCATTACACCCCATGTTCACTCCCTGAGTCTGACTTTTCAGTAAGCCTTTCCTCCCACAGACTATAGACACATATCCAGTGGCGTATCCAGGAATTCATAAGGGGGGGTTGAACCAATTAATCCATAGATGTATCGAAGGCTAAGTGGGGGGGGGGGCGGTGGGGGAATTCTCCTTCAAGGTCATTTTGGCGAAAATCTGCGTTTTAAAGCATCGCAATACAATAACAAGCCAATCTCACACAATTAGAATCGGTTAAGACCCTATATATGAAAAAGATCCTTTCTCTATGTAAATTTACTCATTCCCGCTTGGTATATGAGATGGTAGATGAATCATTGTTTGTTGCTGACCTGCAGTTTAAATTTAACCTAAGCCAATCAGATGCCTTTCATACTGTCGTTCATAACTGCATGTCAAAACGCCTTGAAATTAGACCTGAATTCTTTACTATGGATCTGTTCAAAAATGATGATTGGAAAAATCCTCTTGCCAAAAACAGGCATGTGCTAACCCGTGTAGCAGCTCACGGTTTTCACCATTTGTTTTGCCAAGATAGAAAGTTCCATTCATCATATTATACAGACTGCAAATGCTCCCACTGTGCTAGGAATTGCGACCTGTATCATGTTTTTATATGTCCAGCTAGGACTCATTCCATTACTGATCTTGCCACAAAGGGTCTTGTCTAAAATCAGGTATAAAAAGTACAATATAGTCTGAAATGTTTAATTGATTGTAATTATATAAATATGTACTTTGTAAACTTGTAATTTTATTAATCATTCATCCTGTCATTGTCATAGATGAAATGTTTAACTGACTGTAACTACTTGTGTACTTTGTAATGATGTAATGTTGCCTTTGTTACGCCATAGTTGGTGTTGTACTCTCTGGAGTTTAATAAAAGTTTAAAAAAAAAACTTTGTATAGCTACTAAAATTGTCTTTTGGTCAGATGGTAATTCGCCTTTAGTAGTAAACATTTATTCAAAATTCACACTTTTGGCAAAATGGGAGGGGGGGGGGTTGTTCCCCCCTCCTGGATACGCCACTTCATATCTCATCTTCCTGTAACCCCCCCCCCCTCAAGACTGTTTGATTGTGTTGCACTTGCATGGCACTAAATGTGTCTGTCTGTGTTGCAGGTTCCTTGACCGGTACGAGAAGGTGCACTAAATGTGTCTATCTGTGTTGCAGGTTCCTGGACCGGTACGAGAAGATGCACTAAATGTGTCTATCTGTGTTGCAGGTTCCTGGACCGGTACGAGAAGGTGAACTTTATGTGTCTGGTTGAGTTGCACTAAATGTGTCTGTCTGTGTTGCAGGTTCCTGGACCGGTACGAGAAGGTGCACTAAATGTGTCTGGTTGAGTTGCACTAAATGTGTCTGTCTGTGTTGCAGGTTCCTGGACCGGTACGAGAAGGTGCACTATCTGGGCGAGGACGCCGACCGGGGCAGCGACGACGACGAGGAGAGCCGACACAAGCGGTGGTCGGCCAGGGCGCTGCACTCTGTCCCTCTCACCTACAACTACCACCAGCACAATGTGGCAGGTATGTATGTTCGCAACCTGGAATTTCTGTGAGGACAGGACAGGCGTGGCACGTGCACGCCGTCGTGTATATAGATAGTCATAGCCCTCACAGACCCAGTGTAATGGAATATCTTTACCCCCGGCGGGACATTACTACTGTACGAGTTCGCTCGAGGCTCCTACCCTAACCTAACCGGTTTCCCCGCAAAGTGCGGGACGTAGTAATGACCGGCTATGGGTAAGAATATACTATCACACCGGTCCCTTACTAAAATTTTTGTAAACCGATCGATAACCAACTAATAACCAAATAGCAACCCAGAAGACATAACCTTTCAATAACCATTTGTAAACAAACTGATAACATTTGTTTCAAAAAGTTATCAAATGGTTATCATAGATAACCATTTGTAAACCTCTTCTTTTGTTGATTTGGAAGACATGTGATAACCAACTAATAACCAAACGATAACCATTTATAAACGAATTGTAAACCAAATAACAACCAATACATAACCATGGTTATCAGAGGTAAGGAACACCAGCGCGATCTAGTAGGCGCTCAAATTTACCAAAAGCAAATCAGATTACGGAATCAAATATTCTAAAAATAAATACTTTCAATGACGTTAGGACTTCAATTCATATATGTACATACCAAGGAACAAATACGCACTGGATGGAAGAAGAATTAGACAATTAAATTTTATTGGTGACTGTCGGACTCGATCCCGGGATCCCTTCCTCCATAGCTCGACGCTCTCTCCAACTGGCCACGGAACCTGTGCCAGTAACAGCGCGCAGGCTTGCTTATAAGGTTGGGCCGCGCGCTTGTATCGTGTATTGCAGAATGCAACGTCTTTACTACTCAATATTGTAATTTTATTTTTAATTTCGTTCCCAACATAATGATTTAACAATATCTGGAATCTTCGAAATAATTCTTCCGATTATCCCTCACATCAGGTGTTCATATCTTAGCGCCTGACTGATCATTTTCTACATGTATATCATACAGTCATCAATATAATAAACGGTCTATGTATACAATAACTATGTATAATATACATAGTACACAGTTCGCTCCGAATTAAGAAAAAAAGGGCACTTCAGTGAAATTTTTATGCTTTTGGAGGTACCTACATTAATGATTTAGATTTAACTTATCATTTGATTTAAATCAAATGGTACATATAGTTGTAAATCAATTAAAACCATAGTTGCCATTTAAGTTATTATTATTATAATTACTAGGAAAACGCTAAAGTCCCGCCGCGTTGATGGATGAGCTTTTTTAAAGTTTTTAGTTTGCGTGGGATATCTTTACTATTGCAAGTGCTTTGTTTTTCTGCCGACGCATTGTAGGTGATTGTTGTCAAGTTTCTATTGTTTCTTGTTAATTTGTTATTATTTAACGTAAAAATCTTACATTAAAAGCTATATTTCTATGGATTCTGGCTAACTTTTTCAACATTTTCTTTCAAAAGGTACTACATCACCATAACCTTAATGCCCATGTATAATATGAACGTTGTAGCCCCACCCGTTTGGTCAGAATTGGCCCAAATGGCACGAAAATATCGCACAAAAAGTCAAAAAACGTATATTATAAGCTTTATTTCTCTCGATTCTGGCTAACTTTTTCAACTTTTTCTTTCAGAAAGCAATACATCACCATTACCTTAATGTCCATGTGAAATATGAACGTTGTAGTCCCACCCGTTTGGTCAGAATTGGCCCAAATGGCACGAAAATATCGCACTAAAAATCGAAAAAAATCGTAAAAGTACGATATTCATGAGAAATATTCTTCGATTGTACCCAAAAACGTGGCAAGTCTAAGTTCAGAGAAACGAAGGTCGTGTCAAATTTTCATCAAGATCGCATATGCCGTTTGCCCGGTAGAGAGCGAACAAACAGACGGAAAAACAAACAAAAAAAACAAAAACACCGAGCTAAATTTTTTGGGGGTCGGTGAAATTGAAGTCTTCGCTTCGCTCATCCAATTATTATTATTTATTGGATGAACGTAGCGAGCGATGCGAAGATTTCAATTTCACTGACCCCCAAAAAATATCTCGGGCGTTTTTTTGTTTGTTTTTTTTTTGTTTGTTTTTCTGTCTGTTTGTTCGCACGATTCCGGGCAAACGGCATAATATGCGATCTAGATGAAAATTGAAGGGACCTTCGAAATCTCTGAACTTAGACGTGCCACGTTTTTGGGTGCAATCGAAGAAATATATCTCATGAATATCGTACTTTTACGATTTTTTTACGATTTTTAGTGCAATATTTTCGTGGCATTTGGTCCGATTCTGACCAAACGGGTAGGGCTACAACGTTCATATTTCACATGGACATTATGGTTATGGTGATGTAGTACCTTTTGAAAGAAAAAGGTGAAAAAGTTAGCCAGAATCCATAGAAAGAAAAAGTTAAAAAGTTAACCAGAATCAATAGAAATAAAGGTTTTGATATATAAGTTTTTTAATTTTTAGTGCGATATTTTCATCGCATTTGGGCCGATTCTGACCAAACGGGTGAGGCTACAACGTTCAGATTTCACATGTACATTGAGGTTATGGTGATGTAGTACTTTTTGAAAGAAAAAAGTGAAAAAGGTAGCCAGAATCCATAGAAATAAAGGTTTTAATATGAGTTTTTTTAGGTTTATAATAACAATTAACAAGTAACAATAGAAACTTTACAACAATCACCTACATTGCATTCAAAAAGCACTTGCAAAGGAAAAGTGGTCCTACGCAAACAAAAAACTTACTAAAAAGCTCATCCATCAACGCGGCGGGACTAAAGCGTTTTCCTAGTTTATTATCATCAAAATACAAAATTAGACATGTCCATTCTAAGTTCTACCTATAAATTGGTTGTAGAAAGCGAACCTGATGAGGCTCATTCACACTGTTGCGCGTTCTGCAATCAAAATAACACTAAAAGGCTAGATCTAAAACATAAAATTCTTATCAGAAACTGGGCTCATATGAACTTAGATGAGAACATTAAGATTCGATCAAAGGATGAAGAAAACATGGTGATGTATGGCAGTTTTACAATTAGATAATAATGACTTTTCTAACAAGGCGTAGTACAGATAATTGGATGAGCGAAGCGAAGACTTCAATTTCACTGACCCCCAAACAATTTAGCTCGGGTGTTTTTTTTTGGTTTGTTTTTTGTCTGTTTGTTCGCACAATTCCGGGCAAACGGCATATGCGATCTTGATGAAAATTGGAGGGGACCTTCGTTTTCTCTGAACTTAGACTTGCCACGTTTTTGGGTACAATTGAAGAAATATTTCTCATGGATATCGTACTTTAAACGATTTTTTTCGATTTTTATTGCGATATTTTCGTGACATTTGGGCCGATTCTGACCAAACGGGTAGGGCTACAACGTTCATATTTCACATGGACAATAAGGTTATGGTGATGTAGTACCTTTTGAAAGAAAAAGTTGAAAAAGTTAGCCAGAATCCATAGAAATAAAGGTTTTAATATGAGTTTTTTTAGGTTTATAATAACAATTAACAAGTAACAACAGAAACTTGACAACAATCAACTACAATGCATTCAAAAAGCACTTGCAAAGGAAAAGTGGTCCTACGCAAACTAAAAACTTACAAAAAAGTTCATCCATCAACGCGGCGGGACTTAAGCGTTTTCCTAGAAATCTATAATCAAGTCCATTTGAAGCAGGGTGTTGCAGTGGCGTGGTTGTCATATGGCTCTATTTAAAGGTTTTTAATAACCAAATATAAACCATCATTTGGTTATTACTTGAGATTTACAGTTAATTGTCAATTGGTTATGAGAAGGTTTATAACAACCACGGTTGTCAATTGGTTTGCAATAAGTTATCAAATGGTTATCAATAGGTTTACATTTAGTTTAAATGCATTTTCAGGACTTTCAGCTGGTTACTAGTGGTTATCAAATGGTTATCGATTGGTTATCATGGTTTACAGGAAGTTATCAGTTGGTTATCGATTGGTTTACAAAAATTTTAGTAAGGGGTCACACCCGTCACACTCACTGTCACACTTCGTCACCCGTCACACCCAGCCACACGGTCACACTCAGTCACACCCCTCCCCAACGTATCCAAATGCATTGGCGCGTGTGAGTTGACTATTATCGTCTCCCCTCCGTCCATATGTTTACTCGTCCTAGGTTACCGTCCTGTGTCAAGTCCTGTGTGTTGGTGCAATCAGGTCCTACGACACACCCCCCCATATCTGTTACTGTGACTGTGTTACACGCAGCGCAGGAACAACGCTGCTTCATTCCTCCTGATTCCAGTAAGAAGAGCTCAGTTCAGTGATAGCGCTTGTTGGAGGTGCTTGATATGATACAAATTAAAACAATACAATAGTACGCACTACTAACATCTGGGCACGAGCGAGGCACGGTTTACAACACGCTGTCAGTGTGTGGATGTGGAGTGGACCCCCCTCTCAATCAGAAGTCTCGGGTAGGTGGTTGTCTCGCCTGTGACAGACAGACAGGGAGGACTCGCCTGGAGCGTAGGACTAGGTGGTTGTCTCGCCTGTGACAGACAGACAGACAGGGAGGACTCGCCTGGAGCGTGGGACTACCGGCAATCAATACAACACTACAACATACCTGGCCCCCATCCTCCATAACTAACACGACACCCGACGTGATCTCTGTATCACTCCCTACTTCTTAGTTACTTTCGGTTTGCTCTAAATGTTATGTGCATCACATCACACCCACGAACAACGTTGGTCACTGACATAGATAACACATTAGTTAGTGTCGTCACTTTCATACGGTTCTCGCCGCTCAGTTCTAGTATATGGTTCTAGCCCTGTTGAAGTCCCGAGTTCGGTTCCAGGTTTGCACAGCCCAATTCCTTCAAGAATTCAATGTTGTGCTGTGTTGTACGGTTGTTTGGTAACTATATGTATGATGATGTATTTCCCTGCTTCTGCTCATTGAATTTGCCAAAACACTAATGAGTGACGCTACTTTATTTGACGGGGGCGATGAATACATTAATCAACACTGACTTAGCCCTAGTTTCGTTTGTCTGTGGAGTGTGGGATGATTGGAGTTGGCCAAGCAACGAACGAACGAAATGCTCGAGCTGGTTCCGGCCTGTCGGCTGTTTTTCTGGCTTTGCGTGTATTGGGAAACAGAATAATGGGCTTCTTTATGATCCAAGCATTTTTATTACCTCCCCGTTTCACCGCGGTTCACTTTAATAGCTTCAAGTCCGCAACTCTAATGGCACTCGTTGCCAGTAACACGTCCGTTCGGCGCTCATGGTTGCCAGTTTCTCGGGCTTGCCGAGGGAATGATTGATTGATTGATTGATATGTAGATGTATTTGATTCATTCAAACAGGCAATGTTTTACCGTCACAAATATACAACAAATATGAAATAAACAAATTTCAGAAATATCACACAGTTGACTTAGGCCCTATGTGATCGCTTTGCTTGCACAGTATATTGACGTATGTTGATGGCTTGGCGAGGGAATTATAGTAGATTGATAGATTGATTGATTGTTTGATTGATTCGAACAGGTTGAGTTATACATTCACAGTTACGATATATAACAAATCCAAATTGACGACAAATATGAATTAAACAATTTACAGGAATATATCACATCTATGTGATGACTTGTTACTGGGGTCGACCATATCTGTTATAGGCAAAACGAGATAAGAGATATGGTCGACCCGAGTAACAAGTACTTTCCTTGCCCTAGCGAGGGATCGCAACACAAACTTGATGTGTTTAAACTGTGTTGGGCTGGACCTGGACTCGAACCCAGCTCGCGCGGCCTCGTCCAGCTAAGGTGTTGACACTGGATGTGTTTTGTTTCTCCTGTCAGTGGATGAGTGACGCGGGGGGGGGGGGGGATCACCGCTCCGAGCCACTGCGCACACACAGAGCTCACTGCCAGAGGAATTCCACTAATAAAATCCATATTTTCATTTCGTCTGTCTGTAGAGACGACTGGGGCACGCTCGCCATTACCATTGCAAATAATTGCGATTCTCTTTCCGCCCGTGTGTCCACCACAAACTCTTCAGCTGCAGCGTGGATGCTGTTGCCTGTGATTGCGCATGCCCGTGTGCCGTCAAGCTGACTATATACATACATAATTATAAAACACTATAGCTCTGGCTCACTTGCACAATGAATGATTCCATTGTATTTATGAACATTACGGTTACGACTCACGGCTATGCCCATTGCCAACCCATTCCAAGTATAAAGTAATTGGTATTTCCAGTGCTACCCACTCCAGTGACATGGACCGACGTTATCAACGCGCGAATAATTTGCCAACCGCAGCGAGTGGGCAGTGTCCGAGATTCGAGCTGTACCAACTCGTTCGTATGTCGCTGCTTTTTGTTTTGTCTTTACGAAGCGCGGCTTTTATACCTTATTATGACATTATCCTCGGCCAAACATTGTCAGGTCGATACCATGAGTTGAGATCCGATCAGTTTTCTTCGTGTAGGCCTAGCCGGTCGCGGTCGAGCGTTCGTTCCCGTGTATGTTGTCTGCTACTATGTGCCGCGCAGTTATCGCGTCTCGAGCGGGACTCGAACTCTAGTCCCTTCGGGTCCCCAACCGTGGGCAGACTACAGGCGAGGGCAGACTACAGGGTCAGACATGGGGGGGGAGCAGGGGGCATTCGACTCGAACTGTTGGGCGCAGTTCTCAACTTTGGTAATATCTCATTAGAATATCGTCTACTCTGGACCAGATCGCTGGCATCGTGCTCCGTCTCCCACCCGCATTCTATGAAATGAAATGAAATGTTTGAAGCCTTCTGTTGATTGCTAATCATAAACTCTCGGTCTCTCTCTCCCTCTCTCTCTCTCTCTCTGACAGCTGCGGTATTGATTGAGTGAGTGCAGGCGGCAGCAGCAGCGAGCTGGCGGCGAGGCGCACGCGCTGTTGCACGTAGTGTTCTGTCACGCCCGACAGCCGGGGGCGCGGTGTTGCCAGCTCAGCCGGCACAGGAGTCGAACCCGAGACTGCAGTCACTCACTCAGACAAGTGCACTTCTCGGGCGCACTTGGCTACAATTGCCTGGATAGAGAATTTGGATTTTTATGATACTGAGCATGCGCACATTCGTTCTCCTTTCCGAGTTCTGATTGTTTTAAAAAAACTGTAGCCAGTTGGCTGCAGTACAGTCCCAGTGTAATACCCCTGAAGGCGTGGCTGTCTTTCTACAAGATGTGTGTGAATGCGTGGAATTAAAATGTGCAGAATAACGATTAAAATACCAGATGTAACTGATGTAAAACCATCCGACCCCACAGAGTATGAAACGAACAATTGTCCGCCACCGCCACGGACCAGAAGCCATACCCAACCCAACCCACCCCATCCACTCTGCTACGTTAAACATGACTAGCCACCCCTGCTTTTAAAAAACATAACATGTCACATGACATTAGACGCCCCCGCGTCCTCACTAAAATACAATTATGGCTTTAATTGAGGGAGAAGCATGATTTCCGCTGTAATTGATCGCTCCAGAGCCAAGAGTAACTGCATGTCTGAAAAGCTTGAAGAGTTTTCTTATTGTATAGACCTAAAGTCTAAAGGAAATAAAAATGTGTCTTCCTCAGTAAATATGAAGAAAAAAATGTATGTGGGCATGTCGTCAGGTCTGGTTGAATACTGCTCCATAGTCCATGTTGTCGGCGATGGTGCCAGAATAGAATATTGTTATGGTCCGTGGCCATGGCGTTTGTCTAGTGTGGGGCGAGGGTAGTAATATTAGTTTCCATGGCTATTCTGGGCGAAGTGTGGGGAACTTCGACTTGGAGGATAAAGGGCAACTAACTATACTAGCCGTGCCTTGTACGGGATGCGAACCCGCGTCCAGTCCATGCCACTGTACGGTCTCCTAGCCGTGCCTTGTACGGGATGCGAAGTACGGGATGCGAACCCGCGTCCAGTCCATGCCACTGTACGATCTCCTAGCCGTGCCTTGTACGGGATGCGAACCCGCGACGCCGGGCCTGGAGATACAGTCCATGCCACTGTACGGCTGGTCTGGCCTGGCCCGGCCTGTCAGCACCAGCTGGTCTGGCCCGGCCCGTCAGCACCGGCTGGTCTGGCCCGGCCTGTCAGCACCGGCTGGTCTGGCCCGGCCTGTCAGCACATACTGTCAGCACAGCTGTCTCGGTTATAGCCTGGCCTGGCCTGTCCCACAGAGCCAGCGCGCTCTGACATCACTATCACGTCTAGTTACGTCACCTTCGATCCGTGTTCCTGGCGGGAGGGGAGGTAGTCACGGTCAAGGTCACGTTACCCCTCCCCTCCCCCACGTGGTCGGCCGCGTGTTGTTGTTTGGGGGAGGGGCAATGCTCCGGAGTTGTTGGATGTCCGACTCCGAGCGCCGTGGGGACCTACCTGCCGGGCGGGAGGGGTTGTCTTTCAGCATAGCAGCATTTAAATAAATAAATAAAAAACTATTTAAAATCTACCCACTCAGTCACAGAACTGATTTTCAGTGGGGGACATTAAATTTAAAGCCTCCCCTGTAGACGGCGCCAACATCGACCAGCAAACAATAACCAACTAGAGACCGACATATTTAAGTAGGATGCACCGATCAATCAAGCTGGACACGATTCCACCCACGAACATCGCTAGAATCAACAATAACCAACTAGACCGACATATTTAAGTAGGATGCACCGATCAATCAAGCTGGACACGATTCCATCCTCGGACAGCGCCAGAATCAACAATGCTGATTCTGAACAAGGCAACAACTGATGGACTTGAGTACAAATCAGAAGTTACCAAACTTATGCCTAAAGTGGGAATTGAACCGTGGACCTTCTGTATTGGAAGCAGAGCCGCTACAAACCACACTTGAAGTTAGTTCAGTGACCCCAAGGTCGTCACAGGTGGTGGAGGCCAGATTGTCTCATTCAAGGTCTCCCTCACAGAGTCTGGACGATTCTGTTGGCTCAAAGCTGCAATCCTCATAGCTGGAATCAATATTGTTGTGACTAGTGACTATTTTTAATGATTTAACCATGGATAAATAGTACTGTCGTGATTTAACCACAAGGTAATTTAGCATGTAAATATTTGCATAGCCATGAAGAAGTTCATTTATGTATTCAAATTCCAAATATGGTTGGCCGTCCGCGGTGGTACATACGATTAGGGTGCTGTGTTTTTTTGTTATCGTCCTTTTGTCATCTATCTCCACTCATCGTCTTGAATTGCCGTAGTGCATGCAATGCATTGCAAAGCTGGTTACTAATCACATACACTAGGAAAACGCTTAAGTCCCGTCGCGTTGTTGAGCGAGCACCGGTACGTGCAACACGACCCGAGTACGACATTCCCCTAATGTTACATACCAATAAGTCTTTAAGGTCTTGACCGATTTAGCTGAAAATTTGTTAAATAGGAGAGAACGTTGTAATTATTGACCCTGCAAAATTTCATAACGATCGGAACATTTGTATTTTTTTATTTTTTTATTTTATTTTTTATTTTTCATAACCAACGATCGGATTTTGTACAGAAACTATACAGCGGGTTGCCTAGGTGGTGTGTATACATGTGTGCAAAATTTCAGGTCGATCAGAGAAACGGTGCGACCTGTACCGAAGCAGTAACAGAAAAAAAAACAGACATTCGAGCCATAAGGGTCAAGTGGAGACGCTCGCTCAAAAATCACTCTATGGATAATGTATTCCTTAAAAATTTGAGGAAACTGATAGTGTTATTAAAATGTCCTCTCTTACTATCGTCAAAATGTGCAACTCCTTTTGCGTGTTACAAACTGATTCATTCGGTTGCCACTTATTTATAAAGTGCCTTATAATAATGATCATTCAATCAATGCCCCGTTCGGATCTCTCATCATTATTCATTACTACTCACAAATGTGATGTGTGTTGGAATATTTCTGACTCTTGATTACTTCGTAACAAATTTGTGTAGAGTTACATTTTGCTATTTGCATGCTGCACTTTCTAACACTTGTCTACAATAGAAATGCCATAGGACTACTTGAAATCAAGAATCGATTACATTCGAATACCACTAAACAGCAGGGAGTCGAACCAAAATTAATTTCGGGTCGGGGCGATGTATTTTTGTCCACAGAAAACGTGAAAAGCTCACGTATTTTACTTTACATTTTCCAACCCATTTTCATGGTCACAACTCACAAACAATCACCAACGAGCGATGCACTTCTACTGTCTGCTGTGTTCGGACTGGCATCATATTTACCCCTTTAGCATTGTGACCTATTCCCAAATTTCTTCGAAACTCACAGGCTTGGCGGAAGTCTTAAGTTAATCACATAAAAGAAAGAATGAAGGGTGGTAGCCATCCTCTCTTTCTCTCCCCCCCCCCCCCCCCCCCTCCCCCCCCGCAAGTCACACAAAGGTAGCTAACCCGGCTCACATACAGGACAAAACATAGCACGTGCATATTCGACCACACCCAAAATTTGAGAATATTTCATTTTCAATAGTATTAGTTTGTTTGTGGGATTTGAAGAGAAATAAATGAACTTCCATGGTTTTCATGGAATTGTGAGCTTGTTCCTTCTTCGAACCTAAACCGCTAATAGCTAGAATTATTACGGTTCAGGTTATGGTTTTGGAAATCTAGGTATTCTGGTTGGGGTTCTGGTTCTGGTTTTGACAGTTCAGGAATATGGGTTCAGGTTCAGGAAAAATAACGGTTTTTACGGTTCGGGTTTGGGTTCGAGTCCCTGCTAAACAGATACAGTAGTCTTGTTCGGTATTATTATTTTCTCCTCGTGTTGTCCTAACACCACTTGTTATTGTCTTGAACAGTATAATTGTCATCCAAAGAACACCACCACTACCCAAATTTATTCTATGAAATTCTAAGATAATATGCTTACAACTTATGAGTATTACCAATGTGAAATGTGATTGTGATCTATAATTCCATGTCCTGCTTACAGAGGGTCTGCGCGCATACAACGGCCTGTCAGTTGAGCTCTTCAGGGCGTCAGACTACGACCGGCTGGCCTTGTCCCTGATATCGCCCCTGCCTAACGAACAGGACTTTGCCATCAACGTGTGTATGCTACTGAGCAACGAAGGAAAACACACTCTCAGGCTCGACAAGTGTCCGCGGCTGGTGGACCTGCTGCTGGCGCACGCTGGCGTCTTTAACCATGGTGCGGACAAGTAACACTAAACTAGTTCTTTCTTCTATGTTGTAGTGTCGGTACATTGTTTCCACCTTTCTTGAACTTGTGTAACTTTCATGTACTTCTCAAAGTTGTAAAGGCATAATATGGCTACCATCTTTAGGTACGGTCAAGATTGTAGTGTTGCATGTACATGCTCCTGCTAAATATCAGTCCAAGTATTTAGACGTATTAGGTCATGTGATGCTTTCATGAGGGTCCAAGGTTTCATTTTCCGTCCAATATGAGAGTTTTACTAAACTTCCAAGCACTCTCATAGCCCGTGATGGGCAAAATATGTCATGGCACCTCACATGTTATTTGACTTTGCTTGTTACATTTTGAAACAATGATGAATTTCTGGTTTTAGTAATATTTCAAAAAAGCAGACCTAATGTTTCTTGGGAAAGAAAAGTTATCACAATATAATTGGAAAAGTGTTGTGTGGGGAAAGATTGGTAGGAGGCTAGGAGCTAACAGCTTACCTTGAAAGAGTTTGGTGGCTGTGTGGGGTTGAAGGTCACATAAATTTATACACAAAAATACAAATACATATAAACAAATATAGCCTACAAATAAATTCTGTATGGATTTTTCTATTAGTGTAGATGATGAAAACTCATAATAATTTCTTCCTAGTCCCTGGGTGTATTATAGCTATTACCAACCAGATTGTTTAGCCAGCTGGTTGACCTACCTATCACTGTATAGTCCCTGGGTGTATTATAGCTATTACCAACCAGATTGTTTAGCCAGCTGGTTGACCTACCTAGATCACTGTAGTCGTTCAACTGGTTTAGAACACACTGCTTCAAGGTTGATCACAAGTAACTGTGTTGTTGTTGTTGTTGTAGTGTCGTTGCGGGATCTGTTCAACGAGGTGTACAGCCAGGTCCGACACAACTCGATGCATCAGTTCTGGGCAGACACGTTGCAAGAAGACGTTGCCGAACTAACGGACGAGAGGAAGTTCCCAGCCCGGGTCAAGGGTAGGCCCAAGGTCGCAATCAGTGACGACGAGAAGACGCCCGGCAAACACAAACGAATCGAAGAGCGTCTCGACGCGATCCAAGTGAACGTAGTAAATAGTGAACTATCGAGTGAGGTCGTAAATGCAGCCAATAAAAGTGTAGTGACAGAAAACGAAACCGTGGACCTTTTTGCCGAGGGAGAGGACGGTTTATTAACAGAGTCTAGACCGAGATTAAAAATCGAGCCGTCTGACTATGAACTATTCTGTGTGGGACGATCGTTCGGCACTCAAGACTATCTTGGACAGAGAGTGCTTCAAATAGCGACCATCTTGAGGAACCTGAGTTTCTCCGAGGAGAATATCGGTATTTTCTCAAAGAACATTACGTTCCTAAGGTTTCTGTTGCTCTGCGCCGGCTCCAGATGGAACACGCTGCATCAACTAGGTCTGGACATGTTAGGGAATATTGCTTTGGAAGTGTTGGTAGAAGATCCTAATTCAAATAGGTTGGCAGCCTGTCTGATCTCAACGGTGAGCAACGGAATTACATCGCAGGACCGCTCCGTGGTCGTGTCCTGCCTCGAAGTTCTCAATAAACTCAGTCAGAAAGATGAGAATGAAGATGTCATGCTGAGATGTGTCGAACAACAGGTTAGTAACGTGTAGAGTCGTCATCCATTTATCTGAACATTTCCGTGCCTTGTTCAAATCTGTTGTCAATGCCATCTGGGTCATATTTCTACAGCTATAAATATACGTTATATATGTTAAACATCCATGTTTATTGTTCACCCAATGAAGAATAGTTTATGGCTGACGGAAACGTGTTGGAGAAAAGTTTGATAGCTGTCACAACAAAGCCGTTACTTATTCATGAGTGGTAGGAACTGCCAAATTCATTTTTTTCTCCTATTAATAAACCGTTAGTTTTCCATTTCCTGTTTGTGTTTTGTTCCCAGCTTATAATAGTGCAACCCGATAGTGTGTATTGCTAACAATATGTTTTCACAGGTGTACAACCGGGTGTGCCAATTCCTAACGCTTCATGACATCATGCTTCTCATCCAAACACTCGAGTGTCTGTATTCTCTCTCATCGCTCGGGGAGCGAGCGTGCAACTGCATCGCGCGAGTGCACGGCTGTATCGACACACTAGTAGCTCTCATTACCGTCGAGGTAAGTGCTCTGAGTCACTGGATGGGGTTTCTTATTAGCAGAGCTGAAACCTTCCATAGTTTAGTCTATCCTTCCTAGGATATTTGATACTAAAGTGGACTTCACGGGAAGATTGGTCGGCGGGTACCAAGAATTTCCTCCCCTCTTTACCACCACCACCTTCCTGGCCCGAGCAGAGTGGACAAGAGGTAGATCGTATCTATCTAATAGTCCCTCGACCCTTCTATTGATGGTCTCGAAACCATCCAATTAAATTATTTTCGCTTGAATAGAGTTAAATCCTTCCTTCCTTTCATTACTTAAACTGTTGTAATTTACCTTTTAAATGCCCTTTAATGTTAATGATTTTAACTTAAATGTTTCACTGAAGTAAAATAAACACAAAAATGTTTTTGAATGCTAAAAATTGATTGAAAACTAAGAACTTAACAGTATAATATACAACACACTTCTTCATCAGAAGTGCTAAGAATATTTTGTAAACATTGTTAGTTCTCAATCAATTTTTTGCGTTTAAAAACATTTTCGTGTTGATTTTATTTCAGGGAAACATTAAAGTTAAAATCATTAACATTTAAGAACATTTAAAAGGTAAATTACAACAGTTTATGTAATGAAAAGAAAATTAATTTATCTCTATTCAAGGGTTTAGAGACCATCAATAGAAGGGTCGAGGATAGGTAAGATCTAAATCTTGTGCACTCTGCCCGTCCGAGGAAGGTGGTGGTGGTAAAGAGGGGAGGAAATTCCTGGTACCTGCGGACCAATCTTCCCGTGAAGTCCACTTTAGACGCAATTAGGTTACGAAACTGGATATGTACACTCCCTTATCTCCAAATGATAATTTGCAGAAAGGTTTATAGTTATGTTTATTTTAAGTGTCATATACCTTCTATCGGTAGACCTACTTGTTATTATTGAGGTGTAGATACAAATTTCTAATAAAATAATTTTGTTTTTCCTTTCATTAATAAATTTATCTTGTGTTTCATGTTACAGAATATGTCATTCATATGCAACTTTGTTACGTTTCTTTTGTTTGATTTCTGATTACTATGTAGACCAGGGTTGCCGTTTTTACGGATTTTATCCGTTTTAACGGATTTTGAGGGTGCAAAACGGATGACGGATTTTTATTCCAATTCACGGATTTTAGTTCTTTGTTTTACGCCGTTTTTAACTAGAGATGCTCAAAAAATCTATATTTCAATGCGATATCGATAAGTGGGAATATTTTCGATGTATAAATACCAAAGTTTACACCAAAATTTCAGAATTTTGGTGGAGGTGCCGGGTAGGTAGTCTAAATTAAATTAACCTGGCTGGTGCATGTGGTGGAGGTGCCGGGTCATAAAACACGGTTATGAGATCGTAAAAATCGTTAAAAATGCATTTATGGTGATACCTCATCAACCCTATTTGGCCTCAAATCATTAAAAATAGGCCTACTCTTAAAAAAAAAATTTTTTTTCAATTTTTTCAAAACAATTAGGCCTACATTATGATTATATCAATATCATATCAAAATTAGTACATTTGGGCATTAAAAGGCTTTGGGTGTTTCATTTAAGGATTTCTAAGGATTTTTGATGTGCTCAAACAAGTTTTTTATTTTTTCTTGGTGGCAACCCTGATGTAGATTATGTTCTTGTTAAGTGTTAACCTCTTCTTTTTGTAATTTTCATCTAAGCAAGCAAAGGCGCAACTGGAAAATTAATTTTTAAATAATTTGATTTTACAGTATTTAGAAACAAAATGTAACTTTTTAATCACTACACAATAATGCGTAGCTGAGCAGTGAGCAGATGGCTCAACATTTCATAGGAAATACACTTTTGTTTTACAATAGACTACAGCCCTACACCCTTTTGGATTTGAACACATTTGTATTCCTATATATATAATAGGGCTGGGCTATGACATATCATTCAATTATCGATATCACACGAAAAATTTTGATATGATATCGATATATCGAAATGTAATTGTTTGTAAAAAAAAAAAAATCAAAAATAATTTTTTAAATTTTTTTTAGTGTTATTTTTCATAATTTTGGCCAAATAGGGTTGATAAGGTGTCACCATAGACCTATTTACGATCTCACAATCGCGTTTTATGACCCGGCACCTCCAGCAAATGCACCAGCCAGGGTAATTTAATTTAGACTACCTACCCGGCACCTCCACCAAAATTTCGAAATTTAGCATTTTTTGTGTAAATTTCGATAGGCCTATTTCGATATGAAATCAAATATCGATATCAAATTTTTTCCAATTATCGATATCATATCGAAATATTGATTTTTTTGCCCAGCCCTAATATATAAGCTATTATTATTAAGATATTTTTAATAATATCTACGTACAACGTACAGATATAAGTTGTGGCCTACATATCTCCCCATGTTTGTCAAGGCTCAGAGCTACGGTCCCAAGGCCTGCATCTTGATGCGAGTGGTGGAAACTGCGCCGGCCGGGACATCGTTAGTCAACTCGTCAAGCGCGCCGTCCGCACCAGCCACCATGACAGCTTGCGTTCCCAGTCCGGTGGTGAATCAGTCGGGCACCCCGGTCATCCGGCACACGGGCAGCTCTCCCACACCCGTCAGGACGCAGCACACCTTCACACCCAGTGCACCCAAGAGCCCTAGCAGTGGTAAGTTACTCTACATTCGTACTGCACGCAATTGTTCCATCCCCCTGCCGTGCCGTGTTTGTTACCCGAGCTGTGTTAGTCCCCAGCCAGGCTGTGATCGGCGCGCCCCAGCCGGCCGTGGCGACCCCGGTCTCCGTCTCGCAGCAGCAGCAACACGCCCAGCAACAGGTGGCACAAGAGAACGAGCAGTTCGCTCTGAGCTGGCTCCGGGCGTCGTGCGAGCTCAGCGTGGGAGGGAAGATGGAGCAGGCGGAGCTCTACAGGCAATACCTCGCCGCCTGCAGCCGGATAGGGAGGAGGGGCGTCATTGCTCCGCTGCACTTCCCCAGATGTGTCAGGTATACAACCCACCATTCTAAGAGTAGTACCTTAAACAAAACAACTTCCACACATTTCAAGAGCTGTTGCCATTGGTCATTTAAAGTGCTGATCAAATAATATCGAACGACTACGTATTTTGTTTTTATTTTAGAGACTCATAAAGAGTTTGCAGATTGGGAAAGAATAGAAAACAAAATGGAGCCTGAAGGACAACACACTTGTTAATTATATCTGTATCTTCTAAAGATGTAACTAGTTGTATGAAATAGATCTGGTCAACTACTTGCATTAATTTATCTTTTGTCCCTCAACAGATCTGTGTTCGGCGGGTCGGTGGGTCCAAACATGCACAAGTCTAGCGTCGCCGGAGGGGAGAGTACTTCGTTCTACGAGGGAATCAAGGTGCGAGCGCAGGCAATCCCGCGGAGCCCTCTAGCGGCTAGTACAGTAACTCCCGACACCTGTCTGCCCCTGTCCACCACGCAACCCTCCTCACCCATCCTCAAGGCACAGCTCAGCGCGCCACCTAAGCCTGCAGCCAAGCCCGGGCCAGACAAGGTACGTACGGCACGCTGCACACGGTGACGGGGCGCTTGGACGCAGTACTAGACGGTTTTCATCAACTTACTAGGCGTATAATATATAAAGCCTTACATTTTGATAGTATACCGTTATGTCATTTCCTAATGCTCTAGTTTCCACCCGCAAGCACCAGCAACCCCAAGGGTGTCTTTCTCATCATTAGTGCCATTGCATAGAAATGAGACGTAAAGCTTTTATTGTCAACCGCAGCTGAGCATTATTCTTGAAATAGTCCGCGTCCGCACCATCATAGGGGTTTGGTGCCGTCACTGTCACAGTCAGGCTCGCGGTTTTGCATATAATGTGTTATTTCTTGTGCCATGTTTGCCAGTCAATGCTTTGTCTAACAAACATGCCTTGTGAAAAAAAGTGTTATTAAAAAGTTGTACAATGGAACCACATTTTGCTTAAACTAATAAATAACTAACTACTTAAAGCTGCATGTTTGCAATTTTTCTAACGATTTCCTTTATACAGTAAGATCCCTCTTATCCGATCTCCTCTTATCCGATATTCCGTGTAAACCGAGCCGCCCAAAAAAAAAAAAAAAAAAATTAAAGTTTTAAATACGTAAATAAAACATAAAAATAATTACAGACGCCGCGCCGCACTTTTTTAAATGTACTCGCATACATTTGTAGGCATGCCTTACGAGTAGGGATGACATCGGGTACCCGGTTCCAGAAATTACCCGGAGCCGATTTTAAGATCCGGGTATATTTCGCGGCCGTTTATAGACTATTCACCAGTTTAATTACGCGCTACGTGGTTGCGGTCTTTCCCGCGGAGCGTGCCCGCTGCCTAAAGAGTAATTGGAGTTGACGACAGAGCGCGTTGTAAGCTATCACGTGCTTCCGTCCGTCTCGGCGAGTCGCGCCCATGCCACGAGTGAGTGCAAGAGAGAAAGATGCGGCAATAAATCTTGGACACCGCCGTCTGCGCAGTACGAGATGCGCGTACGATCCAACCAACTCACACTCACAGCTGACTGACAAAGATGGTTGGGTGTAGAAGTAGAATTCGCAATGCAATCATCTTTCAACCGATTCACGAAATTCGTTATCACGACGCATAGGATTGTTATTCCTGGGCTTATGTTCTTTCTTTCCCAGGCTTATCTTGCGACGAGAGCTTCAGCGCGGGATATAGTAGTGAGAGGTTTTCCCACATGAGAAAGAGAGCTAGGCCTAGGCCTAGCCTAGGCCTATGTTTGCATTGTAGGCCTAGCCTAGGCCTACTGCGTCGAGTTTAGGCCTAGACATACGTTTTTATTACGACATGTAGGCCTAATTGTGTACGTGTGTTTGTGAGCTTGATTTACAAGCTATTAATTCATTTAGTATACCCTGTATGAAGTGTATCGTGTGTATTTTATGTTCCTTTATCCATTACATGTGTGGCTAGGCCTATGCTAGGCCTACGAGAGCAAATAAACAAATGAAACGCGCCATCCGAGTTTTTCGCAAATCCGAGGTGCCCCCGGTCTCATCCAACTCGGATAAGAGGGATCTTACTGTATGCGTGTTACTTGAGCACAAATTTTATACATAGGCCTATAAATACTTCTCCATTTCATTGAAGAAATACCGGTATTAGTGGTTCCACTGTACCCAACATCGACCATCTTTCGATAGTATTGCCTGCTATCTACATTCATCTCTATAATTTTGCCTAGTCATCATTTAGAAATCTAGATGGTAGTCGATAGATAATGAAAGCATGAAATGTATTTGCCAGTCCAGGAACCTAAACTGGATGTTTTCTTAGTTTGGTTTTCTTAAGTTAACGTGTAGTAGGTATACTGTAAGTGAAATATTATTTGATTGCATGCTGTTTTTGTTCTCATTTCAGACGCATTTAATTTAATGTTTTTAAATCACAATCTGCCACCTGGTTAAGGTTTAACTTTGTAGGAAGATATATGTGTGCTCAAATACAGTCCACAAACAGTTTAAACTTTAAAGTAAAACAGATTAACTGAGATTAATGAATGTTAATCTTCCAAAACTCAGCTTATTGACTGACGTTGGCTGGAAATCATTGAAAATACAGTACACTGTGAACTTACTACATAAAAGTACATAATTTCCGTCTTGTAAGGTGTTGTAACCTGCCCCGCGATTTTGTAAGGATTACGTGAATGTTGCTATGGATATATCAAGCAGTTAGCCATTCTATTTTCTATGATAACAATTGATACACCTATCCATAGCGACATTCCGGTTATCCTTATAGAATCTCGGTGCTGGGCACGTTGACAGGGTTGTAGGTTTGGAGAGCTAGTATGCATACTAGTAGGTAACAACATGTTACCATACCTACCTTACTCGAGCCATTCTATTTATTAATGTTGTTAACTGCATTGTACATACTATTTTGTTTTAGTAGCCTACATACATACATATTATATTTATTTATTTATTTTATTTAAGTAAGCCTTCTACAGTGTTCACTCATATGCATGTCATACAGACATGCGAGTATTTGGCCTATACAATAGCATTCAAACAAAAGCTTAAATTCTCCAGGCATGAGTTAAATGAGAGATTTTCAAATTATTAGTGCTTTTTGTATTATTAGTATAGTACCTTGAAATAAAACACCATTGTTTAAAATGTTCATTATGTTGGCCATGTAGCTAGTGAAGTCTTATGTTGTTATGTTTATGGTACATGTTATTTTGTATTATTTAGTTATGACTTATGATTTATGGATATTATTTCTGTGCGGGTGTACTTGGTCATTACTTGGACAGTAGCGTAGCACACAGTAGTTCACCTGGTTTACTGGTCCCCCCCCCCCCTGCCCTGCTCCTACGTAGTTGTAAGTGGGTTGAAGTAATAACTAGACGTATTGATTTTTTAAATTAGTTCTGAGGCAGTGGAGCACATTTGCATGTCGGTGAGCTATAGATAACTGAATTATGTCACTCTAGTAGCCATGAATGAGAAATAGTACTAGAACATTGATCAAACCAGTCGTTACTTCACAAGAGTGCACCAGGCGATTGAGATCGAGACTCATTACGTGAATATGACTGCACTGCTTTTTAAACCAGATGAAACAATTTAAAGCAAAGTTTCTATCTGATGCGAGTCCTTCTTTCCAAGGCAGGTTTGATTCTTTACGCAGAAGTTCTCTAACTCATAACATGGACGTAATTAAATCCATTAATTCTTGGGTTGGGTATGCCACGCGTGGACGGTGACTTTGGAGTCATGCGAGCTACAAAGCACAATATAATAACCGGATAAAGTGATTCGGAATTAGACTCGTTGATTTTGGCGCCTCTCATGGGTGAATTGTGTCCTTGTACTGTATTTATTTATTTGTGAAAATAAAGTGTAAAAGTAAAAGTAACTGCTTCTCAACACTAGAAACTTTTAAAGCATACCCGTACGTATATATCATTAAACCTGTTGCCTGTAGATCTGCTAAGATGCAGCTGCGATTCTGTCTAGCGTAGGCCCGCCTCGACAGACGACGGAACCTCACACACACACACGGGAGTACGGCGGGGTGAACTCTGCGTGCAATGCTACTTCTTTACGTACCGACCTTGGACGCTTGTCGTGTTGTTGATTTGTATTATTTTGAGTTTGTGTTGTGGGCTAGGTTGTGTCCCACCCTCACTTGAGCCAGGCCCTGCTCGGGGGTGGAGAGGGGGCGAAGGAGGGGGGAGGCTCCCCCTCCTCTCTGATCAAGAGCCTACTGGCTAGCAAGGTAAACACCGAGGTGTGCAGCATGGCCAGCATGACGCCTGTACAGTGTGCCTCCCCTGCAACATTAAACAAACAGGTAACTAATACAGTAACACAACTCATCTCACCTCGGACCGCTCCAAACACAAAGTTTACTTTCAGGGTATACTGCCATACATACGTAATTTCAATAAATCGGTTCGGGAGCCGTTCCATTTGACTTGCACTTTCCTTGTTTCACATCTTCTGCCAGTTAGTCAAAACGTTTACATTTACACCAGGTGTACAGCTTTGATTCGTTAGTTGTAACTTGTTGAGTTCTCTACGAACGAAAATCTTTTGAGTTTCATTTCCTACCTTTACATTTACTACAGTATTCTTGTTGAATTGTTGGTAAAAGTGACGAGTCATTCGGCACCCAACTTTACACCCTAAGGGCATGGCGCTTGGCCCGATACGCGAACCTGACCATGGCTTGAACCCCACACGTATAAACTGAGTGAGTTATGTTGCATAGTTACGAACATAATGTGTTATATTTGACGTAAAGTTCCTTGTTCACACTTGGATTGCTCGGAGCAAAGTGGAAGTTCCAAGAGTTCTACTTGGTAAGCAGTAACATTTTCTAGACATTTATCACATTTGCATTTTTGAACCTTTTAATTTGGCATGAAGTTTTTGTAGTTAAGTTGCATTGTATTAATTGTAGGATTATTAATTGTTTGACCCTTAATTTTACTGTTTGGAAGTAGTAGTTAGTGTTCTTAGTTTTGAGTTTAGTTTGTATTTTTGTGGAACTTGTTTGTAGTCCGTAATGTGTGTACGCACTTGCTCGGAAAGTTGTCACTCGCCGTGTGTCGTTCAGTATCTGTACTGTACTAGGTAAGTCTGGTTCCTGAGCACTCCTTGCCCCTATGTGACTTCACTTGGTTAAGAACTGGTAATTCCATTCAGACATGAAGGGTTAATTAATT
Organism: Sweltsa coloradensis; assembly: GCA_024449915.1. Lineage (NCBI taxonomy): Eukaryota > Metazoa > Arthropoda > Insecta > Plecoptera > Chloroperlidae > Sweltsa > Sweltsa coloradensis. The sequence continues at coordinate 53,712 of JAMZAV010000382.1, forward strand.
TGTCAATGTTCATGACAAGTTTCATTCGGGGGGGCAACCTAGGGACAAATTGGATTTGAAAAACTACGATGACTTCGAAAACTACAATTTAAAAAAGTAGTTAGTGGTAAGTTAAAGACATTTACTTAGAATAGAACCCTATTAACATCTAGCAAACAAACAAACTATTACATACCTACGTAGTATAACGTAAATAATAAATATAAACCAGTGCATTTGAGTGTGTTTTTCTCTTAACAAGATGTGTGCATTTTGTGCAAGAATAACGCTAACCACTAACTGAAGACGTCCATCTAGATACCTCAGTCATAGAGTCACAGAAAACAATACACTTACTCAACAAGGTGTGTCTTAGTTTCAAAGTTTCATTTTATTCTACATTGTAATGTAACTTTATTTAGGGTTGTGTTCATAATTAATCAAGAATATCTGTAGGCACTTACCGGTACATTGTTCTTAATAGGCTTTATAGGAATACATGGTAAAAAGGTACTTTCATAGGCAATTTAATTTTGTACTCAAGAGACTATTATAGATAACTTAGAGGTCATTTAAAAAACAAAACATTTTGTTTATAAAGAAGAATGTCACAGTAGGAAGCATAGCCTAATAATATTGTGTGCGTGTGTCAGGCAACGTGGTGTGTGTGACTGTGCTAACCTTGTACTCGGAACTCAGGTGACTCAACGACAGCAGCGACTCTTGCAGCAGCAACAACAACAACAACTCAGGAAGGATCCGATGCCCGTCCCCCCGACGAGCAACAGTGTAGCCAAGAAGACACCCTGCAAACCTGTGGACATCAAGCCTAAACTGTCGCGGATAAACGGTGCAAAGGTAGCTATACAGGTAACTAAATGTGGTGTGTGTGTATTGCAGGTAACTATGTGTCATTCTCTGGGTTGAAACATCACGTAACTAGGGAAGTTTACTACACTCTACACTAGAGGGAGTCGCGTGACTCACGACTTTCCCTGTGATAGTTTGTGAACTTGAATACTTTGAATAAGTACTGTGATTATGCGTGATAATATAACAGTCATGCATGACAGTGCACGCTCCAGTGCGAAATAAGCCCTTCTATCCGCCAGGCCAGGCCACCCTCCTCTTGGCTCGCCTTGAGTCGCTACCTGCCCTAAAATTCACCCATGACTACGTGGACTAGAAAATAATAAATCAACAATCTCTTGAATTTATTGTCTGCCAATCACTTATAAGTTAGGGTCTCTCTCGAGAGGCGCAAGTGGCGCCAGGTTGTCTGCCATCTGACAATGCGAACATGACCAGGTTGGTGGCGATCAGATTAGAAGGGTGCATGCTATATGCTCTTCAAACTACGTACCAACAATTGAGTAATCGTGTGTGAGCGAGTATAGCTACTTGACAAATATTACGTGATCGTGCGTGAGCTAAATAAAAATGATGTTATTCGTGCGTGACTGTGCATGAACAGAAAATGATTTTACGTGACTAGAGTGAAACATTTATCACGCGACCACCTCTACTGTAAACACAACACAACCATAAGGTAGGGATATGGAAGTAATGTGTGTTAAATACATTGTTACTTCTGTAATGGTGTCTGTAATAGTGTTTTTGACAATTGTCTCCGTAATACTGGAAAAGTTTTTGCCTATATGAAGATATTTACTTGCACACACTTTTGTCTTTAGATCGGCTTTAGAATTTCTGAACATATGCTTCACAGCTCATCAGCTTTGCAGACAATTAATCATACAATTTGTTTTCAAAAATGTTAATTTATTGATGGACTAAAAGCCAGTATTGTATCGTCACTTAAGCCATTGGATCCAACAAAGTAACTCAATGATCTATAACATAAACAAAATATGTGATTGATTTGTGACATACCGGTACATAATACTATTCCATATTTCTACTTGGTAGTTATAATCAGTGATGACGACGGTTATGGTTTCTCTTAACCGGTTAATTTTCAAAAACGCGTAAATCACGCATTATCGGCGCTTGCTTCGTGTTGTGCAATCGCAAGCGGGAGTAACCGGGAGTAACATCAAGCACCGATTACGAAATTGCTTATTTCGCACATCTGCGTAGTGTCTCCGATATCGGATCGTAGACTGGCAGCTCAAGGTCTCTTGCCTCGTCGCTATCTCAGTGCCCCCCCCCCCCTCATGCCGTATGTAATCAGTTCATTCATTAGTGCTCGCGCCCGCCCGCTACGTATTTTATCTCTGAATGCTGTCAGTGTCACGTAATAAATATTGGACACTTAAATAACGCCGTTGAATCTTTAAAACAAGCTGAAATCGTGCTTCACAGAGAACGACCTTCACCTTCACAAGACTACCAAAGACGAGTGTAGTTTAGCCAGCATTGTTTACGCGACATCTAGGCGGCCGACCTCGCGCACGAAGGGGAGGGGTATTTATTCTTTGTATTATCTGTTCCTTGAAATAAATCGCACGAGCGGAAAAAAACATTTTGAGCAGCTGGACATTCCATCAAATCTTCCAGACGTAAAAATGAACAACAAACAACATTTTAATCTTTTTATCTCAATTCAATGTGCACACACCAAGAGAATTACGTAGTAAATAAAATGCAGTAAAACCCCTATGGATTGTTCCCGCATCGTCCGTTTTCCCGCCATGATCGCTATATTTGAAAAGTTTTTGCAAAAGTCCCATTTACACAATGTTAAAAATTCCTACATCCCCTGTTCCACAATCGATCGTTTTCCTCACCGTATCGTTCAAAATGTTGTGTTTCTCAATGTTAAATTTACGCTAAGCATCATTTTCGCCTTTTTGAACAACCGACCGGCGACCGACGAAGAAGACATCGAGCGCGATCTTTTGTGAAGGTTCACTTCCCCACCCCGCCCGCCGCCTAGGAGGACCGGTTTTACCCCTCCTCTCCCACTCGCGCTGCCAGTGATGGACACGGGCCCGGCCGGCCGGCCAGCTCATTCACAACCAAAATGTTGCACCACAGATAACAGAGTACACTACATGGTGTAAACTCTATTATCTGTGGTTGCACTTTCAGAAGTGCTGTTTTTTTTCTACGCGAAAATTTAATTGCAAGATCATTGTTTTTAATCAATGATGCTGTCAATTAAAAACACTTGGGAATCTGAGGATGGGTACTGAAGACTGCAGTCGATTTCGTTATACAATAAAATGATAACATGGCATAGAAACATGAAAAATGTACTGAATCATGCTCATTCAAGCCGTCGAGAAAAGAGGGCGGTAGTGGAGTGGGTAGGCCAGGTCAAGTATCGGGTTGCTTTTTTGTCGGCCCCCAGTGTGAAAATACTACAATAGTATGGTGGGGGGGGGGGGGGCGAACGAAGAGCCACTCGACCTTCTCACATTGCCTGACTGCTGCTAATGAGGAGGGAGAAAAGGGACTGCATTACCCATGTGTTCGGCGGCACGACGTGTTGAGCTGTCAAAGCTGACGGCACTCGGACCAGTAAATAACAACATAACAGGGCAAGGTCGGTTCTCTTTATCTCGCGCGCGGTAAATACAAAGAAAGACATTTCACATTATATCACCAATAAATTATCCGGTTAATGTTCACATAACCGGTTAAAAAATTAACGGTTCTTAACCGGTTAACGATTAATCGTCGTCATCACTAGTTATAATCAGTGAATAATTGAACAAGCCAGAGATAAAAGTATGATTGCATGAGATGAGACTGTTGTAAATGGATTCCTTGAACTACATTTTCTACTTATTTCTGCAGATTGATATTGCAGTTTTTTTTTTTCAATACTCGACCCAAAGTAATGTTTGTAACTTGAAAAGACAGTTGCACGTGACATTATTGTTGTTGTTGACTACTGGAGAACATTACTGCTTGGGTCTGTGAGGACCTGTAGGTCTGACGCTAGGCCTTCAATGTAACATTCACAACATTCCACCTAAGGTTGAGCAGTGACTTGCACTCTTCTGACATGAGCAGTGCCCAGTAGAACTGTTCTCTCACACTTAACTCAACTCAACATTCAAACAAACAGACTCTGACCTCTGACATTTGGATAACTTGTTGACGGTCCATCATTTACACTTTGAAGACTGACTGCAACATTTCTCTCTCTTTGACCACTACTAAACCTTAGAAAGCTTGGTTGGAGCCACGTTGTTAGAGCAGTGTGATGTTTCTCCCGCAGGTGGAGGTAGCTGCCGCTGCGATGGACAACGGGCCTGTCCAGGGTAACGGCCGCCTCCTGTGCGCCCCCCTGCCCCCCCTGGCCCCCCTCAGCTCCGGCCCCCCCACCCCCCACCACCGCCTCGAGCTCGAGGACTCCAACTCTACGGCCTCCAGCAGCGGTGTCCGAGTGAACCACCAGCGTCCACCGAGGACGGAGAGAACTCCCTGACCAGCTTCGAGGGCATCCTACTCAACGGCATTCCGCCCGCCTTGGACGTGGACGCGGACTGCGCCAGCCTTAAGCTGGGGTCCAAGACGCTCATGTTGGCGGACCTGCTCGAGAAGAAGGTAGACAAGAAAGATCATCCCCTGATGAACGGCGTACTGGGCAAGGAGCTACGGATCGGTGAAAAGGGCCTGGAACTCGTCGAGAATCATCTGGAGAAGATGCTCAAGGAGACGGTGAGCTGTCAGAAAGACATCAACACATGTGATAACACTCGCTCGGTGATACAGAGCACTAATAATGTAAACAACAAGGAATACGTAGAGCGGATGGAAGAAGAGGACAAGAGGAATTCTCTGAAGCGACCGGCGGAGGACGAAGGGGACGGGGGCGACGCAAAGAGACAACACCTGGAGACAAACGGTCAGGTAGACGACTGCGCGAGCGCGGCGGCTGCCAACCTGTACGCGGCCCTCGCGGCGTCGACCCTCGAGGACGAGCAGGACCTGGAGCTTCCCGCACAGCCGGTGCTGGTGCAGCAGGACAACCCCCTGCGTCAGGTGTACGAGATGATGCCCAGGCAGATCATCATGTCCTCGCAGCCCCAGAGCCAGGTGCTGATCACGCCGTCCGGCCCCATCACCCTGCACGCCGGGGGGGCGCAGCCCAAGAACATGGTCCAGGGCCAGGTGGTGCTGACGCAGGGCAGCTCGGGCCAGTTCATCCTGTCGCAGGCGCCCCACAACTCTGTGCAGATAGGCAACACTCACTACGTGGTCGCTCAGCAGCAGGGACAGACGCAGCACTTGCTGCTGGCGCAGACTCAGCAGCAGCAGGGCACGCCCACCAAGACCATCATCATTCTGCAGCAGCAGGGAGGCAACAATGCCACGCAACAGAAGGTAGATAGCACAAAGTCACTTCACACATAACAAAATAGTGTCTTCATTTATTTCATTTCATTTTATTGTATTTATTTAATCAATTGGCCTAATTTATTTGTAATTGTTTATTTAATTTCTTAATTCGTTTAATAATAAATAAATGACGTAATCTCACAATTCAGCACTCAAGACTGGTTTGGTCTGGCTTGAATGCCAGTGCACTAACATCAGTCTGCAAGCATTATAAATTATAATACATGGACATTACCATAGCGACATTCTGTGTTTTACATTTTCTTTAGATGTGAGCAGTTGACTGCATTGTTATTATGACTTTCATAAATACCTGCCTTGCACTATTATGTCAAGAGCTAAGATTTAAGGTTTAACTAAGTCAAATCGGGTTACGCCACTGGCGTTAAGGCATCCAAGGTCCAAGTTTCTAAGGAACTATTTCATCTTGTTAGCTCTTATTCCTTGAACCCAGCCAATGAGAAGCAAGCTTTGATAAATCCGGCCAATGGTAGTTAACGTAAAGGTAGAGCAAACATTTCTCTCTGTCGCAGGTGATGGTTACGCAACAAGGCCAGCCTGTGGTGGTCACCCAGGTCCCGCGGCCCATCCTCCAGACTCCGGCCTCGTCTCTACCTCCTGCCTTAGTACCCACCTCGGCCAAGCCCGCTAGTCTGTCTCCGCGACCCATCACACCGGCACCAAGGTAAGCTCACGCTGCTTTGATTTAGCATTGTGTGACATTGGGTTTTCAAGCTTTCATTAACAAATCATTATGTGATGAATTCTGCATGGCTATCACAACAATACGCTGGGAAAAAACCCCCGGAAAGTTGGCTTTTAAATGGGAAATATATTTTTGTGACTATTGGTTTTGAGAAACAGATGACTTGGTGCTTCAACATCACCATGCAGTGACTTGTAAGCAATCAAAAAGTAGATTATTTACTATCAGTCACAACTTTTTTTTTGAGAAGTAATAATAATATAATAATAATAATAATAATAATAATAATAATAATAATAATAATAATAATAATAATAATAATAATAATAAATGGTTTATTGTCATAGTATCTACATTTTGCGAGAAGCATTTTCAGATGTACAGACAAAATACAGAAAATATAGAGAACAGTTAAACTTATTTATTATATAAATAAATAGACAAGAAATATGTTCATGAATTACACTTTCATAATCTTGAGTCTAAACTAAACTTAATTATACTAGGTTCTCAACTAAATACTCGTTTATGGAGCTTTTGAGATAGGAACTTTTTTACAGAGTATTTAAAACGGTCTAATGAGTGCTAAAAGTGCTCATTTGTGTCTTTGTTCTAAGGCTATTCACTTACTATTTAGTAGTGGTGACATTGGTTAGTAAGTATTGGAACCGACTCCGGAGCCTCGGGAATCAGTAGGAGTCAACTCCTTGATCGGCAATAAAAATAAGGAAAAAGTGGTGACCTTGACCAATGCTAAACACCCTCCTCAACCAAATTTGTTCTAGGCGGAAAGTAGGACACAAAAAACATGTTTTGGCAGTAAGTAACAACACTTTATTGTTTGTTTGTAAGGTTGGCTTGGTAAACCCCTCTCAGTCACAAATTAAATTGGTCCTAATTAGGTCATTTTCAGCAAACAATTCATCTTTCTAATTTTTTTCTGAGTATTTTGATATTTTTCAATATTTTTTTGGACAATTTTTAAGGAATTTGGGCCAAATTTTGGATTTAAAATTAAAGCTACAATTTAAGTTCAAATTTAAATTTGAAGCACATTTCTAAAAGAAGATTTTTTCTGAATTTTTTGTATATTTTAGATTTTGCTTATCTAAAAAACAGCAATACTACAATGATATTACATTTCCGGGAAAACCAAAATTTTCACATTTTTAGCAATTTTTACAGATGTACATTTTCAATCTTCTCTAATTGGATGAGCGTAGCGAGCGAAGCGAAGATTCCATTTCACTACACTGGAGAAAAAAATCCGGAATGTTTTTTTTTTTTTTTTCTTCTTTCTTTCTGTATTTTTGTGTGTTTGTTAACACGATTCCGGCTAAACCGATACTCCGATTGCAATGAAATTTTATGGAGACCTTCGAAATCTCTGAACTTAGAACTGCCACGTTTTTTAGCGCAATCGGGAAATTTTTTCACATAAAAAACGTAATTTTACGATTTTTTTCGATTTTTAAAAAAATTTCTTCGACTTATAACACCTACATGCTTTATCCGATTGTAATGATTTTTTCACAAAACCTTCATTTTATGAATTAAGATATTCGTGTGAAATTTGAGCGTAATCAAAAAATTATTTCTCATGAAAATCAAAATTTTATGTTTTTTTTCTTTTTAAAAACAATTCTTTGACTTATAACACCTACATGCTTTATCCTATTGTAATGATTTTTTTACAGAACCTTAATTTCATGAATTAATATATTCGTGTTAAATTTGAGCGCAATCGAATAATTATTTCTTATGCAAATTGCAATTTTACGATTTTTTCTTTTTAAAAAATTACGATTAATTAAAACAATTAAGTTAATTTTTTATTTTATTTAATTTAATTATAAAAATTAGGTTAATTTTTTATATAATTTAATTTAATTAAAAAAAATCTTCGACTTAGTAATGATTTTTTCACAGAACAACAGAAAATCCGCGTAACACATGGCATCTCAATGCACCATATACGCTCATCCAACAACGCGGCGGGACTTAAGCGTTTTCTAATAAAGGTACAATTCATCCCACTGAAATGGGGATTTTTAAAATTTCTTTTAAAATTCACCAAAAAAAAAATTAAAAAAATGTGGTCAAACCGATAAACTTATCATTTACCCGGATTTAAATTCGGAATTTCATGTCCATGATCATGGACGCCGTGACTGAGAGGGTTGAACAGCATAATCTAGGTGCCCGTTAGGGCGCCGCAGCCAAGCCGCGGTGCGCTACACACTCAAGCGCACCTTATACACCAAGCAGAGTTGGGGTGATTTCGAGGTGTTACCCAGCCGTCATGTAACGTGATGTGAACTTGAAAACTATCACAATCGAGGGGATTTAGGTACCTGACAACACATGCCAAATTTTATTGGGGTACGATTATTCCTTCTTGGTGAAAAAATGGCTTGAAACATGCTCAAAATCACTTTTAAGGATGTTAGCTACTGCTACTGCTACTGCTAACATCTAATACGTCAGTTTCAATCGGCCTGCGATTCTGACCAGACGGGTGGGGCTACAATGTTCATATTTACATGGACATTAAGGTTATAGTAATATAGTCTCTTTTGAAAAAAAAAGTTGAAAAAGTTTGCTGGAAGGCTTCCAAATAAAGGTTTTAAAATAAGCCTTATACACTAGGCATACAATCAACAAGTAACACTATAGTTACTTGACACTTGTTGACGGTACAAGCAGAGTTCGGCGGGAAAGTGCGATACGTAAACAAATAGCGGACATTTAAAATTTTTCTTCTTTGTGTGGAACGAGATAAAGTGTCGTTATACTCTCATAAAACAAATCAGAAACCGTCCCTGGCCTAGGCCCAGATGTAGAAAATTATTTATAATACAACAGTGTAGGTCTAAAGTTCCATTAGGCTATAGGACTAGATAAATAAATACTTACACTACATGTTTGACAAGCCCTAGGCCTTTCTTAGCCAACCCTAGGCCAGCACAACCTTGTTTTGACACACTTCCCGCACAAATAACTAGTTTTGATTACTACAAGCCTAATGCAGATAAACAATGGTATGATAGTCCTAGGCTATTCCAAAATTTACGGCAATAATAAGCCTTTTCTTTTCTATTAATAAACTCACTCAACCTCCTGTCACTTTTAATGAAAATGTAAAACAAAAGATGGTGAAAATTTTCAATATTCTTTTGATTATCTGATGATTTACATGGCTGTGGATGCAGTGAAATAGGTGAGATGAGATGAAGTACCTTGGCGTGACTCTCGACAAAAAAATGACCGGCAAGATCCACTTTGAAAAGGCTGCAGAGAAGGGCCATAAACGACTACGACTCCTTCAAAGGGTAGCCGGTGTGTCCTGGGGCGCAAAACTAGACACTCTGGCGCTGACCTACAAAACGTACATCAGACCAGCCATTGAGTACGGCACCGAAGTCTTGCCTGCCGCCGCCGCAACGCACGCCACCATGTCGACAGAGTCCAAAATCGAGCCCTTCGCCTGATTACGGGAGCAGTGAAAACCACCCCAATTATCGCCATGGAGTGGTTCAGCCAAATTGAGCCTCTACAGCTAAGAAGAGAGCAGCGCGCTGTCCAACTGCACGAAAAACTGGCGCGCCTAAACCCCGACAAATGGCTCAACTACCCAACCTCAAAAGTCAAGGCGCACACTAACTTTGCTGAAACAGTCCACCAACTGAAGAGTAAAAACTGTCCTATCCTCCTAGAAGCACCACGTGCACCACTTGACGTACCACTCCCCGAGCTTCTGCCGGACAAGTCCAATCAGCTTGCCCCGGGGACCAAAATTGACGGCATCGAGAAGAAAGATGACCATGACCATAAAGAACTGAAAGAGCTTGCTGAGAAGCACCTGAAGAAGCACTTTCCTCTTCAAGAGTGGGTGCACATCTTCACAGACGGCTCCTATGACTCTGCTACAAATAGAACAGGTTACGGCATCCACTGCATCTTCTTTGAAGAAGCCACTCCAATGGGAGCTGGCGAAACATACTTCGACGCTGAGGTCGCAGCCATTGCCAGGGTGGCCGAAAAAATCGCCGAGACCCCCGCCTTCCCCCTCAACAAGACAAAATTTGTGATCCTAAGCGACAGCGTCTCAGCCATCCAATTTGTCTCTCAAGCAGCGAACCTCCATCCTAAATCGCTGCTTTTCAAAAACTCCCTTGTCGGCATCCGACAGCAAAACAAACTATTAGAGACTCAATGGATCCCCAGCCACTGCAAGATCATGGGGAATGAAAAGGCAGACTTCTTGGCCAAAAGTGCCACAAAAGCACCGCAACCACCAGCAGCGCCTCTCTCCTACCAAAATGTCAAAACTAAGATCAAGTCAACCACAAAAAGGATCTTCAGAAACACCACAGAAGAGACTTCACGACTAAAGAACTGGTGGACCGAGATCAAAAAAGGGCCAGACAAAGACTGGTCGAGGAAGACGGCCACCGCCCATTTCCGGCTTGTAACCGGTCACGACGTCTTGCAGCACCACCTGCACCGCTTCAACATTACCAACGAACCGGCCACCTGCAAACTTTGTAATTTAGAAGATCAAGACAGAGCGCATCTCTTCAGATGCGCCGCCCTCAAGAATGACATTGACTCCCTGCCCGATGACCTGAGCAGGATAGAAAAGGAGGCAGTCTTATATTGGATAGCAAGACAGAAGAATGGCTGAAGAGGCCAACTTTGCACAAGAAAAAAAAAAAAAAAAAAAAAGGTGTAAAATAACATTAGTTGTGCGTTTGTTGTTACATGGGAAAGTTGTAATTGGATGTAAGTTGCCTAGACTTAACCAGGCCTTATACCGTCGTTATACCATGGTTATACCACCTATACCCAGGATGTACATGAATCCGGGCCTAGATATTTTACATCCTATTGTTATTGCTAATACCATAAAAATTAAATCAACTTTGATAAAAATATTATATTTTAACAAATAATTTTGTAATGGAACTTGAAAAAGTAATGAGATCACACACATAACAAAAACTTGTAGAAATACAGCCAAACCTTACACACTCAAAAGGAATGAGATCTAAAAAAAGGGCCTAGCTCATCTACCCTTCCACATTTGCGCATTCTTAATTCATAAACGTACAGTGTCCCATAACAGCATCCTCGAAAAGCTTGGCAAAATAGAATTTGCATGTTTACGTTTAAATTAATTAGAAAAAAAGAACTTGGATAAACTATTACGTTAAATTAATAATCGCAAATTCTATTTTGCCAAGCTTTTCGAGGATGCTGTTATGGGACAAGTACGTTTATGAATTAAGAATGCGCAAATGTGGAAGGGTAGATGAGCTTGGCCCTTTTTTTAGATCTCATTCCTTTTGAGTGTGTAAGGTTTGGCTGTATTTCTACAAGTTTTTGTTATGTGTTCTAGGTTATCTGGTGCAATATCTACCACCACAACCCACTTTCAAAGGAAACAACTCATTAGAGAAGGAGTCGGGTAGGAATCTAGTACCCTATGTCATCACTAATATAATATCTAATTACATGACTCTGATGGATGGATAGTGGTGTGTTCTCCAGGTCTGAAATGTCTACCACCACAGTAAATATTTCCGTGTACTCTGTTGTACATTGCGCACTCACACTACTATGCACTTGTGTTTGATTGCTTCACCCGCTACGCATTCACGGACGAAGGCTGTGCATTGTGACTTTTCAGTTCAGTGAGCGCATATGAAGTGTTGATTTTTCACATTTATCATGTTTAAAAGTTGTTCTTAGTGAAAAATTTTGTTGTAACATATTACCAACAAGATGGTGTTGCTGTGATATCGTTAGTGAGTAATCGCAACGCCGTTTTATGGTACATTTTAGTGTCGAACCAGTGCCAATTTAACATACGTTTTTGATGACAGGCCAATCTATGGTTAACAATACATAGATGTTTGTTTGGTTCTGCTGACTTCATTTGTCTCTTGAAGTTGTATACTTTTTTAAAAAAAAAATCTGTGTGGAGAAGTGTTATTTTCATTGTGTATGATACGCATGTTCGTGCCCCGGTTGCGGTAAGTGCAGTGAGAACTTGAGTATAGTCTCACCATGGATGAGATTTTCAGTAGGATAACGACCCTGGACAAATACCTCCAGGCGCCTAAGCGTCAACGTATTTCGTCCCCCGAAGCACAACGCAAATGTCGAGAGGTAACCAACCAACCCAGCACGTCGGGTGCTTCCACGATGGTCAGGCCTAAGGATGACTTAGTCACCATTCCCACTTCAAATCGTTTTGCCGTCCTCGAGACGGACGATACCACGCCCGACTCGCTGGAGTCGCAGGCCTCAGGCTATGATACCAACCAGGACGCTATGGACGGTGTATTGCCTGTCACCGTCACACCTTCAAAAAAGGTCATACGCCGCCAATAGTGGTGTATGGTTTTGAACGCTACCGCGACCTTGTCGCTGTTGTTAAGTCTGTTGTGGCTGATCATGGATTCACGATCGCGTCGCGCGTGGATTCTTTTGCTATAAAAGTGAAATCTATCGATGACTTCCGCGCCCTGTCCGACGCCTTACGTGACCGCAAGGTACAATTCCACACATATCCAACGGGGGAGGGAAAAACCAGGCGTTTGTCCTACGGGGATTGTCTGCCCGCCAATCAGCTGATGATGTCCGTAATGACCTAGTCGACGGAGGATACGCAGTCCGTACGGTCACCCAGATGACTGGACCGGGTCCACAGCACGTCCCGATACCGCTGTTCGTGGTGACGACTCTGGTGTCACCTGACGCTCCATCGCTGGTAGATCTGCGTGTCCTAGGACATTCCCGGGTTACAGTTGAGCCTTACAAAGGTGCAAAGGGTCCAACAATGTGCTTCAACTGTCAGAGGTTTAACCACACCTCTACATTCTGCAATGTTGGCCCTCGCGCTTCAAGTGTGCTGAAGGACACAGTGGTCGCGACTGTAAGAAGTCACCCCTTTGTGCCCGCAAAGTGTGTAAACTGTGGTGGAGACCACCCTGCATCCTATAGGAAGTGCCCGGCATATCTACGGGCAGCGTCGCAGCACCTGAAGCCTACCATTCCACGAGAGCGTCCGACAGCTCGTCCGCTTCCAGCTACCAAGGCTCGTCCGGGCTACTCATACAGTGCAGCGGTCTTTCCAGATCTCACAGTTCAGCCATCACCATCAGAAGGTAGGACTATGGTACAGCTTCCCACCCAGACTGACCCGCGACCTTCCAGAGCTGCACGATCTCCTCCGCAACCCATTACGGAGTCACCACCACCTATGAGTTCTGCCACTTATGGTATGATCTTGGATATTTGTAAAGCTCTGGCGTCCATGACCACGGACCCAATTATATCTATGATGGTAACCACGTTGCCTCTCTAGTGGAAGGACGCTTCAATGGTCCTTAGACCCCCAGGATTGCACATTCTTACCTGGAATGCTGGTGGAGGAATTAAATCCAAGACACCCGAACTTCTCTATACATGCGTCAGCATGATATTCATCTAGCACTTTTACAGGAAACCTGGTTAGCTCCTCAAGTATCTTGGAAGTGGCGAATCACAAGGTCTATCGTGAGGACCGGGTGGTCGCTCCTGGGATTCGACAGTCAGGAGGGACGGCCATTCTTATTAGTACACAGGTCGATCATTTCAAATACCTATTCCGCCTTTGATCTCACTTGAGGCGGTTGGTGTCCAGGTTCATACCCCAGGTGGCCACCTCCGACTATTTCAGTGTACAAGAGACCAACCACCAAGACTTAATGTGGCTGACATTGATATCCTACTTGCCTCCCCCATACCAACCGTCCTCATGGGTGACTTTAATTCTAAACATCCGTCTTGGAATTCCCTGACAGCCAACACAGCAGTACGCCTTGCGTGACCACGCTGACCGTAGCACATACGTTGTGGCAGGTCCAGTTGACCCGACGCACTTTCCGCTTGGTGAAGCCGTGGGACGTCCTGACGTCCTTGACATCGCGTTGTGGCCAACATTCGTTGCTCGTACAACCTTGAGGCATACCCAGCTCTCTCTTCAGACCACAATCCCGTGGTCCTCAATCTAGGTGACAGACTCCTTCTTTCCCCGCCGTGTCAACGACCTGATTTTCACAAGGCTGACTGGGATGCTTTCCGCGCTCATCTTGACGCAGGTCTCCCTGAAGATCCGCCACCTTTAACTTCTACGGTTGACGTGGATGCAGCGGTAGAATCTATCACTTCACTGATCCAAGAGGCAATTGCTACCTCGACACCGACCTCTTCTCGTGGCCGCATTACCCTGTATGATTTGCCAGAAGGACTTCGCCGTTCAGTAACCTTCAAAAATCGCCTACGACGTACCTGGCAACGCACTCACTCTGCCCATGACAAGACCGCTTCACAACAGAGCATCAACAGCTCTCAAGCGTGACATTGGCGGCCTTCCGATCTGAACTCTGGGATACTACGGTAGCGGGTCTCGATGTCTCCGTAAATCTTACTGGCGTTATGGCTCGTGCCCTACAACGTTATTCCACAGGCGGACCCACGATTCAGGGACACAAATCTTGGCATGCAGCTCTGTGGAAAAAGCGAACGTCCTGGCAGACCCGCTGGAGGCCCCATTTACCCTGAACCCACCCACAGCCTCTACACCACAAGTGGAGGAGCAAGTACTCCAGTGGTCACAAAACTCACCACGTTCCACTCCCTCTACCAGATGGAGCGGGATGCACATTTGAGGAACTGCTCCAGATTGCAAAGGACCTTCCACAAAACAAGGCTCCAGGAGATGATGGCATCACGGCACAAGTTTGTTCTCCAATTGTCAATGCGAGCAGCAAACACGATACATGCTATTTTCAATGCAGTTCTTAAACTTCACATTTCCCAAGCTCTTGGAAAAATGCCAAGGTCATTACATTTCTGAAACGGGAAAGTCTGCTCGGGACCCTACGAGCTATCGCCCTATCAGCCTCCTGTCTGTGTTTTCCAAGATGCTGGAGCGTGTCATCCTAGTCCGTCTACAACGTCACATAGACGACTCGAACGTTCTCCCGGACGAACAATTTGGATTTCGAGCAAAGCACTCCACAATACAAACAGCTAACGAGGATAACTGATAAGATAAACAGATGTTGGAAACAGCGGCTGTGCCGGTCAGCGGCGGTATTCCTTGACGTCTCCAAGGCATTTGATCGTGTGTGGCATGTTGGACTCATTCACAAACTTGTACACTTTCAGTTCCCTGATTATCTAGTCCTGCTTATTCAATCCTTCCTCACTGAGCGTACTTTCTACGTATCAAAAAATTCTGTCTCCTCCTCACAGCGCCCAATTCTTGCCGGAGTACCTCAGGGTTCGTGCTGAGCCTGCTCTTTTTAATGTCTTCACAGCCGACATGCCACCTCCGCCGGAAGGTGTTACCTCGGCAATGTTTGCTGATGACTTCGTGGCTCTGTCAACTAATCGTCGCCCATGGATCGCAGTTAGCGTTGGACAACGTTACCTTGACAATATTTCAGACTGGTACGCAAATTCACGCATGGCCCTCAATGTGGAGAAGACTTCAAGTACTCTCTTCTCATGGTCTAGAAAACGGCCTCCTCCTCGGTTACGTCTCAATGATGTCGTCATACCATGGGCACCGACCAATAGATGCCTGGGCATAACTGTAGACCGTAAACTTACGTGGGGCCACATATCCGGTCAGCAACTCAGAAGGCAACCGGTAAACTCGTCTCTCTGTACCCCTTCTGCGGAATGCACAGCTCTCGTAACGGCCAAGCTCCGCCTCTACACGTCTGTAATCCGTTCAGCGGCGTTATACGCATCTCCTGTCTGGGGAGGATGTCAGCAATCCCACCGCAACCGACTACAAGTGGTGCAAATCAATATCTTCGTGTGTCCCTTTCTCTTCCTCGCTGGAACACGAATGTCTGAGGTTCACGCTGACCTCGGTTTGCAAACCGTCGACCAATGCATTGCTGCACAAGCTGCCAGATTTTACGCATCTCTAGAAGCGGTACCAAATCCCCAGGTTTCTGCACTTGCCCACATTATTCCGAGAAGAAGCGACGTATTCCCGCGCCCCATTGCAGCTCTTGGACCTCGTTTCTTGCCTCCACGTCGTCAGGCACGGCTTCTGCGGGCTCGTCAACGTCTCATCGCCGGTCGTCGTCGAGTGGGTGTAGTGGACCCACGACTAAGACCTCCGTGACGATAAAAATAACTCTCCTTGGATGTCTCTTGTGGGACTTTTCTGCCACGGATGCAAATCCTAGAAGTTTTTTGACATTTTCAAGTTCCGGCGGTATTTTACCGAAATCAAAGGTGCCTGTCACCAATTACCATGCAGCGCAAGGACGCTGTCCATCGCCCAACTCTGGCACACATCAGATTTTTAGTTATAGGTGCTTCGCACCAGGCACTAAAACTACCAGGGGAGAGGCTTCGAGCCCCACGACCATTCCCCAAAACAGAAGAAGATTATATGCATTTCACTTGTGTACTACTGCACCTGCTTTAGGCTAGACCATTATACTATCAAGCTTTGGACTGGGACTTGCAAACTCTCTTATGTGTGAGTGCAGCTGCTCTTGCAAAGTCTGTGCCCATGGTTGCTTTCATTTATTCAACTTTGAATATTCAGTATTCACACAACTCTAGTTTACGGTTCGGTTTTGGTTTTGGGTAATTAATTAATTTATTTTTTCGGTTCGATGCACTTTTTTCAAGAGCTGGACGAATTTGATGACAATCAGATTAGGTAGCTTGGATTTATTTTGAAACATTTTGGTTGTCATCTGAGATTTATAGCACTTGGATTAGGTTAACAGGGCTGCCGTTTTAACGGATTTCATCCGTTTTCACGGATAATTAGGGTGCAAAACGGATAAACGGGTTTTTAGTCTTATTTACGGATATTTCGTTAATTACGTTTTCTATGCTTATTTTCGAATATTTGAATCTGCGCGGGCTAATTTCGATTGTAAATATTGAAGGCGGGGCGATAATCGATTCGATTTTCGATAGGGGGCTGAGCAAGGGCGGAGCCGTGTCCTAGACATTGTAGGAACTGCTTCTGCCAGAGCAGTTGCTTTTGGGAGGAGCCAAGAACAAACAATGGAGATTGGAGCCTACAAAATTGTTTTCTTTCGTTTTTGTTTATAAAGTTTGGATTATGTGATCATAAACGTGAAAAATAGAATAAAGTATGTGATTAAAAAGTTCTGCAAGACTGCAATGTTATTAATAAACACAACACATGGGCCTAGGTCAAAATTGTGATGCAACATTCCTAGGGCCTAGGCCCTTGGCAACTTTTAGGTTATGATGGTAACAAATATAAACATAACATTTAGCCATTTTCATAGTTTGATCAATGAAATACTACGTTTTTAGACTTTTCACGGATTTTTGCGGATTTTTAACGTCCTCCAACAGGATTTTTTTTAGTGTCAGTGGCAGCCCTGGATTAGTAGGACTAGTAAATATGATAAACTCTGAAATGCCGCTCAACTCTTTGGGTCAACCAGGCTCGTCTTAATTAACCGGCCACTGCCAGCCTTCTGCCGGAAACCTTCTCGTTGGGTTTCACGAGTGTTTGAGTGACGCGAGCTCGGAAGCGTTGAGCCGGCCGTTTGTCAATTACGTTTAAGAGGATATAGGACATGCGTTTTCTTTCAAGCAATTTCTTGTTTGCTCGGCCGACTGACACCACAGTTGTTAACAATTTTGGTTAGTTGTCAAGGAAGTAACACTTTTCAAGAAATTATTTTTAAATAATTTTAAAAAATAACCGCATTTACCTGAATAGAAGACGACCCTCTATTTCCAGGAAGTTAAAAGTGGAAAAATCATATTCTCGAATTTAAGACGACCCCCCATTTCAGGAAGTTAAAACTGGAAAAATAATATTTAACATACTAAAATTAAGAATATTCATTGATAAAAAACATAATACAATTACTTTATGTAATATTATTATTATACTATCTATTATTTGTCTCTGCACAATTGACGACCATCACTTTCTTCGTACTTCGTCTGCACCCCTTCCCAATATTTACGCTAGAAGTGCCCCGTTTCTCAACTCGGTTTGCCATTGTAGAATCGGAAAATGCATTGGATCACGCAAAGAACAACAATAGCGGCTGACTCATTGACACTGGCACGTGCGACCTTGGCCTGAGTGCAGACGCCGATTCTCCGCTGTACTCCGCGCCTCGAAAACATCGCTCGCCTCACTGTACTAGGCGCCTATAAAACATCGCCCACCAGATTTCTCGCTCTGATTTTCTTGATATGCAAATTTAAGACACTCCCCCCCCCCCCCCATTTTTGAACTATCAAAAATGGAAACAAATATTGTCTTAAATTCAGGTAAATACAGTAAATTGATTTTCAGGATTTGGGATTTTTTTTTAAGTCTAAAATTGACCACATTCCTAGAGTGATCCTCGCTGATAAACATAAAATATTGAAAATCTACGACTGTAAAGGTTGTCCATGTATTGGCAACTATGTAAAGTTTCATATACCCCGGATTCATCCTGGCCGAGCAAATAGCTATGTGCCAACTGCCAAATGTGTCCTATTCCTCTTAAACTCGTTTGCTAGCATTGACTACGTAAGTGTAAGCATACCGTGATCTCGTGTAGGTGTGTATTAAAGAGTCTCCTCTTCCAGGCAGACATTGTACTAATTCTAAAGCACGGGCCTTTTGCGTGACCCATACTTGTATGTAGTAGTACATTGTTTATGATTCAAGGAATATGCTCGTATGAATATGGTGTTTATGTCCTCCGTCGTTTTATACTTTTTCAATTCTACCGTTTTGAACCAAGTTAGTCATAAAAGATGTTCATACTGTATAGGTAGGTCTTGCATCAATTTTGTACTGCTCTAAAGAAAATTTGCATGCAAGAAGCAGTATTATTTGATGGCACCTAATACTATGGTAAATAAATAAATAAATTGTATTTAGAGTCTACCCACTCAGTTACATAACTGATTTTCAGTGGGGGACAGTAAATCAAAGCGACTAAGCCTACCCTGTAGGCCCGACGGGCCTACGCAATCGACGAGTGAGCGATAACCAACCAAAGATCGATTTTTTTAATAGGAACTATATCAATCAGTGATATGGACAGTGCGAACACCTGCATTTTTTTTTATAAATTGGCATCACACACGCATCCCCACCAGAGATGTAGAGAGAGAGACGAGCCTATTTTCCCTCACTTCAAATGCTTTTAAACCGGACATTTGCAGTTTTGTCTATGCGTAGTGAAGGATCTTGTCTTTGAAGTGTGCATTGCGTATCAAATGAACCACTCTGACTGGGTGTTTGTGTCCTTTCAGCCCCAACCCGTCAGTCCCAAAGCCCTTGATAACCACCACGCCCATATTAACACCGGTTTCCAAGGCAACCGTCATCAAGGCAACTACTCGGCCCGTCTCGACTGGCGTTATTCAAAGCGTGCAGTAAGTTCCTTCCACTGAGCTCTGTAGATGCATGCAGGTCTATTATCTTCTAGTTTCCCTCAACTCTACTTGACAAATGAGCACACACACACGCACGCACAAAGGTTGTGGAATATAATGAATTAGTATTATGCTGAGGCTGGATGAGGAGAGTAGTATTTTAAATAATTAGTCTAGATACTGTAGGTCTACATGAAACATAAGGTAAGATTTAGTCAAATTTGAAACATTTAGAAAATATATTGCGGGCTCTATGCTCTTCAATTCCGTCACCCAAAAATGGGCTCCAGTTTACAAAATTGTTTATTATTAAGTAATTAAATAAATTTTTGACACAGTAATTTTTGGGGGAAAATTGACAAAAGATAAATAAGTTGGACAAAAGGCTCTGATTTTGGCCATCTTTTGAAAGTAATTTGAAGCATTCAACAATCAACGTTGAAGAAAAAAATATCCTATAAAATGGTACTGTAACTCAGCACCAGAAGCTACTCATCGCATAAGCTACTGTAGTTTACTAGCAGTACAGAAAGTAAACCCTCGTTAATTCTAACTCAGTTTATTCACATTTTTGTTCATTTCATACTATGGTGACATTCCTAAAGAAGCTTTGGGTCTAGGTAAAGGGCTAAATGTTGAATATTCAGATTTGTAAAGTACGTATTTCAAATTGGTTTAGATTTGAGAAGGTTTGATAGGTTGGGAAAGCATAGAGAACATAAAGTCCAGCCTGAAGGGCTGGATGAGACCAAACATTTCACCTGCTGATGACAACTGCAGCTAATTTAAAGTTGTTACCTTAATCCACGACGCTTTTCGTCCTTCTGGGACTCGTCAGGCGAATGGTGGCCACTAAAAATTAGCTAACTGCATACAAACAAAACTCACAACACAACCAAACTTGTGGTAGGGCCACGCAAGAAGTAAATTCTGCAAGCATGTTGTCATCATCAGCAAGGTTACTTCACACACCATTCATACTGAGTCACACCGTCAGCACAACCAGTAAGGGGGCTTCCCTCCCAACTCGTAGTGCTCGGGAGACAAGAAATCCATGACCATGGCGATAATGTTTGGAGATCAATGGAAACAAAATACATACAAGCAAAAATCAGTCCCAAATGAGACAAATATATTATTCTAGTACTAAAATTATAGATTGGAGAAGGGTTGACAGGTTGGGAAAGTATAGATAACATAAAGCCCAGCCTGAAGGGCTGGGGCCTGGGGGAAAAAAAAACTTCACCTGCTGATGACAACTGCAGCTAATTTAAAGCTGTTTGTTACCCTAATCCAAGACGCGTTTTGTCCTTCTGGGACTCGTCAGGCGGATGGTGGCCACTAAAAATCAGCTAACTACATACAAACAAAACTTACAACACAGAACCAAACCTGTGGTAGGGCCACGCAAGAAGTAAATTCTGCATGCATGTAGTAGTTAGTGACTGAACTAGTGGAGCTGCTCTATATGTAGTGTATTATTACTTTTAGGCTATGTTATCCAGTAGGTTTGTGCATGGCTGTATTTTCTGCTGCTAGTAGATATATGCCGATGAATATGATATTATTAGGTAATAATAGGTAGAGGTTCGTGAAAGTGGTTTTATTTTGTAGTGAATTTCGTTTTTCAAATTGGAGATGATTTCTATGTTATTGGTTTAAACTTAAAGCTCTATTTCAGCAGTTTTATCTATATTTATTTATTAATTTATATGCGTATATTATTTGTTCATTACTCTCGTATTATTCTAGCCACATATCAAACAAGTTTGAATGTACTTGTAAACAGACTGGTTTTAGTTTTTCAATTTCAATAATCAGGAAATGCTCCCGTAGGTGGCTAACGTAATGTACTAAGACTAAATTCATAATTCTTTCTGATAGTTATTTTATAACACCTTGTTGATTGAACAGTAATGCATACAATATTGAAAATTACACCGTAATTCAACAATAATTTCCATTTTTCGTTCTTTTCGTTGTTAAAAACACAATTTTGGTGAATTTTGGTGTTATTATGTAATTTACACATTGCGGTGTTTGGCGGTGATTCAATTTTGGCATTTTCTGTTGTAGATTTGATCAATTCATGCTCATTATGTGAAATTAAATGATTTGCACATATTTTGGTTTTATCGTCGGTAGCCAAATACATGTACCTATAGAAGTATTGTATTGCCAACGTCGCAACCGGAATCCTTCAACCAATTTCTTCCATGGATGCTGTGTGGTTGGAAAAAACTACGGCCCGGCCCGACAAGTTAGAAAAGTACTGCAGCCCATCACGAACTCGGCCCGAGAGAGACGATGCCTTGCCGGCATCGTTTTAGACAGTAGAATGTATATTATGA
Organism: Sweltsa coloradensis; assembly: GCA_024449915.1. Taxonomy (NCBI): domain Eukaryota; kingdom Metazoa; phylum Arthropoda; class Insecta; order Plecoptera; family Chloroperlidae; genus Sweltsa; species Sweltsa coloradensis. The sequence goes on from JAMZAV010000382.1 coordinate 75,531, forward strand.
TAGTATTTACTATTTCTTAGTTCTACTAGTATACCGTTGTACCTAGCTAATATATATATATATATATATATATATATATATAGGCCCAAAGCGGTTAGAAATTTCCATGCTTCAGAACCAGCCCGGCCCGAAGCCCAAAAATAAATAAGTAAAGCGGCCCCGACTTAAGAATGGTCGCTGAGCTTGGCCCAACTCAATGTGCGCGCTCAGGTGTTGACGATTTCAGATGAATGGTTGGATATATCATTACCAAATTAGCCGCAAAAATCAATGCGAGAGGTAAATCCAAAACGTGAAAAAATCAAAAATCAAAAACATGGATTTCAATTCTGGAAATTCCCACGAAACCGTTTAGCTTACGATAAAACCAAATTAATGTGCGCGTTCACATTGATAACCGTTGATATCCAGTACGAACATTGGTGTTAAAAAAAATCTGTCCACTTGGAATTAATTCCTGAAGTTCACCAAAATTTAGTAAAATATGGAGGTTTCACAATAATTTTATTCAAAACCTATGAATTATTCTAAAAATACGCATACTGGATCGCATAGATTGATCCTCTATTAACGTTGTATATCGATGCTGTTAACTGTATACCTGTCAAAACTCATCTCCGCGCTAGCCTCAACTTTGTCAGCCAAAGCTTATTTGTAGAGATCTGTAGATACCGCTACCCATAGAAGAGCAGTAGTGTCTCGACATGAGCATTGCATAGTTGGGTATTAATTATTTATTACATTAGTATTAGGTTATTTTATGTAATCCTATAGAGTACCTAAAAAATATGTCTTACTCTAATACAGTATATTTAGTAATTTAAGTTTTAACACTACCCCCACTGAAGAACTATGTGTTTATTTTTCTCCCACGATAACAATGATTTTAATATTTTGTTAATAAAAGAAGACACTCAATATAATATACAAACAGTACTTGTTCTTGTCCCTTCCCATTCGTCAACATGTTACTCATACCGTACGTTGTGTTTTCATTAGCGGGAACGTGACCCAGCGCGTGCCGATGGCTCCCGACCCCGCCGACAAGACAACAAACGGTGTGGCGGCCCGCACATTCCCCGCCCCCAGTCAGCCCCCGACGCCCACCGTCCCACACAGCAGCGGCCCCAAGACACCAGTCATCGACCCCTCGGCCTTCCTCTGCGAGTGGAGGGGCTGCATGAGGTAAGCTTGCTGCTTTCATATTGTACTATCAATATTCAAACTCTTTCAAAATACTAGTGCTGTGCGAATATTCGACTTTCGAATAATATTCGCGAATAATTTTTTTCCAATATTCGATTCGAAATTCGAATAGTAACTATTCGAAATTCGAACTATTTTGGCTTGATTGCGAGTCTCGCGGTAACTGTTAAAAAGCCCACTTAAAGTGCAAGGAGTTTGAATTTTCGCCGCCAGAGCTCGACTTTTGATTCCAAGTGCTAGAAGTTCACGTTTTCGCCTACAGAGCGCGCTAGCGTCGAATAGAAAATTTTCGTGGTGTTAACAAAAATGGCATCATAACCTTCATAACATTGTCTTTGAACTGCTTCATTGTGATTGTTTTGACGAGTATTCGTTATCCTTGCGATTTTTTAATGATTAAATTAATTATTTTGGTGTTCTTGTACTGGATAAAGTTGTGGAAGATGACGAAGCGTTGCAAGGCATTTGCCTTCAAGTTCAAACCCCATTTGGGACTGTTTGATCTTTTGACAGACACAAGTTCTGCTGGATTCTAGGCCTAGGCTAGGCCCTAGCCCTAGGTTTTGGGTCTAGAAAGCCCTAGGCTAGCAGCTAGGCCTCGGTTTCACTGAAATTAGTGAGTTTACTTAGGCTAGGGCTAGGCTAGGCCTATCACTTATCTTTGTGATTAGGACCAGCCTAGGGCATGTTATCAAGTCAGACTTGTCTTGATTTGTGGTAGGCCCTAGGCTAGGGCTATGCCTATAGCCTAGGCCCTAGATCTAGGCTAGGCCCTTAGTCTAGGCCTAGGCATGCTATCAAGTCACACTTGTCTTGATTTTCAGTAGGACCTAGGCTCAAAATATAAGCCCCTATCATCTTAGGCCATCTATGGTCTATGGTTTTTATTTTGCAGCAACAACAACACCCCTTGTCAGTCACTTGAAAAGATACTTAGATATGTTTTTTTCTTTTAAAGATAGCAAGCCTAAGGTAGGCCTAGGCCCACATACAAATCTTGACGTTGATCTCGTGTAGGGCATAATATCAAACACTACTTTATAAAACTCAATGAAAAAATGCTGTTATTCAAATCATTATTCGAAAATATTCGAAAGAAAAATTATTCGTTATTCGATATTCGAACTTTTTGCATTTGAATATTCGATATTCGATTCGAACTGAAAAACCACTATTCGCACAGCCCTACAAAATACCATTCCATTTTTCAAAGTAAATAATAAGAGAGCTGTCTTAAATGTGCATAGTAACTGAAGTGTATACAGTAACCCCTATGGATCGTTTTTCAGGGTAGCTTAGGCTACAAAAAATCGATGCAGTAAGGAAAACGGTCAAAACGTTGTAATATGCATAAAATGAGTAAAAAACAAAAAAGAAAAAATTTGTATTTTGAAAATTTTCAGTCATACCTCATTGCCTACTCAAAATATCTGGATAATATATATATCAAGTTTCTCAATATTACCACGTTCAGAAGACAGTTATATAATAATCTTTGTACGTAAAGAAAATAAAAAGCTTGTCTCTTAATGAGGAAAAAATCAACAACAATGAATATGATAGACAAGTGTTGATTCATGCGCGAGTGTGATGGCGCGTAAGCTTTGAGTGTGAGAGAGACAGCCGCGGAAACCGGCGGCGAGACAATCTACTCGTCGGGTCGAGAGCTCACAGCTGACCATGCATGTGCTTGGTGAATGAAATGTCACCTTATCTGTTTTCTCGGTCCATGCGTCCTATCGCCCGCGCTGTACTTGTGTTTCAAGATTTCTCTCAAGTATTTCTCACGTTTATATCGATCAATGCCGTGCATGAAAATCACATATTTCATTGACTCTGTGAACGATATTTTCTATGATATTGAATCGTGCTTACGACGAGAGCACTTGCACCGGCGACTGAACTGCATCCTTGAAGTCCCTAGGGAATGGTCGGGGTCTCCAAGGTCGAGATCAGCTCAGCTTCAAATGTTGCAACACGGCTAGTGGGTAGGGATGGCGTTATATGTCTAAGAATAAGACAAGACAACTCAACTCATATAACACTCGCGCTTCAGTTAAAGGAGTGTTGTATTGACAGCATCATTGTTTAAAAACAATGATCTTGCATTATTATCAAGTAAGTAAAACACAACACTGCTGAGAGAGTGCAACATATAGAGAATGTGTAGTGTCTTAGCTAACCTGTTTTGCCGGCCGGCCGAGAGAGAGAGAGAGACGTGTCGGTCACAGGCGGCGCGTGTTGGTCGGAAGGGATAACCGGCCTCGGAGGCAGCTTGTAGGATAAGTAGTTTAAGAGCGCTTTAACAGCTAAGATTATTCGCACCTGCAAGATAAAACAAATTTCTATAAGTATGAGTTACCACCATGTATACTACTTTCCAAGGGGAGGAACGTAAGGGGGGACAAGGGGTGGACAGCCCTTTGCTGGTCACAACTAGCCACAAGCGTGGGGAGGGCAGCGGTTCCCCCACGTCGTGGTCGTCTTCGTCTGTGTCATCATCCGTCTGTGTTGTCATTGTCGTCGGGAAGGTAGTCAAAGGGAAGGGTAAAGTTCCCCGACGACGACTCAGAGCTCGCCATTAGTTTTAGGGAGTGAAACTCCCCTACTCACGGGCCAAACCACGAGAACAAATCGCACAATCGCTGTCAATGACGTGTTTTCTGGCAGGAAATAGTGCTTTGTTCGTCGGTCGGTGTTCATAAAAGGCGAAAAGGTACATTAGGGTAAATTTAACATTGAGAAACACAACATTTTGAACGATACAGCGAGAAAAACGATCGATTGAGAACGGTGGATGCGGGAATTTTTAACATTGTGAAAATGGAACTTGCAAAAACTATTCAAATGTGATCGTGGCGGGAAAACGGGCGATGCGGGAACAATTCATAGGGGTTTTACTTTCTAATAATAAAAATAATAATAATAAAATATAATAATAATATTAATGTTATTTTTTTCAATCAAGCGTCCTGTAAGGAAAGGATCGTTTCTTATTCGGGTTGATACTAGGTATTGTCTTGTACATGCTGAAAGTTGAACGAGTTCTGATCATCTCTGGTCAGTATCATCGTGGGACCTCATCTTGTGACCCCCCCCCCCCCACACCACCTTATGTATTTCCATTGTGTTTGCTCAGTGTCACTGTATTTCTGGATCATCCTAATCTCTAGATCCTCTGCCAAACTGGAAACTTGTGTGTACCAGTGGGGTAGCCACCCATCCATACTTGAGACATATCTTCCCATCTAGGTCAAAGTTATCTCCGTCATCTCATAGGGCAACCAACACTTTTCTTCTTTTCAAATGCCAGCATTTTTGGCTTACTAGGCCACCATGCATTTTCTCGTTTCCAGTAGAGACAAGTCTCCTATTCCTTCCAGTTCATGCTAGGTGGAAAGGCATCCATTTGGCTACTAGGGGCATACATTTATTGAATGGTGTTGGTAGTAAGCACAGGAAATATATGATGCGTTTTGGAACTTTTTCGAGAAAACTTGCAATTCAATAATATTTTCTTTATTGAGTATCCGTGTGCATAATTATTTCAGTCTGCTACTGTATATTGCAGTACTAACTAACGTGTTCTCATTCTTTCAGGAGCTTTAAGTCTGCCAACGAGGTTTACATGCACGCATGTGAAGCACATTGTCCGTCCGGTAGCCAAGAGATCCAGTGTTTGTGGGAGCGATGTGACGCGATGAAGAGGAAGCGCTTTTCACTCATGACGCATCTCTTCGACAGGCATTGTAACGCCGATGTACGTAACACAACACTTCTAGCTCAATTGATTGTTTATTTTATTTCTTTATTGATGCCATTATATTGTAAGGAACATATTGTTCTATGCTTATTATGTAGGCAGCCTGAGAAATAGCAAAAATATTTTAATGTTAGTGTAAAGCTCATAATAATGGCTCAATTTTGTCATAAAAATAACATCCCCCTTCAATGTTAGTATTAAAACACCAAATAAATGCTACAATTTGTCGTAATAAAGACAATTTTTTCCAACACAGCGTAAGGTCATATCTAAACAAATCAACTTTGTTATAAAATCCATGGACATACCAATTACAAGAATTACCTAGGGCGTAAACATGAATTTTCCCTAGCTCTTAGCTGGATTCATGACATTACGTTAAAGTTGCAATGCGATGTGATGCGTTGCTAGACGCTGTATGGTTCTGCAGGTAGTTCACGACCTTGCGGAACACAACGCACCACTGCCTGTACACACTTTGTGCCGGACTGTTTTATTAATTTTTGTTGTTAGTTTTGCATTGCAGCCCATTGTTTCCCTTTCAAAGTGACAGCATAAAAGAGAAGTGTGAGTTATTCCCAACCGAGGAGGAATGGGTTTTTCTCATCTATTTTCATATAAATGGAATTGCACGGTACTCTCAGTGGCGGATACAGGGGGCCCCCCCCAATGATTCTTTAAAAATTAAAAAAAATATATTTTATTGTGCACGCACCAAATGCACTCTAAAAACCTGATTTTCAAAATTTTCGCCTGCGGCGCTATTTATTTAAAACTCCCAATAAAAATCAACTTTCCTTTATGTTGTTAGAAATAATCAGTTTGCCTCTGAAATGTGTCTGCATCAGTGTACTTCGATTTATTAAGTTGTCCTCCTATGTGAATCGTTTTAAAACTAAATAAGATAGACGTTTAATAAATAAATAAAATGATGAATCGAAAATAAGATCAAACGTTTATAATAATGTTGCAATCTATGCCAATGCTGTAAATTGTAAGCTCGACATGACGACAAAACAAATTGGTGCACACAGACTACATTGTTTCCGTATTGCATTCCGCCCACCACTTTTTTCTAAAACGCACTAAATGCAATCTAAAAACCTGATTTTCAAAATTTTCGCGTGCGGCGCAATTAATGGGGGGCTCTGCCCCCCATACCCCCCGTGCGTCCGCGCTTAGTCCCTTTCCCACAACTGTACATGCACACGCAAATCGCCCCCCCCCCATGATTATGTCCTAGATCCGCCACTGGGTACTCTAAGGGCTAGGCTCTACTCTGTAGATTTCCTTTACCCGTACTATTAAAATAAAATTGAGAAAGTTAATAATCTGCTTGTGTTTATGTCGTGCGTGCGATAAAAGTAGTGGATGTTGATCAAATATTGCGTTGCGATATCGCACCCAGCTGGCGCCTGATTGGTCCAAAACAATCGCAACACATCGCATTGTCATGAATACAGCTTTAGTCTACTTTGTGGCAAAAGTGTGGGAGAGCACAAGTTTAACATTTTCTCGCTTAGGTTGTTGCGTAAATCTGTGAGAATAGTTCCATAGGCTGAAACACTTTTGCTCACTCATCAATCCAATACATAGGAATCGGTCACCCAAAGTGCTTTTATCGAACAGTCAAACAAACTTCCTAAAATCTTCTTTGTGACCACCAAAATGGCACGCGAGTGATCAGGTGACAAGTCAACTTGCATAGGTCTATCTATTATAGTTATTTACCAGTGTGACAAACAGACAAAAAATGTTTACCTGCATTGATAATAGTCAAAGGGAATCTTTGATTTTTGTGGTACCAACTTCATAAAAACAATTACTAATTATCACTATATATTAGGGCTGTGCGAACAGGAGATTTCAATTCGAGTCGAGTACGAGTTCGAGTTCAGTCAAATGTTCGGTTTTCGAGTTCAATTCGAGTTCATTTAAAAATTAATTTATAATGATGCTAGGGCCTATTTTTTTATTTTATTTTTTTAAATCGAGTTTATTTTCAAATTGAGAAAATATGTTCTCCATTTCAGACTTTCTACTAGGCCTAGGTATCAAACAAATTCTTCAGTTTTAAAGCCTAGGGCTAGGCCTATCTTCTGGGTTAAATATTTTTGGTTATGGAGACCTAGGGCCTAGCTAGGCCTACAACTAACCTTGGTTTTGAAGGGTGCCATAGGCCTAGGTCTAGTGCTGGGTGCATTTTGGTATGGCAATCTGAGTTTGTAAGCCTAGCTAGGGCCTAAGATCGGTAAAATATACTAGGCCTAGGCGCTAATCTTAGCCAGAAGAAATCCTGGCCAGGCTACTAGGCCTAGCCTAGGCTAGGGCCTACCTGTTGTCACTGGTACTGTCACGCCGTGTGTTGTTTGAATGTTTACCTGCATTGTGACAAGTGTTCCATCTCATGAATATTTCAAAATTGTATTTTATGCTAGGCCTAGGCTTTAGAGAAGAAATTACGCCTAAGCCTAGCCTAGTCCGCCGCATATTTTTACAAATCATCTGTCTGCTCTGCTCTCTCCTCGTGAATCGTGGCCATTTTTGTTGTCAACAACATACATCTCGGACACAAAAGTGGTGATACACGGTAGACGTGAATGATTTCAAAACTGACAGCCAATCAACGCTCGCATGTGACGTATGACCAGCTCCAATTGGATCTCGCAAAGTTCAGCCGGCCAATCATAACGAGCTTCACCTCAGAAGGAGTTCGACTATCGTGTATCACGATCTTTGCCGCGTATGCTGCTATCTAACGGACGAAACACGTAACTTTTGACGGGTCGGTAAATGAAAATGCTGTTTTTACCGACGCTCGAATATTCGAGTTCAAAATAAATGAAACTCGAATTTGTTCGAACTCACCGTGAACTCGACTCGTACTCGAATATTCGAGTACTCGCACAGCCCTACTATATATATTAATGAGTACGTATTTTTGCACCAGAACATTGAAAAAACCAAAAAATGAGATAACCCTGACGATTTTGTTGAAATTTGGTGGAAAACAATATAATTGTCTGTTTTATGCTAATGTAAGTAAAAATGGTCTTATTTCGCCAACAGTTTTTGACGATTTAAGGGTCCCTAGAAGTTTCTTTGTCCATAAAAATGTGTTATGAATAATGTATTACATTCTGGAAAATTTGCGAGCGGATGGGCGCAGGCAACCTACCTACCTCGCCAGAACAGAGAAAAACACCTCAGTTTGGTAAACTCAAGTAATTTAAACTTGATTTTGGCTACTATTGGTGTGATTATGATGATGATGCTAAATGTTGTTTTGTTTAGGTTTTGCGCATGATGGCTGTACGGCGGAAACAGCTGTCGGTGAGCGGCCGCAGCGAGATACCGCCTCCCCAACCACCACCCCCCCACCCCGGGTACGCGCCCAACGCAGCTTTCCATGCAATCAAGAGGCACGCCCTCGAGTTTGTCAACCCCAAAGAACTCATGGTAAGAGAACTTTACACGGTTCCATCTGTCTGAGCTGTTCGTAAGATTACCCTAAGAGAACTTTACACGGTTCCTCTGTTGAGGTGTTCGTAAGATTACCCTAAGAGAACTTTACACGGTTCCATCTGTCTGAGCTGTTCGTAAGATTACCCTAAGAGAACTTTACACGGTTCCATCTGTCTGAGCTGTTCGTAAGATTACCCTAAGAGAACTTTACACGGTTCCATCTGTCTGAGCTGTTCAAATGCTTTCTATTGGTGTGAGATAGGATCCAACAGCTTACCTTCAAAAAGTGATGGTGGCTGCTTCTTGATAAATAGAGACATAAATATACGTATTGTCCCGAATATAGCACAATCTCAAATATAACACAACCCCCAATTTTTCAAAATCATTTGAACAAAAATGAAAAAGAAAAGAAATTTGAAATGTACAACAAGCATTTTCATTTACAATACAATGAATGATTAACCCAAATTTCACTCTTACAGCAAAACATTTTGAACAATGTTAGGGCTTAGGCCTATGTTTTTTAACAGTGTAAAGCTCACATAGGCCAACCACAGTTCCCCAGTCTGATTAAGGGATGACATCCAAAAAATTGGAATCGATCATTGTGACCTAAGAATCAATTTGGAATTGATTCCCAAGAAAAACTTTTTTATTATTGCGCAGTTAGTTTGGTGGTTATTTTCCGCGTAACCCGTGATACGGGGCAATATCCCACGGTCTTTTTCCGTGGAGCCCGTGATGACGTCACGGAACAACGCAGCAGCCGATGCGCGGGATTGTATTGCGGGTGGCCTATGTTCAGGCGCTATTTCAAATGCAAGAGCGGTTAAATAAAATAATAAATAAATTTTATTTAGAGTCTACCCACTCAGTTATATAACTGATTTTCAGTGGGGGACTTTAAATCAAAGCGACCAAGCCAACCCTGCAGGCCCCGACGCAATCGACGAGTGAGCGATAACCAACCAAAGATCGATATTTTTAATAGGAAATATAGCAATCAGTGGTATGGACAGTGCGAACACCCGCGAATCAACGCGAGTGCTGTTTTGAGATTGAAACATTGCTCTCAATTCGGGACAAAACGATATACAAAAAGCAGAAAAACACGAGACGTTTTCGACACTAGGTCTTGTTCACTAGTGATCAAGACCTTGTGTCGAAACATCTCGTGTTTTGTATATAGTATTTATTAGGGATGACATCGGGTACCCGGTTCCAGAAATTACCCGGAGCCAATTTTAAGATCGGGGTATATTTCGCGGCCGTTTTTAGGCTAATTCACCAGTTTAAATTACGCGCTACGTGGTTGCGGTCTTTCCCGCGGAGCGTGCCCGCTGCCTAAAGAGTAACTGGAGTCGACGACAGAGCGCGTTAGGCTCGCTATCACGTGCTTCCGTCTGTCTCGGTGAGTCGCGCCCATGCCACGAGTGAGTGCAAGAGAGAAAGATGCGGCAATAAATCTTGGACACTGCCGTCTGCGCAGTACGAGATGCGCATACGATCCAACCAACTCACACTCACAGCTGACTGACAAAGATGGTTGGGTGTAGAAGAAGAATTCGCGATGCAATCATCTTTCAACCGATTCACGAAATTCGTAATCACGACGCATAGGATTGTTATTCCTGGGCTTATCTTCTTTCTTTCCCAGGCTTATCTTGCGACGAGAGCTTCAGCGCGGGATATAGTAGTGAGAGATTTTCCCACATTCGATGCGTGTTTGTTTTCCCCTGCTTTCTGCGCGTAGGCCTAGGGCCACCCTACAACGAGTTTCACTGCCTGTACAGTGTAATTGGTAAACTAATCTTTGGTGTAATTAAGAATGAAGATCATTGCCTGGTTATCAAAGCGGATCTTTATTTGTGAACGATTATTGCAAAGGTTTCCAGAGACGGAAACGTAGTCAGTCGGTATGGCCTTCAAACCAACTAGTAGGCCTAGGAAACAGCGTTTCCACACATCGTGACGTAACGGGACCCGGGTAATTTGAGTGCTGGAACCGGTTCCGAATTTTACTACCCAATGTCATCCCTAGTATTTATTATTTATGTCTCTATTTATCAAGAAATTCAGCAGCCACCATCACTTTTCGAAGGTAAGCTGTTGGATCCTATCTCACACCAACATACTTCAGCCGATTGGCATCCTATCAACATAACTTACCTATTTCTCCGATTATATTTTGCGATGGATTATACTTTTCCCAATCAATAACTCAAAGTGAGTTTGGGTAGACTTACTTAAAACACTGTTGGCATTGAGTGGATATCAATTGAATGTAAGGAGGGGAGAGTGATTAAACAGCTGACCTGAAGTAGAGTAGGTAGGCCACAAAGTTAGTTTAAAAATCAGTCAAACAAACAACAAACATGCAAATGAGTGTGTGAAAGAGAAGGCTTATAATTATTAAACGAGGAAGCGGAGCGACTGAGTGTCTCCATTCAACTCAAACGGCGCTTATTCTGTGATTCTGTGTGTCATTTCATTTTATTAGTCTCTTTAAAATTCTTTTGGTATACATAGTATATTAGAATATTCGAGTTGTCAAGTTGTCATATTATATATTATACAGCAGTTAAATAGGGTGTAAGATAGAAGATAAGCCACAATTATTTGTTGGACACTTAGGCCCAATTCGTTAAATAGTTAATAGGTTACACAAAACAAAACATATATAGCCTATCACATGTCCAGATATATAAATACAATATGCACATTGCATGACGAAAATATAAAAACATAGTTTAAGATAGACAGAATATCAAATAACATTAAGGTGCGGTAGAAAATCAATTGAGTATGTACAAAACATCAGTCAACTAAACAGTAGGATTCAGCAGGATGTATATTCTTGCACTGTATAGTAACATTTATCCAGAAGAAATTCTTTAAGTTTACTTTTAAACCGGTCTATGTCTCTTATTTCCTTTAACCCCTCAGGCAAGCAATTGTACAGTTTTATTCCCTCACAAGCAAGACCTTTCTGACGCATTGTCAAGTTACATTGTTGTATCCATAATTGGTTTTTGTTTCTTGTATTAAGGTGTCCGGGTACTATACACATGGCTCACTCACTCGTTTAAACAACGACTGTGTATTCTGTCGAAAATCAGCCTAATCGCTGAACAGATTGCGCTGAAATTTTAAACAGACATCCGGTACGAGTTTACTGAGAACTGCTAACAAAATCAGAAAGATTAGTTGCAATTTAAACCTATAATAAATAAAAATGTTATTTTTTAAAATCGATAGCATTTGTTTAGATTTTTCGTATGTAAAATAGGCTACAGCCTGCGATATAACTAGGGAAACGCCAAAGTCGTTGTTAAACGAGTGAGTGAGCCATGTGTATAGTACCCGGACACATTCCCCATACTAGGCCACATCCAGCCTTAGGTATATGGGGGGAAAGGGGATGTTCCCGGGTAGTAAACATTTGGCTCACTCACTCGTTTAACAACGACTTTGGCGTTTCCCTAGTCAATATCACTAGGGAACCTTGCTTTTCTTTAGTTAAAATTATCAGCCATATTTTTTCTTAGACCCATCTAAGTTCTGTTGACTAGGAAACACATGGTGGGCGAAGAAGGTCCCAGAAAGTAGCTCTCGGCAGATTGAAGGCCTAGTGGCCCTATGGGTATATTTTAGGGTTGCCAAGTCTCCCGTATTTCCCGGGAATTCCCGTATTTTCCAGTCATTTCCCGCTTCCCGTATCAACTCGACCCGGGAACCACTTTTCCCGTATTTCCAAATTGTGTGGAAGGAAGCCTGTGGTCGCAGTGCTGCGATGGCTGGGATAGTCTAGCCCCCACCCTCCCCTCGCCTACACCCCTACAAGACGGCACCCGCGACGTAATAGCAGGCTTGCCGTGCATTCAGGCGGTGACCTTGTTCCCCGCCAGTCAAGTTTGCTGTATTCACGCTCAGCGGCTCGAAAAATGAGTGACTCTGAAGATGCAGAGACGCCGATTGATTGGATATTGCTTAACGTCTAGTCGATGACACCACCACGAATACATACTACATACAAACAGTAAAAAATCAAACTTGCACAATTAATAATTTATAATTTCTTTACCTGTTGATGCTTCCTTTATCATCACAAAGTTGTTCTTTGTTCATAAATTTTCTGTTGATGAAGTTTCTTTATATATCCCATTCCCAGCTTGAATAATGTGGGTTTTAACTATAGCTATTCTCGGTCAGAAATGTAATCTTAAAACGCATAGAAATGCTTTAAAGAGATGACCTTGGTCAAAAAAAAATTTTGGGGCTGCGCCCCCAACCCCCCCCCCCCCCGACTTTGTCCCTTCTTCCCCTTTGTACCTTCCCTACACTTAGGAAATTCCCGTATTTTCACTATTAAAACTTGGCAACCCTAGCATATTTTGTATTATGCTTGAGTTTTATCGTCAACCGGATTTAGTTTGGTGTCTATTTGCAGATGAGATAAGCCAGGGTTGCCACCGACTTTTTTTTCAAATCCTGTAAGAGGACGTGCAATATCCGCAAATATCCGTGAAAAGAACAAAAAACGGTAATTTCTTTGATGCAAGGCTAAAATGACGATATTTCCGTTTTTACCATCATAACCTACAAAATAGCCTAGGCCTACCTTGCAGACTTGAATACATGGACCAAAAGCGCCTGTGACATAACATAACATAACATAACATTTTCGTAACGGTTGCAAATGGGCCCTTCCGCCCGGTGGCAACCACTCACTCCCCCCAGACCTAATTACTGTCCCCCCCTAAAAATGATCTAAATTCCCTTAAAGACCCACTACCTACAATATCCCCCGGCAAGTCATTCCATTCCCTAACAGTCCTTTCCATGAAACCATACCGACCCAGATCCGTTCTTACTACTTGACGCTGGAACTTCCATGAATGATCCCCCCTTCCCCTGTAAAGCCCCTCTTGTAGCCTATTGCGGATGTCCCCCCACCCCCTACTTCCCCTAGCCGCCCTGTACATATTGCACAACCTAACCTCCCTTCTTCTTCCCTCTAATGACTCCCACCCCAACTCTCCTAACATTGCAGTGACACTGTCATATACTCTCTCTACATTCCCCTTATCATCCTCTTCCCACCGCCACCGCCTAACCTTTCCCGTAACCCTTCTTGCCGCCCTACGTTGGACTTTCTCTACTTCCAAAACCTCCCCCAACTTATACGGATCCCATGCCGCCGCCCCATACTCCAGGACAGGTCTAACCACTACCTTATATGCCCGATCTTTAACCTCCCGGCTGGCCCCTCTTAGATTTCTCATAACAAAACCCAGAGCCCTATTTCCCTTCTTAACAACTTCTTGCACCTGATCCCCCCAACCCAAATCCTCTGCCAACATCACCCCTAAGTACTTATACGTTCCTACTTTCTCCATAACAGCCCCCATTAAAGTGTATGTCCTACCTACCTTAATTATTCTTCGCGAGAAACCAACCACCTTACATTTACCTATGTTCAAACCCATCTTATTTGCTGTGACCCATTCCTCTATTACCCCCAGATCTGCCTGCAACAACCTAACATCCTCAATCCCCCTTATTGCTCTATACAAAACACAATCATCTGCAAATAATCTTATTCTTGATGTTATTCCCTGCCCTATGTCATTTATAAACATAATAAACAACAAAGGTCCTAACACTGAGCCCTGCGGTACCCCCGATGTAACCTCTATACTATGTGACAAGGTACCCCCAACCCTAACCCTCTGAGACCTACCTCTCAAGAAATCTCCAACCCACCTCACCACTCCTTTATCCCCCACCACATTGTTTACTTTCTCCATTAGCAAATCGTGCGAGACTTTATCAAAAGCCTTTTCAAAATCTAGAAAAACAGCATCTACTTCCCCCCCACTGTCCAAAATGTCCCCAATATCCTGAACTAATCCTACCAGTTGAGTGTCACAAGAAAAACCTTCCCTGAAACCATGTTGAGCATCCGTGAACCACGCCTCCCCTTCCAATGAGTTCCTAACATAGTCTGCAACTACCCTCTCCATAATTTTGCTCCCTACTGAAGTCAAGCTAACTGGCCTATAATTTCCTATTGTACATCTATCGCCCCCCTTATGAATTGGCACCACGAGTCCCTCCCTCCAACCTTCAGGGATCTTACCCTCACTTAAAGACTTTCTACATACATCCCCTAGAAACCTTACCGCGGCATCACCCCCAATTTTTAAAAATCTGCACCCCAAGCCGTCCTGCCCTGGAGCCTTTCCTACAACCATCTTACCCAACACCCTCTTTACTGCTGTGTGTGCTGTGACTGCTTCACATGTTACTAAAATGCATACAAATGTGTATCTTCTACAGAAAAATTCATTTTTTAAACATGAAATCATCATTTCTGCTCTAGGCCCTAGTTCAAAGAGGCCTGGCCTAGCCTAGCCTAGGCAGGGCAGGCCTGATGAATGATGCACTAAGACTTTGACCTAGGCCCACCCTTTATGTGCATAGATAACATTGTAGAACTTCCTATTAACTTTTTAATCATAAAATTTGAATTTTCTCAATGTTCAATCACGTTTACAATTAACAATATCATTAATCCAAACTTGAACAACAAATACGAAGCGAAATAAATTCACAGCCACCATTTTCCCATCTTTGTCACTTCATAGCTGAGTTCCAGAATTCATCCGATTACTAATCCGAGTCAGCCAAGTGTTCCAAAGTTCATCTCAGATTGCAATCCAAGTGTCCCGGAAATAAGCCAAAACAAATCCAACCCTCATCCGACTCATCCGACCCGAAAGGAGATGACTGGGATTAGATTACTTGTTTTAGCGGGAAAATCGAAGTGAGTGATATAGTGGATATTATTATGCTCGAATTTGAAGGCATCATTTACACGTTATCCGTGTCACATGATACCCATTCCACACCCCCCACTCATCTTTCACTTCACCCCACCCCCACCCTAGCCAACGGCTACCTAGCTTTAGTTTTTCACCTCAGTAACTCTTCTCTACTCACTGAGGAAGGTCACGTAGACCGAAACGTTTGAAATGTAGTGTTATTTGTTTATTTGTGTTTATGTCTTCTATCACGGCGCGCCTACTCCACTTCAGGTAAGCTGTTGGTCTCCTATCCTATCTCTACATGTTTCTCACATGATCCAGCCTTTTGGCATTCCTTTCATCACACCACAAGTTTGAATAGAAATTAGACCTAGGGTTAGCCTACTACTAGGTTAAGGCCCTAGGGTCTAGGCTAGCCCGTGATCCGGTTTTTAGGTTATGTCTACCCCTTTGGGTTGAAAGCTTTTACGTGTAGGCCTAGCCTAGGCCTAGTTCCTAGCACCAAACTTGATATAATTACTTATTTTAGCCTGATTTATTTCCAGATCCAGAATTTGCTTTTAAATTTATGAAGGGATAACAAGCTCAGGAGCTAGCTAGGCCTGCAGACAGCACGAATCCACTCGAGCAGGAGGATCGAGCGAAGAGGCTAGCCCTAGGCTAGGTCTAGGCATACACCTCTGAATAGCGAGTCATAGATATACAAGCACGTTTGCTATTTTAGTTGCTGTTTATTCACTAATAGTTTTGTATAGGGCGTAGGCCTCAATCTTTGGCCTTAGTTCAGTGTCTATTTACCACAGACATCAGATCATACTAATTTTTATGTTAGTTTCGGACTGAAAGGAGACATTTATTGGTCTAGAATGGTCACCATTTGCTCAATGTGCATACACATGCCTAGCTGATTTGTATTTGCCGCCATAGTTGTAATCCAACTGTCCCAATATTTTTTTGACATCCAACGTATCCTGACGTCACAGTAGGGTATCCGGGATTACTCACAAGATGAATTCTGGAACTCAGCTATTGCCTTTATGTTATTCCTACTCTAGCAGTATCTACAATGACTGGGACACATCTTTGATTGGTCGGTTGCCTCGGTCAATGGGAGTTCATATCCAGCAATTTCCAACCATTGTAGATACTGCACTGTGCACATACCTCACCACCTTCAACAATAGCTGAGTTCCAGAATTCATCTCGTGAGTAATCCCGGATACCCTACTGTGACGTCAGGATACGTTGGATGTCAAAAAAATATTGGGACAGTTGGATTACAACTATGGCGACAAATACAAATCAGCTGTAGGCATGTGTATGCACATTGAGCAAATGGTGACCATTCTAGACCAATAAATCTAAATGTCTCCTTTCAGTCCGAAACTGACATAAAAATTAGTATGATCTGATGTCTGTGGTAAATAGATACTGAACTAAGGCCAAAGATTGAGGGCCTAGGACCTAGGCCCTAGGCCGACCCTTTAGTGAATAAACAGCAACTAAAATAGCAAACGCGCTACATGTAATTGTAAAACAAATTGTAAATGGCACGAATAAATGAAATAAATAAAAAGAGGTATATGCTTAGACCTAGGCCTAAGGCTAGTTTCTGCTCGATCCTCCTGCTCGAGTGGATCGTGCTGTAGGCACTGTAGGCACACACACTTAGCTTGTTATCCCTTAATAAATTTGAAAACAAATTCTGGATCTGGAAATAAATCAGGCTAAAATAAGTAATTGTATCAAGTTTGGTGCTAGGAACTAGGCTAGGCCTAGTACACGTAAAAGCTTTCAACCCGAAGGGGTAGACATAACCTAAAAACCGGATCACGGGCTAGCCTAGGGCCTTGACCTAGGAGTAGGCTAGGCCTAGACGGGCCTAGGTCTAATTTCTATTCAAACTTGTTGAAGTATAATTAATTACTCAGCATTTTGCATTATTGTGGCCGTATCATGTGACACGGATAATGTGTAAGTGATGCCTTCAAATTCGAGCATAAATCACTCACTTCGATTTTCCCGCTAAAACAAGTAATCTAATCCCAGTCATCTCCTTGCGGGTCGGATGAGTCGGATGAGGGTTGGATTTGTTTTGGCTTATTTCCGGGACACTTGGATTGCAATCTGAGATGAACTTTGGAACACTTGGCTGACTCGGATTAGTAATCGGATGAATTCTGGAACTCAGCTATTTCAATGCAAATTTGCCCGCGCAAATTCAAATTTACGAAAATAAGCTTGGAAAGTAAGATTAACAAAATATCCGTGAATTTCCCCAAATATCCTGTCATCCTTAAAATACCCTAAAAATCCGAAGAAACGGATCAAATCCGTGAAAACGGCAACCCTGAGATAAGCCACATGGATTGTTAGATTTCACATAGTCCTGCAGGGTAGGATGGTTTGTTGTTCTTAGGTTTGGAAGTTCAGGCTACCTTCTACATATTGCCATTGGTATCAGACTGTTTGATTAGCACTTGAATTGCTGTTGTTTACAGTGGGTTGTATAAATTTAGTTCATTCGTTTAATTGCACACAGGTAACACCATCAACGATAAGGTAGATAGCTAGTAGTTGTACATGTTGAGTACGTACTAGATTGAGCCCAGTAAGAGTGACATGCAATGATGCAATGCCAGTACAAAATGAGTTGTAGATAGGCTTAGTTAATGGAGTGGGATTGAAGATTACAAGTACATGAGAGTATGCAAAGTGCCAACTAATACCTACACATCTGCTGGGTTTATACTTTTATGTAGTGATAACGACGGTTAAGGTTTCTCTTAACCGGTTGTAAAAAACGGTTTTTAACTGGTTAATTTTCAAAAACTCGTAAAATCACGCATTATCGGCGCTCGCTTCGTGTTGTGCAATCGCAAGCAGGAGTAACCGGGAGTAACATCAAGCATCGATTACGAAATTGTTTTTGTGGCACATCTGCGTAGTGTAACCATATCGGATCGTAGGCAGCTCACGGTCAATTGCCTCGTCGCTATCTCAGTGCCCCCCGCCCCTCGCGTCGAACTTACGTAATCAGTTCATTCATTCGCGCCCGCCCGCTACGTATTTTATCTCCGAATGCTGTCAGTATCACGTAATAAATATTGGACACTTAAAATAATGTCGTTCAATCTTTAAAACATGCTGAAATCGTACTTCACAGAGAACGACCTTCACCCTCTCAAAGACGAGTGTAGTGTCGCCAGCCAGCATTGTTTACGTGACATCACAGAGGCTGGCCTCACGCGGGAGGAGTAGGGGGAGGGGTAATTATGCTGTGTATTACCTGTTCCGTGAAATAAATCGCATGAGCGGAAAAACCCATTCTGAGCAGCTGGAAATTCCATCAAATCTTCCAGACATAAAAATAAACTACAAACAACATTTTAATAACTTATCTCAATTCAATGTGCACACACCAAGTTTATTACGTAGTAAATAAAATGCAGTAAAACCCTTATGGATTGTTCCCGCATCGTCCGTTTTCCCGCCATGATCGCTATACATATATTTGAAAAGTTTTTGCAAAAGTCCCATTTACACAATGTTAAAAATTCCCGCATCCACTGTTCCTCAATCGATCGTTTTCCTCACCGTATCGTTCAAAATGTTGTGTTTCTCACCTTTTCCGAACGGCGACCGACGATTTCCTTCTGGTGAGCGCGATCTTTTGTGAAGCTGTGTGTCAGGTTCACTTCCCCACCCCGCCCCGCCAGCCGGCAGCTGCCACCTACGAGACCGGTTACCCCTCCCCTCCCACACGCGCTACCAGTGGCACGGCTCTCACTCTTCTCTCTCGGCCGGCCGGCCTGCCTACCAGCTCAGACACAGTACACTTCACATTCTCTCTCAGCAGTGCCATGTTTTTCTAACGCGATAATAATTGCAACTTGCAAGATCATTGTTTTTAATCAATGATGCTGTCAACACAATACAACACTTGTTAAACTGAGGCTGGCTACTCAAGACTGCAGTCGATTTCGTCACCACAATAAAATGATCACATGGCATAGATAGATACATGTGCTTGAAAATGAATTCATATGCTCATCATTCAATCTCGTCGGGAAAAGAGGCCGGTAGTGGAGTGGGTAGGCCCCAGTACTGAAATACTACGATCAAATGGGTGGCTGGGGGGGGGGGAGCGAACGGAGAGCAACTCGAAAGGGACTGCATTATCCATGCGGTCGGCGGCACGTGTTGAGCTGTCAAAGCGGGCGGCACTCAGACCAGTAAATAACAACATGACGGGGCAAAGTCGGTTCTCTTTATCGCTCGCGCGCAGTAAATACAAAGAAAGAAATTTCATATTACATCGTCAATAAATTATCCGGTTATTGTTCACGTAACCGGTTACAAAAATTAGCCGGTTCTTAACTGTTTAACAATTAATTGTCGTCATCACTACTTTTATGCCTCTTTGTAGGCTACCTAATAATTACTTCTCCCAAGTTGCAGCTTCATGGTCTGGTTGTCTATTTTGGATCAAAGGTTTTCTAACGAGTTATTGCTTTCTTAATTTGCATTTGGATGTTGCACTATCATTTTCATTTTTAATGTACACTTTAAACCCAACAAACCAGGCAGGGCAAGTAAATGATAGTCACTTTCATCTGCTTCTTGTTGGCCAAGCTGTCTTGCTCGTGTGTCTGGCGTGAATGTGTGTGTGTAGAAATATCATTTATTAGCATTTAGCTATTACAAGGCCTACATACCTTATTGTCCTGAATATAAGCATACCCTTTTTTCATTATTTGAAGTTTGAAGTCCCTTACCAGCTTTATATTAGGGTTGCCATTTGATAATCGATATATTGATCGATTCGGTTATTTCCCAAAATGATTAATAATTGATTCAGTCTTCCCGAATCGATTATCGATAAATAGCTTGCTCTTCCAAAATTTTGTAATTAACCGCTCGCTCTGCAGAACTATAAAATATTTCCAGTCAAGACATTAATTAATTAATCGCTTTATTCCGTGAAAATTTTGTCCACTGCGAGATCTACAACACGTGTAAGGCGCAAAGTCCAAAGCGCAACGCATTGCCCCTGCCCTGCTGCAGTGTAGGCAACTTGCATGGCGTGCGTGTGTTGCCGGGCGGCTTCACTCGCCGCGCCTGCAGGCGACGATTGCTCAACCTCGCCTCGTCACAACCGATATTGTAGTTCGCCACTCAAGGTCAACACAAGCATCTATCGGGATGCATTCCTCCCCACCCCGCGCCAACTCGGTATCGCTTTACTTCATTCCGGAGTGCTAAGATAATATTATCTTATCAGTTCTCGCAGACCAATATTACATCATCTTACAAAGTAATGTTGAATATTATTCATCTCGACACGTAATAAATATCGGAGCATTGAAAAGTTACTGATAATATCTCGTAAATTAATGAACGACAATCGCAACAAAAGCTGAAATGAAACTTCACAGAACTAAGATTTCCGAGAAGCACGACCTTCACAAAGACAACACACGAGCCGGATCTACGTAGCGCATAGTCCTCATCGGACCGGCCGGTCACGTGGGGGACGGTTTTGTGTAAGACGTCGCTAGTGTGGAAAAACTCTGTTTGGAGCAAATAGAAGGAACATTAGGATGCACTCGCAAAAGGTCCACGGTCCGTGTCGGTATGCAAGAAAGTATAGGCCTATTTTTTATTCGATTATAATCGATAATCAATTGCAAATGTGCGATTATCGATGTTCAAATTCATATCGAACTGCAACCCTACTTTATATGCATATGTTTTTTTTATGTTCGGCCTATATTTGGCACAATATTGTACATACAATAAGTAAATTTGACACATACACAAAATTAAACAACAAAATACAACAGGGCTGCCACTGACATTTTTTCAAATCCTGTTGGAAGACATGAATATCCGTGAAGTCTGAAAATGTTAATTTAATAGAACAAACTATGAAAATGGCTAAATATGATGTTTATATTTGCTACCATCATAACCTAAAAGTTGATTGATTGATTGGATATTGCTTAACGTCTCATATTTATGCAACTTGGTTAATCGAGACGAAGGGAGGGACGTAAGGAATGACGTGGGGGAACAAAAGGTGGACAGGCCTGTGCTGGTCAGAACAAGCCACAAGCGTATGGGGAGGGCAGGGGTTCCCCCACGTCGTGGTCGTCTCCGTCTGTGTCATCATCTGTCCGTGTTGTCATTGTCGTCGCCGTCAGGGAGGTAGTCAAAGGGAAGGGGAAAGTTCCCCGACGACGACCCAGAGCTCGCCATTAGTTTCAGGGAGAAAAAATCCCCTAATCACGGGCCAAACCACGAGAAGGTTGCGAGTTGGAATTTGATGGCCCAACCTAAAAATTGCCAAGGACCTAAGCCTATGCTCAGACAAGAATAAATGAGGCAGAAATGCCCGTGGTTGCTTTAATTAAGATTGCATAAAAATGTAAAATGTTATTTATTTACAGAAAAAATCTATTTTCTGACCTGGTTCAAAAATGCCTCTAGGCGCTATGAATGTTGCATCATGATTTTGACCTAGGCCCATGTGTTGTGTACAATAACAACATTGCAGAACTTGTTAATAACATTTTAATCATAAACTAATTCTATTTTTCACGTTAAAGATCACATTATTCAAACTTTAAACAAAAACAAAAGAAAACAATTTCATAGGCTCTACCTTTGGGTTTCTCCACTCTCCATTGTTTGTTCTTGGCTGTTCAATTTAACTTGCATTCCCTAAAAAGCCACTGTTCTTGGCTGTTCAATCCTCAGTAAGCAGTTCCTACGATGTCTGGAACACGGCTAGCTCCGCCTCCTATCGAAAGTCAAAATGATTATCGGCGTCGCCCTGCCTTCAATGTTTTCTATTAAAATTAGCCCGCGCAGATTCAAATGTACGAAAATAAGCATAGAAAACGTAATTAACGAAATATCCGTAAATAAGACTAAAAATCGGTTGATCCGTCGTTGATCTGTTTTACACCCTAAATATTAGTAAAACGGATAAAATCCGTTAAAACGGCAGCTCTGATATACAATACAAGAATAAAATACAATAATTTATTTCATTGTCCAATAACAATTGTTGTGATATAGGCTACTGTCCTAATCCCACTATAAAAGATATAAGACTACATAAGATGCTTCTAGGTACACATTCAGAATGTGCTTGGTTCAGCTATGTATTGTGTGTCTTGCGTGAATGTGTGTGTGTGCTTGATATAAGATGCTACTACACATGCAGATGTTATTTATGGCTGGTATTATCTGCTTATGACAGAACTCGTGTCGGAGGGCAAAATGCATCGGCAGCATCGCACAATTATCATTCATTAACTAACGTTATAGATAGGCCTACTTGTAGAGGAAAGATCTGGTCCATAAACGTAGTCATACTAAGTATGAATTCGTAACTTGTCAAGTTGTCAGTTTAGTTTGGAATCTGGATTGCCTGTTCAATTTAAATAAAAGTTTTGAAAAGTTAAATTTTAAATCAAAATTACATCTAGTAGACTAGTATTAATAGTTAATTAATACATCCTAGTCCTTAAAATTGTGTCAAAAAAGTTAAATTTTCAAATACTGTACTTCCATTAGCTATTGAATTATTTCCCAAATGTTGAATCAAAGGACAGATGTTGGGTCAGTTCGAGTAATGAATCAACAGTAACTATAATTAACTGCCCATCGATAAGCTTTGGTCAAACATTAACAAACCTGTGCCCACGGGTGCTTGTAAGTGCATTTATTTAACACTACTAAGTACTAACATCTAACAAGCTGGTGAGATTTTCAGGAAAAGTTATAACTCTATCCTAGAACTTGTGTTCGACTTTGTTGCTGAAATAAACTTAAATAACTCATCGTTTTAAGCTAAAAATTCCCTACATAAGCTTTGAGTATATAGGCCTAAGGCTTAATGTTGGGCCTACATAAAAAAAAAGTCAATGCTGGATTTTTAGGGTCCCTTGGAATTTGAATTAAAGTATTAACGTATGACACTACTGTAGTAGACATTAGTAGGCTTCTTGCCATGTTGCATTATATAAATGTTGGAGCTGTCGTCAATCGGGGAGCTGCAAACAAGTGTAGTATGTGTGCAATGATGCGGAGCGGAGGCTACTTCAGTTGTTTTATATTTGAAGCCTGAGAATATTCTGTAAAATTCCTTCTTTGTAGGAAAAAATAGGAAGTACGTGTTACTATATTTATTCCACATACATGTGAAGTTTCTGTACCTACGTGTCCTTTCTGTCTGTCCGTGCAGCGGCCCGCTAATAAACCTGGGCCGCCCGCTAGTGCCCCGTCATTGGCTCGGACCCCCGAGCAGGTAAGACTATACACGAGTGGTTGGTTGTGTTTTCATGCATGGTTTACACATCGGTAGTGTGTGTGTGTGCACGAGCTTTTCACTCACTAGATTAGGCCTACTTCCTTGGACCACAAATTTGTCTTTTGCTTGTACAATAAATTTACCTAAAACTTGTCAAGCCTTTGCAAAATACTGTTTGTATGGTTATTAATATCCCATTTCAAAATTGTTGTCAGACCCTATTTGTAGCTTTGTAACATGATGCAAGAGGTTTGGTGTAGCGTTCATACTGTATGTTTTGACAGTGATAAGAGAGTGCTTTTACATACTGTAGCCACATTCTAGTTACACGTACTGTTTAGTATTTATGCTTTTCAGTTTTCATTCTCTAATGGTTTGTAACTCAATCTACACGTATCAGTGTGCTTCAGTATAATAAATTGTATCTAGATTCTAGACTATGTAGCCTATTTTGTTTGTTTGTTTGTTTGTAGACTAGTATTGTGTTGTACGCACCTTGTCTCGCAGTCTACGTGACTTTTGATTTTATGATTGTTGATTATACTAAAGCAAGTTTTGTATTTAATATATTTTATCATTGCACCTTGCTGGGTCAGCTTGCCTTGGATTAAGCCACTACAGGAGAGTGCTGTTTGGGGGCAGTGAACTGTGGCTACCAACATTACCATACAGTACACACAGCTTGAGCTTAATATTTTTACCTAGGTCTACACCAGAAGATTTTTATCCATTTCACCCCCGATCTCAGTATTGATCACCTCAATAAGAAGACTTTCCACATATCTCGCAGCGCTGTTTCATGTGCAGTATGCAGAAATGCATTTAAGGGAAAGTTGCTCCTATAACATTTCATAGTTCACCACTTTGATTTTGTGTTAACGTCAATTTTTTTTAAAAAAGTGTTGTCTACTTCAGAAACCAGTTCTCAAAATGTATGCTAGTAGGGCTATATGTTTTTCATTTCGAATCCGAATCTTTTCCAATGGAATTTTGCATAGCCTATCGTAAGAGATGTGCAAAAAATCAAAAATGTTTCAAATTCGGGTCTTAAAAATAAAAATTCGTGATCTTTTGTTATTTACCAAAAAAAAACAATTTGATAATGCACAACTTTAAAAAAAAAAAAAATGCCTTGTTGAGCGAGCGTAGCGAGTGTCTCCACTTGACTCTTATGGTTTGAATGTCTGTTTTTTTTTGTTTTTTTTTTCTGTTACTGCTTCGATACAGGTCGCACCGTTTCTCTGATCGACCTGAAATTATTTTGCACACATGTACATACCACCTAGGCGGGTTGCTGTAAGTTTTTGAACAAAATCCGATCATTGGTTATAAAAAATAAAAAATAAAATAAAAAAATAAAAATGTACCGATCGTTATGAAATTTTGCAGGGTCAATAAGTACAACATTCTCTCCTATTTTCCAAATTTTCAGCTAAATCGGTCAAGACCTTAAAGACTTATTGGTAATCATAATTCAAAAAATGATGTTAAAAAATGAAGGAGGCAGTGAAGATACAAAGATACACTTTAGAAGGCATGACGTGAATTAGTACAATGCAAAGATGTTGGAATAGTATATAGTGTACAATGTCAATATCCAGTTAGGCCTACACTGTGTGGTGGGCCTTTTGGGAATGTCGTTCTCGGGTCATGTTGCACTTACCGGTGCTTGCTCAACAACGCGTCCAACTGAGCGTTTTCCTAGTAATAATAATTGAGCCAGCGTCTCCACTTGACTCTTATGGCTGGAATGTCTGCTTTTTTTTCTGTTACTGCTTCGATACAGGTCGCACCGTTTCTCTGATCGACCTGAAATTTTTCACACATGTACATAGGGTCAAGTATCCAATAGCCGGACACCTTTAGCAGTAAATTCTGCCTGCCGTGTCTAAAACCACTTCTTTTACCATTAATTATGACGTCAGACGGCTGAAGTTTTGTTTTTCAGAATCCTTATACCTCATTGGTCGATTTTAAACCATCTCGGCCAATCATAGATGCCCTGTGTGGTCGATGGTTGAACTCAAAAGTCGAAGTGCGTTCAAAAAACGACGTAGCCAATACCCGGACACCCCGATAGCCGGACAGAAGATGGCGACATCGCTACGTATCTCGGCCGAAAATTACGTAATTTTCAAACAAAAGTTAAAATGCAACATGTGAAATTCTCAACAGTGTTCCATTTTATTTATACATGTGTTTAACTTTTATGTGAGTGCAATAGTCTATTTGCTATTGAATTTCAAACCAGCGAAAATAAATATTCACGTATAACATGGCGTTTCAATGGCGGCGGAGCGAAGTGTCCGGCTATTGGAACACGACCCCAATACCCGGACGTCAGCTGTTTGTGTATAATTTAGGCTTTCCTGAAAGTAAAAACACGTTTCTGTTGTGTTAATATTGTAGATTCATCAAAAATACATTAATGTTAACTTCCCCTTTCCCTTCTACATTTTAATGGGTTTTACACTAGTTTCCGTAAATCGTGAAATTTCCTAAAAGTTGTTTACCTGTCAAAAGTTAAAAAGTGACGAAATCAAGAAAATGGCGGACGAAACATTCCGATATTATTATCTCGTCTTCTATCCGGCGGATATCAATTTGGAGACTACATATCTTTTCAGGAAGAAGTGATTAACAATTTGTCATAAACCAAACTTTAGTAGAACATTTCAATAAGTCACTATCTGGTCATTAAGGGACGGAAGCGTAGGGTGTCCGGCTATTGGGTCCATTTTTGGGGCGTCCGGGTATTGGGTACTTGACCCTACCACCTAGGCGGGTTGCTGTATAGTTTTTGAACAAAATCCAATCGTTGGTTATAAAAAAAAAAAAAAAAAAAATGTTCCGATCGTTATGAAATTTTGCAGGGTCAATAAGTACAACATTCTCTCCGATTTTACAAATTTTCAGCTAAATCGGTCAAAACCTTAAAGACTTATTGGTATGTAACATTATGGGAATGTCGTACTTGGGTCGTTGTGCACGTACCGGTGCTCGCTCAACAACGCGACGGGACTTTAGCGTTTTCCTAGTAATATATTTATTGAGCAAGCGTAGCGAGCGTCTCCACTTGACTCTTATGGCTCGAATGTCTGTTTTTTTTTTTTTTTTTTTCTGTTACTGCTTCGATACAGGTCGCACCGTTTCTCTGATCGACCTGAAATTTTGCACACATGTACATACCACCTAGGCGGGTTGCTGTATAGTTTTTGAACAAAATCCGATCGTTGGTTATAAAAAATAAAAAATAAAATAAAAAAATAAAATAAAATGTACCGATTGTTATGAAATTTTGCAGGGTCACATTCTCTCCTATTTTCCAAATTTTCAGCTAAATCGGTCAAGACCTTGAAGACTTATTGGTAATCATAATTCGAAAAATGATGTTAAAAAATTAAGGAGGCAGTGAAGATACAAAGATACACTTTAGAAGGCATGACGTGAATTAGTACAATGCAAAGATGTTGGAATAGTATATAGTGTACAATGTCAATATCCAGTTAGGCCTGCACTGTGTGGTGGGCCTTATGGGAATGTCATACTCGGGTCATGTTGCACGTACCGCTGCTCGCTCAACAACGCGTCCAACTGAGCGTTTTCCTAGTATTACCACAATGGTACCATTAATTTCAGCTAATATTAGTGTTTGTACTACACATGCACTTACCGAGAAGGGTGGGGGGGAATATCACTGCATTCACATTCGGCACAATAAAATACTAGTATAAAAGTGTGTCCTGAAAATCACTTATCATAATTATTATTATTTTTTTATTTTTTTAAATGATTCACAAATTTACTGTCATAGAATATATACATAGGCCTAATACATACAACTTAGCAAATTGTACAAAAAATAATGTTACATACAAAAATAAATTTTACTAGTATATAATCAAAGAACCCACAAAGCCTGAAAATGGCTTAACTGTGGGGTGTAAAGACATATTACTAGGAAAACGCTCAGTTGGACGCGTTGTTGAGCGAGCAGCGGTACGTACAACATGACCCGAGTACGACATTCCCATTAGGCCCACCACACAGTTATAGGCCTAACTGGATATTGACATTGTACACTATATACTATTCCAACATCTTTGCATTGTACTAATTCACGTCATGCCTTCTAAAGTGTATCTTTGTATCTTTACTGCCTCCTTCATTTTTTAACATCATTTTACGAATTATGATTACCAATAAGTCTTTAAGGTCTTGACCGATTTAGCTGAAAATTTGGAAAATAGGAGAGAATGTTGTACTTATTGACCCTGCAAAATTTCATAACGATCGGAACATTTTTATTTTTTTATTTTATTTTTTATTTTTTATAACCAACGATCGGATTTTGTTCAAAAACTATACAGCATTTCAGGTGGATCAGAGAAACGGTGCGACCTGTACCGAAGCAGTGACAGAAAAAAAAAAAAAAAACAGACATTCGAGCCATAAGAGTCAAGTGGAGACGCTCGCTACGCTGGCTCAATAAATTATATAAGAAGGTGACAACACAGAAAACGGAACCTATAACCAAAATAAACACTAAAAACAAGTATATAAATTCCATGGTTGCATGACATATAAAGTTAATTTGTGAAATAATAATTTTAAAAAATATTACATTAAAAATAACAAAGAGTTAAGAAAAATTGAAATACATTGTCAAAAGGTGTCAGAAAGAAAATGTGATTTTAGTTCAGTTTTAATTTTGAGATGTTAGGCAAGTTTTTCAGTGAGGAAGGCAGCAAGTTGAACGTGATAGGGACCGAAAAAGAAAGTGAACGTTGGCCATATTTGTTGTTAAAATTGGGAATTTTGAACGCCCCCGCCACTTTGAGCCTTGTATCCTTGCATGAGTCTAACGTAATCTTGAGATCTGATTTAAAATAGGAGTGTAATATAAATCTATATACTAGGAAAACGCTCAGTTGGACGCGTTGTTGAGCGAGCACCGGTACGTGCAACATGATCCGAGTACGACGTTCCCATAAGGCCCACCACACAGTGTAGGCCTAACTGGATATTGACATTGTACAACACTATACGCGTTTCCAAGCAAAGATAGATGGCAGCACTAAAACGCAACATGTCGGACCGATCAGTGATAGAGGCGAGCTGCTTACGGCGGGCGCATGTATATTCAGTTAGGTTCAACTTGATTTTTGTTACATTTCTGATCATTTGCGAAAACATTGTTGATTATGTCATATCGTCCGCGTATTTTATTAGTAAAATTCGTAAGTTTTGGGGATCGGCTTTATTAAAAACGGGAATTTAATGGCATTTTAAATTACAACAAATAATTGAGATTATTTTATGAAATTAGCTCGAAAAGAACAAACTCCACTGTTAAACTATTAAATACAGAAACAAGTGTATCAAATAATGTTGAATGATGAAGATCGATGATATTTTGCCAAGAAAATTTTGCCCACCAATACTAATAATTTCAATAATTTAGGCCTACTTGATATCTAAAAATCAAAAGAGCTTCTATAGCAAATTATAGCCCTACACTTGTTTTGCATGTTTTCTACATCGTTTTACAATGTAAACGCAATCGGAGTAGGCGTGTTTATAATATTTATCTACTATACACTTAGAACTACTGTTTTTTTAAATAAACATTTTATTAAAAGTAGGCCTATTGAATAGCTGATAGCCTATTTTTATTATTGTTTTGTATGTCAATAATGGCATGATGACTGTGTCATTCTGCAGACAGCTTTAAAATCTTGTAGGTCATATCATTATACTTATTCTATTGTAATAATATAAATCGTATTTATTATGATATTATTATGTATAATATTATGAAAACATGAACAATGACGATAAACGGTATATGAAGGCCTACATTAATTATATTAGGTAGAAAAGGAGTTGGGACTTGTGCATAAGCCCTAATACAATTATTATTATTTTTGTTATTGTTTTGTTATTATTATTATGACTTTATTTATATTAAATTATCATAATAAAACTAAATAAGTATATCTCAATTAAAAGTGTCATGAGAAGCGAGCGATACTGTATGTGTGTGTTTACTATGAGTTGTGAACATTCTTGACGGTTTGAATTTGATTTAGTATTTATCGTACCCTGTTAGCATATATTTAGTATATAGCCTATAAATACCAATGATTTATTATGATATTGCAGTTAGAGAATTGTAATATGGATACAAATGCCATCCTCGGTGGGTGCATGGGGCGCAGGTCTGAATATAGTAATATTATTCTGGTGCACATGGTCTCATATCCCGCATTTTAAAGAGCGATTTTATCATTTTGGTGCACCCCCATGCTTTTGATTATCATCAATTAACAACATTTAGGGAGAGCAACGACAATGTACCTGTGATTGTACATATTTATAAGTGACAAACACGGAATGACATGTGTTCTTCAGGTTAGCACATAGCGCGCTCCTCCGACTATCACTGATCGGACAGTTGCATTTTTCGCCACCAGGTAGCAACCCCTTTGCTTGGAAACGCGTATATACCAGAGTCGATAAAAAACTTCTTTATCGACTCTGCTATATACTATTCCAACATCTTTGCATTGTACTAATTCACGTCATGCCTTCTAAAGTGTATCTTTGTATCTTCACTGCCTCCTTCATTTTTTAACATCATTTTTCGAATTATGATTACCAATAAGTCTTTAAGGTCTCGACCGATTTAGCTGAAAATTTGGAAAATAGGAAAGAATGTTGTACTTATTGACCCGGCAAAATTTCATAACGATCGGTACATTTTTATTTTTATTTTTTATTTTTTATAACCAACGATCGGATTTTGTTCAAAAACTATACAGCAACCCGCCTAGGTGGTACGTACATGTGTGCAAAATTTCAGGTCGATCAGAGAAACGGTGCGACCTGTACCGAAGCAGTAACAGAAAGAGAAAAAAACGGACATTCGAGCCATAAGAGTCAAGTGGAGACGCTCGCTCAATAAACAATGAAGATATTGGCAGCACGTTACAAAAAGAAAATATTTGTTTATTTGAGAGAGTTCAGAATCGGTTTTGAAGTCACACATTACCATTTTTAACATTTTTATTTGTTAATTTTTAACCCTTTGAATATGACACCGCAAAGAATTGCCCCAAGCTAAAATGCCATACAAAATCAAAGATTTGTCTATGGATTGATACACGGTTCTAAATAAGGAAAAAAGGAAGACATGTTTTAGTACCATAAAGCCGAGAGGAGCAAGAACGTAGTCTGTTGCATAATTTATCAAAATGACATTTTCACGAAAAGTGCTTATCTACAATAATTGATCCCAGGAACTCATAAGTATTCACACATTCAATTTTCCCACTACATTCACAATCTGTCAATTCAGCCATAGTATGAATGCAGTTGAAATTGTGATAAATAATGTTAATTGGAAAGACTTTTTTGTGGTTGTGGGTGTGCATATATGTACAATTTTGGTTTTAGAAGCGTTAATTACCAGTTCCTTATCGCGATTCCACCGTAAAAGACTGTTAAAGTCAGACTGTAGCATAGCATGCGCAACACGAATATTAAAATGCACCACGAGTAAAACAGTATCGTCAGCATAATATTATTATTATTATTATTATTATTATTATTATTACAGCCTACCTGGTCAACTGCGCAATCTAGAAAAGATCTCAGCCATTAAATCTGAATTAAAGTTTTATTTGCTCGATTGTTTATGTGCAGTCTACAACACCTAATCATTCATCTCAATTCCCAATTTGCTTTTCATTTTTATTTTTATTGCAGTTGTTCAATTTACTATTTTCATTATGTATCCTGTTGGTTTGCTTTAAGATTTGATTACGAATGACAAGTCTGTTTGTTTGTTTTTTTGGAGGAGTCTTTAAATATTTAGATACTTGGTGCAAGTATGTAAATTTATTCATCTAATACTGTGTTGTTTTTGTGTTACCTCAAGTATAATATTTTTATATTCAATATTCAATTTTTTAGTTTGTTTTGTTATACAGGACGGT
Organism: Sweltsa coloradensis; assembly: GCA_024449915.1. Taxonomy (NCBI): domain Eukaryota; kingdom Metazoa; phylum Arthropoda; class Insecta; order Plecoptera; family Chloroperlidae; genus Sweltsa; species Sweltsa coloradensis. The sequence continues at coordinate 107,121 of JAMZAV010000382.1, forward strand.
GTTCCACTGAGTTTGTCCTATTTTTCTTTGTTATTGTTGTAATAACTTCGCACAACACCGTAGTTGTATGAAATGTACACATTGTTGTGGTTTAAACCACAGACAAGCCTTACTTTAAGGCTTTGTGGACCAAAGCATATAAAAAATGTACACATATGTAATTAATGAATAAATAAATAAAAAAAATTATTATTATTGATTCATAGCAGTTGTCGAAAAAGTTTGCCCCGACTGGGGTTCGAACCCAGAACCTCCGGCTTAATGTGCCATAGCTTTACCAATTAAGCTACCGGGACCACAGAACAAACCTTTACGAAACTGCTATTTGTTGTGACTGTTGACTTTCATGACATAAATCCAACAGAAGACATTATTATTATTATTATTATTATTATAATTATTATACACTGAGGGGAGTAGAACTGCAGGAAAAGGAAGAATTCCAATACCTAGGAAGTACGATGACGAATGAGGTAAAGCGAAGGGTGGGGCTGGCAGAAAAGTTTTACCTGAAGGTAAGAAAACTGATTTGGAATGAGCAGTTCCCTAAAAAATGCAAAATGTTGCTATACAAGCAATATTACCTACCAATTTTAACATATGGAGCGGTAACATGGCCAATGGGATGGAAAGAAGAAAGTGCAGTACAGGCAGCTGAAATGAAATTCATCCGCAGTGTGGCAGGTGTCACTAAGATGGACAAGGTACGAAGTAGTGTGATACGGAAGAAAGTGGGAGTTGAGAGCCTAAAGTTCAAGATGGGTAAGGACTAAGGACCGACTACGATGGTATGGCCACATGAGAAGAATGGAGAAGAATAGGATCCCAAGACAAGCATTTGAAGTAGTGAATGAGAGAAGAAGAGTGGGAAGACCAGGTACAAGCAGATGTGGAGGAGAGAGGAGAGGTTGGGCAGTGGTCGGAGATAGAGAGAGATGGTGGGAAGACAGGACGCGTGTGGAGAGAGTTGGTGTCACGACAAGAGAAAGAAATACACGAAGATCATGTAGTTCAAGAAAATGATGTGTCGAGCTTGGCAGACCGATACTGATTCCGGGGATGCCCAAGAACAATGGTGGAAACACCCCTTTACCCAACTATATAGTTGTTGGAATAAAGAGTAGCGATATATATATATATATATTATTATTATTATTATTATTATTATTATTATTATTAACAATTTCACCTACGGGAGTGTTTCCCGACTAACCAAATCGAGAAATTACTTATCATGTTTGACGATCATGATTTGTGGGATTTTCTACAGTAAAAAGTTTGAGCTCGTAAGAAGTGTCACACTGGTTTTGACTTTGAGCAACTTTGTATTCCAGACATCTAATAAATTAATAGCAATATACAAATATTAATATTGGTACTGTGCTGTAATATTGATTGCTTTTTGTTCCCTGATTATCAAATCAATTAACATATCCATTCGCTTTATTATTATTATTATTATTATTATTATTATTATTATTATTATTATTATTATTATAACAACTAGGAAAACGCTCAGTTGGACGCGTTGATAAGCGAGCACGTGCTATACAATTTGTTGATGGTCCAAATTTCAACCTGATCTGAATCTTCGTGCAACCGCTATCATGAGCCAAAAATGCTCCAGCTTCGTGCGAATTTTCGTTGCCATGGTAACGTTACTTAAAATGTGATTTCCATCTACACTACTTATCGGATCAAAATAAAATTAACATATTCGTGACCGGACGGACATTCTAAATGATTTGGCTACCTCAGATTTTGTCGCCGTTAAGTTTTTAAAAAAAACTTTCGATTAACTTTAATGTAACTTTATAACTTTTTGAACAATTTTGCCACAAAACTAATGGCATTCAATCCAGATCGAAGCTTGCGGATGGTCCAAATTTCAACTCGATCCGAACCTCTGTTCGACTACTATCATGAGCCAAAAAAGCTGCACGACTTTCCGTTGCCATGGTAACGGTACTTTGTTATAATATAATTTCCATCTACTACACTACTTATCGGATCAAAATAAAATTGACATATTCGTGACCGGACGGACATTCTAAATGATTTGGCCACCTCAGATTTTGTCGCCGTTTAGTTTGAAAAAAACTTTCGATTAACTTTAATCTTTCGATTAACTTTAATGTAACTTTTTAACTTTTTGAACGATTTTGCCACAAAACTAATGGCATTCAATCGAGAACGAAGCTTGCGGATGGTCCAAATTTCAACTCGATCCGAGCCTCCGTTCGAACGTTATGGCGAGACATACAAACAAACAAAAAAACAAAACAAAACCAGTGACTATTTTTCCGGCAGAGTCAAATGGAAACGCTCGCTTCGCTCGCTTAATTATTATTACTAGGAAACGCTCAGTTGGACGCGTTGATAAGCGAGCACGTGCTATAGCTAGACCCACATTGCACATTTTTTTTAATTTTAAAATTTACGACGTTCGCGTTTCCAGTATTATTTATTATTGCCAAGGTATTTGGGTAAACCCGTGTTTAAATCTTTACTTTAAAATCCACCGCCATCTAGAGGACCTTGACTCATTGGGAAAACTTTTTAAACTCTTTGAGACTGCTTCCTCGAAAGTATTTTGATTACTTCTAGGTGGCAGTGCATTAGAAACTTCGCGCGTCTTTTCGTTGCCATGGCAACGTTACTTTTGTTATAATGTAATTTCCATCTACACTACTTATCGGATCAAAATAAAATTAACATATTCGTGACCGGACGGACATTCTAAATGATTTGGCTATCTCAGATTTTGTCGCCGTTGAGTTTGAAAAAAAAACTTTTGATTAACTTTAATGTAACTTTTTAACTTTTTGAACAATTTTGCCACAAAACTAATGGCATTCAATCGAGAACAAAGCTTGCGGATGGTGAAAATTTCAACTCGATCCGAGCCTCCGTTCGAACGTTATCGCGAGACATACAAACAAAAAAAAAAAAAAAAAAAAACAAACAAAAAAAAAAAACAAAACCAGTGACTATTTTTTCCGGCAGAGTCAAATGGAAACGCTCGCTTCGCTCGCTTAATTATTATTATTATTATTATTATTATTATTATTATTATTATTATTATTATTATTATTATTATTATTATTATGTACACTGTGTCTGTATTAATCTTGGATCTTGGGTCCGGTCTCACGGTTTGTGGCATCTTTCTGTCGCAGGATGACAACGAGGGTCCCGTCACCAAGAGCATTCGTCTAACCTCCTCTCTCATCCTCCGTAACCTAGTCATCTACTCAACCAACGGAAGGAGGTAAGTGAGGGTCGGGTATAGGGATGTCAGAAAGCGTGTATTTCACTAAACGTTTACACCTTGGTCACAAAAACGTGTACATTACTAATCAACGATGTTACAACAAAACATTTCTCCCGAATCGTGGATTTGATGGAATTCCTAGTCGCTCAAAATGGGGTTTTCCGATCGTGAGCTATGACACTGTACAGACAATACATGGCGTCATAAAAACCCTCCCTCCTCCCCTCTCACCCCCCCCATGCCAGTGCGTGGTTGTCACTGAGATTGTAGTGATTGCTTAAACACATTGCTGTGGTACCCTCTTGTCTTCAGCATTGTCTTTGTGAAGTTTGATGTCAGCAAATGTTTTGATAATTACATCGTTATTAAAGTGTCCTAAACTTATTATTATGTGACAACATGAAGGCCTAATGAGCGTGAGATTGTTGAATGATCTGATACGGAATTCGGCACGGGTTGGGGGGGGGGGGGGGCTTAGAGATAGCGGCGAACAAGGCTAAACCTTGAGCAAACTATACAATATTGTTTGCACTCGAGACGAAACCGATGCTAATGCGCCAAATTTCGTAATCGGAGCGCAGAAACACTTCTACTTCCAGGAAATGTTGACCCTGTGAAGTTTGATTCCAGCAGATGGTTTGGTCATCTTCAACTTGTTTTGTGTTTACAGAGCTATGTCCTATGTTTATTACGTGACAACGTAGATGATATTTGGTGTGAAAGATGAGATAACAAGAAGTGGAAGATCACTTTGAATGAACTGATACAGAAGTAGTGCGCGGGAGTACATGCATCGGGATAAAGGCAAGATTTGACCTTGAGCAACTTACGATCTGATTTTGGTTGTGTACATGTGCCATGCGCATGTAAGGAATGTTGTAGTCAATCAGTGTTCTTTTCCGCTTGATGTTACTCCGATCCCATGAATCGTGAGTCATCCTACACTAAATCATATTTTGCCCTTTTACCAATACTTTGCAACTGCTATGATTTTCTGAATTATTGGACACCCATGACAATAAATCAAACATTTACTAATCGCGGGTAGACCGGGTATCGATTGCGGGTACGAAAATTTCCGGGTATTGACATCGCTACTAAAAAACATTTATCCATTGTTTTAGCAAAAATATGTTAACGGTAAAAAAGAATTCGCCTCGGCTGGGGCCTCACCCAAGACCCCTGACTTGACCATGCAGACGGATTTCTGGCTAGCAAGTTCCTCTGGATGTGATCTTGGATGGTTGGTTACTGCCAGTATTCAGCCGCTTTGTAATTGCTTGTAAACTGAGTCGGTGAAAAAAATCTCTGCCGACTTTGCTTACAAACAATCCCATGGACCCAGTGCAAAAGGCAGATTTGGTTCGGGAGAGTCCACTATCTAAACTAAGTCCGCCACTGATTATTGGCATGCGGCTTTATTAAGAATGAAGCCCTCTTCCTTATTATGCTTTTCTGTGGAAGTGCGGACCTGTTGAGCAAGTAGTATACTGTGGTGCGTGTGTTACAGAACGCTACGAAGCTACGAGCCTCACCTGGCGAGCATCGCCCTCAGTAATGTGGAATCGTCTCGAACCATCGCCCAAGTCTTGTATGATATGAATCAACAGTCAAGCAGCAGGTGACCCAACTAGGTCACATCATAGATTCCCCCCCCCCCCCCCCCCTCGGGGCATAAGGTGACTCAGCTAGGTCACATCGTAGATCCCCTCCCCCCTCTCGACACAAGGACGGACATTACAAATCCCACATCATCTATTGTAATTTTTGTATGATTATTTTTATGACAGAAATGCGATTTTTCTTATTGTACATTTTTTTATATATATTATATACATATTATATATACACGTGAATTAACATGTCCGATGTTTTCTCTTGTAATTTATTATTTATGTGTACAGTAGTACTGAATTGTTTGTGACAAAACTAAAAACCCTAGACAATTCACTCCACTTGATCGTAGCCCACCCCTCATTTAAAGCTAGCGTCAATCATGTTGGGGTCGTTGTTATCATCATCTTGTTAAGATTTTATACCTAGCCTACTAAAAATTGTTTTTGACAACAGGTTTTGTGCAATTCCTTCTCTAGTATTTATTTCTTCGTCACTATGAACTTGTTTGCTTTGCCAGTCCTGACAATACTTACATTGTGTAAATGATGAAATGTGTTTTAAAGAAGGACAACTGCATTTATGTTGGTTGTAAGTGTTCATAATTTCTGTGAGCAGTTTCATCTGAAAATAAGTAATAAGTACGTAATTTTATTTTAATGCCAATGTTTTTTAAATGAAACATTTAATTCTAAATTGCTAGGTACTTTCTGTTTTGTTATCACTTATCAATGAAGTGGGTATATCAGTATTCAGTATTATTCTACTTGTTAATCTGGAGGATTAAATCTGTTTTATACTTTTTATTTTAAATAGGAATGCAAAAATCCAACCCTGTTTTTAAGTGTCAATATTTAATTATATAGACCATTCCATTCCAAGCTACCGACCGCAAAGAGTGTTTGTCATGATTACGTGTTATACATGTGCTTTTTGGTCTTTTTGTATTCAATCATACTATAGATTAGAAAAGCACTGTACAATGTTGAAAAGAAAGAACAAACTTTTAGAAAATACAATTGCATTTATAAATAATATTGTGTTGTACGTATGAGCTTTTATTTCTGTAACCTGCCACAGTACTCCCGTGTGGTCCATTATGTCTAGTTTTGTGTGCGGTGGGTTGAATCGTTGAGCCTAGGCACCAACTGTAACCTGCCACAGTAATCCCGTGTGGTCCATTATGTCTAGTTTTTGTGCGGTGGGTTGAATCGTTGACTAGGCACCAACTGTAAACCTGCCACAGTAATCCCGTGCGGTCCATTATGTCTAGTTTTGTGTGCGGTGGGTTGAATCGTTGAGCCTAGGCACCAACTATAAACTGTCTCTCTCATTCTCCTTTTCAACACGAGAAGTGAGCTGAGAGAAGGGTCTTATGTTCTAACCCAAGTCCAAACTCGAGTCATGATTCTAAAAGATATTTTATTTATTTATTTTAAGTCTTAGAAGAAAAAGAAGAATTTAAATATTTGGGAAGTATATTGACAAAAGATGCAAAAGTGTGTAGGGAAGTGTCATCTAGAGTGCAAAAAGCAGAAGGGTTTTACCAATTGGTGAGAAAGTTACTATGGAATGAGTTGTTCCCACAAAAATGTAAAATTTTGCTGTATAAGGCATATTTTGTACCTATACTAACATATGGGGCAGTAACATGGGCAGTGGGAACAAAAGAAGAGAGTCAGCTGGAAGCAGCAGAAATGAAGTTTTTAAGAAGTATCAAGGGAGTTACAAAGATGGACAAGATAAGAAGTAATGAAATAAGGAAAGAACTGGGACTGGAGAGATTGAAGTTTAAGCTAGGAAGAGAACGTCTAAGATGGTTTGGACATATGAAAAGGATGGGCAGAGAGAGGATTCCAAGACGAGAATTTGAAGCGGCAGAGGAGGGGAAAAGAAGAGTAGGAAGACCAAGAGAGAAATGGGAAAGATTAATTCAAGAAGACGTTGGAAAACGGGATGAAGTGTGGGAGCATGTGGCAAGAGTAAAGCTGTGGGAGGACAGAAGAGAGTGGAGTTAATTGGTGGAGAGGAAGGAGTTGGAGGATGTGGAAGAAACACTGAGTCTGGCAAGCTTAGTATCTACAGTTTCATGCCCTAGATAATGGTGAAAAACCACCACTCAACCCAACATAGTTGGAACTGAGTTATGATGATTATTATTATTATTATTTTATATATGTAGGTAGGTACTACTTACTACAACACCTTGTTTCATGTCATTATGTCACATTTCAAAGAATTGGTGGCATCTCGTTAGTCGCACGGGTGGCCAATTATCTGGTTCATAAGACAAGGGTGACACCGTGACGGTTGAGGAACTGTACCGGATAGATTCGAATAGATAACTCCTGTTTGACATTGCTCTACCCATTCATTCTTTCGTTGACAAATTTGAAATAAATACTTAAGTTGGCTCTAAACAATTTGTGGTTGTGTGGCTCTAAAAATGATGAAATGGCCACAAATCCAGCTCGCTTCTTACTAATCACTCAGTCAATAGTCAGTGCAGATGGTTCTCCTAAGGAATCCTCCACTCTTCCTCCCTTCATCTTTCTCTCAACATGTTGTCGCAATTTATTGCTCTAGATATTTAATAACAAATCGCATAAATTGAGTGGACTGAATGAGTGTGTTAAAAGTTAAAACGTTCATAATAATGACTCAATAAAGTTTGATTATTCTAATTACTATCTTAACAAGTTTGATATATTGCTTTCAATTCTCTTTTCAAATAAATTGTTGTTTAACCTTAAACTTGTTTGGATGATGTCAATGACAATTGCTTACCTATCACTTCTCTCTCTTTCAAGATTTGATGGTAGATTTTAATTAATTAATTAATCTGTAATTTCCAAAACACAACCACTCCTTGTTGTGTCTATGTGAGTACGCAGCTATCTGGTGGCCGAGGTTCGAAGCTCGGTAGAACAGGGTTGATTGGATGAGCGAAGCGAAGACTTCAATTTCACTGACCCCCCAAAAAATTTAGCTCCAATGTTTTTTTGTTTTTTTTTTTTTTTTTTTTGTCTGTATTTTTGTCTGTTTGTTAGCAGGATTCCGGGCAAACGGCATTAGCGATCTTGATGAAAATTTGACAGGACCTTCGAAATCTCTGAACTTAGAGGTGTATTGTTTTTGGGTACAATCGATGAAATATTTCTCATGAATATCGTACTTTTACGATTTTTTTCGATTTTTAGTGCCATATTTTCGTGTCATTTGGGCCGATTCTGACCAAACGGGTGGGGCTACAACGTTCATATTATATATGGACATTAAGGTTATGGTAATGTAGTACCTTTTGAAAGAAAAAGTTGGAAAAATTAGCCAGAATCCATAGAAATAAAGCTTTTAATATAAGTTTTTTACGGTTTAGTGCGATATTTTCGTGCCATTTGGGCCGATTCTGACCAAACGGGTGGGGCTACAACGTTCATATTATACATGGACATTAAGGTTATGGTGATGTAGTACCTTTTGAAAGAAAAAGTTAAAAAGTTAGCCAGAATCTATAGAAATAAAGCTTTTAATATAAGTTTTTTACGGTAAATAATAACATTTGACAAGTAACAAAAGAAACTTGACAACAATCACCTACAAGGCATAGGCAGTAAAGCAAAACACTTACAAAAGTAAAGATATCCCACGCAAACTAAAAACTTAAAAAAGCTCATCCATCAACGCGGCGGGACTTTAGCGTTTTCCTAGTAAGGTATCACCATAAATGAATGAACTATGAATGACTATTTTTACGATCTCACAACCGCGTTTTATGACCCAGCACCTCCACCATATGCACCAGCCAGGTTAATTTAATTTAGACTAGGAAACGCTCTGTTGGACGCGTTGATAAGTGAGCACGTGCTATAGCTAGACCCACATTGCAATTTATTAAAATTGTAAAATTTACGACGTTTGCTGTCCACGGGGCCATGTTTCCAATATTATTTATTATTGCCAAGGTAGGCCTATTTGGGTAAAACTTTAATTTGTGGATAAAATCCACCGCCATCTAGAGGCCCTTGACATCATTTCTTTGGGAAAACGTAACAAATAATACCCTGCTTCCTCGATAGTATTTTTATTACTTCTAGGTGGCTGTGCATAGTGCGAACCTCGTGCGAGTTTTCGTTGCCATGGTAATTCCATCTACACTACTTATCGGATCAAAATAAAATTAACATATTCGTGACCGGACGGACATTCTAAACGATTTGGCCACCTCAGATTTTGTCGCCGTTTAGTTTGAAAAAAAAACTTTCGATTAACTTTAATGTAACTTTTTGAACGATTTTGCCACAAAACTAATGGCATTCAATCGGGAACAAAGCTTGCGGATGGTCAAAATTTCAAGTTGATCCGAGCCTCCGTTCGAACGTTATGGCGAGACATACAAAAAAAAAAAAAATACTATTTTTTCCGGCAGAGTCAAATGGAAACGCTCGCTTCGCTCGCTTAACTACCTACCCGGCACCTCCCCCAAAATTCCGAAATTTTGCATTTTTGGTGTAAATTTTTATATTTATACATCCATAAATATTTCCACTTACCGATTCGCATTGAAAAAAAGATTTTTTCCACCAGCCCTAGTTAAAAACGGCGTAAAACAAAGAACTAATTTTTTTTAAATCCGTAAATTAAATTAAAAATCCGTCAATCCGTTTTGCACCCTCAAAATCCGTTAAAACGGATGAAATCCGATTTAATGTATGTTGTGTGTCTTTGTTTGATCGACGTGTTAATCATATGGTACAATTTAATCAATATAGTACGTACACTGTAAATTTAATTGTGGGCCCAATATGGGTCAGACTTCAAAATGGACGACTGTTTTGGGTTCGTGGAGGGCTGTTTAAGAATATGACCACCCAAAATTTCGTCAATTTTGCAAGGGTTACTAAGGTAAATTTCAAAATTCACACACCTGTCCCGGCCCTACCTTTCATTTGATCGGATCCCAGTATTTTTTTTTATTTTTTGTTGGGCGCACGGCTTGGTGCATGCAAAATTTGAGCTCGCTCGGAGCTCATGGGGCCGCGCCAGGGCACCCCTTGTAAAATTGACAAAAATCGTGGTTCGTGGAGGGCTGTTTAATGAAATAAAGTTCTAATATACGACCACCCAAAATTTCGTCGATTTTTGTCAGTTTTATAAGGGCTTTATAACTTTATAAGGGCTACTTTTTCTCCTCACTTTTTCTTTTTACTTTTCCAACTTCCTCGTGTAAAGGGCCCTTTAGGCGAGCTCAGTTTTTCTGATGTGTTACAAATTCAAAACAGTAGATCGTACTTTATAGGTCTGTAAACACCACGACGTGTTAATCATATGGGACAATTCGGTAGTGTGATGACAAAAGGGTCCAACTGTCATTTCAAGACATCAAGTTTCAAAATGTAAATGCGGGTAAACAATGGTTTTTCAATTTACCCCTATTTTTTAAATATATATTATTTTTTGGGGGGGGGGGGAGTTTCCCCATGCCAATGGTACGAATGGTACCTTTTTTAGAGAAGATTGAAACTAGACATCTGCAAAAAAAACGCTAAAACATTTTGTTTTTGTTTTTCCTGGAAATTTTATATATCTCTAGTATTGCAGGTGTTTGAGATACACAAAATCCAAAATATGCAAACAATTCAGAAAAAACCTTGTTTTAGGTGTGCACCTAGAATTTTAATTTAACTCAAAATGTGGTTTCAATTCAAAATCCAAAATTCCTTAAAAATCATGATAAAAAATGCTAAAAATCTTGGAAAAAATGCCAAACTCATTGTTTGATAAAAATTGCCAAATTTACACGGATTTAATTCGGGTCTAAAAGGTTTAGTAAAACATACTATTGATTTTGCTAGACATTTTTCTAAATATTATGGTGAAAACTGTTTGTCTCCATCTTGATCCATTCACCTGGAATACCAAAGTGACAATTTTTTTTGGCCATTACATATATTCCATTTATTTATTTTGTAGAAGAAATACATCACACATACACAATAAGGAATGACTCATAGAGCCCACAAAGCCAGAACATGGCTTAGCTGTGGGAAGTATTTTAGGAAGTAATGATGTAAGTTCAACAGTAACAAAAAACGGAACGTTCACAAAACAGAAAAAATGCAAAAGGGAAAGAAAAATTTGTGTATACAACAATGAGACATATCATACAGTTAAAATAGGAACAGCAAAAATTATGAGAAACATTTACATGCTAAAGGTGTCAGAGAGAAGATGCGTTTTTAGATCTGTTTTAATTTTAGAAATGGACGACAGGGTTCTAAGTGAAGACGGTAGCTTATTGAATATAGAAGGGACCGAATAAGACCCCACCATTTACCCACCACCATTTAATCAAATTTTATGACCCCTCAAAATCCAATCTGAAAAAGGAAAAAGTGTTTTGAGCTCGTAATGAAGCCCTAAATCAACTATTTTTTAAATGGGTTACATGGACAAAGCTTCAAATATTATGTTGATACGTCTTTGTTTTACCTATTGAATTTATTAATAACGTTTTATCTGTAATTGGCAATAATAGGCATTCTGATTATAACATTTTTGTATAGGCCTATTAACTTTGTAGCATATAATTTTAACGAAGCTACATGAAACCATTTATTTGATTTTGTGAGATAACACCAAAATCAGGCATTTTCGTGTGGTTTTTGTATTGGTAGTACCCTAGTTCTTTGTTATTTTTTATGTATTGTTAGGTTGGCAAACAAGAGGTGGTGTTTGTTGTATTTGCGTGGGTTTGATAGTTCAAGTATAAGGTTTGCGTGTTTATAAAAAGCGTACCGTAGCAATTCTGGTTCATAAAGTTTAATAAGCACATAATTATCTTGGTAGCCCCGACTTCGATACCCGGCTTGGCAGTCTGTCTGTCCCGCGGTGACTCGTAGTGTTGTTGCCAGGGCGTTTGACTCATAGCTCTTGTCTTTGTAGTTGCCCTGCATTCCTGCAATCTCTCGTCCACTCATGTCGCATCGAGTAATCGCTGGAACACTGCCTATAATGTTTCCCTCTATCAACGTTGTGATACGAGAACGAGAGAATGAGACATTGAATGAAGGTTGATGAATGAATTATGAATGATACGAGTTAAAATAAACTAAATGTAATTTATTAAACGTATTACTTACATTTATTGGGAATATGCACAGGGATCGGTTAAATCAATGAAACAATTATTGTAATAATTATGTTCACATACTACGCCTTATTTATTTATAAATATATGTTTAACTTTGGTTTTATAGTAGGCGACTATCACGTTGATATGTTAGTACTTTAGACAGAAATTAAAAAGTGACTACACCGGGGATCGAACCCGGTAAGCTAAGGTCCCGGTTTTCGATCCCCGGTGTAGTCACTTTTTTAATTTCTGTCTAAAGTAGGCCTACTAATATATATACACACTACACATGTTATTAACAATGCACAAAATAGACCAAAAATTAGACAGTTTTAAATTGGTGACTGCATAGCTCAGTTGGTAAGAGCATAGCCCGGACAGCTAAGATCCCGGGTTCGATCCCCGGTGTAGTCACTTTTTTAATTTCTGTCTAAAGTACTAACATAACAGCTTCATAGTCGCCTACTATAAAGCCAAGGTTAAACATAATGTATATATAATCACTTTATTGAGAGAATTACATAGTATGGTGAAATAACATAATAACATAATAGTTTTATAAACATGAATTCCTGGAACAATAAACAAAAAGAGAAGATGTTCGTAACTTCCAACCTGAGTAATCGTAGGGTTAACACACATAATATCTAAGTTCTAGATTATGATAGTTAATTGGGGGGGGGGGGGGGGGTAAACACCCCACAGACGTGACGCACTTGGCACAAGTATGTTTAGAAAATAACAAATTAATACAGATTAGTTAGAATGGAGAATGTCAATAGTGCGGTAGTTATTTTAGGAGCATGTTTAGGAAGTCTGTGCTTATATCGCTTAAATGGTAGAGAAAGTATAGTGTATACACCTGTTATTTACTATTTAATCATTGACTAACATCACAAGTTAATACTGTTATACAGTACCTACTGTACAGTGTGCACACTCAGTAAAACTATAGTATAGTTTATTGGGCAATTAATACAATATGAGGTACACAGTCTTATGTGTATCAGGAGACATCTACAATGAGCTGTAGGCCCTAGGATTATCAAAGTTAAAATAACAATGATAACCATTTCCAGCACTTACCTAATTCAAATATTAAGAGAAACAAAGATTGATAGAATTGTTATACAGTATCTGTTGTACATGGGTGTATCGTTGATATGTAAAATACTTGTGGTACGGTGGTACGGTCCTATTAAACAGTAATAATAATATCTAATGTTAGTATGTAGAGCCTATATTTGTCTACGAGATGTAGGCTAGATGAGGTGTCTGATGTTGGCATATTTTAAAAGTACGAAGCTTGATTAATAATTTTGTTGATATTACTTATTTTCTTGAAAGTTTCTAATAAATAGTATCTTTGACCGGCCTGATGAGAAACTCTAACTCTGGACCATGTCATTGCCATATCATGCGGGTCTCGAACCTGCGCCCCTGGTCTGGTCTCGGACCTCTACGTCATCTTAGGAGCCGCCGAGCTCAAACGATGGTGACGACACTTCCAAATTCCAACCAATCAGGAGACTTGATACTCGTATAAACCAACCCATCACGTACTAAAACTAAAAAGTTTCACAGAAAATAATTGGCATTATTTTCTGATGATCCAATTTTCCATAAATAATTTAGATTTCCTTGAAAAATCATCAAGTTGCAATGTACGTTTCACGATGATCGTAGAGAGCGCGATGGTGATTGGCTGGTTAGGTTTCATTACGTCACAGAGGATGTGCGCGCGAGATTGGCAGTGCTTCTTCCCCGTGTCAGTTGCCAGCCGTTCTTCAAGCAGACAACACGGTCCGGTCCTTGGTGCAATGATGTCTCTCATGGGTCCGGTCGACATCAGCCATGGACGCCAGCAAGGTAAGCCTCGCTTCGTTGCCTAAATTAAATCTTACTTTATTTGTTGCATCCATTACAGATACCTAATTATTATAGCACTGAATCCTCCAATATAAATTAATCTACTGTTATTTAATATCCGTTCTGTAATACCCATCATTCAGGGAAAGCTAGAAGACTTTAAAATTTAGAATATTTTCTCGGGACGTGAAACCGTTGGAAATTCAGAAACGTGGTCATCCTACATTCAATCTCACTTTGTCTGCGGCATCCATTACATTTACCTAATTATTATAGCACTATATCCTCCATTATAAATTCATCTACTGTTATTTATGTTTCGTTTTGTAATACCCATCAGTCAGGGAAAACTATAAGACTTTGAAAAATTTGGAAAATTTTCTCGGGTCGTGAAACCGTTGGAAATTCAGAAACGTGGCCAATGGAAATTTTGATTGATTCATCCGGATCTTCATCCAACTCCATAGCTCTCAAATTCTACTTATATAATTCTCGAATCCGATTAATCCTTAGCTTGCGTTAGTTTAAATGCAAATTTTGATTTTTAAATAATTATTTTTGCCATTTGTTTGGTAAATTAATTGCATTGCACTACAAGCGTCTTGCCCATGGTTCCCTGGTGAAGGGTCAACGGTGGGTGACCAGTAGTAGGTATGTAATTATTTAACGGATTGTGTGGGTACTGGGTATAAATTAAGAGTCCGGCTTATTAACACGAAGCCAAGTTAGTACTTGTTTATTATTCAATGTGAACGTAGTCCCGTGATTTACAACATGTCTAGTTCTAGGCAGTGAGAAGTGGGCTCTATCGTAATAATGAACGTAAACAAGTTATCTAATTCTGTCGCCTGTACATTACAAGCCTCGATGTTTAAACGCTTTCTCTCAAGTTGTAGTTTTATTCGCCCGAAGGTCGCACCCAGGGCTGAGGGATTGCTCGTACAGTGACGCATTCACGCACTGCGCGTGGCTATCAAGCCTGCGTTCAGTGCGTTTTATCTTATCACGTCCGACGAGGAATAGGGACATCTGCTTTCAAAACACGAAATCATCTTTGCCTTAATCCCGCCTTGAAATAAAGACCTGAATCAATCAATCAATCAATTTTGACATATTGTCGTTTTAATTCTCATTAAAAAAAAGGAAAAAAACTATACTTGCAATCTTCACAATAGCTCATACGGTTTGTTGAGTGGTCCTTGCCGTATGGAGCATGTAGGTTCGAATCCCGAGTTGGGCATGAGTTTTAAATGTGTTCGAAGTAAAGATTTGTTTTAAAATCGCTTCTAGGTGACGCGTCAAATTCACAGGTCACTACATTCTCTCAAATGTGTGACCAATCCAGCAATCCTGAAAATTAATCTTGCTGCATTGCTCAAAATTCAATTACGTGTTTAGTTGCTTTGGTTTTTAACTTTGTACCATTGCATAGGGTGGGTGTTGATGACTTAATATCAATTGCTGTTGTGCATTTACAACGCGATTGTTGCCTTCAAGCAGTGCTTCAAGCTTGTATCTTCTGTTATGTATAGTTATAGCTGTTTGTCCTAGTCGCCTATTTCAAGTCTCAGTAGGAGTAGGCTTCGTGCTGGTAGCGTATTTTAATTAGTATGTAACATACTAATAAATAATGAAATTAAAACTCACAAGGTCATAATGCGTAGAATGTAGATTGCAATAATAACATGCTTGTGTCTGTATGTTTCAGATCCCTTATCATCAGCTGATGTCTGTCACCCGACTCGTCCTGTCGTCTGCTGGGAGGGGGAGGGTCAATGTCCTCGCGACCTTACGTCATCGCACCGCTATCTACAACCAGCCGCGCAATGAAGACGTCAATACAGGTGAGCAGCTGTTGTGTTGTATATGTTGCATAGCACTCCCACCCATTGCAATTAAATTAAATTTAAATAGATTTATGATAAAAAAAAACTAATTGTTTGGTGGTTCTGTAAATTCATAACCTTCTTTCTGTACAGATAGTTCAAGGTTCGAATCCTGAAATTATCAATCGTAAAGTAAAATCAATTATCAATAATCATCATCATGTCGATTATGATAATGAAATCATAGGGACATGACCCTTCTCATACATAGCAGACCTGTCAGTTGTTAACTTAAAATAGTTCAACACAACATTTATTTTATTTCATTAATTTAATTTTTTAAATATTTTTTTACAAATAATTAATTAATGCATGGGATTCGTGTAAAGCCATGCCATATCGCCTATGCTAATGGAACCTTTTGTTGTTACATGCACATACCAGCCGGTGGATATCGATAGAAATACCTTGAACCGAGGATGCAGCGCCCTCTGCTTTGCCCGCCTGCGAGACTACTTGTCGCATGGAGCCAAGAAGCTGACACCGTGTTTAAGAAGAGTGGTGAGTAAAATATTTATCCTCTATACATACATGTACACTCTCTTGGAGATTTAGCTTTGACATGTGTGTGAACAACCGAAGGACCTGGGTTCGATCCCCAGTTCGGACCCAGCTTTTCTAGTATTGCTATCAATGTTATTTATATAATCAACATTTCTTTTCTAGATTGTCTTTTGTTTCTCCTCTTTTGTGAATCAGTTATAACTGAATAGGATAGACCTTAAATAAAAAAATTAATAAAATAAATAAGTAATTAATACACACCACCATATCTATAAACTTGCAAACAATTACTTAAAACATTAGCTGACAACTAATCTTAAAGCTCCTTCTGCCTTCTGCAGCAGCTTATATAGTTGTGGTGGGCACAGGTGCCAGGCAAATAAAACTGATTGTAACCTAGTTTAATAAATTATTTCCTTGTTCGTAGACAACCACGTTTCAATGGGCAGTACCAGTCGGTGAATAGCTACGCAAGACTCTCCGGCAACAGTCCCTTCTTGTCTGCCCACCCACAAGACTTCAGAAGATTCTCGACAGACAAGCTCTATTTCAACAATTTCAAGCGGAGATTCAACTTATCTCCGAAGTTGTGCGCAGCTGCGTTTAGAGGTGAGTAAACTGAACACCTAGAAGTCGCATCAATACCTGTATTGTCAGACTATAGTCTGTTGTGCGTTGACTATCTTATTAAATTTGACTTCCAATTGTTTAATTTGAAATTGGCCATTGAAAGATTTTCTCAAAATACAAATTCTTGGTGTTGTAAAATTTCCGCTCTTTTTTTAAATTTTCCAGAAACATTTCCGGAAAAATGACCCTAAGTATTTCTCGAAAATATTCCAGATTTTTCCAGGAGAATTCTAATAAAAATAAAATACCTGCAAATAGGTTACCAAGGTAGTAGGAAATTCCAAGCTTCATTTGAATTCATACTTCATCAAGATCAAATAATAGTAGGCCTTACTGTTCATACTAGGTCTGTTCTTTTGTCCATCATTTTTTAACACCTTTTGCACTTTTGAAGAAATAAGCGTTCTTTTGTCCAGGTGTAATTACAGTATTTCTTCCAAAGAGGTGTTCTTTTGTCCAGGGGGTAATTACCTTTTATTCTTTTTGCACCTGCCTCTTGAGGAGGTGTAAAAGGTGTAGCTATGGAAATTCGTACCAATTTCAAAAGAAACCCTGTTATAATGTGCGATTGTTTAATAAATAGAATATAAAACTAGTAATAATAAAATAATATGAAATAGAATTGTAGAAAATGCACAAAGCTGTGTTATTGAGTGAGATATCTTATGAAAGTGTTTGAATTGAATGACAGCTGGCAACATAACCTCGAAATTTGCTGCCAAATTACAACAAAATCGTTCTTTTGTCCACCCGTGAAATATTACACCTTTAACACAATTTCTGATTCTGTATTTTACACCTAGGTGTAATTACCACAATTTGAGGTGGACAAAAGAACAAACCTACTGCCTTGGTTGGTCATCTTTGAAATTTAATGCGGGAAAATTTGAATGTGCAAATAGTATGAAGCTGTAGGCAGCAGTCAGTACTGTCCCATAAAGTAATAAAATAGAGTACACTGTTCATCTTAAGAGGATGGGATGGTCGCAAAATTAAAACCACGCGAAATTACAGTTTTTTCGCGATATCTCTAGAACTATGCAAAATATCTAAAAACTGATTCTGGACCGAAGTGTGGTTTTGTTAGAACAATAGTATAATGCAAGAAACAATATTCCAATATAATAATCGGTGCGGTTTGTATTTAAGATATAAATTTAATTAATTAAATTTATAATAAAAAACTTATTTACCATCACATTGCAATATTTTTTCTTGCATTATATTGTTCTAACAAAACCACAATTCGGTCTAGAATCAGAGTTTAGATATTTTGCATCGTTCTCGAGATATCACGAAAAAACAGTAATTTCGCGTGGTTTTTATTTCGCGACTATCCCATCCTCTTTAACATTATTTACTTTATTTTGTGAAATAATTAATGATTTTTTTACAGATTTTTAAAAATATTTCCGGAAATATTATGATTTCCCATTTACATCCCTATAAATTCTAGAAACTTCTTACAGTCAACGTGCTCTTTGTTTATTATGATTAAATTTGTTTACAACTTTAAGAATGTCATACTCATCAAACCTGTTATTTGTTTCCAGCTGCCGCCCACTGTTATCGCCACAGCACGCAGTCTTCCGTTCGCAGCCACCCTAGAGCGCTCCTTCACTGTACCCTGCACCACAATCTGAGACATCTCAAGCAGCTTTCTCACCAGATCACCAGACTTCTTCCTGGTAAGTTTCAACAACATGTTGAATCTTGCATTATAATATGTTGATAGTAAATCTTCTTTAGTATATATGTTTTTGCTAATTTTCAAATGTATTCTTCAGACCCTTTAGTACACTACTCATTATTAAAAAATACATTCTTTGGTTACGTAGAACTTTGATGTCAAATTTAACTAAATTGATACCAAGGGAAAGAGTTCGAACTTCTTAAGTTTAGCTCAAGTTCCACAATAACCAAAATTAGAAATACAAATAAGCAAATTTATGTGTCAAATCATCCTGAGGTGGAAGCTGAAAGCCACACTGAAATTAAAGATAAATACGTTTACAAACTAGCATAATAAAACCGATTGAACATTACTAGTTGTCTCGATGACCCTCTAAATTACTACCAAGTCAAAATTCCTCAGCTCAAGAGGTTCCTGAAGGTTTATTTGTAGTTGTATTTCCACTGACACATTTCTATTGAAATCTTGTGATTATTTCAAGCCTTTGCTCTGTTTACTTCACTGCAAAACGTAAGAGTTAAAATCTTGCATAAAGCTTCCAATTCTTGTTACGTGTAGCCTCGCCTCTTGTCATGGATAACCAACCCCCTTGAAAGTTGGTAGAGATGTAACTGTTGCACTCATCCCCAAAAATAATATACTAAACACGTTTTACTGTATCATGTTCAGTTTGAATGACTATATTCGGAAATGTACTGGTACTGTTGTGTGGCTTATTTGTTCCTGTGGTTTTATTCTTGCTGATCAATTTGCCGTTTGGTTAGATTATCTCATCATAGTACAGAAGCTCTGTTCTGTAGCTGCTCTAGAACTCTAATGTGCTAAACATTTTGAGTACAGGCAAGCCACATATATCAAAAGTTTTGTCTCGAAATGCTGAAAAAGTTCTGTCCGGTGTCCACTGACAGTCGCGACCGGAAGTCGATTGTTGTTGTTGTAGTTAGAGATGTCATTTACACATTTGTACACCTTTATGATGGTATATTCATTCTACACTGTAAATTAAAAATGTGCAATTCTTTTTCTATTGTGTCTTAGTAAGTGTGATTTATAAGATTTTACAAAATAAAATCAAAATTTAATATGTTGTAGGTTTCACGACCCGTAGAATTGTTCTGGTTGCTCACTGGGTTATTTCGTCGTGTCGATGTTGGCTGGATGTGGCTTCCTCAGGACTAGTCCTGAGGAAGCCACCAACATGGGTGGTGAAACGTTGAGCTGCAACTCCACATCGACACGACGAAATAACCCAGTGAGCAACCAGAACAAAAATCAAAATTTGTTATTTATTATTAAAAATCAAATAAAAATATTAAAAAAGATGGATGGCAAAAGTATAGTTTGTTACTAGGAAAACGCTCAAGTCCCGCCGCGTTGATGGATGAGCGTAAGTTTTTATAGTTTGCGTGGGTTCTTTCAAAAAGCAATACATCACCATAACCTTAATGTCCATGTGAAATATGAACGTTCTAGCCCCACCCGTTTGGTCAGAATCGGCCAAAATGTCACGAAAATATCGCACTAAAAATAAAATAAAATCGTAAAAGTACGATATTCATGAGGAATATTTCTTCGATTGTACCCAAAAACGTGGCACGTCTAAGTTCAGAGATTTCGAAGGTCCTGTCAAAATTTCATCAAGATCGCATATGCCGTTTGCCCGGAATCGTGCGGGGGAAAAAAAAAAAAAAACATTGGAGCTAAATTTTTGAGGGGTCAGTTAAATTGAAGTTTTCGCTTCGCTCATCCAATTAATTTTATTCGTGGATTTGATTAAATTTCTGTTTCTACGCGTTTCCGCAGATTGAGCTACAGAGTGTTATTTAATTTTAAAATGTTAAAAATTACTAATGTTCCTGGGTAGATTTTTGCATAGGCTTATATACTTGAATCACCTGTTCTGTAGTTTATGCCCAGTCATCATGCCTTATGTCATGATTTTATAAATAAAGTGAATTATTCCTTGGTTCTCCAGCTATGCCGCAGGACTAAAAGAAATATACTGCCATGTTGGATTTTGTTAGCTTTTGTATGCCCTAATCCGTATGATATTTATTAGCAATATTAAATATAGTTTCAAAAATGGTTTTATTCTTTTTATTTAGCCGTAAATCTCTTTTCAATCGAGATAAAGCACAATGTATTGAGTAAGTAAAATATCACTGGAGGTCATAAAATGGGGACAATATTTTGGGGCCACCCCTAAAACTGATTATCGTCATGTTCATTTGTGTATAAAATATTTTGCGCTTGTCTATAAGTCAGTCTTAAAATTAGAGACAAAATATTGATGTCTCAAAAATCAATTAGCCGCCATTTTGTTTTTTGAGAATTTACGTTTTTGAAATGTTTCGACGATATGTAAAACCGTATCGCTACAAATATTTTTAATAGTATTATGCCAAAAATTGGTTAGAAACTCTGTAAAAAATAATCAAAATTCAAAATTAAGATCTCACTGGAGGACACTCTATGGAGACTCCACTTTTAGGCTGCCCCAAAAATTAATCTTTACACTCGTACCTATCTAACTGGAAAGTTTATTACCTGTATCACTAATTGCCTATTTTTTTTGCTTATTCCGCTGAATACTCAAAGAAAATAACATATATTGGATCAACATAGTGAACATACAGAAGCTAACATTCAAACTTCTATATCTCGGTCATTCGATGAGACATTTAAAAATGTTTGGATGTTTAACACCGGTATTGAAATCAGAAACATGTTTTATTTGGAACATTTTTGTGTGGTGATGCCTATTCCTAAATTATTCGTAAAAAAACTACCAGAAATAACTTATTGTCAACACCTATTGATGGTTACACTGATCATTTTTGTACTAAATACGAAGAAATTTCGGTTTTATTTTGTAAAATCCTATGAATCTAGGTGCCCGTTAGGGCGCCGCAGCCAAGCCGCGGTGCGCTACACACTCAAGCACCTTATACAGCAAGCAGAGTTTTAAAATAAAAAGTAACTATAGTTACTTGACAATGATTGCCCACATTGTTTACAAAAAGCATGTCTTTGGGCCACTAGATATTTTACATTCTATTGTTAATTGTTAATTTCATAGCAATTAAATCGACTTTGATAAAATGATTATATTTTAACAAATAATTAATTAATTTTGCAATGAAACTTGAAAAAGTAATGAGATCCCACACATAACAAAAACTTGTAAAAATACAGCCAAACCTTACACAATCAAAAGAAATGATCTAAAAAAGGACCAAGCTCATCTACCCTTCCACATTTGCGCATTCTTAATTCATAAACCTACAGTGTTCCATAACAACATCCTAGAAAAGCTTGGCAAAATAGAATTTGCATGATATTACGTTTAAATTATTTAAAAAAAAAGGATTTGGATGAACTATTATGTTTAAATTAATAGTAGTTGCAAATTCTCCTTTGCCAAGCTTTTCAAGGATGCTGTTACGAGACACTAAGAATGCGCAAATGTGGAAGGGTAGATGAGCTTGGCCATCTAATTTCTTTTGATTGTGTAAGGTTTGGCTGTATTTTTACAAGTTTTTGTTATGTGTGGGATCACACTTACTAAGACCAAAATAAAAAAAAGAATTGGGCATTTTTAATTTATAGTGTAGATTATACCATCAAAAAGGTGTACTAATGTGTAAATGACATCTACAACTACAATAACAACAACAATCAAAAAGCTGGTTTGTGTGGCTCGTTGGTTTTGTGGTTATCGTATCTGCTTCCAATGCAGAAGGTCCAGGGTTCGATTCCCACCAAAGTCAGAAGTTTTTTAACTTCTGATTTGGACTTAAGTCCATCAGTTCTTGTCTTAGGAGTTTGTAAATGGTGACTTAGGAGCCGTCCTAGCAACGAAGCCCATAATAAATTCAGAGTTGTTCTGAATCGGCCCTGTTGATTCTGGTATGGATCGCGGGTGTTCGCACTGTCCATACCACTGATTGCTATATTTCCTATTAAAAATATTGATCTTTGGTTGGTTATCGCTAGAGATGTGCAAAAATGGTGACGAGATTCGCGAATTTATTTTAAAGACGCAATAATCCATTCAAATTCAGTTTGCACATGAATCTCCTGAATTGTGATTGAATGGTACCAATTTCCAATTCGCGAATTTTCTCGAAATTTTAGTTGATAATGCGAACTAGTGGCGAAATTAGCAATTATGTCTCTTAACTCGAATTAGGTCACGAAATTTAATAAAAAGGTTATTTTCAAAGTTTTGGTGGAGGTGCCGGGTCATACAACGCGATTGTGGGATCGTTATAATCGTTTGAACACGGTTAAGCTCAAAATACTTCTTATCCATATCAAAAGACAATGCATAATTTCGTAATTTTGGTGGAGGTGCCGGGAAGTCGAAATTAATTCAGGTAAAAACTGTCGGAAACTTTGAAAACTGAAGGCTGAAATTGAGCTTAAAATTAAAACTGATTCTGAACTTCACTCTCATGTGCTTGTTTTTCTTTTAAATCAATAAAATCATCATCAATCATCAATCATCATCAATCATCATTTTTTTTACTTTCCTTGTGCTTGAGAAAATTGTTTTTTGGTAAATCGCGATTTTTTTTAAGGTGCGAATTTTCAAACTTTAAAAAAACATCTTTGCACATCTCTAGTTATCGCTCACTCGTCGATTGCGTCGGGGCCAACAGGGTTGGCTTGGTCGCTTTGATTTACTGTCCCCACTGAAAATCAGTTATATAACTGAGTGGGTAGACTCTATACAATTTATTTATTTATTTAATCGACTTCCGGTCGCGGCTGTCAAAGTGGACACCGGGCGGAACCTTTTCAGCATTTCGAGACAAAACTTTTGATATATGTGGCTTGCCTGTACACAAATTGTTTAGCAGAAGAAAAAATGGCGGCGACTGCTTCTGGATGTCTTAAACGCCGAAATAAACTGGTAAAGATTTAAAGCCCCCCACTGAAAATCAGTTATATAACTGAGTGGGTAGACTCTAAATAAAATTTATTTATTTATTTATTTACATGCTACGTTAAATTTGAAGCCATAGTAGCAACGAGCCACACAATTAATAATTGTATGTCTACTGAAAATTCGTTCAGGTAATCAAGTTTGTCTAGGCCATAAATACTTGCAATAAATTAATCAATATCTAACTCTATTTCCAACTTTGAAGTCGGGTAGAGGGTGGGAGGGTCCCACCGCATTCTTGGCCCCCCGGGCTTATCGAAGACTCTCCCACATCTTCTTTTTCTTCCTCTGCATAATCAACTTCACTTTGTTCTTGACCGTCTTCTTCCTACACCATTGACGAGCGAACAATGACCAACATACTTCTTTATTGTGTTCCTTTTGTAATTAAATTTAATTAAAGACATCTTCGAGAGGGTTAACTTGTAAAATGTAAGTAGGTGATATTTGATGAAGCCATCATCTAATCGACAAAAAATAAATATATTTCCAATTCATTTTTCTTGTTCTTATGTCTCGCTATGAAAGTACATAACTGTTCAAAATTAAC
Organism: Sweltsa coloradensis; assembly: GCA_024449915.1. Taxonomy (NCBI): domain Eukaryota; kingdom Metazoa; phylum Arthropoda; class Insecta; order Plecoptera; family Chloroperlidae; genus Sweltsa; species Sweltsa coloradensis. The sequence goes on from JAMZAV010000382.1 coordinate 131,224, forward strand.
CATCAATTTACTGCCATACCTGCTGCAGAATTTTACTTGTAAAACTAATTAAACATTGCCGAAGACTTGATCCTAACAAAGTCAGCGGTAACTATAGACTTAAGGTGGATATTCTTAGATGTTCTGTGCAAGACAACTATTGCAAGTATTTTTAAGTTTCCAAATGTGCAGTCACAATGGCAATTATCTTCTATTTAGGTCTAAATGACTTGGATACAAATGTAAATCAACCCACTGGGAGATGTCTTAAGTTTTCTATTTTTCAAACATATGCATAATGTTCAGTCGTAGGTGTACCGTTCAGTTAGGATTAGACTCGTCAGTTCTATAAAATGTGCAGCTTGTTATTAAATATAGATGTCAAATGATTAAACAAATCAACAATGACCTATCTAAAACACAGCTCCTGACTTAACAAGTAGTGGGTTCGATCCCTGCCACTGACAATCCTACTCGTTGTATTTTCTCTTCCTTGTCTTAAACAAATCAACAATGACCTATCTAAAACACAGCTCCTGACTTAACAAGTAGTGGGATATATTATTATATTATATATAATTTTATAAGTTATATATACACTAGGAAAATGCTCAGTTGGACGCGTTGTTGAGCGAGCACGTGCTATAGCTAGACCCACATTGCACATTTTTTTAATTTTAAAATTTGCGACGTTCGCTGTCCACAGGGCCATGTTTCCAATATTATTTATTATTGCCAAGGTATTTGAGTAAACCCGTGTGTAAACCGGTACTTTGTGGATAAAATCCACCGCCGTCTAGATGACCTTGACTCCTTGGGAAAACTATTTAAACTCTTTGGTGACAAATAATAGACTGCTTCCTCGAAAGTATTTTGATTACTTCTAGGTGGCAGTGCATTAGAAACTTCGCGCGTCTTTTCGTTGCCATGGCAACGTTACTTTTGTTATAATGTAATTTCCATTTACACTACTTATCGGATCAAAATAAAATTAACATATTCGTGACCGGACGGACATTCTAAATGATTTGGCCACCTCAGATTTTGTCGCCGTTTAGTTTGAAAAAAAAACTTCCGATTAACTTTTTGAACGATTTTGCCACAAAACTATACAGCAACCCGCATAGGTGGTAATGTACATGTGTGCAAAATTTCAGGTCGATCAAAGAAACGGTGCGACCTGTACCGAAGCAGTTACAGAAAAAAAATAAAAAAAAAAATAAAAATACAGACATTCGAGCCATAAGAGTCAAACGGAGACGCTCGCTCAATTATTTGGCATTTGCTGATACGTAGAAAAATTTTACGCCTTGTAGGTTACTTTTTTGGGTTCGGCGGTTTGTTATTGGATTTATATATTTTTCTTATATTAGGCCTACAACAATGTGTACAATGTTTAGAGAACAATGTATCCATATATATATATATATATATATATATATATCTATCTGACTGCTGTTTCCAACTTAAGGGTCAGGGGACTATAGCCACCAGTTTTCTAGGGCACTATATTAGTTGTAAACATCGGCTTGCCAGGCCTGTCATGTCCTCTTCAAGTTCACTCGCACTTCTTCCTACCAGCTCACGCCATCCACTTCTGTCTTTTCACAGTTTCCTTGCTTCTTCTTTTTCCCACTTGTCACCTCTGTTCTCTATATCATTATATTATATATTATAAATATTATATCATCATCATCATCATAAATAACCTTTTGATTTGAATCATTTTCCAATTGGATATATTTTGTACAGCACCCTACCAATGTATTTTGGATTTTTATTTTTTATTTCACAATTTGGTTAGTCGGGAAACACTCCCGCAGGAGTAATTGTTGTTCTGTTATGTTATATTGTGGTTCGATTACCGGTTGGGGCGGACATTTTTAATTTCTGAATTGTAGTCAATATTAGTATTTTGGATATTTTTGTTATGTATTTGGACTGTGTATTTTTGTTTATGACAACAATAGGTACAATATTTTAAAATATCAACCATGTATCTTTAAATTTACTTTCTTTATTGGCTATTCAATGTGTAATTACTTGCATGTCTGCAACAATGGCATTTACTCTTACTCTTATTTTATTTATTTCTTACAACAATAAAAATTGTTAAAATAGCAACAATGATGTATCAATATTTATTTTTACATTCAACAACACGTTATTGACATTTCCTGAAAATCTCAGGAGATTTCATCCAATAGTTTTCAAGATAGCCTAGGATTTTTATGATAATGCATTGCAAATTATTTCATTTTTCTTTATATAACCCACGCTGGGGTAAACTTAACACAAAAAAAAAACACGCCTTGGAGGTTAAACAAATCAACAATGACCTACCTAAAACACAGCTCCTGACTTAACAAGTAGTGGGTTCGATTCCTGCCACTGACAGTCCTAACAAATCAACAATGACCTATTTGAAACACAGCTCCTAACAGACCTTCGTGTTATTTTCATTTATTTTTGTATATTTCGTAACCACAGGTTGAGAATTTCCTAGCTTAAAGCAACATTGCACTTGCCAAGGCGGAATTTAAATTCGATAGAGATGTTCTAGAGAGTGCTCTTTCTATAATCTCTACGATTATTGTTCCAGGTATTTACTGTAAGTGTAAAATTATACTTCCGATTGCCTTTGTTAAGAACTCGATCAGAACCTAATGTTTCCTTCAATTATGCAGGTTAGGAGGAAGGCCTGCAACCAATATTGAAGACCAAGCAATACTGGCAAAATTGAAAAAGTTATTTAGGTCCAATAATTGAAAAAGTTATTTAGGTCCAATGTAGTTTTGTTAGATCTATGGTCTGAATGGACAAAGATTACAATATTGTGATCAGTACAATTTTTAGTTATGGAATTTAATCAATTGATTCTGCATTTAGAACAGTAGGTACTGATTAAAATATTTGAACTTTTTTCTCATACGGTTATTTTAGTTCTAACAAAAGTACATAGGACCTATAAATCACCTTTTCAATTTTGCATAGCATTTTGTGAGATATTACTAGTGCCAGGTAATTTTGTGTTTTAATATTGGTGCACAATCCTTTCTCTTTAACTCATGCTGTTAATAAAACTGCATAACTGGCATGAATGTAATCCCCAAGAGTGCTGAGCAAGGGCTACCCTGTGCTACTTATTGAGTTGTTTGTACAATATATAATATTGTTACGATTTGTGTTGCAGGAAACTGGGATGTCCACATGATACTACTAGACTCTTGGACTGCACCAAATCTTGCGGTTTGATCCCAAGTCTCTAGTTGGGATCTCGAGACTGCAATCTGAGCTCCGCTCTCCCCAGAGCATCAACTCTGGCGATCATCGAACATCGGACCAGCTGTACAGCACTTGCAAACCACCTCCGAAATAAGCTACATGCAAAGGTTCTATGAACTAATCCAGAAAACTTTTCTTTTTCAAGGCCGTGGACATAGCCTACATTTGGAATGTTATTTACTGTATGTACCTGTTCAATATATTCAATGTTTAACTCATGCTGTTGTGTTTACTACTTTTTGTACTTAGCACCATAATTAATTCCCATGTACTTTCTTAGCAGTGAATTATATGTTGGTGGTGAGCCTATTGCTATGTCTGCACTTGTCATTAAATGATTCCTTTCGATGGACTCGTTTAAATGAAAAGTGTGGAGCTCGACACCCTTTTGGGTGTTGAGCTCCACACTTTTCATTTAGACTGGTCCATTGAAGGGAAACATTTAAATGACAAGTGCAGACATAGCAAGCAATAGCCTCACCACCAACATATAATTCACTTCCAATACTCCTTAACCCTTTATGACCCAATTAATGGACTTAGTCTTTTTTTCCAAGGCTAAACCATGTACTAGATCAGCTGCTAACCTTGCAAGGTTAGCAGTTGACCTAGTTTATGGAGATAGTCATTTTTTTCAAGGCCATCTAACAGTTGACCTACTTAATGGACTTAGTATATTTTTTGAAGGTCATCAACAATAATAAATAATAATACAATTTATAAATAAAATATAAATATTTATTAGTAAACAATACAATTATTATACAAATATTATAAAATTATACAAATATTTATACAAATTATGCAAAATATGCACAAAAAATACAAAAAATGGGCCAAAAAAGCGCTTTTTATATACCCTAAGTCTTTTTTACACTTCAGAGCTACCAAGTTTAGCGAAAAAACTTTTCACTTAAACAGAGTGTTCTCCCCAAACCATAGACAGAACTGATGATGAAATTCGAAAAGGTCCACTTCCAAAATATTTAGTTGTGATTATTGAACATGCAAAGGTTCAATCACAACTGAGATATTCTGAAAATGGCAACCTCTTGCGAGATTCCATATCAGCCCCGTCAGTGCATTGGAGAGAGAGAGAACACTCTGTTAAGTGTAGAAAAAGCAGCAAAGTAAGCCAACACCATCAATAACTAAATATGCAGGCCAGTGCAGCTATGAGAACAAAATACACTAGGTCTCCTCCTGGGGTTAAGTGGCCATCATTGCTCCTAGATTTATTAAGTATTGAAAACCCTCAAGTATTTCTGTGCTTGCAAAATAAACCGCACCTAGCTTAATGCTTTGGAAATCGCATTTATCTATTTCATGTCTATCCCATTCAGTTGTAAAAAACTTATTTACAAATTTAACCAAGATTGCATTCAAATAAAATAGATAATTTAGTATTTAAAGCATTTAAAGTCTACTTACTCAGTCACATAATTGATTTTAAGTGGGGGAACATTAAACATCACTTTGCTTTACCCAACATGCATTTTATAATAGGAGCAATGTAAACAAGTAACTGAGAAAAGAATTCAAAAGCTAAAAAAACTTGCCCAAAATTTAAATTTAAATAAATGCACAAAGGTTTTGAAGAAAAATGTATACCTACATTAATATTAATTCCTAGAAAAAACTGAACCATTGTGGAGGCCTTCAACTAGAAAAGAACCCCAGCCAAGGAGATTTCTACCGGCTATTGCAGCCTCATTTTTCTCATCCTCGTATGTCAAGATCGATATTGCAATTCACAAACCAGAAAGGGAGTATTAACTGCTATTGAATCATGAACATACGAGGGATGCACAACAATAAAATAAAAAGATCAATAATAGAAATTGTAACTGCATTATTGATCCATAATATCTGACTATGATATCGGTAAAAATGGTCTAAAAAAGGTACACAGCAAATTTAATTATTTACAAAATAAATAGATTTGTATTTAGAGTCGACCCACTCAATCTCATAACTGATTTTCAGTGGGAGACTTTATTCTCTGTAATAGCAAAGTATAAAATTATTATCATTAACCAAATTGAATGGCACAGGGAATATAATAAAGAAATTTTTGGCAAGTTTTTTCCTTCAGAAAACATGCCATTCTACTTTTGATCATATGGCCCAACATTATTGATGATTGTGTGCATCCCTAAAACAAACAGCCAAAAGAAAATACTAGTTTTATCAAGATAAGTTTGTTGTTGTGAAAGCAGAGTTAATGAGAAATCTCCTAGCCTGGGGCTTAATCTGCCTCTGATCTCCCCCCCCCCCCCCCGGATCAAGCAAGCACAGAAGAGTTTCACTTTGAGGGTTGTCAATGAGCTCAATTATTGCTCATGTTTAAAGCAGCAGACCCCTGCCAACATATGTTATGTGGTTTTGTGTGAACTATAGGCTCCATGAAAAAATATTGTAATGTTATGGCTAGTAAGTTTTTAATTAGACATTTAATTAATTAAACGCATAATCGAAATACAAACCATACCGATTATTATATTTGAATATTTTTTCTTGCATTATATAATTCAAACAATACCACATTACTGTTGCAATCAGTTTTTAGATATTTTGCACCGTTCTCGAGATATCACTAAACAAACTATTAACTGCAGGGGTCTACCACCTTAAGAAGCCAGGTTCTTCTGGGTCGCAATGTATAAGTTCTCACAACTGCCGGCCACAACAATAGGTCTGTTCATTTCTAGTAGTGGTACATAATTTAATAAAGCAAATAAGGTTCTCCATAATTTGGTTGATGGCTACAACAATATAACTTATAGATAGATTTATTGTTTATTGAATTGTTGCATAGGAATACCCTACATAAGAGTTTCTTTAAAGCAGTGTTGTCACTCTGTAAGCATTCAAGCAATGATAATATTTGGCAATATTTTATGTCAAAATTATCGATTTGCCGTTTTCCAAAATACCTCTATGCTGTATTTAATTCTGGATCTATGATGGCAATGGAAAATTATACCCACTTCAAGTAACTTCAGGTAAAGTTATGTAGAAGCCCAAGTATAGTCAAGTCAACTTTGCTTGACAGAAACTGATTTTTCGTTGTTAAAAAATAATTTTGTGTAAAGAGACATTAAGATTACTAAACATTAAAATTACTGTACCTACTGTGATAAATTTAGAATTTTGCCAAAGTAGAGTAAAACGGGGCTGAGTGAAATTCACTTAATTCAGCAATAAATATTATTAATAATATTAATAAATTAATAATGAAATAATTTAAAATACGTAATAATAAATAATAACTTGAATTATTATATTATGTAATTAGTTGAAAAATCTTCTTAATTTTCAATTTAAAAAAAGTCAGACTTCAGTATTAATTCCTAATTCATTAATTCTATTTACTTCTGAAATGCAAATGTCTAGCTGTAGAGAATGTTTCTACTTTCTAGTTCTCACAGCTAATTCTAAAAATAACATGTTAGAATGAGCTAGGTTCTGTGATGAATTCATTATCGGAACCTCCCAATATATTTCAGAGTGTATTTAACATTAATCCTATTCAGTTACAAAAACTGCCAAACACTGCTTTGAAAGAATGTGTACTCTTTTCAAATTAAAATCTTCATCTTGAAATCGGTTTGTTTTTGGCAAAACAAAACAGGGACATAACTTTTGACAGTTATTAATGTTACAACAATGCTTTAGTCAAGGTCAGTAAATACATAAATAAAAATAAATGTGCATGTTGAGTTGCCCAACTCAATACAATTAACTGATTTTTAGTGATTTCTTATGTGCTTTATTGTTGGCTCAAAGTCACCTTTTACGTAAGTCTTTACAAAGTTAAAAAACTTGCTGGAACCAGGATTTGAACCTGGGACCTTCTGCATTGAAAAGTGGGAGAAGCCCAATGCAAGCATGACAAAAGTGTACATACACATTTTGAAAACAATTTTTTAATAAAATGTATCATTTAAAAAAATGATGATGATGATGATGATTCATGAATGGTTCATGATTACTGATTAATAATATGTCAGCAATGTTTAACATTTAAAATCTTTTGTTTGGTATATCTCTTTATTTGATTTGATGTTTCTCTTTTGAAATTATTATTCATTGATTAAGAAGTTACTAATTACACGTAACATTATTGCATAGCAACAACTGCGTACCAGTATACTAAACCAGAGAATAGTACCGGTATTTGTCGGGTTTGCCAAAAACAAAACCTGTTCCAAGCAGTTCACCAGAGGAACACTATCCCTAACGGTACCTAGATTGAGTTAATTGTTGTAGCCGTATTGAACAGACCTATTGTTGATTGCAAGTATGTCAGTGGTACATGATACATAATCAAGAGAGCTGCCTTAGTAGAGAACAACGCATGCAATCAGGGCCACTTGCAAATCACGGTGTCCGTTAATCTAGGATTATAGTACCTAACCAGAAAGTGGTTTGAAAGCCAGACTGTCATATGCAATTGACCGTGATACTGATAAGTGATTACAACGCCACCACCTTGGAATAATGTGAGATTTAAAACTATTGACATAAACAGCAATCTAGTCCTAGGCCTTTGGCCAAAGCTTCTGAAGGGAATTCCAACACTACATACTTTGAAATAATGAGGGTTTACTGTATCTTTGCGAGGATTTGACATAAAACCATATAGCACGGCAAGGAATACATACAGGCCTCTTTTCGCTTAGCATGCCTATTCGAGAAATAAAATCGATTAAAGTTTAATTTACTTTTAATTGATGCACCGTTGACGACCAACCTAAATTAACCAAGGTAGGCCTAATTACAGTTAATCATGATAGGGGATAGCCTGATAGGTCCATGGACTGCTCATCTAGTCCTAATATTAACCTGTGTGTACTTCAAAATTAAAAACACCAATGTTACCAAACTGGCAAATTTTAACCAATCGAAAGTAGGCGCACTAAGTCTAACGTCAAGTGAAGTCATAGTTTGGGTCACAACATTGTTATGAATTAATTAACAACCACATTCTAATAACACTGATCAATTCACCGCTCAAGGACTCGGCAGTTTGTGTTAAAACAATTGTTCATTGTTGCGGTTATGGTATATCCTAAGGTTGCAGATTGTTTTAGATATTAATTAACAAGCATTCAAATTTCAAATGTTATTAAGCTGTAAGCACAATAGAAACAAAATTTAAATTTGTATAAAAAAGTCTTGAACAAGTTAGATAATCAGGAAAAACCTAGTGTATGTAATATAGCCTAGTAAAATATTGAATAGGCTACTTGTAAAGCTGGTTGGTTGGAATAGGTTACTAAGTACAGTACCGTACTTACTGCTAATAAGTTACCAAACTATGACGACGCGACGTTGTGTATTTTATAAATTAAAGTCTAATCTTAGTAACAAAAATTAATAGGCATATTTAGTATTTACTATTTGGAATAAAGTATTCATAAAGAAGTTTTTGATCTAGTGCAACGATAAAAACACGTTGAATGGGTCTTCCCATTTGGCCTAGGCTGAATATGTAAAATATATTCCATACGGGACAAACTGTCTACGACGTCATATTGACAGACCTCAACTAAAAACTTTTAAAGATAATATACAGTATAGGCCCTATACAGTATAGGCCTACATATAGGCATAATATGATGCTGTTTATGTAAATAAGTTTTAAGCGCAAAGGATTGCGCACGTCACTCACAAGTTCATGGATGGATTACAAAATATAGGAACTGGTTTCTCAACTAGCTAACTCGTTGGTGAAATGTTAAAATTAGGCCTATATTGCTTGATCCATTGTAACAATATTAACAATGTGAAGCAAGCACTTCAAATTGGAGCAACTTTAAGAGTTGTGCACAGTAATTTCCTAATCAATTGTAGTCACAACTGAAGCCTCAAGAACTGGTAACGGAATTAACTGTCATGATTCTGTGATCCATCCAATAACGGGGAAATAGAAGACTGTGGGTAGCACCGAGAAAACAACATGGAAAAAAGACGAGCAATCGAGTAAAGCATCATTCACAACTAGTTTTAAGGCGCAAGGTCTAAGCTGCATGGTTAAGGCCATAAGACATGTTAATTTTCAATGCGTATGCATATTTCAAAGCACCGCCTTTAAAAAATGTATGCTCGATGGTTCATCATGACAAAATATAGTTATGGCGGTATTTTATGTTTCAATTTTATAGGCCTAGCTGATTTGTGTCGAGTACCTGCCAGCACGAAGAGAATTGAAAAGCAGTTTGTATGGCTGCATATGTCATATTAATCTTGTCTGCCGGTAAGCACTAGTAGCTATTAGATTTGACACATTTTCGAATGATCTATACTACGTGAAGTACAGTAGGAGTGGGGAGTTTCCTTGTTCGTGATTGGCTCGTCGTAAGAATTGGATTGTGGGCAATTCGTTACAACATAAACCTTACGCCTTGCAACTTAGGACATGTTGTGAATGTTCTAATTGAAACACATAGGCCTACTCAGCAATACAAAATATTACACCTTAGACCTTGCGCCTTATGCCTAAGAACTAGATGTGAATGATGCTTAACAACCAACCCTCTAATCTAGCGAGTCATTTCTACATTCCCCCCCCCCCATCTACAAGCTGTGTGTATAGTGTGTTTATAAGTATGGTAAGGACAGAGATAGTTCAGAAATATCTTCAATGAATGGCTCAGAAACTTAAAAAAAAATTGGATTCTTCAAAATGCTTGAACTATCACAGAAACTTTATTTGCAAATACTAATACAAAAATGACCTTAGATCAGAAAATTTGTCTTTCTTTATTGTTACAAAGAAGGTAATTCTACACATTTTAATGTTTTGATGTATCATATTCATAGGGCTACTTAAATTTATGTCTATAAAAATTCACAATTTACAATTACAGTATAAAATAGTAGATATTTAAAGTGAAAAGTGAACATCAAGAAATCAAAATATGTTATTTGAAAAGTCCTACCCCCTCGAAAAAATAAATTCAAAATATTCCGCACACCGAAAAAATGTGAATCTATTTCATAGAGCTAGGGCTATATGGTCAGTTTCTTGCACTAACAAGAGTTGAAGTTGAAACAGAACACCAATGCAATATGTGACAGCTTGAACAAGAATGTGCATGAAAATCACCATTTTACTCACAGTAATTTAAAAACTCCTAGGCCTATATTCCCAAGCTAGCAAGTGTGACTTTTAAAGGAGCTTTATCCAGAGCACATCACACACAGCAACTGCAGATGCTCCACTATAATATGACACTAGGTAACATTAGCTAACGGTGACTAGACATGACCAGCAGGATATAAGTTGTGTGTGTTTTATGGGAGACCGTATGACAGAAGCGCTGCAAGCGGTGCAGTTCAATGAACTCACAGTCTGCCCCTTAATTCATGAATGAAATTATTTTGTTATGCAAATAAATAAGGCTGTGCGACGGATAAATCTCAACCCCATGCGCAAGACGAGCGCTAGACTGCCTTCTGTCATCAGACATTCTTTTCATTTTTGTAAACTTTGCTGATTGTTTAATTATAATTACAACACACATCTCTGATGCATCTGATGTTAACTACTATAAAACATTACCTACATTTAAATAACAGTTACTGTTACAATATTGACTTGTTTCGACAATAATACGGACAAAAGCGTGGCTGTTCTAAACAAATGTGTGTTAAGTGAACGAGATTGCTCGCAGCGCCCTCTTTCTGTAATGCCGTAATACGGTCTCTCATACCGGTACATATTACCTGCAGTAGTTATGATTTCCCACCTGTGACCTTCACACTAATTCAGGGTAGGGCCTGTCCGCAATGCAAAGATGATCCAGATTGCGCTTTTTGCATTTGTTTTAGTTGCCAGAAAGATCGCAAGCAGCACTGAAGATATTCATAGCCACAAAGATCGTAAAGGCAAGCGACGTTATCCAGTAGGCCTTGTATAATCTACATGGGTTTTTGTGCAAACTAGGCTAGGCTCCAAGCTGCTTTTCTTTGGAGAAAGGACTTTATTTGATATTTGTTTGTGTTTTCTTTCAATTACAAATTTGATTTCATTTGTTTTTTTACAACATTCTAAACAAATTGTTATTAGACGAGTGAGCGTAGCGAACGTAAGTCTTTCCTAACGCTATACTCGATCGGGCCTTGGCCGTGAGCATTGTCTGTATGTTAAATGTCTGTCTGTCTGTCCGGGCTCATACGGCCGAACGGCCAAATAGATTGAGCTGAAATTTTAAACAGACGTCCGTGACCAGGTAACTGAGAACTGCTAACAAAATGAGCCCAATCCGTTGCGATTTAAACTTACAATAAATAATAATCTTAAAAATTTGAACTTAGATTGCACATGTTTCATTTGCAAATACGTATAGAAGGCCACAGCCATGGTTATTTAAAATAAATTAAACACATTGTCTTCGGTGACGGATAAAAAATCACACAGTCGTGGTTATCACCACGTGTTTTGATTTTTGTTTTCCTAAGTGTCAATGTCATGCGATAGAAAGTCTATATTATAGATATAGGCGGACATTTGACCAAGAGATGGCTCGCGCCAAAACGAACTCCATTTCACAAACGTTAGCTGGTAAGTAGAATATTACTCCTCGAAACTAGAGGCGAGCTCTGGTAGTTGTCGTCGGGGACCTCTCCTCCTCCGCAACGACGACGACCATAACGACACGAACGATGACAAAGACTATGACGACCACGACGTGAGAACCCCTCTTTTCCTTTTACCTACTTGTAGCTGATTCTGTTCTGCATAGAGTTTTCCTTCCTATATCCCCTAGATTAGAGTTGCGTATTATAACCTAACAGTTGACGCGCCTTTAATCCAAATCAACTTAACCTCAACTATGTCAAAGCCTCCATTCAGTACGAAGACGGCGACAACGACTACACGATTGGTTGACGCCCTCTGAAACCATACTATGAAAACGCCAAAGTCGTTGTTAGACGAGTGAGCAAGCTATGTGTTGGGTACTCGGTAACACTAGGGAAACGCCAAAGTCGTTGTTAGACGAGTGAGCAAGCCATGTGTTGAGTACCCGGGAACATCCCCTTTCCTCCCCAAAACTTAAGGCTGAATCTAGCTAGCATGGACATTTTCTCCACAGTATATTAGGCTAGAGTGGCGCATTGGGCCTTACAGTGTTGACGCGCCCTTATAACAACTAATCTCAAACCCCTCTTATTTATACTCATAATATACTAGGAAAACGCCAAAGTCATTGTTAGAAGAGTGAGCAAGCCATGTGTTGAATACTCGGTAATATTAATATATCATGAGTATAAATGAGAGGGGTTTGAGATTAGTTGTAGTAAGGGCGCGTCAACACTGTAAGGCCTAATGCACCACTCTAGCCTAATAAACTGTGGAGGAGAAATATGCCCATGCAAGCTAGATTCAACCTTAGGTTTTGGGGAGGAAAAGGGGATGTTTCCGGGTACTCAACACATGGCTTGCTCACTCGTCTAACAACGACTTTGGCGTTTCCCTAGTTTATCAAAACACAAGCGTCAACAATCCAATAATTATTGTCACTGTAAGCACCAATGTAGGCAATCTAGAAATCCGCTGTATTTTATATTACAGTGCTGCTTGCGAACATTTTTGGCAACTAAAATTAGAAGCTGCCCTCTTTATCTGCTAGATCGCATTGGTGTTCCTTTGCGTCAGGGATAGGCCCTAGGCATCTTGTCTGTTACACATATGTATAGGTAGTGAAAAATGGTGATAACGAAATTCGCGAAATTTTTTAAATATCCATTTTATTGCCTAAAATTAAAATGTAATATTGTCGACGAATTACATCATTTAGAGATGGAAAAAACACATTTTGAAAAAGCGAATTTCGCGAAATCTCGTGTATATCGCGAAATAACAAAAGAAATTGTACAAAACTGGTCAAAACGCGAATTAACTCGCGAAATTAAACATTAAAGTGCTCAAAATGTGGGGGGATGGTGGAGGTGCCGGTCCAGAATTTTTGTGAATTTTGGTGGAGGTGCCGGTCCAGACCGAACATTACGCGCGCGGCAGGCGGTACATTGTTTCGTGACATCACGGGCTCCACGGAAATAGACCGGCAAAATAACGGTGCGTATCACGGACACCTCGGCAAAAGTCAACTATCCTGTTTCTAGCTAATAAGACTGATTTACAAAAAATGCAAATAATTCAAAACAGAGCCATGAGAATAATTATAGGAGTAGGAAGATATACTAGTATAAATCTTATGTTAAGTACTCTAAATTTTATGTGTATAGAAGAGCATATCTGGATCAACACTATGGTATTTATTTATAAGATTGTCAATGGATTACAGCCAGGGTATATGTGTGAAAATGTTAAATATAACAGTGATGTACATGGCCATAATACTAGAGGCCGATGTGATTTGTTCATTGACAGAAGAGATAGGGCAAGGGCCCAAAACACAATATTTTATAGAGGATTTAGAGAGTATAATAAGTTATCTGTTAGTATAAAAAACTCAAAATCAGTAAGGGAATTCAAAATACAACTCAGTAAACATAAAAAATAATTGTAATTTACTATTTTTTCTTTTCTAGACTAAGACACAAAATATTAAGAGTAAACCTGAATGTAAACTCAGCAAAAAGCTAATAAAGATCATATTATTATTATTAACCAAAATAATAGTGCATACAAATATTTATTTTTGCTTGGGAATCGATTCTGAATAGATTTGTGGGTCACAATGATCGATTCTAGCTTATAGGGATTTAAAGTGAAATCCAGGGGCAGCACCGTCGGTGGGCGTAACGTGCATCATGGCCGGCCGGAGTAGCATTAGGAGTAGTCCTTCCCTATAAGCTTCTGTGTATAAACTGACGATTTGAATGCTCAATAATCAATCGTTGGTGAATGTTGTGATATGCAATTAGGATGTACATTAATGTTATGACATTAGTTAGCCTATTGTGATGTTCAAAGTCATCCTGCAACTCTTTGAAATATATTTATTTCCTTTTCCGAAGTCAATTTAGGCCTACTTTTACCGATCGGTCCCGATTTCATTTCCTACAATACCAGATAGTTCCGGGCCATGTGTGACAAAATTATAGGACATTATTTTACTTGCATCCGTGTAATTTCTAATAAACTAGACCTACAGCCATTTCGTTAACCCATTTATTCGGAAAAAGCTGTTTCCCGTAACCTAACGTACGTCGTTGGTGGTGCTAAACTCGGAAACTCGCAGCTATATAGGGCCTAGGCCCTCCTACGGAACGCCTATCTCTCTGAGAAACAATTTCGTGCACAAAATTGCTATCAGAATCTAATCTCCATGGGCGTAATATTAATGGTATATGATCAAAGTTAGTTTATATTAAATACGTTGCCGAGCAGGCTCGAAAATATCAAACAAATGATTGATTGGTTTGTGTACACACGCCCACTTATAGGCCTAGAAATGAACGACCTTATGACTAGCTGATGCTCGATTATCGCATGTTTTTAACAATCTTGCAATTTTATTTCATTCATAGATAGTTTTAAAAATGTTACACTATTTAAACGTCACCTACAGTATTTTTTCACGATTTCACTGACAAAAACATCCTACATTGAGAGCTGTGTGTAGGCCTATACACACGCCCACTTGTAGGCCTAAAAATGAACGAACTCATGACAAGCTGATGCTCCAATCTCCATCATCACGTGTTTTTAACAATCTTACCATTTTATTTCATTCATAGATAGTTTAATTATAATCTTCCTACTATTTAAACGTCCCCTACAATATTTTTCCCCGATTAAACCGACGAAAACATCCTACCCTACTCCGGGTTACTTCAAATGTTATCGTCCCCGAAGTTCAACTTTCACGCTTATTTTCATTAACATTTTCCTATCTAGGATGTATACGATGTGGCTACAGATATTCCACTAGACTTACAAACTCAATTTCATAAATTGGTGGTGTAGTTTTGTCTTTATTGAGTGTTTATTTCAGTCGTGATCCATTGCAAGTGCCATAGGAAAACATACTTATAAGCGGCCATATCTCAACTTAATGCTACTCCGGCGGGTTCGCGCTTCGCTCACCAGATGTCAGCCACTTTGCTTTTAAATCCGAATTGGAATGAATGTCATCCCTACTTAAAAGGCTTAGGCCTAAATGGATTTTTTTTATTTTTTTTATTTTTTTCATATAATTTTTTTTAGATACATGTTTTTGACCATTTAAATGAAATCGCGAATAACGCGAAATTTGGGTTTTATAAAACGAAAATTGGATTTTTATATCACCATTTCTCATTACCTCTACACATAGGCCTATGGTGGAAGTGCCAGGTCATTAAATGCAAGTTTGAGAATAAAACCCTTGTTTATTCTCGGCCGGTCATAAGTACAAAATTACCATATTTGTTGTAAAACATATGCCTCCGCCTACCTTCATTTTTTGTTTTTATTTTTTTATTTTTTTAAATAGGTCTTAAAAACATTTAAATGCAAAAATTTTAAGGGTTAAACGTTTAGGAAACAAAAGTGGGAAAAGTATAAAAAGTACCCGATTTTACGTCATGATTAAAAAAAATTGGAGGGGAAGAAGCTGCTATTTAATTTCCATTTATTTTTTACAGGCCTAGGCCTACTTAAATAAACTGTCTAAAATTTTTAAAATGGCCAAGGCTATATATTATTTACCAATAGGAATGGGGGAAAATAATTTGGCCTTTGAAATGTTTTACTCGTTTTCGATCAAAGACACACCACCGGCCAAAGTCACCCAATCTTACAGTAGTACCTAGCCTATAATATTAATAGGGATGACATGGCAGAATCGATTAATCGATTCTTGTCTGCATCGATTCCAAATTGGAGGAATTGATAACTCACTAGACAGTTTAAACCAAGTTAACGTTTGCGCAACGTGTTTTGAGGGGTGGCAGAGCGGTCCCCCTACTGTCCCTCCCCCCCTCTCCCGGCAGACGCCGATCGTACTGAAAGGCAGGCCAGCAGGCAGTACGATTAACAGACGACGACCCAACGTTGCAAAATACATCGCTCCATGGCGTGAGGCGGGCGGTGACGTCATCACAAGCTCCGCGGAAATCGACCGCGGAAATATCGCCGTGAATCACGGGTGGTTAATTTCCATTTAATTTTTACAGGCCTAGGCCTACGTAAATAAACTGTCTAAAATTTTTAAAATGGCCAAGGCTATATATTATTTACCAATAGGAATGGGGGAAAATAATTTGGCCTTTGAAATGTTTTACTCGTTTTCGATCAAAGACACACCACCGGCCAAAGTCACCCAATCTTACAGTAGTACCTAGCCTATAATATTAATAGGGATGACATGGCAGAATCGATTAATCGATTCTTGTCTGCATCGATTCCAAATTGGAGGAATTGATAACTCACTAGACAGTTTAAACCAAGTTAACGTTTGCGCAACGTGTTTTGAGGGGTGGCAGAGCGGTCCCCCTACTGTCCCTCCCCCCCTCTCCCGGCAGACGCCGATCGTACTGAAAGGCAGGCCAGCAGGCAGTACGATTAACAGACGACGACCCAACGTTGCAAAATACATCGCTCCATGGCGTGAGGCGGGCGGTGACGTCATCACAAGCTCCGCGGAAATCGACCGCGGAAATATCGCCGTGAATCACGGGTTCCGCGAAAAATGACCACCAAAATAACTGTGCATACAATTAAATGATTGATTCCAATTTTTTGTAATCGATGTCATTCCTACTATAGGCTATAGGCCTAATATGTTATTGTGATGATGTGTATAATCCAAAGGCAATATGTGCAAGAAGTGTTGAAACTAGGGTTGCCGTTTGATAAGATTTGTTATATCGATCGATACGATTATTTCCCCAAACGATCGATAATCGAATAGCTCGCCCGCCCAAATTTTGTAATTTATCGCCCGCTATGCAGAACTTCATAAAATAGCACCAGTCAAGACATTAATCGCTTTATTCCGTAAAAAAAATTCGTCCACTGCGAGATTACAACACGCGAAAAGGCGGAAGTACAAACGCCTCCCCTGCTGCAGTAAGGCAACTGAAAACGCGGTGTTTTTTCGGGGGCTGCACTCCCGCGCCAATCAGGCCCCATTGCTAAACCCTTGGCCGTCAAAGGCGAATTTTTAAAAAATCGTCAAGGTCAACAAGTATTTTATCGAGTGCTTCCCCCCACTCCACGCCAACTCGGTATCGTTTACTTCACCCGTATGCTCAGTAATATTATTTTGATCATTTTCTCTCACCTAATACTACTCGTTTTCCCAAAACTAATGCCCAAAACATTATTCATCTCGTCGCAAATGAATATCGGAGCATTGAATAGTTAAACCGAAAATTTCTCGAAAATGTGAACGAAATCACAACAAAAGCTGAAATGAACTCATAGAACCACGATTTCCAAAAGAACGCCTTCACAAAGACAACACTCGAGCTGGGGTAGTGTCTGTCTATTCCACTAGCGCGCTCCGTGGGGCCCGGGCCAAGCGTGGGGGGAGCTCATAAAAAAATGTGCTGCATAGACAAAACCCTGTTTTGAGCATATAGAAGGAAAAAAAGGATCACTCGAAAAGGGTCCACGGTCCGGCGTTGCGAAAATTTAGCCCTAATTTATTTTCGATTATCGATCAATTTTTTTTTTAAATCGATTACGCGCCCCGAAAATCATTTAATGGCCCCGATTAATTTTTATCGATACGAATTTATATCGAATGGCAACCCTATTGAAACCCAAAAGGGGACTTTGTGTTTGTTGTACTCCAAATTTTTTTGTGAGCAAAAATTTTGCTCTTAGTTTAGTACCCTGGGATAACGTTAAATAAATCATAAATAAATAAATAAATGAATGAGAGTATTTCAAGAAACCAGTACCTATTTTAAATTTTGAGAAAAGAAAATTTAAACAGGAAACCCCCCCCTAAAATCTGTCAGCCAAAAACACCCTTTAAACCCGTTTGTTTTACTAGGTAAGTAATTTTTTAAATTTTGTGTTCTTTGTTCCAGCCGATTTTTTTATTTCCATGTTGTTTTACTCTAACAAGGAGATCAATAAGACACTGAGATTAAGTATCATGTCCATATTCCATACCCAACCCACTACCGGGGGGACACTGGGGGTTCACCCCACAGTTCACTTCCAGAGTACCCTCGTAGGCAAGCATTGGGAACAATTTGAACTTGTGCCATAGTAGCAATCCCACACCCCACTTCAAAATAATTATATAACAATTTTTCACAGGGAAGTGGGGTTTTGCTAATGATAAAAAAAATATTAAAAATTGGGCAATTTCATCACAATTATTTCCTAAATTCACATCAAAATTTTTGATTCCCCCAACATAATTTATCAAAGCAACTTTTATTGAAATAAAACTATTATCGATTTTGGTTTTAAATCATGCCGCAAACTTAACATTTACGTTATTTATTTTCAGTAAGCATATTTTGCCTATTTTACTTGGGTACATGCAATATATAAGGTGAACTGTGGTGTGAGCTAGTAAACATGCTGGGAACATGCAATCATGCTGAAAACATGTAAACATGCGGGAAACATGCGGTGCTTTTTTTCATGCCCACTAGTTTAAAATATTACCATTTCCCCTCACTGCAACAGCCGTGTCAAAACTAAAGAAGCAAAAAAAAGAAAGGGAAAGTTAACAATTTTTTTAAAAATTAAGCTAAAAAATAAAATACCTATTTAAAGAAATTTTCGAGCACCGTACCAAACATGCAGGAAAAACTCTTAAAAGGGGGGATAGAGGGGATTGGGAAATAAATAACTTTTCCCAAAGAACTGACTTACACACATTTCAACTATTGGCGAAGGTGGGGGGGAATCCCCCCATTTTAAGCCCTTCCCAACTACGATGGGAAGGTTTCTTGAGCGATTGTATTTTCTTCCCCCATTTCTGTAAAGTGAAACAGTGCTTAGGGGGTTTGCCAACAATAAATAAAAATAAATTTTTAAAAATGATTTTCAAACTTTTATTACAGCTCCCAAGGAGATAGTAGCAAAGTACAGTATATTTTTGATTAGTGAAAGGGAAATAAAGGGTGGGTTGAGAAGTGAAAAAAAACAAAAGTTAGCTAAAGGGGCCAGCAAATGATGAGGGATAAACGGTGGGGCCTATATTCAATTAAAGAGTCTTTTTGAGGTGAAAATGACCCCCAATAATAAAACGGAAACTAGTCCCTACTGTGTACTTAAAAAAATATTACCGTATTTTCTGGGTTTTGTACTTGCACACAAAATTTAAAAATTGAAAGGCATAAAAGGGGTGAGCCCTAAATTTGTACAAAAAAATTTTAAATTCCAAGCCGCCACCCCACTATTGGTCTTGGCGCTTCTTTTTACAGGAAAGGATTGACGACGCACTACACAAAGTGAGCGCACCTTTATATTATAATAAAATTTACTGTTTTAAAGTTGAATACCAATTTGGAAATTTCACCCTGCACACCTTTACTAACTGGGAATTTTTTTAACGGCACCCAGGACTTTTTTTGGAAAAAAGTTTGATGTGTTTCTTGATGGGTTATTTTCCCTCGTTATTCAGCAAACGCCGCCGGCCCTCTTCATGACTCGAAATCTGACAACCTCATTATTCCGGGAAATAAAAACAAAAAAAAATAAAAAAATAAATTTGAGTGTAGCCTACCCCTTATAAAATAAGTAAAGTAGGTACTAACTTTTTTTTAGTGGGGGACATAAATTTAATTAGACCAACCCAACCCTTTTGGTGCCGACCCATCGACGAGGAACAATGGGCCCTAGATTACATTTTTAGACAACAGGTTTTACCATGTAGGATAGTTAATTGCATTTACCATGCAGATTTTGTGTATCTATCCTATGATGTGTTTTTAAAAGTTCAGGGGGAAAAAGGATATAAAATGGTGTGTTTTTTGGACTGAAAAATTTTATTATTGTGAATATAAATGTAAATGTAATTTTTAATTTAATTTTAAGTTACTGACATGTAAAATCCCCGAACATTTTTGTGAAAGGGGGTTAGCTTTAAAAAAATACAAACAAAACAAAAATTTTATAAAAAAATAGAGTCCTGTATTTTAAATAGGAAACAGGAAACAACTGGACGAATCCCCCCCCGGATAGCGCCAGAAAACCAAAAGGTTTTTTTTGAACCAATTTTTTATGTGCCTGTTGCAGGACGGTTCCCAAATCGACGTTTTGTTTTTACATTCCTAAGGCGAGAATGTTAAATCTTTTGGGGATTTAATTTTTGCGGATTGAAAGCCTCCCAAAAAACAACACCTAAAAGGCCCAAAAACCAAACCAAAAATTAGTTTCAATTGAAGCAAAGAAGGTTTTTTTAGTTTAAGGACGCCAAATTTAAACTAGTAGCATTATAGGCCCCCAAAACAAAAAAAAAAAAATCTTTAAATTTTACCTTTTTTTGGCCAAAACAATTGAACAAAATTTTCGATACAAAACTAAAAGGGAAAAGGAAAACATTAAAATTTCCCCCCGTGGGGCCTCAAAAGGTTACGGGGTTGAAACCCCTTTTTTTCTCATTTTTCCTGGGAAAAAATTTTTTTTTAAAACCAAATTTTTTAAAAAAAAAAATGAGGTAACCAGGGTTTAAAATAAAAAAAATTTTTTCCCCGGAATTTGAAAAAAACCAAATGGATTTTTTTAAAAAAAAAATTTCCCTTGGTGGGTTTTTTTCCCCATCGTTTTTTTTTCCCCCTTTTGTTTTTCCCTTTTTTTTCCCCTTCCCCTTTTTTTTTTCTTTTTTTTTTTTTTTCTTTTTTTCTTTTTTTTTTTTCTTTCTTTTTTTCCTTTCTTCTTTTTTTATTTAGTACCTTTAGTTTGATTTATAAACATTCTAATAGCATTTTTTTGTTACAAAATGTTGTTTAATTAAATGCATTGTTGTTGATGCTACTATTTCAAATATTTACGAAAATGTAGTTTATTGTTGTTTCTGCATCTATGTAATTAGATTTATTTAGTTGTCCTCCTTTGTAAATCAGTTTTTATAACTGAATAGGATAGACGTTAAATAAATAATAAAAAATAAATTACTAGGCTGCTTCGCAAACGCTTTTTTTAGTCACGTTGATGGATGAGCTTTTTTTAATATTTCTGTCCAATGATTATATCAGAATCGGACCAAATATCAGGAAAATAACGTATTAAAAATCGGGAAAAAATCGTAAAAGTACAATTTTCTATGAGAAAATATATTTCTTCAAAAGTCTCTAAAATCATCACATAGGCCCCTAGGGCCTACATAATTTCATTGATTTTGAACGTTCCCATAAAGTTTCATCAAGATCGGAGCAGCCGTTTGCCTGGTCACGGGCCAAATATCGTGAAAACATCTCTTTAAACATTTAAAAAAAGTAAAAGTACGATAATCATAAGAAATATTTGATCGATTGTACCCAAAAACGTGGCAAGTCTAAGTTCAGAGATTTCAAAGGTCCCCTCCTATTTTCATCAACATCGCATAATATGCTGTTTGCCCGATAGAGTGCGAACAAACAGACAGAAAAAGAAGAAAAAAAAAACTAGCTAAATTTTTTGTGGGATCAGTAAAATTAAAGTCTTCACTTTGCTCATCCAATAAAATAGACCTACCTAATACAGGTTAATGAGCACTGGTTTATGAAGTGCACCAAAATGCCTATTTCCACAAAATTTTGAGATAAAAAGTAAATAAATTTGGGGACGGTACTGGTAGGCCTAGGCCCTATAACAATAAATAATCCAACACACTGTAGCCTACTCACCATTTGTAAGACTGAGCGGCTGACTAGGCGCAGGTGCAGAAGTCCACATGGGTGACGGCGAAATAAAGTCTGTGTTGCTGCGTACTGAGCTAGACTATTGAAGATGACGAGGCACACACAAATATTTACAAACACAAGCACACGGATACTATATGCAAGCTAACACAAGAAATGAAAATATTCAATTGAAGTGGTTCAGAAAATCAATATCAGTCTCTTTCTGTCACAACATTCTTGATAACTGTGTTCATTAGGTTTTCCACTTTAGTTTTTTAACTTTTAAAAGTCTTTTAACAATCTTCCAGAAGTTCAAGGTCACAATATAATAATAATAACAAAAGATGCATCATCATTCATCAATCATCTACTTACAGCCCTACTTTATAAATATAAAACTGAATCTATCCTATATTCTATCAAAAACATGGTAGGGGCCTAATGAAAAATTAATGTTGTTGAGGCAGAAGCCTTAACAATTGTGATAACTAATTTGGCTTTATTATGCTTCAATTAAAAAACAGACCGAGAAGGACTTCCTTGGTGAATCTGAAACAAAAATAAACACTAACATAAGCTAGGCTTTGGGTTGGCTGGCATTATGGGTAGAGATATACGTGAAACACTGAAAATAGCGTTTTGTGAATAGATGCTACAAAGCACTATTTTTTTCACTTAAAAGTTAAAACTATGGTTTTCCGGTCCTACTTCATTTAATATTACATAGTAGCCCTATCTATTATTTTATTTGCTATGCACATTTTTAATCAGTTGATATTTTATTCAACCTTGACGACATAATTTCAAAATAAAAATATTAAAAAACTTCATACTGAGCTTTTGAAGGTGGGCAAAAAATAGATGAGCTATAAAAAGCTGTAAAAGGACACTTGTTAATGCTATATGAACATAGGCCTATCTCTAATTATGGGCCATTATTAATACAAGCAGGGGTTAAAAATGTGTTTAAAAAAAATACCATTAAAATAGGCTAATTATATTTAATACAGTCCAGAAGTTAAAAAAAAACATTCCAATCGGAGTTCGGTTTGAACCCGAGTCTCCCACATTCCAGGTAGGCGCCTTAGCCAACTAGACCACCGAGACGGTAGGCCTAACTACATTAACTTCTGAATTGTAGTTGCACTATAGATCTGAATGGATGGAACAGAACTGCAACGAATATCTGTTGCCTTTGAACTGAACTGACCAAACAAACATTATATATAGCCTAATGCCATTTGCCAGGTAGGCCTATATTAACAATTCCACCTAGGGGAGTGTTTCCTCACTAACCAAATTGAAAAAAATAGGCTAGTTCTGAGCACTTTGTTTTTATTTAAATGTGATTTTTCCCCGATTTCTTTGGGTTTCAACTTTCAATACATTTTCATTAGGTACCTACTTTACATTCATAGGCCTATCAATTTTATTTAGGGCCTATCACTATGCCATAGACCTACACTATGAAACCAATTTTTCCCACGTGTCCGGAAAAAAACGAGAAAAACTTCCAAAACTTCCGGAAAAATTGGTAGGGGCCTACCTTTTAAATCCCTACTAAAGGACGCTCTACAACAGCCCGAGAACTAGGCCTAGGCCCCTAATCTAGCCCGTTGGCCTAAACGGAGTAAAGTTGTGCAGTAGGCTACCGGCCTATGATAGACCTTGTGAAGAAAATGGGTAAAAATAAGGGCACTTGTTCGGTTGGGACCGGCCAACTTTTTCAACACTGTCTTCGGATGGGAAGTTACCCGAAGCCGACGGGGAAGGAACCAAACGCAGAGGGAGTAGGGGGGGGGCACGAAACGCGTATGTTTTAATAATCTGTATCTGTATCTGTATCTTGTCTCCTCCGCTGTTGACTTATTGTCGGTGGCAGGTAACTCCTTCTCCCACATTCCCGTTTTCCCATCTTCATTTCCATCTTCTCTCCTTCAGATCCCATTTCCATCCGTACATAATTTAATTTAATATTGTAAGATATAGGCCTACGCGCTTCGCGCCCCACCCCTACTCCCCCTAACCTACTTTTCCGGTTTTCCCCAACATTAGAAGTTGGCCGGTCCCAGCCGAACAAATTGGGTAACCTACCTACTTCTTCGGTTCAGGGGCCCCAACTTGTTTTTTTTTTCATGCTTAGGCCTATTTCATACTTTTAGAATCACGTAAAACTATTGGAACTTCTTCGGTTGGTACTTGGTATGGACCGGTTTTACAAAACTACTTTCGTTAGAGTTCGTTAGAGAGATACAATACAATACAATAGGTTAGCCGAACTTTCCGCTGGCTACAGTGCGCCGCGCTAGTTCTAGGATACAGGCCTAATCGATAAGAGCGCACCCGAAATCCTTTTCGTTACAAAACTACCTACCCGTAGTTAATTTTCAGTGTTTTTATTGAAAAAAGAGCAGTGTTAAAAAACCGGTCCATACCAACCGAAGAAGTACCAAACTATTATTATAGCTAGGCTTAGGCCCTACCTACAAAAAAATTATAACGTTGCTACAAACTGGTGTCAAACCTCGCCACGGACGGCGCTTCGCCCCCCCCCCCCCCCCCCCCCCCCCTAACCTAGGCTTTTCCATGCAAAAATTGTTTTGGGGCCCCTGAACCGAAGAAGTGCCACAAATTGGCCTAGGCCTAGGTAGACCTAGGCTAGGCTACCAAAATATAAGTGAGTGAAGAGATAATGGAAAACGGATGAAGGGAACATGAAAATATTGAAAGGAGGAACAACTGAGAAGGATTTGATTCATTAAATTTAAGGACGCGTCAACCTTTAGGTCATAATGCGCCAATCTAGCCTAGGGGATAGCCTAGGCCTAGGCTAGGCCTAGCCCCTAGGCTAGACCAGAAACTCCCATAGGCCTACATAACCTCAAAATTTTAATTTATTAATTCTAGGCTGTGGGGCTAGGCCTACGTCTCAAAAGTAAGCTAGTTGGGCTAAATGATATAAACTTAAACCAATAAGACAATTTTTATAGCTTACCTTCTTTAAAAAACCAACCAAATTTAAAAAAACTAAAAAGTTGCAAGTTCTCAATCGCGTGACAAAGCGCGTCACTCCACCGCCAACAAAATGCAAAATGCGGGGCTAAATCGAGATTCCAGGCGGCAATGCTGGCGCCTAATTTAAAATTTTCATTTAAAAACACTATTTGCCATTATTGACGCACTCGTCAGCCTTTTCTATATATCCGGTAATTTTGTTTTTGTAATTTGGGCAAGTGCCCAAGTTGTTCATACAAAATAAGCTGATTACCAAGAAGGGGTGTGATTTCGCAATGCATATTTTTGCGTGTTTGATATCGTTTTCCATTGGCATGCACTCGGCGAGTGCATAGATGTCATTGTTGTCAACCTCCACTTGAATAACATTACAAAACTGAACAAATGAAAAGACAAGTGGCAATCCAGTGCGCACTAGGGCGCACTAGTGCGACCTGAGTGCGGCCAATGGAAAACGCCATTATGGCGTGAGTGTATATATTTTGTGCACAGTTTCATAATGATCTACAGCCTATATGGAACAAAAAAGAAGCAGTTCCCAGAAATGTAATTTTTGCAAAAATCAGGATCAAAAATGGTTTTAACTAGGAAGCTTTGCAAACGCTTTTTCAGGCGCGTTGTTGGATGAGCGTAATTGGTGCATTGAGCTGCCATGTGTTGTGCAGATTTTCTGTTGTTCTGTAAAATAATGAAGGTGTTATAAGTTGAAGAAATTAAGGCCCAGTCCACTCTTCAAACATCATTCGAATTTTAAAAAGATTGTATGTTATTATAGAGATCAGAAAAAAATGCAACGAAATCGCCCAACAAGTTTTGAAGCTATTCGCGCACCTTGTTAATGTTGGCTGCACCCTTCCTAGCGATACGTCACTTGGCGTGAGTCCGCTCGCATACCGATAGCCAGGTAGAGGGTTGACGGAGCCCACCAGTGTTAGGTGATCACTCGGGTAATGATAACTTATAAGAAAACTGCATTTACCTTGCACCCTGCATGAGTTCATATTTAGTGTTTCATATTTTATGTTGTATATTTGCGTTGTTTTTTAAATCTTGTGATAATGGTGAACACGTGTTGTGTCTATTCGGATGTATAGGCCTAGTAATGGGCGTAATAATGATCGTGGCATTTCGTTATATATAATTATCAATTAAACACGATTTCCTTCACTACAATAAACAGTAACTTTGTAAAATACATTGATTGAAAGAAATATACAAAATGTATTTTCCTATGTTTGGTATGATCGCCTCAACACGATCCGGCCTCCCTTGCGCAAACATCGCTGTGACTGAAGGTAGCAGGTAGCGGGAGACCGGTCGAGCAATCACCTAAAATGTATTCAAAAAGCTCTTGCAAAGGAAAAGTGGTCCCACGCAAACTAAAAACTTACAAGAAAGCTCATCCATCAACGCGGCGGGACTTAAGCGTTTTCCTAGTATTTATAATTTTTATTTTTAAGTTAATGTCTGATAAATAACAATTTCTGATATAAATACTAGGGAAACGCTCAAGTCCCGCCGCGTTGATGGATGAGCTTTTTTGTAAGTTTTTAGTTTGCGTAGGACCACTTCCCCCTTTTCCTTTGCATGTTCTTTTTGAATGCATTGTAGGTGATTGTTGTCGAGTTTCTAATGTTACTTGTTAATTGTTATTATAAACCTAAAAAAACTCATATTAAAACCTTTATTCTATGGATTCTGGCTAACTTTTTCAACTTTTTCTTTCAAAAGGTACTACATCACATATGAACGTTGTAGCCCCACCCGTTTGGTCAGAATCGGCCCAAATGTCACGAAAATATCGCACTAAAAATCGAAAAAAATCGTAAAAGTACGTTTATTTTATGGGTTCTGGTTACCTTTTTCAACTTTTTTTTCACAAGGTACTACATCACCATAACCTTAATGTTCATGTATAATATGAACTTTGTAGCCCCACCCGTTTGGTCAGAATCGGCCCAAATGTCACGAAAATATCGCACTAAAAATCGAAAAAAATCGTAAAAGTGCGATATTCATGAGAAATATTTCTTCGATTGTACCCAAAAACGTGGCAGGTCTAAGTTCAGAGATTTCAAAGGTCCCCTTCAATTTTCATCAAGATCGCTTATGCCGTTTGCCCGGAATCGTGCGAACAAACAGACAAAAAAAAACATTGGAGCTAAATTTTTTGAGGGGTCAGTGAAATTGAAGTTTTCGCTATGCTCATCCAAATATTTTATATTTACATTTTATTTTATTTAAAAAAAAATGTATAGGCCTATAGAATTAGGGGCAATGTTCCTGTCACTAGGAAAACGCTAAAGTCCCGCCGCGTTGATGGATGAGCTTTTTTTAAGTTTTTGGTTTGCGTGGGATATCTTTACTTTTGCAAGTGCTTTGTTTTGCTGCCTACGCATTGTAGGTGATTGTTGTCAAGTTTCTATTGAAACTTGTCAATTTGTTATTATTTACCGTAAAAAACTTATATTAAAAGCTTTATTTCTATGGATTCTGGCTAACTTTTTCAACTTTTTCTTTCAAAAGGTACTTCATCACCATAACCTTAATGTCCATGTATAATATGAACGTTGAAGCCCCACCCGTTTGGTCAGAATTGGCCCAAATGGCACGAAAATATCGCACAGAAAATCAAAAAACTGATATTAAAAGCTTTATTTCTATGGATTCTGGCTAACTTTTTCAACTTTTTCTTTCAAAAGGTACGACATCACCATAACCTTAATATCCATGTATAATATGAACGTTGTAGCCCCACCCGTTTGGTCAGAATTGGCCCAAATGGCACGAAAATATCACACAAAAATCGAAAAAAATCGTAAAAGTACGATATTCATGAAAAATATTTTTCGATTGTACCCAAAAACAATACAGCTCTAAGTTCAGATTTCGAAGGTCCCCTCCAATTTTCATCAAGATCGGATATTATGCCGTTTGCCCGGTAGAGAGCGAACAAACAGACAAAAATACAAAAAAAAAACAAAAAAAAACAAGAAAAAACAAAAAAACACCCGAGCTAAATTTTTTTGGGGGTCAGTGAAATTGAAGTCTTCGCTTCGCTCATCCATACACAAAGACTCTGTGAAGCACTTGTGCCTTTGTGTATCCAATCCCATTCAATGCTTGTGTTCTGTTGGCGCCACCACTGGCAAGTCGAATCGAAAATCAAAACGAGTTGAGCGATAAGTCGGTAACAACTGCAACCTTCTTGATCTCAACCACAAGCAAGAGGAGGGGTTATCGCTTGGAACGACCTCGTACCCGGCTTTTATTTCGCTGAGTAGGCCTTTCCCCGTTCTCATTCTCAATCTAGTTTAATTTTGAAACTCAAAGGCAGTTGAATGTCGACTGTCGAACCAGTGATAAAGAAATCCAAAATGAGCTCCTTGGCTCAACTGAAGAAGGTGACGACTGTTGTGGCGGACACTGGGGATTTTGAGGGTAGGCCTACGTTTTTATTATGCATGGAGGCTGCCTAGGCAGGTAAAATAGGCGGCGTCATTCAGGCCTAAAATATGAAACACTTTACGTTTTAGCTATGAAACAATACAAACCAACTGATGCCACTACAAATCCTTCTTTGATGTTAGCCGCCGCTAGTTTGCCGCAGTATAAACATCTGATCGAAAAGGCTGTCGAATATGGTCGAAAGAAGAGCAAGTGAGTACAGATGAATGACCTTGGCATTGACCTTGACCTATTAGACGTATGGACGACGACCTTAGATCTAGTTGCCAACTTGATTGCTGGATTTTTGTTTTTTTTATCCATACTTAATGGGTTTGGGTAGGGCATACCTTAATCATGATATTTGGCCTATTTTTACCAACAGGGTAATTATTATTAATTTAGCCCTAGCATTTATTCACAACAGAAAATACATTTCCTTGCAGTGCTTAGCACATGGGCCTTAGGGTTGCCAAGTTTTAATAGTGGAAATACGGGAATTTCCTAAGTGTAGGGAAGGTACAAAGGGGAAGAAGGGACAAAGTCGGGGGTTTGGGGGCGCAGCCCCCAAATATTTTTTTTCCAAGGTCATCTCTTTAAAGCATTTCTATGCGTTTTAAGATTACATTTCTGACCGAGAATAGCTAGTTAAAACCCACATTATTCAAGCTGGGAATGGGATGTGCCAACACAACACAACAACACTTGTGCACAACCAATGTGTTTAATAAATAAATACTAAATAAAATAAAACTTGCTTTAGTTCTGGTTTTGCTTTCATTAATCTCATTACATTTAACATTTTTGTCAACATTGAATCGTTGGCCTACTGTATGGCCTATTCTAGTTTTAGTTTAGTTAGATTAATAATTAGTAGACTTGTTTTTGCTTATATAATGGATTCAGTATTTTATTTATAGAGTGCACACTATTAAGGTTGTGTTCCGTAAAGGCGACCGGTCGACCATTCTGGGCTCGACTGGGTATTGTTATTTTCATTGTTTCACACAACGTCTGATTGTTGGGGTACTGCCTTGGCTCCGAAATGGTGCTTGCATCTACAAGGCCGTGTTTTAATGAAAAGTTGTGATATCTCGTTAAATTGTTACATAAATCATATCATTTACTAAATAAATGAATGATTTGAATGAAAGAATGAATGAATTATTGTCTACCCATGTGTAGTTACAGGAACATTGTCGGAAGTTGACATTATTCCATGATTTTCAATGAAATAATTTGAAATAACCGCGCTTTCTTCAAGACCAGCCCACGACCGGAATAAAACTGTGGGCTTCTTGGTCTCGACCACAACAGTGAAAACAGCAACGCATCGCATACGTTTCTTGCAAATCTGATCTGTCATTGGTGCGAATTGTGTTTACTTAAATTCCATTGGTCGCAGACTGGTCGTTCTGGTCGCCTTTGCGGAACACAACCTAAGTATCCTACATAAAATAAATCTACTAACTATTGTTGGCTTTCAGTCATCTTGTTTCATTATAGCATATTTTTTATTGATAATTGCCCACAATCAAGTTTAATTGTAAACTTTGTGGGCTTCGCTGTTTTTTGTATTTTTATAATAATGTATAATGTGAAACATGTATATAAAAAAAAGCATGCGAATAAAAGCTATGATGAACTGAACTGAACTGAACTGATATAAAGAAACTTCATCAACAGAAAATTTATTTATTGTTGTTGTAATGCTACTATTTCAAATATTTACGAAAATGTAGTTTATTACTATTGTTTCTGCATCTATGTAATTAGATTTATTTAGTTGTCCTCCTTTGTAAATCAGTTTTTATAACTGAATAGGATAGACGTTAAATGAATAAATAAAATAAAAATAAATAAATGAACAACTTTGTGATGATAAAGGAAGCATCAACAGGTTAAGAAAGAAATTATAAATTCATTGTGCAAGTTTGATTTTTTACTGTTTGTATGTATGTATTCGTGGTAGTGACTTCGACGTCCCTGTATTCTCCGAGTCACTCATTTTTCGAGCCGCCGAGCGTGAATACAACAAACTTGACTGTCGGGGAACAAGGTCACCGCCTCAATGCACGGCAAGCCTGCTAAGATTTACGTCGCGGGTGCCGGCTTGTAGGGGGTGTAGGCAAGGGGAAGGCGAGGGGAGGGTGGGGCTAGACTATCCCAGCACTGCGACCACAGGCTTCCACTGGTCAGAGCCGAGAGGACGAGGCGGGAGTTTATGAAATTTTTAATTTTTAATTAATAACTAAAGTTAAATGTACACAATTTGGAAATACGGGAAAAGTGGTTCCCAGGTCGAGTTGATACGGGAAGCAGGAAATGACTGGAAAATACGGGAATTCCCGGGAAATACGGGAGACTTGGCAACCCTAAATTGGGTCTAGGCCTACATTCTTGAATGGCAAAACATTGTGTAGGCCTACTGTATGCGTGTGGGTGTAGCCTACATGTACACCCGACGTCAAGTAAATCAAGGGGTATTGTATATAGGCCTATCTACAGTAATTTCAATTTCAATTAATTAAATAAATTTGTATTTAGAGTCTATCCAATCAGTTATAGGCCTAACTGATTTTCAGTGCGGGACATTAAACATTAAACCAAAGCGACCCAACGCAATCGACGAGTGACCGATTTCCAACCAAAGATTGATATTTTTTAATAGGAAATTAATAGCAATCGGTGGTATGGACAGTGCAAACACCCGCGGATCAATTCAATTTTAATTTATTAGCACTTTATTCTTATTACATAATAATTTCACACATTGTGTAGAGTAGATCTTGACCATAATTTATTTCTGACGCCAGGTGTACGTGCAGTAGACGTGGTCTGCGGCGTGCATGTAGGGCCTATGTGTGATTACATGCCTACGACACTAATAGGCCTGCATCACAGATTTGTCGTGGAGAAAAACGTTGTGTTTGAATCGAGCTTTAAGCCTATAAGTAGGCCTACTTAATTTTCTTTTGTTGGCTTCAAATTTTGCCTTGAAACTTTTTGGCCGAAGCCCATGCATTATTACTTGATTATTACTAGGAAGCTTTGCAAACGCTTTTTCAGGCGCGTTGTTGGATGAGCGTATGTTTTTTTAAACAAAAAAAGCGTAAAATTGTGATTTTCATGAGAAATTAGTTTTCAAAGAGCTCAAATTTTACACAAATATATAAATTCATAAAATAAAGGTTCTGTAAAAATATCATTACAATCGAATAACGCATGTAGGGTGTTATTCGTTGAAGAAATATTTTTTTTAATGAAAAAAGCGTAAAATTGCGATTTTCATGAGAAATTATTTTTTGATTACGCTCAAATTTCACACCAATATATTAATTCATAAAATTAAGGTTCTGTGAAAAAATCATTACAATCGGATAAAGCATGTAGGCCTAGGTGTTAGGCCTACGAGTCGAAGAATGTTATAAAAATTAAAAAAAAACGGAAAATTGCGATTTTCATAAGAAATAATTTTTCGATTGCGCTCAAATTTCACACGAATGTATTAATTCATAAAATTAAGGTTCTGTGAAAAAAATCATTGTAGCCTACAACGGATAAAGCATGTAGCCTAGGTGGTACCTATACGTCGAAGAATTAAAAAAAAAAAAATCATAAAATTGCGATTTTAATGAGAAATAATTTTTCGATTGCGCTCAAAAACGTGGCAGTTTAAAGTTCAGAGATTTCGAAGGCCTCCAGAAAATTTTATCGCAATTGGAGTATCGGTTTAGCCGGAATCGTGTTAACAAACGGACAAAAATACAAAAAAAAAATTCCGGATTTTTTTCTCCAGTGTAGTGAAATGGAATCTTCGCTTCACTCGCTACGCTCATCCAAAAACTAGGATACTTGGAAAATATTACATTTCACACCAATTGACAATATTGTACTGTAGCCTAACTGTGGGGGTAAGTGTAAGAGGTTGCCCAACCCCACAACTCCATTCCCGCAAATTTCGGTCCCGTGTGGTCACACAAAATTTTATGAACAAAAAGTGATCATTTTTAATGGTCTTTAAGGACTCTCTGGGGTTAATATGACATGGGAAAAGGGACTATGGATGTACCTACTGGTATGAGAAAATGTGCTGTATTTAATTAATAAATTATATGTCGGAAGGGTGAAACGGAACAATGTTGATTTACACACGTAATTGGAATAATATGGCAGTGCTGCACTGGAGACGCTGTAAGTCTGCACGCAAGCTTGTTAATCTATCCTTTCAGTTGTAAAAACTATTACAACGGAGGACAAAAGTTAAACTTTACGGCATGGGCGCCCATAGTTAGATTGACACATATTAACAAATGCCCAAAATGCATGGTTTAAAAATGAAAGTGCTTTCTTAGTCCATCCCTGTACATTCAAAATCAACATGCTATTTTCGCACATCTGTACCTATCATAGCCGGGATTTTAACTTAATATAACTTATATTTACTGGCAAACCTTAATACTCTCCCTGGACCTAACATGTTTGCGTATTTTGTTTTCAAAGGGACATTAAAGAACAGTTGGAAGCTACAACAGATATTCTACTTGTTCTGTTTGGAACAGAAATCTTGAAAATCATTCCTGGTCGAGTTTCTACTGAAGTGGATGCAAGGTAGGTAGCTAACCGCACAGAAGAAAATAACATTTCAAAGTAGGCCACATTAGCCATGATCATGATTCATGTTTATTGTTATCCCTTCTCATTCAATGAGTGTTCTAGGCTAGCTATAGGCCTACCCAGCCTTCAGCTGTGGTAGATGTAGACTTTCACTTGTTCTACTTACAAGCAACTTGCAACATAATTATGTGGCTTGCATTGCATGTACTGGTAACTAGCATTTCAGCCAGTTCATGTGTATTAATTTAATAGTAGATAGAAAAATATACTTTGAGTGAAAAAACCTTGGTAAATTAACAATTTACAAGTTGTGTTTAATTAAGTAGGGTAAGCCTTGTTAGCTATGCACATTGCACACTGCATGTTTTCACAGTTTTTTTTTAATATTGTGAATTTGATGAACTAAAAAATTGTGAATTGTGATGAACTAATAGGTAGTACCTTCTAATGACAACTCTAATATTCTATGTGTACCCTGTATACGTGCTAAATTCATCTAAAAAACTTTGTGCAATTTCTATTTTATTTTAAAACAGATCATAATTAATGACTGGAATGTAGTGCAAAGCTACCGGTAGGATTCAAAATTCACTAATCTAATGGGTGCTAAACTGCTAATGGCCTAATAAGCAAAAAATGCTGGTATTTAATGAAGATCTTGTGGCTATGTATTAAAAGTCAAATAACTGTAGAATGATGTTTTTTAAATACCTAACTAAAACTACAAAGTCTGAATAATATGTAGGCCTAATAATTAGGCTAGGCCTACACTAATATTGTTCTTTGGAAACAGTTTTAGACTTTACTAGAGTGTTATTGTTGTTAGTTATTTTTTGCCGATTCGGTGGCTAGAGAGAACGGAAGAGAGAAAAAGAAAGGTGGAACAAGGGCGACAGTGCATCCCCGGCTGTTGCAAGCGTTACTGGGATTCACACTGGTGCATTCTCACCACACAGCTTGATGTTTATCACATGCAATGCGATGATTTTAATTTATTTCAGGTTGTCATTTGACAAGGATGCCAGCATTCGCAAGGCTCGCAAGTTGATTGAGCTGTACGCCGAGCAAGGGATTGGCAAAGATCGCGTGCTCATCAAGCTTGCGTCCACTTGGGAAGGTATTCAAGCAGCCAGGTAGACATAAGACTAATTTTCCTAATTTTATCTGCAAATTTAATATATATGTGCTCC
Source organism: Sweltsa coloradensis (assembly GCA_024449915.1). NCBI lineage: Eukaryota > Metazoa > Arthropoda > Insecta > Plecoptera > Chloroperlidae > Sweltsa > Sweltsa coloradensis. The sequence continues at coordinate 165,513 of JAMZAV010000382.1, forward strand.
TTCTAAACCTAAATAAATAAGTTCATAGTCTGCATAAATTATTTTTATTTGGGAACCTTTTAATAAAGCTACACATACACACAAAAATCTACACATTATTCAAATGTAGGCCCACTGATCCCGGCTTTTTATACCGGTATTGTCACCTAAAAGTGAATGGTCAATCCCTAACTAATACGTATGTATTTTCACTTTTTAAGCATAGGCCTATTCACTAGTTGACCGCAACGAACAAACAGTTGATGCCAGCAAGGCTAGTTCATAACAAATGTGCCATGTGTTAAGTGCTTCGTTGTTAGAACGGCTCCAAATTTACCGTTTAATGTATTGTACCTTTTTAACATATTGATGGTGGTTTAAAGTGTAGCTTCTGCCTGAACCCAGTATTTCTGCACTGGAAAGACAACAACCCCTCTAGTTTGAGAAGTCTGATAGGAAGACACCCAAGCAGGGAGGTTACCTCTACTTGCAACACAATGGAAACTTGTACTTATTAAATATGTAGATGTGTACGCATGTTTTAATCCTCAATTAGTAAAACTTTTAAATAGTATGTAGGGTTGTAATTAATATTATATTCTGTTGATAGAATAATTACTATTAGGGATGATATGATAATGACAGGATGAGTAGAGAAGAGTTTAATGCCCGGTAAATGTGCTACCGTAATTACTCGATTATAGGCCGCCATCGAGTAATGGCCGCACCCTTTGTTTTGGTCACTCAAATATTAAATATAAATACATAAATACTATTGAAAAATGACTTCACATAATGGCCGCACCCCACTTTTTGAACTTGATAATTTTAAATATACCCGAGGCCTATACTCGCATAAATACAGTAGTTTTAAAAGATTATGGTACTGAAGTGACACACTGGAAATGCAAATAAATACATTAAATATAGGCCTAATGCTGGTATTACATGTTGCAGTGTCCTGGAGAAAGAACACGGCATCCACTGCAACCTGACGCTTCTCTTCTCGTTTGCACAAGCGGTAGCTTGCGCAGAGGCAGGTGTCACTCTCGTATCGCCCTTTGTCGGGCGTATACTCGACTGGCATGTCGCCAATAGCGATACCAAGAAGTTTGAACCCATGAATGACCCCGGCGTAGTATCGGTCACAAAGATTTACAACTATTACAAAAAGTTTGGTTACAAAACTGTTGTTATGGGAGCTTCCTTTAGAAATACAGGTTGGTAACCAGTATTGTGCCACATATGTTGTTTTCTTGTGTCTGTATGTGCATTCACATTGGTCTATTGTGTCACCATGCGTCTAGCCGCCCAGTAGGGACATATGCCTCACTTTCCTTACTGTCTATGCCCTCGGGCATTTTGTCGATCTAGCATATAAAAACGAGTGTCTGTCCTGTACTCAGTCATTACATAATAATCTGCATAAATCCAATTCCAAAATTCTTTATATTATAAATTATAATATAGCGTTGCAACTTGCAACAAATCTACAGTACGCAGGAAGTAAATAAAAGTCCAGTCCTGAGTCCACACAACACAAGAATATTTTGAGTCGTAGTCAAATGCTGGAGTAGAATCTACCATATATATTTTTTTTAAATGATTGATTGGTGGACAAAAGCTGGGGCAAGGTTACATCGTGACAAAAGGTATTGAACTCTGCCTAGTGAGCAACTAGCAAGGCTGTTCAACCCAAACATGTTGTTTTAATGATAAAATCCCTACACATATTAGTAGGGACCCTGAGAAATAGCAAATAAAAAGTTCTCATTTCCTTATCTTCAATTTCAGTACATAAACTCAAAGTAAAGGCATCATTTTGTCATAAAAATAGCATTGCAATCACTACCCTTGAGCAAAATGAATGAACAAGTATTACACACGAACGAATAGTTAGGCCATATAAAGTTAACTTAATTGGGATTAGCTAGGCGTGTCCGTTAATAATATTTTCAACTGTCATGGTGCCAACTATAATTGTCAAAATAATTGCATATTTCGGACTAAATCTTTAAGAATAAAATATGGAAAGTTCCCGATTTTGCTCTAATTTAGCATAAAACATGATTATTGCCTTATTTCGCTACTTAATAATAAAACAGTCATATTTAGCGTCATTTAGTGCAAAAAGTCATTCACAAAATTTCGGGGTCCCTACATATTACTCTTAAAAACATTTCCAAAGTACCCTAACTATTACCTCGAAAGATAATAAATCTAACATCTAAGCTACTACACCTGTATTTAAATGTTCAGGCGAGATCCGTGCTCTGGCTGGGTGTGACCTACTGACCATCAGTCCCGGACTCCTGGAGCAACTGGATGCGAGCGAGGAAGAAATCCACGAGCACCTCACCAAGAAGTCTGGTACGTACCCATTAAACATTCTCTGCTTTGGGTTATTACCACGTCGGTTGTTTCTGTAACGCGGAACACATCTCGGGTTCAATGCTATTCACAGTTTCACACCCACCACATTCAAACAAGTACGACGTACGTAGATAGTTGAGGCTTATCTATGTCAATTTGCAGATAGTTAAGGCTTATCTATTTGTCAATTTGCAGGGGGAGACTGGACCCTTTCTCAGAAATTAAAAAAAAATAGTTTCTATTTTACTATAAAATACATGTGATTTATGACCTATAGGCCTAGTTATTTTGTTTTTGCACATTAGTCTTATAGGTCGAGCTTAGTCAAATATAGTCCCGAATTTACTTTGAAACTTGTGTTACAGCATTGAAGTGTGACTTGGAGAAAGTGTCGCTAGAAGAGTCGGAGTTTCGCTGGCTGGTCAACGAGGATCAGATGGCAAGCGACAAGTTGTCTGAAGGAATACGCAAGTTTGCCATAGATTCCATTAAACTGGAGAAGATGCTTCGGGATGTATTGGTCAATTCCAAGTGAGGCGAGTCAAGATTGAGGCCCACCAATGTTCACATATATTATTATGCATTCCATTCAAAATATTCATAGGAGGCTAATTTATTTTTTGGTACTATTAGTAAACAAATATTTTATGCATATAAATTTATGTAATAGATAACTTCTCCGAGAGTTGTGGTGTTTGGAAATAACCCCATGTACGGTACTAATATTTTTAAGTGGTATACTCTAAATGATAGTTGATCTACCTATGTATGTATGTAGGGTACTAGTAAGATAGCGTTTTTAAATTGCAATGAACTACTATGACTTTCTATACCTATCTAAATCTTACATAATTGTTATTTATGTATACATTAATTAAATATGCTTATGCAAATTAAAACCACTCTCAATCTTACCTATGCAAATCAATTAATTTCATTTCATTAGAATCGTGTGCATCTGCATTCCTGATCCACTAAAAGTAAATTGATTTGGTAGGATATGTATGCCCTCTGGTACATGAACTTCTTTTAAAATTTTGTTCAAGGACATGTCAACCACTGATAATGCTAATGCACCATTCTAAGGCTAAGGGATTTGGGAAATACATGCTGGAGTTCTCCCGGGATAAAGTAATTCCCATTGTATAACATTCACCACAATGGACTTGTCTGTACTGTTCACTACAATTTTGATTGTTTTTACTAAGAACTTTGTTTATTTTTCCCAAAAAGAAAGAAAAACTATCATAGTATCAATCAAAATAATATGCTGCAGTTACCAATTAAATCCAAACTAGTGATGGAATAAGGATCCTCAACACATTTCAATGCTACCACAAATAGTATTTAACTTTACAACAATTTGTTGATATTACTGGTTCTGAAAAGTGGTCCCGAGTGACGTGTTCAATGCTGGCATCAGCTATCAACGTCAACCGAGGCCAACCAGCAGGTATTGGTATTGTGGAAGTCATAATGAATACATTATTCGATTAAGCTAATAATAACATTTATTGAGTTTCACATTGAAAGGACTACAGAGAAAACACATCCGCTTTCCAAACCAGCAGTTGAGAGAGTTAGACCTTCATTTGTCTTTAAGCTCAACAATGATCTAACATAACAATTGGCTGGTGGTTGGAAGTCACAGCCTTCTAAATAAGTAAAATGTCAGGTTGTACAATTAGTAGATAAAGTAGGTCACTACAGGACCCCCCCTCCAGTGAACGAGCGTAGCAATGGGAAAGAAATCTCTATGTGCCGAGGCGAGCCGGTGCGCACACGCGACGTCCTGCTCGTGTCGTGACTAGTGGTGGGGTAGCAGTGACGGCAGCATAAGTCCCGACTAAAGACGGATTGGCGGATGTTGATCCAAAATTGTTGCGGACAACGGAGGCAGGTACTATCCTAGGTAGCCGGGAAGTGCTTGATGTTCGGTCGATTAGATTGAACGGTTTGGTCGATGGTTGTGCGGTATCAGGAGCTGTGCTGTCAAGAATGAAGGCAGGCTTCAACCGATCTATGGATACTACCACTCTTTTCCCTATACGGAATACGCAGAATAGTGAAATACTTCTCGTGCCTTGCTATGATTTCGTATGGACCGTCATACGGTTGCTGAAGCGGAGTTCAAACAGCGTCATGGCGCACGAAAACGTGGGAACATGTTGCGAGGTCCTTGAACACAAATACATCTTTTTGCCCGTGTCGGGTAGGGCGTGTCGGTCGGAGCATCTGGAGTCGTTGGCGAAGTCGGCTGACGTACTCTGATGTGCTGTCTGGCGTTGACGTCGGAGGCGACAAATATTCTCCTGGAAGTCTGAGAGTAGTTCCGTACACCAACTCGGCAGATGTAGCTTTTATATCCTCTTTCCATGCTGATCGAATGCCCAACATGACCCATGGCAAGTTATCGGTCCAGCGATCCTCTTCATGGCATTTGAGTGCGGCCTTGAGCTGGCGATGGAGGCGTTGACCATCCATTGGCGGCAGGGTGGTACGCTGTAGTTCGGATGAGAGTAGTGCCTAACAGGTGGTTTAGAGACCTGAAAAGGGCTGACTCAAACTGCCGGCCTTGATCGGTAGTGATCCGAAGGGGCGTCCCAAAACGCGATATCCAGCCTGTGATGAGGGCAGAAGCAACTGTATCCGCAGTGATGTCGGATAAAGGAATTGCTTCCGGCCAACGAGTAAATCGATCTACGCATGTAAGCAGGTAACGAAATCCAGATGACTCGGGAAGAGGACCCACCAGATCGATGTGGATATGGTCAAAACGAGCGTCTGGAGCGTTGAAATGTTCAACAGGTGTCGAGACGTGTCGTGTGACCTTTGATCTCTGACACGCTATGCAGGCCCTTGCCCACTCCTTGCAGTCTTTCTTTATCGAAGGCCAGACGTAGGTCCTTGAGACAAGACGGACTGAGGCAGCAACACCGGGATGGGACAGACTATGAAGACTGTCAAACACCTGGCGTCGGAGAGTAACTGGCACGAAAGGTCGGTCTATTGACGTGGATGTGTCACAGTATATCGTAAGGTCTGTGTCAACAAGGCTCCGACGTTTCAGTTCGAGTGCAGTGTCAGAATGGAGAAACGCTTGGAGTTCGGGATCGTTCACTTGGGCTTGGGCAATTGTCTCATTACTCACAGAGGCCGAGATCGCTTCCACCCTGGACAGAGCATCGGCAACGACATTTTCCGTACCGGGAACATGCCGAATGTCTGTTGAAAATTGCCCAATGTAGTCAAGGTAACGAAATTGCCGCGGGGAACACTTGTCAGACTTTTGCTTGAACGCAAATATCAATGGCTTGTGGTCGGTGTAGATTGCGAACGTCCTGGCTTCCACCATATGACGGAAGTACCGGATTGCCTCGTAGACTGCGAGGAGCTCACAATCGTAGCGCCATAATTGCGTTGCGCCGTATTCAGCTTTCGCGAGAAAAACGCTAGTGGTTGCCAACCTAAACCCGTTTTCTGGTGAAGAGCAGCTCCAATGCACCTGTCAGAGGCATCAGCGACGATTGCAAGCTCTGCTCTAGAGTCAGGGTGCGCAAGAAGTGCTGCTTGTGAGAGACTACGCTTACACTTATCAAACGTGTTCAACAGCTCTGGCGTCCAAACGATGGGCATCTTACCTGAAGCATCAGCACCAACAAGAAGGTCGTTGAGGGGTGCCTGAAGCCGGGCTGCAGATGGCATGAATCGACGATAGAAATTTATCATCCCAAGAAACTGTCGTAGTTGCCTAATGTTGCTGGGTGGTGGAAAACAAACGATAGCATCGACCTTATCTTCGAGAGGTCGTGTCCCACTGGCGTTGACGGTGTGACCAAGGAAATTCACCTCGGAAACACCGAAAATGCATTTTGAAGTGTTTATCAGGACACCGTACTCTGATAAGCGTGCAAAGAGTAGGCGTAGGTGTTTCTCGTGTTCTTCCGGTGACGTCGAAGCGATAAGAATGTCATCGATGTGGGCATAGACGAAATCTAGGTCTCGAATAGCTTCGTCGATGAACCTCTGAAATGTTTGGGCGGCGTTCCGTAAACCAAAACTCATATAAGGAAATTCAAATAGGCCAAACGGAGTCGTTATGGCAGTCTTTGGTATATCGTTTGGAGCAACTGGAATCTGATTGTAAGCCCGGACTAAATCTATGGTCGAGAACACGGACTTCCCAGCAAGCGACTGAGCAAAATCTTGTATATGTGGGGAACCGGATACCTGTCTGGAATTGTCCTATCGTTCAAAGGTCTGTAGTCGCCGCATGCCTCCACTGATTTTCCTTCTTCGGAACGAGGTGAAGGGCAGCGGACCAGCTGCTAGATGAACGCCTTGCGACACCTGTTTTGAGCATCATATCAAATTCGGTCTTGGCAATCTGCAGACGGTCAGGTGCCAGACGTCGAGGCTTGCAAGATGTTGGATGTCCAAGTGTCGTGTGAATATGATGCATGGTCCCGTGTTTAATGTCACGCAAAATACCTGATGGCTTTGTAATGTCCGGAAACTCATTCAAGATGTCGTGGTAACGAGACCCTCCACTGACTGCCTTGACATGTTCTTGAGCGTCGGTAGACAACTTACCAGCGACGGTATGAGGCACTATCAACTAACCTTCGATTGCGGGCGTCAACAAGTAGGTCATAGAACGATAAGAAGTCAACTCCGATGATTGGTCTGGATACGTCGGCAACGACGAAACGCCAGACGAACTCGCGTTTGAGTCCCAAGTTGAGGTTGAAGTTGATGGTTCCATAAGTCGCTATGACTGATCCATTAGCCGCGAAAAGCTCGTATGTTGATCGTTCGCGAGGTCCCTTGATGAGCTTACGTGGATACACACACAGATCAGACCCGGTGTCGACCAGGAACTGACGTTGACTCAGAATGTCTATCACAAAGAGATGGCGTGAGGTTGGGCAGTCGTCTGCCGCATTTACTGACTGCCCGCGTAGTTTTTTGCATCAAAATTGCATGGTTTTCGGCACGACCTTGCCTGTGCGCCATATTTCCGGTGGTACCAACACATATCATCTGCTGGTGTTCGCCGTATTGCGTTTTGTGAGTTCGACGAAGGTAGATCGCAACGTCGATTTGATCGATGCGAGCAAGATGGCTGTGCAGTTCGATTGTTGGATAGCGCTGCGACTTGTCGTGATAACTCCTCCAACTGCGTTTGATAGCTGTCGACAATCACTACCCGAGGAGAGGTGGGCACCATCTCATGTATTCTGTCAGCAATCACTGTGAGTGCATCAAGGTCATCAGGTGGTGATGAAGTCATGCATGCACGGGGCGGCAAGCGTTCAAACCACAATGTTCGTAACACCTTGTTTGTTACCTCTGACCCAGCTAACATGCGTAGGCAAAGCAGAAATTCGTGAAGGTTGACCATCACCCATAACATGTTGAATTAGCTGTTTAATACGTGCTTCGGGCGATGGCGAGAACCGACGAATGAGCTCAGTTTTAAGAAGCTCATATTTACCTACGCTTGGGGGCTTGACGATGATGTCGCGTACCGTCGTGGCGTACCGTTGTTCAAGGGCGCTTGCTGCATAATTAAATTTAGTTGAATCCTGCGAGATCCCTGCTAAATCAAATTGATTCTCAATTTGCGCAAACCACAAAACAGGATCATTTGCCCAAAACGGTGGAACTTTCACACTTATTCTATCGACTGAAACAGGTGCTGTATTGTCGGATGAAGCCATGTGTCGTTTGTGTTAGTATGGAATAAGATTTTGATGAGCAACACGAAACATCAAAAATGCCTTCACACACCAAAAAAAATAATAATGAAACTGAACTTCCATCAGAACTTTTGAAATGTTTCACTGTCCTACCTCGTTGATAGATCACGTCGGGGTCACCACTGTGGAAGTCATAAGGAATACATTATTCGATTAAGCTAATAATAATTGAGTTTCACATTGAAAGGACTACAGAGAAAACACATCCGCTTTCCAAACCAGCAGTTGAGAGAGTTAGACCTTCATTTGTCTTTAAGCTCAACAATGATCTAACATAACAATTGGCTGGTGGTTGGAAGTCACAGCCTTCTAAATAAGTAAAATGTCAGGTTGTACAATTAGTAGATAAAGTAGGTCACTACAGTATCAAAGACTGGTTGCTTGTTGGATGACTTGGTGAACTGAACTGCGATACGCATGCAACCAGTCATGCTGGTTACTGCGTCATCATGTAACATGTTATTATTATTGTGTCGTAAGCAGGTACTTTCCACTGCCAAACAATGCTGGTTACTGCGTCATCATGCAACATATTATTATTGTGTCGTAAGCAGGTACTTTCCACTGCCAAACAATCAAAGGAAGAACAGTGGAACTGGAATGGTTCATGTATGTAGTACAAGGTGTAACATAGGAACAAAACTCCATTAATTTCTGTCTTAGTAGTTAGTAGGCCTATATAAAATATTTTCAACACATTTAGCGGGTAGTAAAAGTAAAGGCATGCTCATCTCATCAAGTGTGCTGCAGTTACTGTACTTCTGATGGTGATCTGCACAGACCTCGACCTAGATAGGGGTGCTCAAGATGCTCGCAACCAGCCAGGATTATGTCTTGCTCGCAGCCCTCGGGACATACCCGTCTAGTTACCTGAAGAGGAGCCCTCGGGGTAAACTCATGTGCATACGAGCCCTCGGGACATACCCGTCTAGTTACCTGAAGAGGAGCCCTCGGGGTAAACTCATGTGCATATGGTCCCTCCATCTTTGACACGGCTATTCTTGTGACTCGACACTCCGGGCGGAGGAATGCTGAAAGCATTTAGTGTTCTCTTGAACTAGGAAAACGCCAAAGTCGATGTTAGACGAGTGAACAAGCCATGTGTTGAGTACCCGGTAACATAAATATATTATAATTATAAATGATGGGGGTTTGAGTTCAGTTGTATAAGGTCGCGCCAACACTGTTAGGCCTAATGCGCCACTCTAACCCAATAGATAGGGGTGGGAGGAAAGGGGATGTTCCCAGGTACTCAACACATGGCTTGCTCACTCGTCTAACAACAACAACTTTGGCATTTTCCTAGTCTGGTTTGGGTTTCAGAGCGCGTCAACCAATCGTGTTGTCGTAGTTGCCGTCTTCGTACTGAAAAGAGGCTTTGTCCTAGTTTTAAAGGTCCTAGTTGGCTTTAGTGTATGACATTAAAGATAACAAAAACAAAATACGTGGTAATAACCACCGACTTAGTGATTTTTGATCTGTCACCGAAATCACAATTGTTTTTTCATATTTTATTTTATAACGATGGCTGTGACCTTCTATCTATCCATATGGCAAATTTAAACAATTGTTATCGATGGTTAAAAAATGTCACCTTTTTATTTCTTGTGAGTTTGAATCGCAACGGATTTTGCTCATTTTGTTAGCAGTTAAAGTACACCGGTCACGGATGTCCGTTATAAATTTCAGCTCAATCTATTTGGCCATTTGGCATCGAACAAACATTTTACAGACAGACATTGTTGAAAGGAAGGTCTGATCGAGGTGCGTTGTAATCCTCATTCGCTCCGCTCACTCGTCTAATTATTGACAATGTTATGCAAGTTAAGTTGGCCAATGACAACAGCTTAAGGTTGCCACTAAAACTTACTCAAACAAACGTAGCATTGGAACCATTGGAACTATTTCAAACTTTAAAAAAAAAAATGCCAAAGCTTCTTTGCTCTCAAGGTCTGCATAGACTACCACAGTACAGTATATGTACAGATGTCTAAGTCTAACAGTAGCAGTGCTCTTAGTCTTGTTTTGCACAGCCTGTAGGAAAGAATTGTCCACGCCAGGCAGCCACTATCTGGAAATATGTTTTCAAATAAGCTTAAGTGTATGTGTAGAGAATGCCAAAAGGCTGAATCAGGAGGAACGATCCCAGGAAATAAAACTTGAATGAAGCTTCTTATTTTTAGTGATTCAGGTAAGCTGTTACACCCTATATGTTGTCTATCGCTGCATACCTAGTACCTACGTTTCTACTTCAGGTAAGCTGTTGGTACCCTATCTCTTGAATCATTCTCTAGATTTAAAATTAAAAGTAAGAGATTTGTTCAAAAACATTGCTGTGCCTATACTAAAAGCATGGCACAGATTGTTACGCGACTTACCTTGCAGGCCGCACATAGTACCAATATAACCAACTTAGAACTTTGCTACTGCAAGACGTCTATAGAATTATAATGTGATACTAGTTCTTCAGAACACTAGTCTACAACTCGTTAATACACACAAACAAATTAGTTTTAACAAGGTTTACTGTCAGAGTAAAAAAACAGCTAGGAAGTCTACAAAGAAAAACCAAAACATTGCAAGCTTGTAAGTGGAAGAAAATAAAGTAAAGTAAAATCATGGTAAATTTATTTTAGAAAAATAAAATATTGTCTATGACGATAAAGTTATTACACATCAGATTCTCAGATGAACGGAGCTTTTGGCTGTAACCTGTCTTCAATACGCACACATGGTACAGGAATAAGCAATCCAATTTTGTCTAAAAATCATACAACATAATATGTATTTTTATTCCACACAATTCTCCTGCTTGGATAATATTTTGATAAAATTCTCAATGAAGACCAAACATACCAACCATATAATATTTGCAAAACAAAACAAATAATCATTATTACTTTACATTATTTAGATACGGTACGTGTACAATATGTTAATGATATGAAGGCGCTCTCACATTAATATTACTTACAACATTTGGGGCCATACAGGCCTACCTCGTAGTGATGGGACAAGTCCTAACTTACAACTCTTGACTCAATGTTATAGTTTTGTTGCCAACCTAAAATAACAACCATGTAGTAACTATCTGGGTATTCTTTATACAGTAACAACATTAATTGCTAACATAACATGCATCTTTGATTGCATTGGCATCCAATACCTCAAAGGTTACGCTGGCTGTATGTATACTAAGCTGTATATGAAACAAATATACAACTGGTACAACCTTGCATTATAATATGATTCTTTTGAAAGTCAGTTTGAACTTTGAACCATCCCCAATATACACATGAAATATTGAGTATAACAAATAACATACATATAATTTGTTTCATTGATGCCACAAGATAATATACCACTCCAAACATGCCCTATGACTACGACAATGATGATATCCATTCAATATTGCGGTAAGAGCCCTGATGCATTGTGTTTACAACATGAACATCGAATGCAATCCACAACCTTTTGAGTTTTCTCTTCTCAAGGCAGCAAACCTATGCTAAAAAACGGACAAATTATTACACAACGAAACGGCACATCTATGGAATTCCAGACAAAGAAAATAGTTCTCTTCTACTCCGCGACTTTACCAAAACAAACATGAGTGAAACTGTTACGAAAGCGATATTTTCCACAGCCTTCAATAGTTGCCTACGCTCTCAGACGGTTATTGTTACCTTATGGTATGTTTATAATTTGAAAGTAGACCCAAGGTAAATAAATGAATTTGCTTTGGGAAATGCATAGTACCGATGTGCCAAGGTACGTGATTCATATATCCATAACAGGGCTGGCATGTTGCCCACACCAAAGTCAGACCCAACTTAACTAGACATTTTGGGTTGACCAAGACTGTATGTATATGCAGGAATAACTGCCACTCACGTTATTTGTTCAAGACAGACAAATCCAATACTACCCTAGATCAACTAGTAGGTAGTTTATATTTTTATTTACATAGTTCTTCAATTGCCATCATGCCAAAATTTAAAATCCAGAAATTATGCAAAAAAAGTTAACAACCCATTCCAACACCTTTGAAATATAGATAAATGTAGTGAATTGTAGCCTATGCAATTTCCATTTTTCATAGTACTTTTTGTAACTTGATACTGGACCACACCCAATTGTTGGTGAATTTTAACTAGATATGCTCTTGATCTTTAACCTGAATGACAATTGGTAACCATCATTTTCAAGCATGTATGTAATAGTGATGACATCGGGGAGTAAATATTGGAGTCGACTCCCCGATCCGCAATTAATTTTTTTTTTCTGAATTTTTTTATGCAAAAGTTATTTTTAGCCCACTACTCTCGTTAAATAAATAATAAATAAATTGTATGAGTCTACCCACTCAGTTATATAACTGATTTTCAGTGGGGTTGCACAACGCTATCCGGCCATTCCCCCCCCCCCCCCCGCTACGTATCACTAGCTTGCTTGTCTCTTGGCCTGGCCAAGACTCTCGCTGATTTGTTATGTTTACGTTTTGAGATAAGATAACGACCAACAAGACAACAAGTGCAATTTCATTAAAATTTATCATTAAAGAAATTTTTTTTTTTTTTTTTTTTACCCGACCTTGAAAATGGAGTTGACTCCAACAGGAGTCGGGTACCCGAGTACCCGATGTCATCCCTAGTATGTAATATGTACGCCCATGATTCTACATGAAAACGGCTAATCTTGAGTAACATTTGAAGCGAGTATATCATTACTTGAGTATTGATCACCTAAATTCGTAGGAGAAAGCCGACAATGACATCCTCAATGCCAACTGTTAATCTCATATTTAGCTGCATAATGCCATCGTTTTGCCTCGCCATTGGATTGCCAATGTCAAAGAACTCGGCACCATCAAGCTGGAGACTTACGGTAGTTAGTAGAAGGACCTACCGTAAGCTAGCAGTAGGAGGCTCTTTTAAGTTTTAACCACGTACAGCCACGATCAGATGTAAATCAAGGGGTGTAGAAGATACCTACCGTGAATATTCGGTTTGTTCTGGCGACAGTATATTCACGGAGCCATCACTCGATGACGTCATTTAACAGGCTGTGGGGAAAATGTCGGCCTTCAGTGTTTACATGGCCTATTGGGAGTTTTAAACACTGGGCGCCTAGTATAGTTAATAAATGGATTCATCAAACACTGCATAACAGTAGGGTAGGCTTATTTCTAGTGTACAAATCAATTAGGGTCAGTTTATCTAGTGATATAAAGAGAGAAAGCCGTCCACTCCTTGCGCATCCGCTGGGTGCCAGCTTAGTGTCACTTTAAAGGTCCCTTTTAGAACAACTCCAAGATTTGCCGAGGGAGTGTCGGTAAAAGATTACCCTTGATTTAGTTCTGATGCAGGGTGTACACGGCGGGGCAATAGTGAGCTCCACTCCACTTACAGCTCCGTAGAAGATGCGAAGTGAATACAGATATTGATTGAGCGAGCGAAGCGAGCGTCTCCACTTGACTCTTATGGCTCGAATGTCTGTTTTTTTTTTTTTTTTTTTTCTGTTACTGCTTCGATACAGGTCGCACCGTTTCTCTGATCGACCTGAAATTTTGCACACATGTACATACCACCTAGGCGGGTTGCTGTATAGTTTTGTGGCAAAATCGTTCAAAAAGTTAAAAAGTTACATTAAAGTTAATCGAAAGTTTTTTTTCAAACTAAACGGCGACAAAATCTGAGGTGGCCAAATCATTTAGAATGTCCGTCCGATCACGAATATGTTATTTTTATTTGATCCGATAAGTCGTGTAGATGGAAATACTTATACTAAAGCTCCCGTTGACCATGGCAAAGGAAAGCTCGACGCTTTTGGCTCAGATACGGTTCGACGAGGCTGGATCGATGTAAATTTGACCATCTCAAGTTTCGTTCCAGTTGAATGCCCATAGTTGTGGCAAATTGTTCAAATACTTCATAAAGTTAAGTTATTAAGTTAATCAAGTTTTTTAAACATAAAGCGCTTAACAATCTGAGGTAGGCTGCCAATCATTTAGAATGTCCGTACCGGTCAGTATATATTTTATTGATTCAATAAGTAGTTAGATAGAAATACATTTAACAAAGTAACTTTTTCTAGTGCAACGATAAGGTCGTACAGAATTCTGAGACTAGTACGCCACCTAGAAGAAATCAAGAGTAAATAGTTTTCCCAAAGAAATGAGTGAAGGTCCTCTAGATGGCGGTGGATTTTATCATCTCATCCTATTTTAGAAGTTTCAGCTAAAACGGTTCAAGACCTTGAAAGACTTATTGGTATGTAACATTATGGGAATGTGTACTCGGTCGGTTGCCACGTACGGCTCCGTAAAAGAGCGTCCAACTGAGCGTTTTCCTAGTTTACATAATACAAACTGATATTACACTACTGTAATTTTGCCTCACTACTAAGTTGTTGAAGCCTAGTTCTTTTTATGTAGTAATATGCATTTCCCAATGTAGCCTACCCCTAAGTAACACATACATCTGCATATTGTATAACCTTGGGCAACTTTCCAAGATGCTATCAGTACATTTGTGTAGAATGTCACATTTGACAACATAGCATGTATACAGTGTCAATAAGATGTAAACAGTTGAAGAACTGCTCAGTGCTGAAATTGAGTGGTGCACAAAGTACTTGGTTTCCCTTATTATATTAGTAGGCCTACTACCTACTACCTAGTACCTAGGTGGTCTTGGCATGATTTTACATATTGTGAAGATGTTAACCTTTATACAGTAGCCTACTATATTTCCCTTGCTACATGTATTCCAGTACTTGTCACGTAAATAACAATATGATTATTGTTTTCATACCGGTAATGTAGACTTGACCCAGTTCACGGACTTCCATCAGTTTGTCTACAACAATGTCCTCATGTCCACCATATTTAGAAGGCAGTCTTTGATGTATGGCAATACCTATGTCAGATGACGTCATGTGAATAATATGAAGAATTCTTACTCTTGGCTATTGAAATAAAGAAACCAAATTAATTACATGGCAAATACAGAAACCATACATCAAGGCAAGACTTAAGATGTACATATTTTGAACTCGAGATATAGAGCAGAAAAAGTAAGTGGCCATGTTGGAACTTACCACACTGCATGCACTTTTCTTTTAGGACAGTACTTTTAAAAACGTGCTCGCGAGTAGCATGCTACCATTTATGTTGCTGCAGCAAACAAATCCAATACTTATTTTCCCAGACTCAATTTTTTAAATAACACGAGTAGGCCTACCGAGTAACAACCACTTGACACAACAAACTGTCCAACATGGCACGGTCACAAATAACTTCGCATGGTGAACATCCTGAAACTTCAGACCTTCAGCGTAAGAGCTAGGCCAATGCTGCTTTTAGGTTGAGCGTTGGCAAGTAAAGATTTCTACCCAGCGGCTTTAACCAGACATTGTTGCTCCGTATCATCCACAGAATAGCTTGGGCTCAACTTACGCACCGGCATTGCAGAGTAGCAAACAAATCTCGCAGACTAAAATTCATTTTTTAAATTTTTATCTCACATGGCACATACAACCAAACGTTGGTTGATCGATACACTGCACAACATTAACACTTAGTGGTTAGCAAAATGAATGAAACCTGAACCTAGGCTCCCAGCTCTCCCCGAGATGGGCCAAAGTATAATATCAACTACTGTAGTCCTGAAAGACAACAGAACTAACATACAGCATGTTATTGCATTGTACCAACAAACACAAAGTGAAACTATCTCATTAATTAATAGTACACAGCCTTCTTGTTTTGGCCAATATTTTATTCCCGTCTCTCCGGAATTAAATTATGGGTAAGGAAGTTTCTTGAAGTAGTTCCATATAATGCATGTGATATACAGTACCACACCTTACGTTTTGTTTTCTCTAGTCTATGCTAATTCATAAAGGCATACATACATGAAGGTAAATAGTGTAATGTAACTTCGTTTTAGCTGCTAGCAATTCATCTAGTACGAATCGTGAAACGCGTTAACGAAAGAGTCAGGGCGCGCTTAAGCTGAAATCACATACGAGATATGAGGTTTAGTGATCCGATCCGGTCGGTCTGTCTTTCTGCCTGACTGGCACAAAGGCAACCTTGATGTAAGCCTCTAGACAAAAACATGTCTAGTCATAATAAACCAAGAAAACAATTAGATTGAAAATCTGTTAACTACAAAGACATAAAAGAAAGCAACAAAAAAATCATTTAAGAAAACTCAACAAACTAAACATTAACAACTGAACCTTGCATTTGAATTATTTGTGTTAACATTAGCTTAATAAACAAGATACTACTAATAGTATATAAATCTTACAACACTGTTACTAGTAGTATTTACTTAATTTGTAATACCCATCTAACTGAATAAAGAGTCTAAAAAAACACAAGAAATTGGTGTGTAGTGATATGTTTGCAAATTAGTAGGTACTGTTTGATAATTCTGTAAGTGATTAGTATTACTTTCATTCTGTGCAAGTATGTTGTTGTACTATCATTATTTAAACTAGGAAAACACTACAAGCGATCTGCAGTGTGACGAGTAAACTTGGTATACCATACTGGTCGATACAATATTATGCCACGAGAAAATAATCCTAAACTAAGTAGAATTATAGTTAGTTGTGATAGAATGCCTATTGGCTAGGTTAGTGTTTGTGATTGGGGAAAGAAGAAAGGAGACCAACAGCATACCTTAAACGAGATGAGCAGCTGCGTGAAACTGGCTGGTTAACATATATTTACAAAACGGATACACAAAGTCGTACGTTTCGGCCAACGCGGCCTTGGTAACGTACAACTTTGTGTATCTGTTTTGTAAATTTATGTTAACCAGCCAGTTTCACGCAGCTGCTCATCTCGTTTAAGGTATGCTGTTGGTCTCCTTTCTTCTTTCCTTAACCACTTGAACTATAGTTATTAATTTATAATCAAAAAACAATTACAAAGATTTTTTTAGGAAGCAACCAGTAGGCCCAATTAGATGCCGAATGACAAAAATTGAAATGGCAAACAGAAACATTTACAAGTACCCTACTAGTTTCTTCTTGTGATCATAGTGTTTGTAAAACCCGAACTGGGACTCAAACTAAGGACCAGTCCGTGAAGTCTGCTAATTAACCCTGACAGCTGGTCTCTTTCAATTCCACTAAACCGACGTCTCAGACAGTCTCGGTAGAAACCAGCAGACTGTGGATGGGTCGAGTTAGTCCAACTACATCACAGCCACTGGCTCGGGGAAATAAATGCCTAATACACATTGCTAGGTACTTACAAGTAAAGAACCAAGGAGAAATGTGGCTAAGCTGGAACCTACGCACGCCTCGCGAAACGCACGGAGTCTAGCTAATGACAAACCCAGGCTGGAATATATGATGTAAGTACTAAGTACGTACAGGCTTGATGAATTCACGGGCCGAGTATTGCGGCAACCTCATCATACTGACTTTACATAGTTATCAATATCCTCAATGAATGACTAGTTCTAGTAAGTTCTAGACAACATTTCAAATAAAAATATTCAGATTGAGCTATCAATTATCAACGTATCAGTTATCACATGTATCCAATTGCAAGAAACAACATTGTTATAAATAAAAACAATATAAAGATAACAAAAATACAACTGCAGTTGCTACCTAATTAAGGCTTTTAAAACACCTATATATAATAATAATTTTATACAAATGTATTTTTCCCTGTTTGTATCACTAAAATAATGATAAGTGAAACTGAATCCAAGCTTGCGCAAGTTGGACGGGTGGTGTACCGGGACACGTGACCTGAAGCTGGCTCGTTGTAGGGAGGCAACACAAGTACTAGCTCCATCTAGCACTTTCATTTTAAGATAACGTGAACCAGTTGAAGAATTATGTAGGACCTTTATACATAATTACTACAATCACAAACATGTTACTTCCCCTACGTTTCTATCCCGACTATTGTATTTTAACAAGCTAACTGCTAAAGGGTTGACTCAGCAATTGGATAGAGGGGGTTTTTCAGTGAATCATTTATGTTTTCACATTAAAAAATAAATCTAATTACCGGTATACTTTCAAATATATTATTTTGTCAATGCTGATTGTTCGATCTCGCTTTCAAACTCTTCCACTAAAATTTTGGGACCCTGTAAAATATAAATGGTAAATAAAATGTTTATTCCCAAATATTAATTTAGTAAACAGGATTTGAACCGTGCTTACCTGCGTGTTATATTACATATATCCACTTATATGTATTTCTTTACATCTTCTTTGCCAGCCCGATAGCTTGGTGTCTAAACTGAGGAGAAGACTGAAGAGAAACTATTACTTTGCTTCGTTTCGTTTTTTTTTCTGTTACTTTATTTTAAATGTTTTGACTATATCCATTTATGTACTTTGTACCTGTCAACGGAAATAAATACAAAAGTAAAAATACAAATACTACAAATTCAAACCCACCCAAACTTGTACAGGTGGTTTATCTACCTCGGTAATAAGTTTAAACAAATTATGTTTTATCATCATGCTTCAGCCTTGTACGTATTATACGTTAGTTAGGTGGAAGAGCGAACAGTGTACGCACCTTGCCCTTTTGTATCTGATGTACTATTACAAACACAGTTCACTTCTAACTGCAGAAAACTAAATACCATCTTTGGCTATTTGCTAAAAAGGTCGGTCTCCACTAAACTGGTCAACTAAAACTGTCACTACTAACTAGCCCTGCGTAAGGTACGAGTGTCCCCGGTACAGTTTGCCGCAAAGCTTGGATTCAGTGTTGACGTGTGTCAGAAAACCTCAGTCCCATGTGTGGCCTCTCTTACGAGTGTCTCGTACAGCAGCTGAAGCACTTGTGCTATCTCTTTCCGCCGCTACGTTGCCAAGTGTCCAGCTGGTCTTGCATGGCCCTGACTCGCTCGATCAGGGAGCGCTTCTCCTCGAGCAGCGTTGCCACGTCGTCTTGCGCGGACTCCAGGCAGGCCCGCAACATCTGCGTCTCCTCGGCCGCCTGGCGCAGGCGACGGTTCTCGCAAGACACGCGCTCCAGCACCGCCAGCCGGCGCAACAGCTCACCGTTCTCGGCCCTCAGTCGATCACTGTTGCCTTGCACCACGCCTGCAAACACCGGAGAATCCACAGCCTTCCTTTGCATTTAGCAAGATCATCTAGATCTCCTAGCAGAGATTTCGAGAACCTCTACGCAAGGTTGTTGCATGGGCTACAAATTCGACATTATGTACCGGTAAGAAGAATAAATAGACATGGTAACCTAATTATATTTACATAATTTGTACCATTTTAGTTTTGCCAAGTTCATTTTGTATTATTCATAGGTTCTCCCATTTGAATATTAACCTGCATTTTTTTAATTAGGGCCAAAATGGAAATGGTTGTTGCAATGAACTTATAGCAAAGTGGTGCAATCTAATGGCCCTCGTGTTTCTAGCCTCGACTATTATATCACTAACTTGTGTTCAAAATATGTGTACTAGGAATATTTTACATGCGTGTGGCACTACTCTGCTTCCCACAAACTGTGCCAGTTATAATGAGATGAGAGTAAGACAGAAATATACATCAAGTAACAACCTAGGTCTTGTATTGTACATGCTTGCGGTGAACATAGATTTGAACGTACGTTCACGTGTCACTTTCGTTTTGTGGAAATAGCAGTGATAGCAGTGGCAAGTGCCAATATTCAGATAGTTACGCTGGGCTAGCGAGCTGCGTCCACTCTCACTACTTTCCCTCCCGCATTCCAGACAGCTAAGAAAATCTCCGTAGACTTTGATTACATACTGAGGAGGTGTGGTGGGGGTACCAAGCAAATGGGCTGTTGAATATTGGCACGCAACTCCTTTACTAAATTGTGCAAATGGTTAACTTCAAGTTCAAACATTCCTTACCATAGCTTCCATAGCTGTGAAAAATACTGTAAGATAAATTGATCATTTGTAACTTCTCCATCTTTAATCCTAGGACTATTAATTTAATAGCACCAATTTGCTGTAAATTTAATTTCTATTATTAGGTACCATCAAAATTTAGTAAATATGTGAATTGTAAACTACGACACATGTTTTAATTTCTTATAACTAAACGGGTGTTAAGTATGTATCTTATTCCCATGCAAACATGCCCTCGTACCTTGAGGCTGGATGTGGAACACTCCATCACTAGCCCGTCTAATGTCGAGCCGCTGTACAACCAACGACATGGGGATGGGCCCTGGCGAGGTGATATTGGCTGGAGGACGGTCCTCAATCACACCCACATTGAAGTTCTCCATCTTTATCTCCAGCGGCAACGGTTTCGGTAGGATTTCATCCTCAAATAAATCCGTCAGCCCTACAAGCGAGCTTGCATTCAGTTCCAACGAGACGTCTGATAAGCGTAATTCGGCATTCTCTTCTCCATTATCGAAACGTTGGAAACGCAAACGTACGCTAGGGATCGAGTTTGCGGGCTTTTCGACCCATGCTCGAGACCGGCAGCCGAACTTGCTCTGCCGAAAATGAGTTTCAATTATGAATGATGTCCACTTTTTTAGTATTGGACTCTACTCTAGCTCTAACTACCTGAGAAGAAATGGAATATACCTGCATGGTGGCCTGCCACATTTAACATTCAGGAGAAGAGAAGGCATGCAAAAAATGTACAGAGATAAAAAATGTATGTAGAGACAGTTCATAACAAATGTTTGTGTAAGAGTTTTTATGTGTTTTGAAATTACTTGAAAGGACATCACAATTTGCACCTGCACATTTTATCTGTATAAACTTTACAAACAACGTCAAGGGCTTTCGAACCATGTTTGAACTATGCATAAGTACGAGACAGGTGAAAAATGTCTGTTCAAGTAGCTCCAGTCTTTGTTTGTACGCATGTAATTCCAAAAGCTCCAAAATTTATTAATGCATTAACACAAGATGTAGAGTACCCAGCCAGCTTACCTGGATGCCACAATGTCAGTATTGTGTTAATACCGGCACTGGGCTCTTATGATAACACTGGCATGGCTAACTCAGGTTAAAACACTTGGGCAGCAATGCCAAGGGGGTTTATGACACGTAGGCTTACTTTACACTGGTACTAGAACAAATGGGCATTATTACCCTAATTGCTACACAAGTTATATTCTTGGGGTTATTTCATTGCTTTAAGTTTTAGTTATTTTAATTTATATCGTGCTGGGAAAGAACACTGACGTAACTACCTGCCATTAATATTTTACTGTAAGTAAATTAAATATTTACCTAACAGGTAGACTGCTAATAGATTGATATGTTTGGAGAATACAATTTACTATTTAGTATTTTATTGTCCTTGAACAAAGTGCCATTAACACCATGTATCTGCCTGTACCAATAACTACAGTGTAGTGAAACCCCCGTCTATTGTTTCCCAAACCACCAAGCTGTCGAGACTCGACTAGAAGCTACTGACCGTATGAAAAATGTTACCTCCTAAGCAGAACAAATCACTCCAATCAAAGCTCTACTGGAGTTGAACCGATGGCATGAGAATTGTTATCTGTCAAAGGCAGCAAGAAAATGTATTATTGTCTAAATTATTTGAATTTTATTTATTAATTTAATATGTACCATATTTAGGTCTTGAATGTTGTTTATGATCTCTGACAGACGTCATCGGGGAGGCCGACTCCCCCCCACTTCTTTTCGAGGACCTCCCCGATAGCGACGTGAGAAACCCCCCTTCCCTCTGCCTGTGGCTGGATTATTGGCCTGCATCTTGGGTTGTCCTCCCCTCATTTTCTACGCTGGAGTGACAACAGATGACGCGCACTTAAACCAACTAAACTCAAAACCATCAGCAAATGTTACCGGGTACTCAACACATGGCTCGCTCACTTGTCGTAACAAAGCCTCGCCGACTGGTGTTTTCCTAGCCCGCGTGCAATAGCTGTCGATCACCGATCATATTAATATGTAGTAATTAGGGCTAGGACAATTATTTATTTCAATATTTTTATAAAGTTCTCTAAACCTGTGCTCATGAATATGATCAATTCATCATGAATTGTTCGATTGCGATCTCAAATATATATGTTTTTTTAATAAAATATTTTAACATATTTTATAATATTTGGTTATTAAACACACATTTCTCTAATTCTTGCCATAAGCACATATTCTAACCAAAAAATCAACTATTCTTTACTTTAATAAAATTAAGAACAATAAATTTACTACCCAAACCATTTTCTAAATGTATTTTTTCAAAATTCTAGAAGAAAACAACTCAAAATGCCGTTACCAGATCACAAGTTTTGCAACACATAGCTATGCCAAAGCATATGAAATGTGTCTCTCTCAAAAAGTTAGCTACACAACAGTTACTAAACCTAGGAAACAAGACGAACAGACAAGGACCAGAGTCTTTTCACTGTATAAATGAGCCAACATTATCTGCTTAAAGTTTACAAAGAAACAATGTCTTTAATCTATATCAAATCAATCAAAATTTATTTTTAAGCTTATACTTTTGTATTTTTAAGCACATGTTTTTCGGAGTGTCTCGGGCCAAGCAACCACAGGCTGTACGCCCGCCGAGCTTGTGGACGTAATTAAGTTCTCTGTGTACTTTTGTTAGGTTAGTCTAACTTTCCGCCTAGTTGTAGTACGCCGCACTAGTTCTAGGATATAATCGATAAGAGCGCATCCGAAATCCTTAAGTTATGCGCTCCTTGGCCGTCCGCCGTCGGACGTATTGCACAAACTCAGCTGTACGCCCGACATCCCGTCGGACGTATAGACGTGGCCCATGTTTTTATATTTTTAAGCAAATATAAAAAGTATATTTTGACGATTTTTAACCAATAATTATCAGAGACCTAGTAATAATACTCTAGTATCACATTACATGGAAAGAACATTACCGGTGCCAACTGCATTTAGTTCAAGTACGTGTCTGTTACAAACACAACCCAACTTTCCGCATCAGCAAACATAACATCGATTCATAAAATGAGAAAGTCTCCTCTGGCATGAATTGAGCATAATAATTAAATTAATAATACTACAAGACCAGACCAGCATACATTTTCTCCAAACATATCATTTCCATCTCCCGAGAAGGATAGTATTACCAATCTACCGTAGATAGTAGGTTTGTCATGAGTATTACACGTTGACTGTTTTCGTCCCAACACCCAAAGCAAGCACCTGGCTTAACATACAGGGGACCATGCGTAGGGAGCTATCAGCGTCTGCAAGCACCCCCCCCCCCCCCTCCCCGCTATGCACTGGACTCACTGAGCAAACTTAAAACAGCACATGCCCAAAGCTGATAGGAACATTGAAACAAGTGCTATACAGTTCACATGGAAAGTTGGCTGTGCAATAGAATGCGCACACATAATACGTACGTACGTAGCGGTTAACAATGAGTATTTACCTTGGTTAGCTTTACACGCACACAAGTTAACAAGAAAATAAGCTCTGTATACTTTTCTATACAGTATTGTTAACTACTGTAGTATAGTGTCCACCAAAGTTGTTTAATAAATAACATATTATTCAGTAGCCAGCATAAAGCATAGCCTTAGCAACATGATAATGCCTATGGCTGCTGCCGATAAACAACATTTACATAATCGATTAGATACTGATTGTAAATTTTATTAATAATTTTCAAAACATCTAAAATTATTTTGTAGCAGTGAGTTGATATCTTTGTACTGTATAAGAAATCAACAAAAAGTGACTTTGTGAATTATTTTCCTTCAATCAATCGTTTATTAATACATTTGTTAAGCAAATTAAATTATTAATCGATTATCGATCAAACATACAAACATCAATTAATTAGCCGAATGAAAATTTCAATTATCAATTATTGTAAAAAATAGCATCGACCAGCAACCATAGTAGTAATGCCTATGGTTCAACAAACTATTAATCAAACGTACACAAAAACCCAACCTAATGGTGGGTCAAACTCATTATTTTACTAAGACTTTCTTGTTAAGTAGGTACGTACTTTCTTTCTTATAAGAAAGCATGAAGAGCATTAGGAATGGATGCTTAGCCTATGCTTAAGCATTTTATGTTGTTGGACTTGGAACATTTTAATTACTGTATGTATGTCTATTGAATCACCTGTGAAAGGCATGTTATCATTTTATTCATATAGTAGGCCTAATATTGAAATTCATTTCGAGCACATACAAGCTTAAAGGCGATATCCCAGATAAGTCTGCACTAGCAGAGGGACCGCAGCAATCTCTCCCTCGCTCTATGGCCACCGAATCGTCAAAATATAATAAACCAAAGCCCTTATTCCATTGAGTTTGAACAGTCCATTCAAGCAGTCAGTCAGTCAAATGAACGGGCGTTCACGACTAAAAACTTTTCAAAGTAACATTTTCAGCAACCACTTCAAATGTACATCTTAAATGGGTAGTGCAACTTTTATTATAATATGATAAAATACCATTAATTTTATAGGTTATATTGCATAAGTCATGCTAATTTGAATTTCAGTAATTTGTTACCAGTGCATTCTCTTTACACTTACTTTACATTTACAACAGTATTAAAGTGTTAACATGTAAATGACAGTTTAGTTCAAACATTCTTTTGGTTCCATTGGGCAGTTTCAAAATTTAGTCAGTTTGCATGGATGGGTCTGCAACATATGTTCAACTTCAAACTCAATGTAATACAAACACCGGTACGGGCTTTAGCAACTCTAAAACTGTTTCAAAGAACACCTTTATTTCTAATTTTAAAATATAATTACCTAGTAATTATCAATCCACAACAAAAAAGAGTTTTGAAATCATATTTCTGAAAAGTGAAAACCATTGTTCAGTTAGAATTCTAGCTACGTATGTATGTGGCATTAAACACTTCACTGTTACTGTTAGTGTTAACTTAATGTTAATAATATTAATATACTACGTACTCTTAACTGTATATAAATCATCATGGTATGATCCAAATACGTATATTATTATCGGTTGGGTGAACATTGTTAATTATTGACATAGGCCTACATGCCGTTGTATATTTTTGGCAATGGCAATGTCATCAAACTTGGGCAATCATAAACTAAGAAGAATCAATTCTAATATAGGCTTGTTTTGCTGTAGAAGAGATTGTTAGTCAAATCAAATCACAGATGTTAAAATAAAACCATGTTTTACTCATCCATCCTCCCGTAGAAGTTATCAGTCATCTCATAATATTATATTGTTCATCATCATTCATCATTGTTGTTGTTAGGTATCAATTAGCAAATAAGCAACACTTAGGCAAAGACAAAACAAATAGTATGTGTTTCAATCTGTAGGCTGTATCAGTGAAGGTTGCACCGGCCACCACCGGCCCATCACCACAAAATCAAATCGAAAAAACTACAAAAACTAAAGAAACAAGAGATCTCCAAAACTTAATACAAAGGACAACACTTTGCTAAAGTTAACGTTTTAAAATTTAGATAACTTGATGCTCCTAAACATTGGCATGCATTTATCAAGATTGGCAGAGGAATAAAGGAATGTTAAAAAATGTAGGCTATTTAATTAAGTATTTAAAAAAAATTGCAATCAAATTTATAAGATTATTGTTTTGGAATAATTTTAACTCCCTTGGTTACTTATTTTATATAAAGTATTACTGGTTTTGTGAAAATTGTCAATGTTGGTGTGTGAAAGCCTATGCTTATGCAAGTGCAATCCAACCTGGTACAGCGTACAGAATAATAAAACATGACATGGTACACAAAACAACAGACATGTGTAGTTGGTGTAAGTGTTTGTGTATGTGTGTTGGTGTTGAAATGAATGGCGGTGGCAACTACCTGGAATTCATCCCACGGGATAGCCCCGCACTCGTCGGAACTGATGTCCGAAGACTGGATCTTGAGGATAGAACTAATGCCGAGGGACTGTTGCATCATCTCGACTTGGTGCAGCTTAAACGTGGCCACTGACACCTGGCAAAGTGACATTTCCAATGCTGTTAGAATTAGTTCTACTAGGGAAACGCCCAAGTCGTTCTTAAACGAGTGAGTGAGCCATGTGTTGAGTACCTGATTACATTACTTTTCTACCCCCTTCCTTAGGCCTACCTAGCCTATAGAGGCGCATTATGACCTTACAGTTGACGCGCCCGTCCCCGTATACCAACTAAACTTTAAAAAAACTAATATTTATACGAATATAATTATCAAACTTAAATGCAAATGTTCCCGGGTACTCACCACATGACTCGCTCACTCGTCTAACTACGACTTTGGCGTTTCCCAAGTCTAGTTGGCTAAGGCGCCCTTGTGGCCGAAATGTGAAAGAAGTGGGTTCAATCCCCTGGTCGGGAAAGATTTTGTAATTTCTAGATTGTATTTCAAAAATAATTAAACATGTTTTGAAATGCATATAACGCAGTGTAGTCCATCATCTGTGGCAATAGGCCTACTATGGTAAACATAGCCAGTACGAAATACGTGAAAATATTGCAAGGTTTACTCAATCTACGAGCGGAATTTGGGGGTACCTTGACGTGCAACATTCGACAGACCTTGCATGGGCACGGCATTTCACGGCCAGGCGAATAACAAACAAAAATATCTTTTCAAAATCTAAAACATTGTCGTTAAAATAATTTCTAAACATTGGAAGTCTATTTTTCAGTTTATTATTTCTTGTAGCTTTAAATCGCAATGAATCTTGCTGATTTTGTTAGCAGTTCTCAATAAACTCGTACCGGATGTCTGTTTAAAATTTCAGCGCAATCTGTTCAGCGATTCGGCTGATTTTCAACGTACACACACACACACACACGCACGCACGCAGAAAAACAATAAGGGCCGTTTAAGTCGAATGGAGATCACATACGTTCGCTACGCTCACTCGTTCAACAAAGACAAATTAAATTAATACAACAGGAATTTTTGAAAAAGTTTACGATAAATACAAACTCTTTTTCAATGTTTGTCTGTAGACTACTCAAGTTCACCACTTGCCAAACCAAAAAGTTAACCCAACATCCTAGCTATGTGTAAAAAAGTAAACCCATAATTATAATTCCTGTGGCTACGTAAAAATTTGTCCAGCCCAGGGCCCCTATTCAGTAACTTCACGGGTTCAACTCTGTCACGGGACCGACTCTGTAGTAACAGTAATCGTTCCGGTTGTTGTTGGTCGAGGTCGAAAGGTATGATTTACATGGCAGTGGACAGTCAAATGTGAACAAATGATTCACAGTCAGTTGTCAAATATTCGAAATGACATAGATGTGTGTATTATTTCCAATCGGGGAGAAATTGGATTTAAATGGTATAATTTTATGAAAAAAGGGAACGCACGGGACTCTCAGGGGTAGGCCCTTACTAGAGGTAGGTTTTCTTTGAGCATACTATTGTTATTCGTTTGAGAAAGTTAATAATCTCGTTGTGTTTACGTGTAGGCCAAGGCTTATCATCCACCATTTTATACAAATATAACCGAGTCGGACTCGGTTGTCACGGATTATATCGCAACGATATCGACCTCAACTGGGTCGATCACTTACAACAGAGACGATTACCGTTGGAAACGCCTGGGTCCAACTCCGTCAGAGTTATAGAATCGCAGTCCAGACTACCGTACTTCTTAACTTGACATTCAGCTAGATGTAAGTTGCAAACTCAAGTGATACAATTACTCCAGCTACTGGTATTATGGATCTTACTACAAAAAGTAAAATTTATATTGAGTGTTACGTTGAAGAAGTGTCAAATTGGTAGATAAATATAAATTTAAGAAATATAAATAATAATAAAATAAAAAATTCAGCAGCATTAATAACTTCTTGAAGGTAATAAGTTGGATTCTATCATCTTCATATGCTGCATTTGTTGCTTACTACGCCATGATGCGTATTCTCTTTTATCAGTAGAGACAAGCCTCACTTTCCTCACAGGTTCATACCTACCCCAACACTCAATATTCCAGCCATTTGTGATTCTATCAAAATTACCGGAGTAAGAAATAATATATGATCGTAAATGTTGCTTACAAAATATCTGCGTTGCAAAGATGATCCAGATAGCGCTTTTTTTTTTTTTTTTAGTTGACGATTGATTCGCAAACAGCACTGTACATTTTCATAGCCACAAAAGATCGTAAAGGCAAGCTTCATCATTCAGTAGGGCTTGTATATCTACATTGTTTGATGTGCACACTAGGCCGTTGATTGTCTGTTGTAATATCATCCTAGATCTAGTATAAGTTATAAGTTGTATTTCAGAGTTGTTTGTCTTCGCTGTTGTACGATTTCTCAATTTTGTGGGTCTTGGTGAGTTATAGGAGGGTGTTGTGAACTGGTTAGGCAACTTTAGACTTGAGTACCAGGTTCACGCCTAGGTAGAGTTTATAATTCAAGTTTGAGTGATTTTAGTCTTGATCAGTTGTTTTATTCTTAATTAATATTTTACTTCCAAGTGAGATCAGAAATCGTGTTTCACTTTAATTAGGCGACCCATCGCCGAGTATGTTTTTGTTTATTAAATGGTATTTTTCGAAGTATAACTATTTAGAGAAGTATCCAGGGTTCGATTCCCGCTAAAGTCAGTAGTTTTTTAACTTCTGATTTGGACTTAAGTCCATCAGTTCTTGTCTTAGGAGTTTGTAAACGGTGACTTTGGAGCCGTCCTAGCAACGAAGCACATAGTAAATTCAGAGTTGTTCTGAATCGGCCTTGTTGATTCTGGCGTTGATTCGCGGGTGTTCGCACTGTCCATACCACTGATTGCTATATTTCCTATTAAAAAATATCGATCTTTGGTTGGTTATCGCTCACTCGCCGATTGCGTCGGGGCCTACAGGGTTGGCTTGGTCGCTTTGATTTAAAGTCCTCCACTGAAAATCAGTTATATAACTGAGTGGATAGACTCTAAATACAATTTATTTATTTATTTATTTAAGCTGCTTGGCTTTGGGGAAAGGACTTTATTTCAGGGTTGCCACCAAGAAAAAATAAAAATCCTGTTTGAGCACATCAAAAATCCTTAGAAATCCTTATATGAAACACCCAAATCCTAAAAAATCCTTTTAATGCTTAAATGTACCAATTTTAATACGATATCGATATATCACAATGGAATTTTTTTTTAAAGAGTAGGACTATTTTTAATGATTTGAGGCCAAAAAGGGTTGATATGGTATCACCATAAATGCATTTTTTTAATTTTTACGATCTCACAATCGCGTTTTATGACCCGGCACCTCCACCATAATTCTGCACCAGCCAGGTTAATTTAATTTAGACTACCTACCCGGCACCCCCACCAAAATTCTGAAATTTTGCATTTTTGGTGTAAATTTTCAATTTTGATATTTATACATTGAAAATATTCCCACTTCTTATCAATATCGCATTGAAATATAGATTTTTCGACAAGCCCTAGTTAAAAACGACGTAAAACGAAGAAACAAAAATAAATGGCATTTTTTTTTTAGATCCGTAAATTGGAATAAAAATCTGTCGATCCGTTATGCACCCTCAAAATCCGTTAAAACGGAAATAACGGCAACCCTGCTTATTTGATATTTGTATGTGTTTTTTTCAGTTATTTAGTTTCACACACGCACACGCACACACACACTGACCAGGTCTGTGCGCCGACCCGTGCCCGCCTCCTCGCTGACAGGGCTGTCGCTCGCTGTGTCACAGACACGCACACACACGCGCACACACACTGACCAGGTCTGTGCGCCGACCCGTGCCCGCCTCCTCGCTGACAGGGCTGTCGCTCGCTGTGTCTTCCTCCACGACCTCCTCCGCCTCGTCTATCAGGAACGCAGCGTCGGGATTGGCCGTCGCCAGCTGGGCAAACACAAAGCCGTCGGACGAGACCGAGAGGTCGCTCTTGAGCGATATGTTGTCCATCTCGGGCGGGGGCTCCGGACCGCGGGGGGAGGGGTAGAGGGGGGGAGGCTCGATGCGGGAGAGGGAGGGGGAGTGGGGGAGGGATGTGGATGCGGAGGACTCCACGCCAGAGTGCTCCTCCTTGCCAGGGACCTGGGAGGGCATCACCAGCGTCACCTCGATCTGCGACACCACCGCTCCGATCATCAGCTGAAACACAAGATCAACAACTCACTCCTCCCTTCTCCTCACACTTGTTTTCTCAAAAACTAAACTAGACAATCATTAGAATAATGCAAATTTTGTAGGCACTAAAACCAAATTGTATAAGTAATAGATTAATAGTTAGAGCAGAAAATATTTCCCAATTCTATAATAACCTTGCAGCTGCGTAACCATCGTCAGCCCAAGTGTCACAACCACCACCAAGTCTACCAATGAGTGTACTCACTGGAACGTCCCCAGGGCCCAGGTATTGTTGAAGCTCCGCGGACTTCTCCAGCAACCGAAGTAAGAACAGGTACTGATAGTGGTTGATCTGCGCCGACACCAGGTGCGCCACATGTGCCAGGCACCAGCTGGCAGACAGGCCCTCCGTGTACCACAGGGTCAAAGGAAATGCGTCCAAAAGAGGTACCGGTCTGGAAAAGGAAAACATGATCCCAACTGTTGATGTCCATCCTTGGATATAATTATTTAAAGCTAAATATTCCGTAAAGACGAGCCACTTTTCCCTGCAGAGATTTACAGATGGTGCCAACTCTGGTTAACCTAATTAAATTATGTTTGAGGATGCCAGCTAAAAAAACTATATCCAAAACTACTCACGTGTCAGCTAATGTCTAGCACAAATACAAATAGTATTGCGGATCCTAACATAACTTGGACCTCGAGGTGGTACAGCAGGAATGTTGCAACTGGAACTTGGTTAGTTTTCTTATTCTACGATTGGCATTCAGAAGTGCCTACTTACAGAATACTTGATAAGTTGATATACATGGCGGTAAATAGTGGTGCATATAGGACTATCCCCACGTTGCTGTCATTGCGAGTCTTTACTGCTTTAAGTTCAAGTTTAACTGTTGTTATTGTTCAATGAATTGTTTATATATCCTTGACCAAGTTATCAAAGGTCTTAATAGACAATTTTCAAAATCACCAGCGCCCTCTATATTTACACGCTTTCCATTACAGCCAGTGCAGACTGCCACGCGCCCAAGCATATGGCTTTTAGCGTGTAAATGCCCTTTCTCTCGTAATGCTTTGCAATGGAGAGTGCATGCGCAGTTCGTTCTGAAAATTGTCAATTATTTATTACGTGGCAGTTTAGAAGTTATTTGAGATGCTTCAAATGAACTTGATCCTTTGGAAGACACAATAGTCGCAGAGGCACGACACCGCACCACAGGTAGTCCACCCCTCTGGCTGGTTGTGTCTGTGGAAATAGCCACGTGACGGTTGGTCTACATATAATAATAACAAAACATGGATATGCAAAACCCAATCGTCTAAAAAAACAAATTTGCGATTTTTCGCGATTCAACAAAAATTGTCAAAACGTTTAAAAAATAAAAAAACACAACAAAATTTCGTAGCATGTTATTTTGCGATACTTATTTTTGCGTGAAGACTTGATACGCGCGTTAATTTAAATGGGGTATATTCGTGAAGCCCGTGAATCACATCGTTTACGCCGCTTACCGAGCGTTGAAATTAGGTTCTGACGACCTACAGCTAGAACTGGTACGGCAGGTCCAATAGTTTAATTTACACTAAAAGGTCCAATTTCGATTAATTGTTTTGACGAGTTTGATGAATAATTCGTTCGTATTTCAGCGCCTATACACGAAATTCGAAATCCGTTTTCAAAATGTGTTTTTCCATCACTATGATTAATTCGTCGACATATTAATTTTGGCAATAAAAAACATAAAAAAATTCGCGAATTTCGTTATCACCATTCCGTCTCTTTACATACTAATAACACATAAAAGACATGGGGCAAAACTCAACGATAACGATCCAAAAGTCGATAAACAAATTATGTACAAGGATAAACATCACCATTCTGGATATACACAGCAAAATTTATTGTGATTGATTGCAAAATGTTTAGATAGGCCTAGGCCCAATTTAAAAAGAACAAACACACATTTTCAGTTAGAATTGTGGCCCACGGTCCTCGTGCGAATTTGATTATAATATGCGTAGTATTGAACTTCTGTACCCAATGCTGTTAAACAACTTTTAAAAATGTGGGAATATCATGCTCGCAAATCACATTCTTGTTTACTTTGCTCTTGTTCTTTTTCCAGGTTGAAAGTTGAAAGTTTACTTGACGTCCATTTTACATGTTGCTTTGTACTAGGTTACGGTCTAGGGGTAACAAGAAGTATTATTTAACCAAATAAGGAAAAAACACATTTTATACTTTTAACTTTAGATGTTTTCAGATAAAACTAAATACATTTTCATCCATTTCAAACTCTGCCTATAAACAAAAAACACCTTCATTTTAAACCTAACAATCATTCGTTATTTCTCAATTTCATTAATCGGGAAACACTCCCGTAGGTGTATTTGATTTTATAGAAATCAATCCAGAAATTAAAAAAATCCATCCCAGCGGGGTATCGAATCATTCCTTGTTGCTAGTCATTCCACGGCCTCCTCGATGATCCATACATACATACATAGTCTCTCGGAATGTAGCTCTTCAACACACCATGGACACAGTGTCCAAGGTTGCCAACATATGTGCAAGGTTGCTAGCTTGCAACCTAACATAACAACTTATAAGATTTAAAACTTTGTGCAGTCACCTGGAGCATGCTGGAGCCCCTATGAACTCTGCCCACACGGGTTCCAGGCTGATACACCAGACGTCCCGCGCTTCCGACCACAGGAAGTTGTTGGTGACTATAGGCGGGAGGACGCTAGGAACATCGCGCACGCAGTCAGTCCCTGGAGACAACAACAGGGGCTGATAAAGATCAGATTTTCATAACAAATTAGCAAGGTTTTTAAGTACCGGTAAGTTTTTTACTAGCAGTAAGTTTTTTTTAGAAATTGTGCCAAAAAATGGATGCTTTTATTTTTAGTTATCATTAAACAAACCATTACTTGACAAATAAATAAATGATCGGAGTGGCAGGTTCCATAATAAAACATTCCCTTGATTTAAGGTCAAAGGACATATCATCTACAAGTACCAACTAGACTAGGCACGCAAGCAGTAGGTACTCACCGGCCGCATGCCTCAACAACTTGTCGGTGACTAGGGGAATGTCGGTGGTCTTGCCAGGAAAGGCGGTCGTGTGGAACAGCGCGGACATCTGGCAAGTGTCCATGCATCGTGCCAGCTCGGCCAGGGAACATCGCGACTCTTGGGCCGAGCGGACGTTTGATATGATCGCTCGACTCACTTGGACTTGTAGCGAGCGCGGGCGGTCTCGCTGGTTCTCGTACTCTACGCTACTCGAGAATATCACCTGTAACGACACAACCGACCGGGGGACATTCATAAGACTGTGATATGTTTACTTATTAGGCCTACTGAAAACTCTACGCTACTCGAGAATATCACCTGTAACGACACAACCGCA
This sequence comes from Sweltsa coloradensis, assembly GCA_024449915.1. Classification (NCBI taxonomy): domain Eukaryota; kingdom Metazoa; phylum Arthropoda; class Insecta; order Plecoptera; family Chloroperlidae; genus Sweltsa; species Sweltsa coloradensis. The sequence continues at coordinate 199,092 of JAMZAV010000382.1, forward strand.
CCTCAGTCGTCGGGGGACATTCATAAGTTTTTTGTTTGTTTATTTGGATTAAGGACGCGTCAACCGTTAGGTCATAATGCACCACTCTAGCCGAGAGGGGGGGGGGGAGAGGAGGAGGGGCCCATGCTGGTCAGAACCAGTCACGGGTAAGGGGAGGTAAGGGGGTTTCTCACGTCGCGGTCGTCATAGTCTTTGTCATCGTTCGTTGTGTCATTGTCATCGTCGCCGGGGGGTCGTCAAGGGAAGGGGACAAGGTCCCCGACGACGATTGCCAGAGCTCGCCTCTAGTTTTGGGGAGTAAGATACTCCGCTCTTTCTAGCTGATGTTTGCAAGGTGGACTTTTTCTCTTGAATCACCTTTTACGATTAGCAGAGCCGTGCTCTGGGCCAATTCTACCCCGGGCTCAGACGTAAGTACTGTGATACGTTTACTTATAGACCTACTGAACTTCAGAAGTAATAAAATAAATAAGTGTTAGTTGACTCATTAAAGGAGGTAGCCTATAACAATGTATAACTGCATGTGTATGTGAACGTAATTACATAACTGTACTGGTAACACTGCAGTTAAACAATTACCGCCGTTACTAGTTAGTTATCAAAAATGTTGTGACGTTACAATTAAAGTGTTTCGTTACCATACCAAAAAAAACGTTGTAACATAGTAGTACTCACCCTTGGCATGATTGCTTCCATGTACACATCGACATACGAGGGAGGAGCTTTACTGTTTGGCCGGGACTGACCCATGTTGAGGAGGAACGCATACAACCACAGAACGCTGCACACATCAACGTTCAGTTGGACAGGGTTCACGTGTGCGTGGAACTTTGGGGGTGGAACTGAAACCAAAACATGGATCCTTTAGCTACGTGCGGCCTTATCCTTCTTTACTATCTAGTCCACATGCACAACTGAAAGCTGTCTAAAGAAATTAAAAGAAGAAGAATATTTACTCAATTGCAAGAAGACACTGAATGCAAGCCTAATGTTAATTTTACTGAGAGATTCTATTATAGTTAACAAATCATTATACAATTTACATCAGAGCCTTTCCAAGACTTTTCCCTGGGTAAATGAAACCGATAATTATTACAATATGTGGATCTGCCGTTCAAGACATACGTTTGGTTATTCACAAAATGCCATTATTTGACATTGTAGGCTGGCTCCGTTGGCCTAGCTAAAATAACAAATGTATGGCTACATTTATGCTTAAGTTTCCGCGTTCTGTGTGACCTAAGGTGCTAAGCAGACGGGATCTATTAACATCCGACAGCCAGGGACAAGCTATCTCATAAATAGAAGACTGTCTGTTATTGTTATCCAAAGTTAATAGAATCGTAATGAGCAGGGGCAGAGCAGGTGTATGGCAAAAACAAATTTTCACCGCTAAAAACCGTAAATTATAAATAATTTTCACAATTCACAGCTTTTGGACAGAACAAATCCAAAGATATGCAAGTAAGTTCCATTCCAAACACATGCCTCTGAATTCTCAAAACTACATTTTATTGCAATCTGAAATTCTTTTACAAGGTCCAACACCAAAAATTACAAAAACAATACTAGGGAGAGGGAGATAATAAAGCTTTCAACTTAAATGTTGAATTATTTTTACCGCCAATTCACCGCTTTTGTGCATGATAGAAACGAAAATTTACTTTTATTTTCACCCCAAATACCTGCCTCTGGTAATGAGCAAGGCAGTTTGAGTTTGGACATAAAGTTCACATTTTATCAATAACATTTAGCTTAACAACGGGTTACTTACTACATTGTCAACTGCAGCCAAATAAGTTAGTCAGTTTTACAGGAGAAAAAAATAAATATCGCAATACAGATATCTGCTTCTGTGAAACGATATTGTGATACGATTTTGATGAACTAACACCGATATCAATATTGAAAAATATATCGATGCACACCACTAGAAAACAGAAACAAATTTCGACTTAAATACATAATAATATTAAATTGGTTTATCATCAGATGTTAATGTTTGTTGCGTGTGTGTAATGCATTGTTGCTAGGCAGACTTCAGGGATGAAGATAAACAACTCACGTGGAAATGGTACATCTCCAGGATAATAGAAGTAGGTAAACTCGGCATGAACAATTGTTATCTCTTCTGGCAGAGAGAACCTCTCGCGATCTCCTGAAAATAAGTACCGGTAACATTGTAGCAATCGTTGATCAAACTGACAGGGATACCAAAATGATTGATATTGATTCTTGCTCAATGAAATTAACTTATTACAATTACAATACATACATTACATGCACATTGTCAACAGCAAATTAAATCACCGTCACTATAGGTACAGTACTACTTTACATTCCGTTACTCACATGGGCAAAAATACACATGGTAAGAAGAACGTGCTTACCTTTATGTTTTTTCCTAGATTGTGCTAAACAGAGAAACAGCTAATACTTAACAGCCATCAGAGCAACCATTTATTTGTAAAATGGGTAGTGCTGTGCATGACACTTTCAGAATATTATCAGAAATCATTCAAACCATATTAGAATTTCTATAAATATGTTGCACTTTAAATTCACGATATTCATAATTATTGCAATACAAGTAGAATCTGCTTTTAACTCTGCCACTACTATGTACTATAATACTAAAAAACACAAGGAATTATTGATAGGCCCTAGATATCCCTTCCATGCATTGTTGATTTGATTGAATATTGCTTAACGTCTCATATTTATGCACTTTGGCTAATCGAGACGATGAGTGGTGATAGATGAGGATGAAGTATGAACAGAAGGGAGGAGGGGAAACCCGGTACCGGCACGTAGCCTACTCCTTTCGAAAAGTACCAAGGGGACCAACGGCTTAACGTCCCATCCGACAGGACGGTGTAACTTTGACAGTCATATAGGTTCCTCCACTAACCCGGACTGCCGAGCAGACGTCAAGGAGAACAAAGCCGTTACACTAGCTTTCGAACCCTCCATCTGCTCTAACCAGCGGTAAACGTGAGTTTCAGGGTAGAGCGGTCACCCACTCTACCCATGACCACGCCCGATTCTGCTTAACTTCGGTGTTCGAGTGGGAACCGGTTAAACGAGCTCGGCTAAACCGCTGGCTTGCATTGTTGTTGTTGTTGTTGTTGTTGTTTAACTTGATACTAGACTGGCACATTTTACTAAGTTTTTCTATACTTCTTGATACATGAATAAAGATGTGCTTGGAAGCAGACACAAAAAACACTTGCAAAATGCAAGATTTTAATCCACACTTTGTGCATTTTATTCAGAGGAGAGATGGCTCTCCTCTCCTACTCCTACCCAATACGATGAAGGTAGTTTAATTAGAACCAGCAATACGTCGTCGTAAGCATACTTCAAGGGAACACAAGATAGCAGTTAAAACAACAATAAAATCAGTAGTTAAATTTAGCGTAAAAGGTAGGACAGAGCTCTACTAATTTAAAGTTGCTTACCTTATTTCTCAATATCATTCATAGGAGAACACACCCTTTGAGTGTAGTGTACTAAGTGATTAAATATAGAAATCAATCCAGAAACTAAAAGAACCACCGCAGCAGGGTATCGAATACCGGTCTCCGGGAGCTTTACCCCTAACATCCAAGATGGATATTTTATTTTCCTTTCTAGATTGATTTCCTCATTATTACTTACCATAATTCACAACAACGTAGGTAATATATCTTATCTTCCTAGAATGAACCCAGATAAAATGTAATGTAAAAACATCAGTTTCACACGTGAATGCTTTGGTTGGCAACACTTTGCAAACAAGAAACTGAAGTTTGATTTCGGAGGGAAAGTGGTGTCCACAAAGACCCACACGACGTGGTCTGATACAAACCTGATAGAAAAGGTGCAGGTGCATGCTTGGTGGTGCTAATTTGGTAGAGGGTGAAGTCTTGAACTCGTATGATAATGGAGCAGGACATTAGTTTGGCCAGCTGCGCAGTGGCCTTCGTACGGGTCGGGTGGTCGCACAGGGAGAGCAGTCTACAACAACAACAATCAGTCAGATCACACTCCGCATTCTCACCACCAGGAGGCCTGACAATATTACAACAACAACAATCAGTCAGATCACACTCCGCATTCTGACCAGCCTGACAAGATTTTACCACTGCCGTCTGGATGTATGTAAGATACAAAATAGCTGCTTGTCGTGGCTCAACAAAATTTGGTCATGACTTTCAGTGAACTTTCAGTCGGTAAAGAAGTTCATGCCCCCCTTAACTAACACCATCTATGGTTCAAATCTGGAACTAGATCTGTGAAACTTCCTTTCCCTACCTGAGTTTGTTGTCATAATTCATGGAAAATAAACAATTCCTTAATATAAAACGTTCTAACTAAATAAAAATATAATTATCACCTTTATTATTCATTAATTAAAAGCCCGGCCATAAGTCCCAATCCTAAACCTGAAATAAATCTACTTCCGCCCCCCTTAACTAGCCCTATCTAGCGGCAGACCGACAAAGCTCTATTCCTTTTGCATGTCAATCATTTAACATGGGGAAATCCGAGCCACGACAAGCAGCTCATTTGTATCTTACATACATCCAGACGGCGGTGGATTTTACTTTACTAGATTCATTCCTATAGTCAAAGCTGATAGGCCTAGAGAATAAAGAGTGATACAGTAGCAAAAGTTCAATGCCCGGCCCAGCAGACGACTTGCGGCACGGAATCAGGTGGCCTTCTTAGCAGTCTGTTAGCGGACAGTGGACACTAAACAATGTTTTTGTTTTTGTTTTGATTCACGTCCATTTGCCTAGTATTTGAATTGTCTAAAAATTGTAAAAAAAACTGGATCCTTCTCATCTTCTCCGATATCTCAGTGCCCTTTAAAGCCAAGCCATGGTGCTCTAGTACCCTCAGGCACCTTATACAGCAAGCAGGCGTGGCGTTTTCGAGGTGACTATTGATTTAATTTAAATGAAATACTTCAACTTCATATCCAAATTTCCTTTTGTCAAGGATGTGGTTATGGGATTGGGCAGTGTAAGGTATAGGCCTAAGGGGGGTAAAATACACAGATGGGCTTGGCCCTACTTTTAGATTTCAATGCTTTTGAGTTTTGAGTGTGAGGCTTGGCTGTCTTTCTACAAGTTTTTTGTATTTTATGTAGAAAGAATGCCAATCGGCTGGAATACACTGGTGTAAGATAGGATCCAACAGCTTCCCTTCGAAAAGTGATGGTGGCTGTTGAGTTTATTGAAAAATATAGCAACACAAACATATACAAAACAGAAAAATACGATACGTTTCGACACGAGGTCTTGTTCACTCAAGAGAGAAAGGAGAATGGTAACTGATTGCAACAATCAAAAAACAAAACAAAAAAAACAAAAATACAAAAAGGTGGCTAAAAATATAAACAAAGTCAGAGAATATGGACAAATTTACATGGCGCTGTAGGTGGGTGTGGCTGTGACAGGTAGGGCAAGCCAGGGGAACTCAGAAGATGGGAGTTAGCACATCAGTGCACCCAATCCAGACTGCCACCTAACCTGAATATCCGCTAGACTCCTCCCCTACCTGTCACAGCCACACCCACCTACAGTGCCTTGTAAATTTGTCCATATTCTCTGACTTTGTTTATATTTTTAGCCACCTTTTTTTTTTTTTTTTTTTTTTTTGTTTTTTGATTGTTGCAATCAGTACCATTCTCCTTTCTTCATTTCCAACTCTTCGTTGGGTCGGCATTGAAGACAGGCCTCACCATCTTCTTCTCTTCTGCCACCAGCCGTCCCTTTATATAACCATGCCAGTAGGTACCTACAAATAATGTATATGCTTAGGCCTACAATTACCGGATCAATGTTTTAATGAAAAAAATTATAACCAGTTATAACTATTAACTACACTAAATACTGACAACTGGCCACCTCTGCAAGGTAACCATTGCTAACAGGGCGACCGTAGCTGCGCGCGCATGAGGGTACCGAGTCTCGCTACTGTATGACTCTTTAGTCTTTATACCATGCTAGCAATCATGTACCACTCCCATGTGCCAGGGTACTCACCGGCTCCTGAATGCAGACAGGGAGGAGGACAGCCACTGAGTGTGAGGCGAGCTAGCCTCTCTGTACTTGGGCCAGTGCGTGCGGTCACCTGAGGCGCAGTGATACGGGTAGAAGTCCACCTGCAGGTGTTGGATCGACACCTGCAGTGCTGCACCGGCCCGGAGCTCGGGGTGCGTGGAGCGCCCGGCTGCAGAACAACAGAACAATGTCTGTGTTCATTTCATCAGTTATGTGTGTATTCAAGAGGTGAAAGTCTGTGCGCCCAGATGGGCAAAAGGAATAAAGACCATATTTTCTAACGACTGTTAGTCGAAATTTTTGTTGTCAACACAGGAAAAATAGGACAAGAGAGAACCTTACGCGTTCGTGATTTTGTTTTAGCAAGGCCTAGTAACGGTTATACATTTTGGAAGTTGACAGTTTTAGATGTTCTATGAATGTTCCACCATGCATTCACTAACTCAGAAGGATATTTATCACACAAAATTAGGCAGCCCCAAAACAAACAAGGTCACACTCACCTCCCGGATCATCGCACAAGTGAAGGTCGATCCTACGGGACAGGAAGTGGTACGAGGTCCCCACCACATCGTAACAAGCACATCACCACCTCACCTCCCGGAACATCGCACAAGTGAAGGTCGATCCTACGGGACAGGAAGTGGTACGAGGTCTCCACCACATCGTAACAATGTCACACTCACCTCCCGGATCATCGCACAAGTGAAGGTCGATCCTACGGGACAGGAAGTGGTACGAGGTCTCCACCACATCGTAACAAGGTCACACTCACCTCCCGGATCATCGCACAAGTGAAGGTCGATCCTACGGACAGGAAGTGGTACGAGGTCTCCACCACATCGTAACAAGGTCACACTCACCTCCCGGATCATCGCACAAGTGAAGGTCGATCCTACGGGACAGGAAGTGGTACGAGGTCTCCACCACATCGTAACAAGGTCACACTCACCTCCCGGATCATCGCACAAGTGAAGGTCGATCCTACGGGACAGGAAGTGGTACGAGGTCTCCACCACATCGTAACAAGGTCACACTCACCTCCCGGATCATCGCACAAGTGAAGGTCGATCCTACGGGACAGGAAGTGGTACGAGGTCTCCACCACATCGTAACAAGGTCACACTCACCTCCCGGATCATCGCACAAGTGAAGGTCGATCCTACGGGACAGGAAGTGGTACGAGGTCTCCACCACATCGTAACAAGGTCACACTCACCTCCCGGATCATCGCACAAGTGAAGGTCGATCCTACGGGACAGGAAGTGGTACGAGGTCTCCACCACATCGTAACAAGGTCACACTCACCTCCCGGATCATCGCACAAGTGAAGGTCGATCCTACGGGACAGGAAGTGGTACGAGGTCTCCACCACATCGTAACAAGGTCACACTCACCTCCCGGATCATCGCACAAGTGAAGGTCGATCCTACGGGACAGGAAGTGGTACGAGGTCTCCACCACATCGTAACAAGGTCACACTCACCTCCCGGATCATCGCACAAGTGAAGGTCGATCCTACGGGACAGGAAGTGGTACGAGGTCTCCACCACATCGTAACAAGGTCACACTCACCTCCCGGATCATCGCACAAGTGAAGGTCGATCCTACGGGACAGGAAGTGGTACGAGGTCTCCACCACATCGTAACAAGGTCACACTCACCTCCCGGATCATCGCACAAGTGAAGGTCGATCCTACGGGACAGGAAGTGGTACGAGGTCTCCACCACATCGTAACGCCCAAAGATCTTGGACATGGCACTCTGCTGCGGCTCCTGCGTTCGGTTCTCTGGCGTCGCCGTGGTAACCTTCCAAAGAAAACATGAACGTTACCTATATAGGACTACATGTACGAATGGAGTCAGGAGTATTGTGTTCTAAATTACGACTGGATTATGACTTACAGAAGCACTAACAAGGCCCTACAGTAATCTCTCATAGTGAATAACAGTGCCTATGTGTTGGGAAACAATAAATGGTGGAGCAAAGGATAAGGCTTTTTTACAAAAGGTTCACCTGTCGGTACTGTTGATATTGTATGCACCCATCATGTTAGTAGTTTTAAATCTAGGCTATAAAAAGCAAGGCTGAAATGCACACCAATAATTAGTCAATTACAAACTAGTACTCCTAAACACATCATGTTCTGAGACTTTGGTGCAACTTGATTACTGACTTTCATATTAAACTTAAAGTATTGTTCAATTGTGTAGCCTACATTGACACTTATTAGCTGCAAAATTAAGTATACATAGTAGTATGTGGTGAGACAATAGAAGAAGTGCAAGAAGAATTGGCTGAGTGGAACAAGGCAACAGAAAGATATGATATGAAAATTAGTAAACAAAAGAGCAAAGTGGTAATCATGACAAAGAAACACAAACCTAGAGATAACAAACTTTTGGTGAGGGGCAAAGAGTTGACAACAAAAGAAGATTTCAACTAGTGTACCTAGGAAGTGTGCTATCTACAAATGCAAAAATAGATGCAGAAGTTATGAGAAGAATTACATCGGAGAAGGGCTTCTACCAATCAGTCAGGAAGCTACTTTGGAAAGAAGAAATCCCAAGGAAATGTAAACTTTTAATCCATAAGCTATATTTTTTACCAATACTGACATATGCCACAGTGACATGGACCTTGAGACACAAAGCAGAAAGACGGATTATGGCAGCAGAAATGAAATTCTTGAAGAGTGTATGGGGGTGACAAAAAAACGACAAGATCAGGAGTGGAGTGTTATAAGGGAAAAACTAGGTGTTGAAAGTGTGCTAATAAGGTTGGAGAGAGAACGTCTACGTTGGTTTGGGCACATGAAAAGAATAGATCCGGCTAGGATACCAAGAAGAGAGTTTGAAAAACAAGAAGGGTTTAAGAAGAAAGTGGGCAGACCGAGAGATTAGTGGTTGGAGCAGATTAAAGACAGTGTTGAGAAGAGAGGAATGGCATGGAACGAAGTGGAAGCAGAAAGACTGTGGGAAAACCGGGAGAGATGGAGGGAGCTATTAAACAGACCTCAGGTAGTGGAGGAGGCGAGCGAGGAAGAAACTGAGGACGTGGTTGTGTCAGGCCTGGCTAGCCGGCAACGAAGATGTTAGCCCAAGAAACGGAGTAGTGTGATACTGCTGCCCCCAACCCGATTTAATGTTGGAAAAGGGGTCAAGATATATCTATAATTCTAAAATTATTGAGATTTTACAAGGGTTTGAGAGCCAAGTAGTCTATAGATACTTAAAAATACTAGACGTTCCTATTTGCCTAATTATAATATGTAGGTAGGTAGTGAGCTTTCTGAAAAAGGTTTAATATTATATTACACATTAATTAATGTTACAAATATTCGTAATAATTTGGTATTTGTCATATTTTTATGAATAGAATTATTTTGGTATGACTTGATAGGCTAATAACTAGGGTGACAATAATTATAAAGCAAAAACTGGGACACATGGACTTTCAACTTGTATGGACTTGCGTGGGCCACAAGGGGTCTGGGGCGGAAAATTTTTGGGGCAATTTTTCCCTCAAGATAGCCTGTAGTGAGATCTGAGACAGGTTGGGTTGGGGGCTGGCCTTTGCCTTGGGGGTGCGGCGCAAGTAAAAGAGGCAGATTCCAGGAAACGATTAGTAGACGCAATGATGTTGAAAACTTCAATGTGAGGACGCGTCGTATTGGTATTACCACCAACGGCAACACCATTTTAATATTTCAAAATAAATCAAGATTGTTTTTGGACCCTTCGCGCCTCTAGCCAACAATGCACACCATGCGAAAAATTTGTCAGGTATTTTTGCCTTCAAGATAGTCTTTAGAGCAATTTGGCAAGGATGACACTATACTACTAATTGCAATAATTACTGCTGACTACTCAGCGCTAGCCGCCTACGAGCCGGCAGCCCCCACCCCTGCCCCCTCAAGCCGAGACAAGTCCAAACATCATTGTAGGCTTATCGAAGGTCACTGCCAGAGAGAGTTGTATTTTGTAGTGTTAATAGTGAATATTATTTTATACTAGGAAAACGCTAAAGTCCCGTCGCGTTGTTGAGCGAGCACCGGTACGTGCAACACGACCCGAGTACGACATTCCCATAATGTTACATACCAAAGTCTTTAAGGTCTTGACCGATTTAGCTAAAAATTTCTAAAATAGGAGAGAATGGATCAAATCCACCGCCATCTAGAGGACCTTGACATCATTTCTTTGGGAAAACTATTTTAACTCTTTGATAACAAATACGTAATACACTCCTTCCTCGATAGTATTTTTATTACTTCTAGGTGGCAGTGCATAGTGAGACTTTTCGTTGCCATGGTAACATTACTTTTGTTAAAATGTTATTACTATCTACACTACTTAAGGTCTTACCCGATTTAACGATCGGAACATTTTTATTCTTTTATTTTTTTATTTTATTTTTTATTTTTTATAACCAACGATAGGATTTTGTTCAAAAACTATACAGCAACCCGCATAGGTGGTATGTACATGTGTGCAAAATTTCAGGTCGATCAGAGAAACGGTGCGACCTGTACCGAAGCAGTAACAGAAAAAAAAAAAAAAAACAGACATTCGAGCTATAAGAGTCAAGTGGAGACGCTCGCTCAATTAACTAGGGTAGACCTAGTAATTGGCTTTCATTTGAAAAATTATTATTGTTTTTTAATATAAATTTAAATGGCTCAAGATTATAGCCATGTGTATTTGTTTTTAAACAAAAACTTACCTGCAGTTTGCGTGCCGCTTTCTCGACCCTTGCCAACTCTGTAGCTTTCTGTATGAGACCGCCCAGTGAATCGAGGAAGTGCAAGGCCGCTTGAAGTTGAGAATCGGTCAGGACCCACAGGAGGTCGTCGAGAATCAAGACGAGTCGAGACCCGAGGACAAAGCAATCTATGGACAAGGCAGAACCCTAGTACGTTGCATGGAGCATTATCTAGCACACGGAGTCCATTCAAGATGAAATCGTTTAGGTACATAATAAAAGGATCGGAGGGGGGTGGGGGGAGGGGGTCATTCTTAACAGAACAGTTGGCCCCTACTCTTAGACAGTCCACTATTTATAGCCATCTGCAATGACACAAAACCATGACCCACAAGTTATAAGTGTCTGTAATATAAGGTAAGTAAAACTATTATTTTTTTACGGGACCTACTCTAGAAAACTTACCCTATGCCAAGGTAACCCCAACTAAAAAAGAAAAGAAATTTAAAAATGCCATTTCTTTATAGCAATAGGCCTAGGTACTAATAAATAAAATAATAATCATCATAACAGAACATTTCAAACTACGTATGTCGGGTTGAGTGGTGGTTTTCCACCATTATCTAGGGCATGAAACTGTAGATACTAAGCTTGCCAGACTCAGTGTTTCTTCCTCATCATCTAACTCCTTCTTCTCCACCAATTTACTCCACTCTCTTCTGTCCTCTCACAGCTTTACTAAATTGCCACATGCCCCCACACTTCATCCCGTTTTCCAACGTCTTCTTGGATTAATCTTTCCCATTTCTCTCTTGGCCTTCCTACTCTTCTTTTCCCCTCCTCTGCCACTTCAAATTCTCGTCTTGGAATCCTATCTCTTCCCATCCTTTTCATATGTCCAAACCATTTTAGACTTTCTCTTCCTAGCTTAAACCTCAATCTCTCCAGTCCCAGTTCTTTTCTGAATACATTACTTCTTATCTTGTCCATCTATGTAACTCCCTTGACGCTTCTTAAAAACTTCATTTCTGCTGCTTCCAGCTGACTGACTCTCTTCCTTTGTTCCCACTGCCCATGTTACTGCCCCATATGTTAGTATAGGTACAAAATATGCCTTGTACAACAAAATTTTACATTTTTGTGGGAACAACTCATTCCAGAGTACCTACCTAGCTTTCTCACCAATTGGTAAAACCCTTCTGCTTTTTGCACTCTAGAATATGACACTTCCCTACACACTTTTGCATCAATTTTGCATGCATAAATAATAAATATTCTTTACCAGTTGTAAATGTCTAATAATATACTTTGTTTTTTTTCTAATAGGCCTACCTATATTACCCACTAAAGTTTAATTTTTCTTATAACTGATTGTGACAGATCTTTGGCCCTGATTATTCTAGTAAATGATGACAAACTGTCAAATCATTGTTTGAATCTTTAGCTACTAACCATATCAATACTACAACCAAATGAAGAAATAACGTATTTATACTCGTGAATCAAAGACGACCTTGAATGTAAGGTAACCTAACCTCGGACACTCATGAAGCTTAACGACTTTCCCTGTGCTCAAACTGATACAATTGCATTGTAATTTGTAAGTGTACAAATTTAAGACAACCACCACATTATTTTACTTTCAAAATTGTAATTTTTAAAATCAACAGTCTTTGACTCCGGTAGGCCTACATAGTACGTTACTACTGGACCTTGATTCTATAACTCTGACCGAGTTGGACCCGGGCGTTTTCTACCGTAGACTTGTATAGTACGATACTACTGGACCCTGATTCTATAACTCTGACCGAGTTGGACCCGGGCGTTTTCTGCCGTAATCGACTCGGCTGTTAGTGATCGACCCGGTTGAGGTCGATATCGTTGCGATATAATCCGTGACAACCGAGTCCGACTCGGTCGTTAGCCAAAATTTGTTTATGTTTGATTAGTAAAAATGGTGGATGATAAGCCTTGGCCTACACGTAAACACAACAACATTATTAACTTTCTCAAACGAATAACAATAGTATGCTCAAAGAAAACCTACCTTTAGTAAGGGCCTACCCCTAAAAGTCCCGCACGTTCCCTTTTTTCATGAAATTATACCATTTAAATCCAATTTCTCCCCGATTGGAAATAATACACACATCTATGTCATTTCGAATATTTGACAACTGACTGCGGATCATTTGTTCACATTTGACCGTCCACTGCCATGTAAATCATACCTTTCGACCTCGACCAACAACAACCGGAATGATTACTGTTACTCCCGAGTCGGTCCCGTGGCCGAGTTGAACCCGTGAAGTTACTGAATAGGGGCCCAGAGTTGCAGTGTTCTTATGTATAGCCATAAGGTTGAATATTTTTATATTATTTGCCTAAGACTTGTATGTGACTATACATGGTTAGTAGAATGACCAGTTGCATAATCTCGGTAGGGTTCATGGGAGCATGGCTCTTGACGTAAAACTTTCACTGGCTTACTAGCATACCATACAGAACTGCAGGAAAAAGCTGATAACAAAACAGTTATCAACTAAAAGCGTAAGTAATTATGGAGTAGTACTGGGGAGATTGCCTACATACAGATTACAATTAAAATGAGGTTTCCATAACGCTTGTAAATATAAATGTAAATATGACGCTGTAGTATGTAGACAACATGCTACACTCTGATCTGGCAGGGGATATGAAACGATCAACTACACAAGGTGGTTGGTGTTGATGGTTTTATTTTTCCAAAATTTTGTTTTCAAAATTGTAAAAATTGGTGTTATGTTTTTATTTTATTTTTGCATTCTTTGCGGAAGTATACTGAAAAAAGATGCAAAAATAGATGCAGAAATATCAATGAGAATCAGGCATATACTAGCAGACAAATTTTACCAAAGTGTACGTATAAATATAGTTTGTATTACGGAAAAAAGAAATATCATCCAGGTGGTGTAAGATGCTAAATGTATTTCCTCCCAATAATATCATATGCATCACTCAGTGACATGGACAACAGGAGGAAGGAAGATAGCAGATTACAGGCAGCAGAGAGCAAATCTCTAAGAAGTTATGTAGCCTACAAAAATAAACAAGGTACGGAGCAAAACAATAACAAACAAACTAGGAGTGGAAAGTCTACGAAATAAAATAGGAAGAGAAAGACTTCGGTGGTATGGGCACGTATGACGGTATGAAGAATGAAGCAAGATATAATTCTAAGAAGAGAATTCGAACGCACATGCGGGGGAATAAGAAGAGTTGGACGCCCAAGAGATAGATGGAGGGACCAAATAAAATGGAACGTTGAAGGAAGAGCGAAATCATGGGAGAGAATTAATGAAAAAAGATTAGCTGGGAGGATAAAGAAATGGAGGATAGAAAGAACTGGTAGAAATGTCTGTCATAGAAGTATCAAAGAAGATGAGGTGCTGAGCCTGGCTAGCAAGCACTGAAAGTCCACAGCCCGAGTAACTGATGATACGTCACCCCCCGACCTGACTTATGTTGGAACCGAGTGTTTGATTATTATTGTCTGGTCTGATATTATTATTATTATTATTATTATTATTTGCAATGCAAAACAGTGATACAGTCATTTTAATTAAAATGCATAAGAAATTTCAATATGCGCATAGTTTAAGCAATTGTTTTTATCGGCAAGTTTAGAGTGAAAAGTGATGAAGAGTGGAAATAACTGGGTTACTGTGAAAGTAAATAGGAAAAAATGGTTTTATTTAGTCCAGCAAATATGAGTTTGTTTGCTCTTAATTTCAGTAAGCGGTGTTATATGGTTTTATTTCCATTTAGTTGGTAGGCCTACCGGTAGCGGTGTTATTTCGGTTTTATTAAACAACCCCCCCCCCCCCCCCCAAAAAAAAAAAACTCTAACTATTCATCATCTATTGTATTAGTACTAGGTTGAGAATTTGAATAGTAGAATGTGGATACTACGGCTACAACAATAGTTGGAAATAGCTTCCATCTAATTTTATAGGACTCAATGCACATTAGGTATACACACACTCAAACACATTCATCTGATGACAAGGACAACCTTTGCTCAAGTCGGTAACTGGGATTAAGATAAGATAAGAATAAGATCATCTTTATTTTCTTGCTCTGCAGGCCTAAATTGATTGTTGCATTCATTTTATACATTACAAATTACTTAGGTGCATGTGTTCTTATTTGTGCTTCCTCTGTAGCCTAATCAAGATGACAAGTGGTAAAATATAGGCTGTAGATAAAAACAATAAGGGAAACCCCACCCCATGCCTTAAATTCAAAACCACACATATTTTTCTAAACTTCAGAACTGTGCCCCCCCCCCCATGAGTGACGCTGTGGATAACTGGATGGCAATTACAAAACCTAGTTGGGATTCACATGTTCAAAGCCCTATAACCAAATTCAAACAATCACACATCTGTAACACTAGGCCTATGCATGCCAAAACAAAGTAAGTTCATACCTGATGTCCTTTTCTTGAGTGTGATGCGACATTTTGCTTGATTAGTCAACAGTCTGAGAGGTGTAAGGCTGGGATCTTTGGTCGAGCTCGCTTCTATCCGTGCAGTCTGCCACTCGAGTTCCTTGAAGATGAGGAGTTCCCCCCCCTCCGGCTCCTTGAGGCGGGTCATACGGAGGTCGCCCTTCTGCCACGACGGTGTTCTCGACTCAACCATGATACGGGATATTTGTACAGACGCCATGAACGCGGGACTCTTAAACGTCACTTGCACTGTGTTGACAGACACCGTCATGCCGTCAATCACCTTATTGATAAAACTGTATTTGGCAGAGGCAGCGAGACCATATTGGACCGCCGTCGAGCGTAGCTCCTCGCACGTTTCCACTTCGATGTGGACTTCATCTAGACTCTAAAGACAACAGTCACAAGTTTATTTAAAACTAGGTAGACACAATGCATGCCTATGCTTTGCACAAAGTGTTTTTTTTTTGCAATAAAGCAGTTGCAATTATAATTCAAATTATAGTTTGGGTAATTTTAGTCTATTTAGGCCTAGCCAAAAACATTCAACAAGGGTAGGGGCCTAATTAATTACCTACGTTTAAGTATTTTTTTTGTTTTATTAGCAAACATTATTATCATAATGTTTTTCCACTTTCCTTCTAGGCATAGCCTAACATTGTTTTGGTGTGATGAAAGGAAACCCAGAAATTTACGATGTTAGGTACTTAAAGACCAACAGTATTGGGGTTGCGCAAATATAAGATCAGTGGAGGCTCTATCTACCTAGATAGGTATGTGGTAATACTTCCGTAATATGCACGCCTGTATTGTATTTCTAACTCTACTTCAAAGAGCAGATCATAAACAAAATGTTATATAACCGGAAACAAATAACTAATTAGTAGCGAGCGACGTATTTGCACAAGTGTTAAGTTGCCTACAACATGTGTTGTAAGATATCTCGTCTTATCATTTACAAAGGCTTATACACACACCAATGTAAGGCCCTGTAGACAGACACTTATGTAGGCTATCAAAATATCCGTACATGCATTAGGCCTAGATACTAAATAGACCACCACACATAGAAGAGGTGGAATAATAATTTGCATAATGTTTAACAGTAGGTAGGCCATAGGCTAAGGTATTTGAAGAATAGGCAAGTTGATAAGTGGCATTTTATCGAACGCCAAATGAAATAAAAGTTCTTATTCATTTATTTTTAAAGTTATAATTAATAGGTAGCTCCTACCTACCAATTTTAAGTTTAAACTTTGAAGTAGGGCCTGTAACCCCTGGTTAATTCTAGCTCGTCAGTTGAAATGAAGTCCTTGTACAGAAGCTTGAGCACAAAATTAGATTTTTGGAAATCCAATTTAAAAAAAATTCATATTGTGATTTTTATGGTAAGCTACAGCAGTAGCTAGCAATTTCATTTCATTTTATTAGCAATCATTAACACTTGTACAGATCCACACACGTAAGTGGTGGCAAGTTTAGATGTTGTCAACAATTAGTACAGACTATACTCTTATTATATTGTATGCACATTAAGTTAGGGTTTCAAGTAAGAGTATAATACAGGAAAAATAATACATATACAAAGTATGAGCTTGTTATTCTGTCAACGTACTCAATTTTTATCCTTGAGACCATAGAATTCTGTCAATGAATAAAATTCTTGATCCATAAGCCAGGCCTTGACCTCATTCTTAAAACAGCTTTCCCCAATGTTTAGTTTAATTCTGTCAGGCAGTCGGTTAATTTGGATTAAAAATTGATCAAGTTTCATGGGTGCGTGAAATATGGTAGGCTAATTGCTATTTTGTAAACAGTTTTTGGTGAGGTGAGCGGGGTGAGGTGAGGGTGACAGATAGGCTATACACCATTTACTATGGAGCTTACACAACACAGGAATAGTTTGAAAGAGGCAAAAATCTATAGAGTAACCTATTGTAAAACATGAGGTAGTCCTACGTTGGAGATCGCGCGAAGAGCGGATGGTAGGCCTAACTTAAATCTTTCTTTAGTAGCGCACTGGTAGAGTGATTGGTCAAGAAGATGGGGCACCACAATCACCTTATTAGCGCATTCCCACAGAACGTTTGAAATCCTAACTACATAGTTTTGGGTGAAACTGCAAGTGAGGATAACAGTGAAATGCGGTAGGCCTATGATGGATGTGGATTTTAACCAAATTTAGCCTGCAGTATTTAGTGTCACAAAGATGATGATTTATTAATGTTTCTGCACGAACATGGTGTTGTTTTAGACTCTAAATTGTTCGAAGTGTGAAGTGCCATGCAAGTTTTGCCCAGACATGTCATGGTTCTTGGCAAGATCAATAAAGGGCATACAAATAGGATAGGCCTAGTGAAGAGGACATTTATGCGGACGGCATCCAAAAACACATGGTTCGGTAAATCAAGGAAGTCGATGAAAGATATTTGTAGGCCTATAGGCACAGGCTATTTATGATGTAGGCCTATTGGGCAATTGTAGGCACAAATTCCTTAGAGCCTAAGTAGGTAGGCAAGTAGGGGCCTATACATAATACCGTAGGGCCTAGGCTACGTCCGTTTCTTAGAAGGGACCCCTATAGGTCAAACTGTGATCAATACGAGTGTTTTAGGTCGGCTAAGCCTAACCTACCGTATTGGCACCTAGGCCTAATCTTTGCAGTGGGCTAGGGCCGAGGGCTAGTGGAATGATCCTTGAATGGTCACTGAGGACAGCTGCTTGAAGTCATGCATGGGACAGTAGGCCTACATTTAAGGTAAATTATAATTGCAGCTACTTCATCAAGAAGAACACATGTCTAGGTATCGTAATTTACAAAATCTGTTTTCACTCACAAGAAATATTGGAACACTTTTTAATTTCGTCCACTGAATACGAAATGCTACCCTGTTGCACCAAGCGCTATTTATTCGGAGCCAGGATGGAAGTTCCAGCAAATCTGTCAAAACAATCTCATCCAACTCTAGGTTTGAGAGTTCCCCCTCACCCTTCAAAGTACTTAGATTAATCTTGTCGGCTGACAAGTTTTTGGTGTACCTGTCAGAAGTAACACGTAATTAGTCATATATCACACGCCCAAGTCTAGCTAAACGAAGAGCCGAGTCTGCGATCTAGGCCTAGGCCCTAAGCAGCCGAAATGTAGGGCCTTGGGCCTAGGACCTAGGCAGGACCCCGGTCTGCCCTAGGCCCTACATTTTAGTTGAAATGTATCAGATTTGTACCTGGATAAATGCTTCAAGAGTTGATTTTTAATGATAGACACCATATCACACAGCTGGTTGGTACCCTGGCTGGGTCTGACTATTAACAACAGTGTTATTACATTTTTTCGCTAAAAAGATTGAAGTCCAACGAGAAGGCGTAACCTACCATAGGCCTATCCTGGCCAACTAGACATTTGACACTTGCAATCCACAGCTTGCTATAAAAAAAGTCAATAATTAATCGCAGATCAGTATCGGTCGAAACGAGAAATTATACGTGGCTTTAGATTATGAAACTTCCATTTATTTCATTTAATTTATTTCAGATATTTCACCTTTTTTTAACAAACTACAGTGGCTACTCCTCATAAGACAGGACAACAACAACAACTAGTCACAGGTGACAGCGCGAGGGCGGTGCATTTTTGCACAACAAGTCCCAAGTGCGAAACAGGATTTAAATCAAGCAAAAACTCGTGTCAAAAGAAAAGTGGTACTATATTTTCGACCAAGAATTACTTTAATGCGAGATAGGCTC
The DNA here is from genome assembly GCA_024449915.1 of Sweltsa coloradensis. Classification (NCBI taxonomy): domain Eukaryota; kingdom Metazoa; phylum Arthropoda; class Insecta; order Plecoptera; family Chloroperlidae; genus Sweltsa; species Sweltsa coloradensis. Next base: position 218,083 of record JAMZAV010000382.1, read on the forward strand.
TACTAAATTGCTAGTTTAGTGACAAGCCTAGATTAGAGAAAATTGTGTTGTGTAAATTACTGTACGTAAATCGATTATAAAAATCAATACTTTCCCATAATATCTTTGTCATGGATTTGTCTTCTGCCAACAGAAAGACTTTTGAACAGATTTTCAAATACACTTAATTAATAAAATGACAAGCCTAGCCTTGCACAATGATTATAAGAGTAGGCCTAGGCCTAATGAACAAAATAAACTCCTTGATGAACAAACATAACCTCTAGCTAGTCACATTCCTACATGAAAATAATTTCTGCAACACAAGACGTTATGCTAAGTCTGAGGAGTAGTCCGAGGGGTATTATTACCATATAACATGAATGATTGACTTGCCAGTAGCACCATTCTGAGAATCAAGACATGGATGCAGGCCAGAATTCAATGCAAATGCATAATACACTTGAACAATCCCTTCAAGCTGCCTTAATTAGCAGTTTATCTGAACTTTTTGAAAATGTACGCCTTCATTTTGAAAGCTCAGGACAAAGTCAAGATCTTCAATATATTTTGATTGATGCCATGCCACATTCGTTGTCCAGTTGTGTTGAAAATATTATTTGTAATGAACTGGAAAATGTAGTGGAGAAACATGTGAGCGAGGCAGGAATGATAAGTCCACAAACTTGGAAAATAATTGCTCATAACATATTCAAAACAATTAAAGACTCCCCTCAAATGTATAATGTATCTGAACAAATTGAAAACATCCTCGCACAAAGTTTAAGAGCAATGGCACTTTCTGATACATTGTGCTGTAGTATGGAAAATTTATATCAGCCACGTCAGATTAAACAACTTGCAAAAGACGTGCATTCCGAAAGACCAATATCAACTAGGAAACTAGAATTAAAAATGCTTCTTTACACACAACTGCCTCAAAGTACTATAATATTGCATGAATGTTGGTCCCCTATTCGTTTGTATTTGTGCAATACACTTGCCGACGAAAATTTTGAAATATTTTTACTAAGTTTGAAAATTCATGCAAAGTTTGTGAGTTCATCAACAATCCTTGTGATAAAAGAAGGGTTATTGAATCTTGTTCGGGGATTTTCTTTGTATTATACTCGAAACACATCACAACTTCCTAGCCACAGCGGAGGCTTGGCAACAGCTGGCAACATCAATGAAAGACTATTTCGACTCGGCCATCTTATATTGTTCACAATTAGAAAATTGTGTATCAATATAGTGAAGCCCAATGAAGAACTGGATGAGATACTAACTAGCTTCTTTTCATTACTTTCAATGAGTGGAACAGATGAACTAATCGTCAGCCCATACATCATCATAGCGGTCTTAGACCCACACGCTGCTTGGTGTACCACCTTACTACATAGTCTAATCACAAGAAATATTTTTTTCACTTTAGTATCAAAAAGTTGTCTCATTCAGTACATCGTTACGCATGTGATTTCTTTAGAAGCATGTGTTAATAAGACGAGCTACTGTTCTATGTCCCACTCTGTAAATATGTTTTGTGCTCTTGTTAAATTCCAAAGTGGGCAGTCTCTCTTCCCCTTGACTATCAAGACAGAAAATGAGCCAGTGTCATTAGAATATATATATGTACAAGTAGCCGGCCACTTAAATAATAATGGCAATGATGAATTGATGGCAAAGTTGCTAAAGGATGGTATTTCAAATCCAATCATACAAGCCGGCATATTGAAGAGCGACAGTCCAATGATGCGAGCACTTTTGGAACCGTTGCCGTCAAACGTTCCACAAAATGTGGCCAACGTCCTAGAAGAAATCGTACAAAGTTCCGTCGGTGTTTGCTGCCTCCTTGGGGCACACGACGCGAAGACACTCGTAGATTACACCGGAATGGCACTTCAGAATCACGTCGAGTGTGCGGATGGAATCAAACTCTCGTTGCTTCGGACGTGCGGCAAACTATTTGAGGATCACCGAGGGTTTGTTCAACTTGAATATTCCCCGTTGGTTACAAAAGCCATCCACCAATACAAGGTGCTTACCACACTGGATGACACCGCCACACACAAGGCATTATTTAGGTGGGTACCTACGTAAGCTTATTATCAATTAATTTGCTACTATGGATTTAGGCATGTATTTTCCGTAAAGTTACTTATTTATTATAATATTAATATGTTATTATTATTATTGTTCACCATTTCCTGTTTTTTTACACACAATACAAATTAATACAAACTGTGGAAAAGGCCAACCGGCTAGTTTAGTTTAGATTGGAGAAGGGTTGACAGGTTGGGAAAGCATAGAGAACATAAAGCCCAGCCTGAAGGGCTGGGGGCGACAACTTTTCACCTGCTCCCAGAAGGACAAAACTCGTTGTGGATTAAGGTAACAAACAACTTTAAATTAGCTGCAGTCGTCATCAGCAGGTGCAAAGTTTTGTCGCCCCCAGCCCATCTGGTTGGGCATTTGTTCTCTATGCTTTTCCAGCCTGTCACCCTTCTCCAATCTAAACAATACAAATTAAGTAAGTGGTTCAAGCTTACCGGACCTCGCCCGAAGTTTAAGGGAGTAGCATCCCCCATCATCCACGTCGAGCTGTTCTCCTATTGGCTCTCCTCCCTTGACTGGCTTATGACTCGTGTCTTCTGCTGCTGCATGCACATCCACGCGTTGTCATTCATTCTGCGAGGCACTTGTGTCCTAGCCATGCTTTTTCTCATGGGCCCAGTCTTGCACGGTGTGTTGGCCTTTCAATTATTTCTAATGGTTACAATAACTTCTCTAATTTTATTTTTGGACAGTGGCCCAGTCCTCCCTGAATATAAGTATCCCCCGATAGCAGGGTACACAAACCAGAACATATCCTAAACCATCAAGGATTTGAATCTTCTTTAGGTAGCCTACATTTTTAGGAAGAGAACGTCTAAGATGGTTTGGCCATATGAAAAGGATGGGTAGGGAGAGGATTCCAAGACGAGAATTTGAAGCGGCAGAGGAGGGGAAAAGAAAAGTAGGCAAGCCAAGAGAGAAATGGGAAAGATTAATTCAAGAAGACATTGGAAAACAAGATGAAGTGTGGGAGCATGTGGCAAGAGTAAAGCTGTGGGAGGACAGAAGAGAGTGAAATAAATTGGTGGAGGGGAAGGAGTTAGATGATATGGAAAGAAACACCGAGTCTGGCAAGCTTAGTATTACAGTTTCATGCCCTAGATAATGGTGGAAAACCACTACTCAACCCGACATAGTTGGAACTGAGTTTGATGATGATTATCAAATTTAAGGCTTTTGCGGCCCAGTAAATAATTAACACAATGAACTATTGTATATATTTTTTGTTCAGTTGTCGAAAAAGTTTGCCCCGACTGGGGTTCGAACCCAGAACCTCCGGCTTAACGTGCCATAGCTCTACCAATTAAGCTACCGGGACCACAGAACAAACCTTTACTAAACTGCTATTTGTTGTGACTGTTGACTTTCATGACATAAATCCAACAGAAGACTGCAATGTAGCTGTCAAATCTGAAAGAACGCATGGATAAATCCAATCACATCTCATATCCCATGAGTTGGGTAGTATAAATATAAGATTTTTAAGCATAAGCCCGCTTTAAGGACATAGTTATTGATGCATAGCTTTTTTTGACAACTGCTATGAATCAATAACTATGTACTTTAAAGCAGGCTTATGCTTAAAAAACTTATATTCATATATATGTTGTTGACGATATATATATATAATCATGATTATTATAACTATGATTGTTTTTATTGTTTTTAATCGTGTATTTGTCTTTGAAAAGATATTTTAAATAAAATAATTATTATTATTATTTTATTAAACATTAGAAAATATATACAGTATTACTAATACAAACAACAACAAGCTATAACGCTGTCCTTGACTTTATCATTTATTGGATGAGCGTAGCGAAGATTCCATACTACACTGGAGGAAAAAAATCCGGAATGTTTTTTTTTTTTTTCTTTCTTTCTGTTTGTATTATTGTGTCTGTTAACACGATCCCGGCTAAACCGATACTCCAATTGCGAAGAAATTTAATGGAGGCCTTCGAAATCTCTGAACTTAGAACTGCCAGGTTTTTGAGCGCAATGGAATTTGTTTTTTATTAAAATCGCAATTTTACAATTATTTTTAAAAATTTCTTCGACTTATAACACCTACATGCTATATTCGATTGTAATGATGTTTTCACAGAACCTTAATTTTATGAATTAACTTATTCCTGTGAAATTTGGGCGTAATCAAAAAATTATTTCTCATGAAAATCGCAATTTTACGATTTTTTTTTTATTTTTTAAATTCTACCTACATGCTTTATCCGATTGTAATGATTTTTTCACAGTACATACCTTAATTTTATGAATTAATATATTCGTGTGAAATTTGAGCGCGATCGAAAAATTATTTCTCATGATAATCTCAATATTACGATTTTTTTTTATTTTTAAAATTTCTTCGACTTATAGGCCTAACACCTACATGCTTTATCCAAATATAATGATTTTTTCACAGAACCTAATTTTATGAATTAATATATTCGTGTGAAATTTGAGCGTGATCGAAAACTTATTTCTCATAAAAATTGCAATTTTATGCCTTTTTTGTTTAAAAAAAATTACGCTCATCCAACAACGCGCCTGAAAAAGCCTTTGCGAAGCTTCCTAGTATTTGAAATGCTCCAGTCTTAGTTTGTTCATGTTCTATACATAAACATGTGGATTATATTTTGTTCTTCAATTCAATTTTATTTGTTTCATTGTTGTAGTGTTACCCAAATCCCTAATATTTGACTACCCGATGTAATCCCTAATAATTCTATGTAAAAGCCTTATTAAAGTTAACTTGTTAATTTTGCAGATTCCTTGTGAGCATTGGTTCCACCCCTCTGGGATTATTGTTGTTATCGACCCACGGTGATCTGTTGGAGTATTTGTTAGAGTGTTGCAAAGACCGAGACTCAGATACGGTCAACCGCTGCCTGGCTCTAGCAACCATCTTGAAGGACGGACAAACGTTTGTACCACAGTGCCTTGCTCACTACAAGCCGAGCATAGCTGTAGTACCTCTAGAGAACTCCGAGATGAGCAAGTTTCTGCTCGCCACGCGAAATTCATTGCACGATGGCAACTGGAGGCGAAATTTGCAGAAGGCATACAAAACCTCAGCCCAGCAACATATTATGGTTTGAAACATGTATAGGCCTATTGAAATTACTTTTAGTGTTACATGTGTCATCATTAATTTCATGCATGCAACATCGGCAAATGGGGTATTAGGTGCTACCCATCAATCCAAACAAATCTCTTTAAAAGTAATTTCCTAGTTTAAAAATATTTGATAATTTGTAGCAACAAGGTACGTAACAAATTGCTAAAATTAATGCCTAGTTTCCCTATCGAGTTAAAGAGAATAATATCCAGTCCTAACTGAAGGCAATTTTTCAGCCCCACACTTTGTGCGAGCTGGTTGATCAACTGTCGTTCTTCAAAACAGCCACACCAGCCGTAAACCCTTGTGCAGACACCACAATGGCTGTTTCCTACGCAAGCCAAGAAGTTTGCTGGATAGTTCGGTAAGTAGGGCCTACAGGTGGTCGATCCAAGGAGTATTTTTTTTTGAGCACAACTTGATGGTACCCAGTAATGTGTGTTGTGTTGTACTCATCTGGGAAAGTTGAATGTGGATCAAGACAGCTTAGAAAATGATCTACAATATTAATTTTTCTATTGCCTTTGCAGGATCAAAGTTACTTAACGATAATTTAAAGTAGGATCTTTACCAGAACATGTTTCTTACTATTTTTTTACTAGACAAAATCAGCTTAAACCCGAAAGAGAAGTACTTGCTGATTAAGTTCTTAGATTTTATTAAAGTAAGAATGTTAAAAAATACTTGTTTAATTTTCTTTCAGTTATGGTGAAGAGCATAACTTGCTACAAGCCGGCGTACCACAATATGCTGATAGATTACTTCACCTACACAGTCTGTTCCACGAGAATCCCGAGGTGGGTTTCGACTGGTTCCTGGCCGTGTCGTTCCTCGTGTGCGCTGGTAACGTCGAGAGGTAAGAGCTGATTGCCTCAGAGTGTTCGCTGGTAACGTCGAGAGGTAAGAGCTGATTGCCTCAGAGTGTGCGCTGGTAACGTCGAGAGGTAAGAGCGGAACGCCTCAAGAGTGTGCGCTGGTAAGTTCGAGAGGTAAGAGCTGAATGCCTCAGAGAGGAGCGAGTCTCGACCAGCGAGTCGGGCGTCCCAAGTAGAAACAGCACCGACTCTCAGGGAAACTCAGACCCTCAGGTTTCATCATTGGCTACCTAGGTCTCAGATTGAAAACTTAACCATCATAAAATGCATTAATGCACATTTCAGTTTTCATTTGATAGTCATCATCGACCTGCGAACAATAATTCTGAAAGTAGGCCATTTATATTTAGGTATATTACTTAGTATGTATGTATTTATTTTATTTGTTGAATAGGCTAACATCTATTATGATTGTGGAGCAATATTGCAAAATGCAAACGGCATACAATATCATCTTTAGGAAAAAATAAACAATGATGAGCTTCACTTCATCTTCACAGAACATTTAGGATTTTGATGCGAGTTGCTTCGGCCGGTTCTTAGAAATATCTTACCGTAATATGCAGGGAATGTTTTTAATGGTTTGAATTACGTATTTGCAACTAATATTAATGCCATATTGAATTAGTGACTTCCTAGATGAACCTATTGTAGTTAAAGTGGGAACATGAATAAATATGTTTCAGTGGGGGGAAAAGTACAGACGGACGACAGCTTACCTTAAAAACGTTACAGACCAGACGCACAGACCTACCTATTGTAGTATATTTTAACTGCACACAGCATCTAATAGTTAATACACACTGTCACTACAAACTTATTTAATTATTGATGATTTCCAGGCCATCTAGTATAATTAATGGTACTATAGTATTGTACACTCGTCGATTGCGTTCAACCTACAGGGTTGGCTTGGTCGCTTTGATTTACTGTCCCCCACTGAAAATCAGTTATATAACTGAGTGGGTAGACTCTAAATAAAATTTATTTATTTTATTATATTTAACATTACTAATCAAGATGAAAAGTGCCAATGGATGAATGATGTTAAGGTTAGCGTGGCCCTATCCATGGGATGAGCGCCCACAGCAGGTCAATGCTGACTACTGACTAGTCTTGGTGTCAAACATTGTGGCTATTAACTATTTAGATACAAGAGAGATTAATAAATTAGGTATATAAGGCCAGGTATGTAGTGTATTGCCTGGTAAAAATGTTCAACATTCATAGGAATTTAAATTAGAATGAATAAATGAGGATAGATGACGGTTATAAAATTCGTATGGCTCCTCCAATATCCTCACCAGGCATCCACTTAACTACGTATCAATATCGTCATTTAAGCAGCCTTAGAAATCATTTACAAATGAGCTGCATTAAATCAAAACTCTAAATTACTTTCAGGTGTTGCAGCTTTCTATCAAAAGTGTCATGTTTCCCAATGGCAGCAATAGTATGGCCTGCCGTGTGTAAACAGCAATCAAAACGCAGTATGTTTGTTTTTGGACACAAGCTGGAGTTGATAGTTGACGAAGAACTTCCAGTGGCTGCACGAGTTCTGAAAGTAAGTTAACTTTCCGACATTCACTTTCCACAATCAAAATAATAATCAATCATCATCATGACGTTATCGATCGAGTACATAGGTTATAGAATTATTATCTTTATGAAGGACTAGATAGATTTTACGTAAATGCCAGAAATAATTTTGATGAGATTTAAAAAATATGTGTATTCACTATTCGGAGTGTACCAACTCAGTGACAGCTGCTTTCAGCGGGGAACTTTAGGTTCAAGCGAACAAACGAATTCTGTCGGCGCCACGAATCATGTCCAGCCGCTCACTAACCTCTAACCAGTGATAGAAATCTCAGCTCACTGGTTGGCCATGATTCAACTGCGGACAATGCTTCCAAACATGTCTAAACAATTTATTATGTGCTTTGTTGCTAAGACAGACTCCAAAGTCACCGTTTACGTATGGGTTTAACCATAGAGAATATAGACACATAGAGTAGAAAGAATAGAAATAGAGAATAGAATATAAGTCTTTATTTGCAACATAAGTTATAGTCCATAAAAGTTCTGCCTGAGGCAAGAATCAAACCCAGGACCCTCTGCATTAGAAGTATTGGTTCTAACCACTGAACCACACAATCATTTCTACCACAGAATTATTATAATGTTAGTGATTGATCTCGGAACTGATATAATGATCACTAGCATCGTGTCAATTGGCAATTATAGGCACTACTATAGTTTCTAGGAACGGTTAATAACATTTGAAGTTTGAACATATGATAATGATATATAATTTAATGATTTAGCCTAGGCCTACTATTATATTGCAGATAACGAGAGTGAAAGATTAATTTTGATGGTGCACTTTCCAAGCTCACCTTGAACTACCACAGTAAGCATAATCCAACATAAAACTTTCATTTACAGATGGGAGGAGTTTGTTGGTGGACAACATGCCATCGCTGGATATCACAGCATTTCTTGAACGTTCTCGAGTGGGAGCAAATCTGTCATTGGTTAGCGCTGGTATTCATCAGCCAAACAGAAGAATGTTGCATCTACTTCTGCGTAGCTTTACTTAAATATATGCAGCCTTCAATAATAATGGCATACAACGATAACAATTTGGCTCAACATCTTAGCTCTCCTATCAAAGGGTTTAGAACAAATGACTTTCTCACTTTTATGAACAAATTGACAAAAAACTATTGCGACCTGAAAATGTAATGTACTTTACTTTATTTAAATCAGTGTAAATAGTATTGTACAAATTAAATAATTAAAAAGTATATTAGTATACAAAAAAGTTTTCAAACACAACCTACTTATTTTAACTGTACTACGGCTACATGGTTTCAATTCCAAGTTAAATGTTGCGAGGCTTCTGAATGAAGGGAACCTAAAGACTAAAGAGAGCATACCACGTACCTACACCCTTACTACTGAATGCTCGAGTTATAATGTTTTTCATTGAGTTTGACATTGGAAGTGTCTCGACGACGACATGAGAAACTAGGGCGCTTCAACCGGTTACGTCATATTAGAAGATTTAAATTTATTATGTTTAGTTTTGAGTTCATCAACTCGGTTACCAAACATTTACAACAATAGCCACATATTCTGCACAAATGCAAAGACTGACAAGAGTTTTAATTACAACCTTGGTATTTTCTTATATGCTCTTTGAATGAATTCCGCCGCCTGTGATATTGAAAGTTGATGAGATGAGTTAATGGTGTGTTTGATGAAAGTGTATAAAAGAAAAGAAAATGATGATAGTAATAGCAAAACAAAAGTTATTTATGTGAATGGAAATAAAGAAATTTGTATGATGTGAATTAAATTTTGTTAAATAGATGACTTTGGATGGGAAATTTAGAAAGTTTGTCGCCGTTGTCATAACAACCATCACAACCAGCATATTTATGAGAATGCTATACGATAGGGATGCACATCAATACTTTTTTCATTATCGATTATCAAAACGGTAATGTCATTATCGAATCGATATTATCGATATCCCAACAAAGCCCGTTCTTACCTATAAGTGGAACCCAAAGTGTGGCAAGTGTAAGTCAAAACAATATAATTGCGTTCCGTTTGCTGCCTCACTGTCTTCGATGTCATGTGTTTGGCTTCCGTTATCGACTGATAGCTCATTTCCACACATAAATCTCGAGTGTGACACCATCAGCCCAGCCAATGCATGGCCAACAAGAGATAATCTCAGTCTTTAGAGTTTGATTTGTGCCACTATTAAGATTAACCAATTTATTGATATTTCGATAATCAATATTACATGTTGGTTATTGAAATTATATCGATTATCGTGTGCATACAAAAAGATGTATTTTTTTCCTTAATCACCCGTGTTCCATGCAGATTTTATATTTTGTTTTTGCCTTTCTGAAATAATTCTACTAACGTACACTATTGTATTGACTATGTTTCATTCCAAATGGCATTACTTCACATTAAAAGTTCAAGAAGACCTCATAAAGTGGATTCTAAGCTAACAAAATGTTCTGCACAAGAGAGCAATATTTTGGCCATTGAAAGTACTATAACTTTATTCTTAATTCTGCTTTTTCCGTAGCTCGACCAATTGCCAATGAGTAATGACTGCAATGAGCAAACCAATAATAATATAGTATGTTTAGATTGGAGAAGGGTTGACTGGTTGGGAAAGCATAGAGAACATGCAGCCCATCCTTTTAACCCTTCTCTAATCTAAACTAAACTAGCCAGTTGGCCTTTTCCAAACTTATCGTAACAATAATAATATATAATTTTAATTTATAATGAAACACACTTGGTGCATATTACCGACTAGCTACTAGTAGTTATGCTATCTGTGGCAACTCTGCTAGTAGGCCCGCCTAGGTTAAGAGGTGTGCTTGCTTCTTTTAGCACATACTACAACTGTACTGGAGTGGTATGGTCTCACCATGGTCTCACAACAGCACTACACAATCCTTCCTCATGAAATTCAATTAGAAAATTCAACTAAGATTAAATTGATTCAATAATTTTTTTTTAATCCAGCATTATTCACAGATATGGTAGGTACTAAGGATTTTATTGTAAGTATACTGTTTTTATATTCTTTTATCTATGCAATTTTTAGTAGTATCACACTCAAAATGGAATGGAATTACGTCGTGACTTACGTACGATATAACTCTACTATGCCTTCATTCCTCGTGTATGTTGAAGAGTTTTGCGACCTCGTTGAGGTCATCGTATTTCTTCTCGTCTTGAAGTACTTGTCGCGCGACTGACATGCGATTGAACACGTTCCAGAGAACGATTCCAACCACGATGTCGTCTCTGAGGTAGAAAATGACTCCCTTGCCGTAGTCTTCTCCGTCTTTGGGAGGCGATCCATGCTTCTTAGAGGGTTTGATGGGCTCCGCATTCTGGAACATTCATTAAGTGCGTATAAAATAGAATGATGTGTCTGAAATGCATTTCCCTCCTGTAGCCTAAGGAATGGGAAGGAAACCTGAAAATCAGTTACATAACTGAGTGGGTAGACTCTGAATACAATTTATTTATTTATATAAAAGGGCAGAATAAACTATGGCAACAGTAGGCCTATACTAAAACTAGGGGTGGGATAAATCGGTTAATTAGCTAGGTAGGCTAATCGATTAATCGGCGATGATAACCGCGGTTAACCGATTAACCAAAATCCCTAATGGAAAGGGGAGTATTTTTTTTATTTACTAGGAAGCTTTGCAAACGCTTTTTCAGGCGCGTTGGATGAGCGTAATTTTTTTTAAACAAAAAAAGCGTAAAATTGTGATTTTCATGAGAAATAATTTTTTGATTACGCTCTCAAATTTCACACGAATATATTTATTCAAAAAATTAAGGTGTCTGTGAAAAAATCATTACAATCGGATAAAGCGTGTAGGTGTTATAAGTCGAAGAAATTTTAAAAATCGAAAAAAAAATCGTAAAATTGCGATTTTCATGAGACATGATTTTTTTATTACGCTCAAATTTCATACTAATATATTATTTCATAAAATATAGGTTCTGTGAAAAAATCATTACAATCGGATAAAGCATGTAGGTGTATGTCGAAGAAATTGTTTAAAAATTTAAAAAAAATGCAATTTGCATGAGAAATTATTTTTCGATTGCGTTAAAAAACGTGGCAGTTCTAAGTTCAGAGATTTCGAAGGCCCCCACAAAATTTCATCGCAATTGGAGTATCGGTTTAGCCGGAATCGTGTTAACAAACACACAATTATACAAACAGAAAAAAACATTCCGGATTTTTTTCTCCAGTGTAGTTAAATGGAATCTTCGCTTTGCTCGCTACGCTCATCCAATTACCGGTACGGTTGAGAACGCTGTGCTTATCAGTTGGCCCGCTGCCAACAGCGTCGTCTACTTCTTACGTAATGCAGCTGAGGGAGCCACGCTCTAACCGGCAACCTGACCTTCATAAAAAATACTACCATTGACGTGGCCCAGTTTATTTCTACATTTTTTTTTTTTTCTCCATATTTCTCCGCTAAATGATTGTGTTAAACTCACGACTGGATTAAACAAAGATCTTGGCTGGGATAGAAGCACGTAATCTCGTCTTGACAATGACAGAACAAAATTTGGCTACAGTATCATAGATAACCACAGCACTAATCTCTAGCTGGAATAACGTCTTGCTGATAAAATGTGAATCACAGGTCATAGCTATTATCCACTGGCACTGTCACATGACCTTGATAATAATACAGCACTTATTTCTCGATTTGGTTAATCGGGAAGGGAAATACTCGCGTAGGTGTAATTGTTATTATTTACTACAATTCAGAAATTAAAAAGGTCCGCCCACCGGGAATCGAACCACGGATCTCCAGCATTCCAGACAGGCGTCTTAACCACTAGACCATCAGGACCATCAGGACTAGTGGTTAAGAGTAAGACGCCTGTCTGGAATGTGGAAGGTCCGTGGTTCGATTCCCGGTTGGGGCGGACTATTTAAATTTCTGAATTGTAGTAAATAATACAGCACTTGATAGTGAGACCACTCATACTCACCCGACGCTCGTGACAATTTTTGGGGTTGTGTTTTTTGGGGAAGGGCCTAAAACGCATTTGAGAGTAATTCAGTGAAAATTTTAAAGCAATATTGTGATCGAAATAGGGAGATAATCAGATAAGGAATGTACAGAAAAGTAAGTAGCTATATATTTCAGTTTCATTTTTAATAATTAGCTATATAGAACCAAAATTATTATTACTTTATTGATAGGCACATTTCATTGATGATCAGATCATTGATATTTATTGCTTGATTTTGCACTTTAAAGAAGTTTCGAATTGTTTCATGTTGTTTATCACTGCCTCACTCACTGAGTTCGAATGCGTTCGTCACACGCACGCCGCGCCCGAGGTTAAAATATCACGTTACGGCAGACCTCCTACAATGAACGCGTTGCACCGAACCCCCACCTAGCAGCGCAGAGACTTCGCACAAGGCCTCAGGAAATGATTGACTATAACGCCCCGCCTATGCAGCACAAGCGCTCAGGATACTTGTTTCAGGCACGCAAGGTGAGCCAGGGAAGGGAAACACATCAATACGGTTCCCGGGTATGTGAAAACCTCACCCTACTTTCAATATACAAACTACGGATGTGATATCACTGATCAATAGTGTATGGAGACATACAGAACGAGGAAAGATGGAAAAACGGGAATTAGGTATTTCGGAATTTGTGTCAACTTTGGGTGGTACTCCAAATAACAACAAGGGACTTGAGGGCCCGGAGAAGTGTGCGTGGCAAGCAGTTTAATAGTGAAGGATGCATACACACAGCAGAGTCAAGATTGGAGAAAACCCCGGAAGTGGTGGAGAGTTGGATACCTAGGAAGTGAAATAATGGCAAGCGGGAAGATAAAAAAGGAAATTACCAACAGAATACAAAAGGCCAGTAACTTCAACCAGTGTGTGAAAGGCTTGGTGTGGGATAGGGAAATACCCATCACAGTGCAAGATGACATAGGTAGGCCTAGTTTATAGGAATACAATAATGTAGTTAAATATTCGTTATTTTATGTTAATTTTGAGAGCTTACTATAGGGTCTATGTGGACATGTATATTGGCTAATAGCTTATATTATGTATACCATCAACTGACTACGAATAAATAAAATAAAATAAATAAAACACTTTACAAGACCTACTTCATACCGATCCTCACATATGCGGCAGAAACCTGGACTATGGGTGATAGAGAAGAAAGCCAAATAGAGGCGGCGGAAATGAGATTCCTGAGGAGCACAGTGGGCAAGACAAGAAGAGATAGAATCAGAAATACGAACATCAGAGAGATGCTTGGGGTGGAGAAGTTAGGTGACAGGATGGGAAGAACACGGTTGAGATGGTTTGGCCATATGAAACGAATGACGGAGGAGAGGATGCCCAGGAGAATGTATGTGAAAAGGATTGAAGGAGGAAGAAGAAGATGGGGAGACCAAGGAAGAGATGGAAGGAGACCATAGCAAGAGACCTACATACTAGAGGAGAGAGCTGGGAGGATGTAGCAGAGACAGGATTGTGGGAGGATAGAAAGAAGTGGAAGAATTTGGTTGCGAAACCCAAGCTGACCCTGCCAGAAGTAGGAAACAGCGATGGATAATGATGATGAGTACCGGTAATTAACTAAATTAAGTGAGGCCTACAGACACTAAAACACCAGTTTAAGCTTTAAGTTTAAACGAAGAATATTAACAATAAAAATAAAATCTTATTCAAATGAAATCTTTTTGATATTAATATCTAGAAGTAGGTAGTGAAAAATGGTGATAAGGAAATTCCCGAATTTTTTTAAAATGACCATTTTATTTCCTAAAATGTCATATTGTTGACGAATTACATCATTTAGAGATGGAAAACCCACACTTTGAAAACACGAATTTAGCGAAATCTCGCGTACCGGTAGGCTTTTAGCGCAAAATAACTACAAAATTGTATGAAACTGGTCAAAACTCAAATTAATTTGCCAAATTGAACCTTTAGTGCGCAAAATGCGGAGGGGTAGTGGAGGTGAAGAAGAATTTACACCAATTTCAGTGGAGGTGCCGGTCCAGATCAAACATTACATGTGCGGCAGGCGGTAGGCCTACAGTAAACAAACAACAATGCAACATCGTTCCATGAAGTCACGGGTGCCATGGAAATAGTCTACCAAAATAACGGTGCGTACAAAAGTTTTTTCTTCCCTTTTTGGAAACGATGTCATCTCTACTTACAGCTCCATCTTTTTCTTTTTTTCTCTGATTTTTTTAATAACGTTTTTGACCATTTTTGTAAAATTGCAAAAAAAACTCTAAAATTGGGTTTCAAAACTTTTTTGGATAAGCGAAGCAAAGACTTCAATAGACGATTTCGTTAAGTCTCTGCGCATGTCCGAACTCTGCAAGGAATTCTGGGTAGTGTGTTGCAAGCACAGCCAACTAAATCTTAAATTTTAAACAAAAGCCGGCAATCATTGTTTACATTGAAGAAAACACAGCCTTTTGTTCAGAGGATTTTATAAAAAATAGGTGCCTGTAGGAGCAACACGATTCCCAGCATACAATGCGTGCGACAGAGTGCGCTGATGGTTTACGAAATCGTCTATTTCACTTACGTTATCCCAAGAAAAAGGAAGACATATTTATTGGATACTGGATAGCTAGGAAGAAAATGATAGAAAAATCACGCTTTTGGCATAGGATTTTTTTTTTTCTTAAATAGCTCGGGTGTCTTGTTTTTGTTTTTTTGTCTGTTTGTTCGCGCTCTGCCTAACTTAGACCTGCCACGTTTTTGGGTACAATCGAAGAAATATTTCTCATGAATATCATACTTTTACGAATTTTTACAATTTTTAATGCGATATTTGGGCCGATTCTGACCAAACGGGTGGGGCTACAACGTTCATATTTCACATGGACATTAAGAGCCTAATGCATAGACAGGTTTCAGGCGCGGCTGCAGAGTGTTAGAAATAAAATAACAAGCTCTACAGTTATGATCAAATAATTATGAAAAATTCAACCATACTCAAAAATAAATTTTGAACACATCGGATTTGTCTATTTTTTTCTTTGGTCGGTTATTGCTTCGGAAAAAAATGATGACTTTGGATATCCATTTGTTTTCATTGAAAAATCCATTTTTCATGACAGCGCGGTATTAATTTTACTATTCTGAACACTGTGGTGAAATTTGATATTGTTTGAACCATAATTATGGTCATAATCGTTAAATTACATCAGTAAAAGTTACACAAAACGGCTCAGAAGTAGGCCCAAAATGGGATTTGATGGCTGCACAGAGTTCCGCGTCTGTGCGTTAGGATCGCATGTACGAAAGCCGATAACGGCAGCTTTGACGTCATCACAGTCTGATATCGCCATCGTGAGGTAGGGCCTACCCCGTCAAACGCAAATGTCGAGCCCTACCAGTGACCCTTACCAGTGAAACTTACTTTGTTTTTATGTTCATATAATTTTCGTAACATGACGACAGTAACCATAGCAAATTTAATAAAAAGCATTGTATCTTGGGAACTAGGTACAGATTGTAAACAAAATAAACAAAAGAAGGTAGCTTTTGTTTCTAGGAAATCTGTTTTGAAAAGCACTGCATCCACCGCTTGCTTGATGTATCATGAGAAATTAACTATAAGTAATTATGTTGACATTATTTTATTATCGCATGATATTATGTAGTGAAGAATAAATCAGGTGACCACCGGTTTGACCGGTACAGTACCGTTTTCATAACACTTGTACCGGTGTCCCAAGAAACTAATAAAAATTACGTTTTTGTACCGGTTTGCAATTTTAGTGAGAAAGTGACCTGGTATTTTCTTAACTATACCGTGCATGGAAAGATAATGTTTTATAAAAATATGCTCCTCTGATAATACTTATAGTAAAAACAATGAAAAAGTTCTTCCACTTCCAAGAAGATAATTCATTTTCTCTAGGGGTTTGCGAGTATTATTAATGATTTTGGTGGAGGTGCCGGGTCGCGCTCGTGTGTGAAAACGTAAAAATCGTTAGGCCTATACATTTTTGACGCTACCTTACAAATGCTGATAACTTACCATAATAGAAATAATATAAGTCTTATGATACAAATTTATATTCATTTAGGAAGTTTTGAACTTTTTCGGGGAACAAAATATAATAAAAATGTCACTATAGTGTTTGTGCACAAACGCAAAAATGTGACTTTTTATCAATTTTACTTTGATATTCAATGCCAATTTACGAGAACGTTTGAAAACATATTGTTGGTTTATCAGTCTTAAAAACATGCTGTCACATGTGTTATAATAGCCTGGTTGCTTAGACAAACCATTCGGGGTTTAGTGATAGAGGCGTGAATTTTGGATCATTTACTCAGAAAAACGTGCTTAGTAATTTGCCAGGTGGTCCCAATCGATTTTTTCCCCCGTTCAGGGGTGACCATGGTGCAAAGTTAGGGGTTGACATTATTTTCAAATGGACTAGGGGTGAGCCTAATAGAAGTAAAAGTGTGGTATTTAAACATTTTGTTTAAATATTAATTCAATTTAATTATTTAAATCTAAAAAATGTATTATTTTTAACAGGGGTGTCCAAAATTGTTACATTTGCCCTTATTTCTAAAATACGTTCAAAATGCTAGGAAGCATAGCTTGTGATGACTCATTTGAAAGGAATTTAAACACTGAACACGAATTTCATACATAATCAAAAGTCAAGGTCACCGGGGTCAATCAGGGTCACGACCTTTGAAATTTATTTATTATTTTGTGTAAAATCCTCGGCCACAGACGCAAGTCACGGTTTGATTCCGACAATCAGAAACCAAACTCGAGTCTACCAAATGTCGAAATTGTTTCTTTATGGACGGAATCAGATAATTCAAAATCACGCAGAAGTCGAGTCCAGTCTAGTCTCACACCCCTGTTTGTGTGGCACATCTTTGTAACAGCAATTGATAGGAGACAAAGAACAGCGCGCTTTCAATTTCAGAGGCCAAACAATAGGTGTCTGAAGAGCAGTATCCCTGTACCTATAAACTCTTATATAAAGCCATAAAGATTAGACTAACTTACACAATTGATTACACAATCGTGGTCAGCATACATTTTGATTCAAAATGAGTGGTCACAACCTATGGTGGTGCAATTAACAGTATATTGGAAAACTCACGACCCAGAAAGTAATTTTGTACAACCCTGAATATAGAATTGATCTTTTAATGTACATATATTATCCTGGACGAACGATTTAGGTAAAAAGTACCAAAATATACACTTTTATATGGTCTGTTCATGGTGATTGGACAACAAAATAATAAATAAATTTCAAAGGTCGTGACCCTGATTGACCCCTGTGACCTTGACTTTTGATTATGTATGAAATTCGTGTTCAGTGTTTAAATTCCTTTCAAATGAGTCATCACAAGCTATGCTTCCTAGCATTTTGAACGTATTTTAGAAATAAGGGCAAATGTAACAATTTTGGACACCCCTGTTAAAAATAATACATTTTTTAGATTTAAATAATTAAATTGAATAAATACTTAAACAAAATGTTTAAATACCACCCTTTTACTTTTATTAGGCTCACCCCTAGTCTATTTGAAAATAATGTCTACCCCTAACTTTGCACCATGGTCACCCCTGAACGGGTACATTTTTCGATGCGGACCCACCGGCAAATGATTCATTGCATTTTTGTGAGTAAATGATCCAAAATTCACGCTTCTATCACTTATCCCCGAAAGATGAATCATCACAAGCTATAGGCCTACTTAGGTCCTAGCATTTGGAACGATTTTTCGAAATAACATTTCTGGACACCCCTGTTAAAAATAAAACATTTTTTAGATTTAAATAATTAAATTGAATAAATACTTAAACAAAATGTTCAAATACCACACTTTTACTTCTATTAGGCTCACCCCTAGTCCATTTGAAAATAATGTCAACCCCTAACTTTGCACCATGGTCACCCCTGAACGGGGGAAAAATCGATTGGGACCACCTGGCAAATTACTAAGCACGTTTTTCTGAGTAAATGATCCAAAATTCACGCCTCTATCACTAAACCCCGAACTTAAGCCTGTTTGGTATCTAAGGAGCCGAGCTATAATACTTCAATGCACAGATAATTATACGAAGTCGCCGAGATAGTGCATGACATGCGTTTGTTCGGCTGCGCGTCTTATTTACTTCCGCTGTCGCGACGAGCACATTGTGAGATATATAAGCGCCAAACCGCTCATACTTTACCATTCGGCCATGTAGGAATGTCTTGGTGATTTAGCTGTGTAAGTTTTTATAAATGCTATGTTATATTTCAGGTCAATTGAACATTTCGTTACTGCTTTTGTCAATCGACAGCAAATAAATGCAGGAACAAAGCTGCATCGCAGTCTTGCATCACAAATATAATAATTTCTTTAAAACAGAGCGGCTTCATTGATGGAATTTTTAAAACTGAATAGTGTGGCCAACACTGTAAATACAATTTGGAATTTAAAGTCCGTCTGGTTGTATGCTACTGTAGCAGTACACAACGTTTATTGTTGTTTGTTCCGTGCTTAGAGATAATTTGCGTGTTTGTTATCCCACACATAACAAAAACTTGTAAAAATACAGCCAAACCTTACACACTCAAAAGAAATGAGATCTAAAAAAATCACCTCAAATCTGCTTGCTGTATAAGGTGCCTGAGTGTATAGCGCACCGCGGCTTGGCTGCGGCGCCCTAACTGGCACCTAGATATAAATCAAGATAATATTCTTTTTGGATGAGCGTAGCGAGCGAAGCGAAGATTCCATTCTACTACACTGGAGAAAAAAATCCGGACTGTTTTTTTTTCTTTTTTTTTCTGTTTGTATTTTTGTGTGTCTGTGAACACGATTCCGGCTAAACCGATACACCAATTGCGATGAAATTTTCTGGAGACCTTTGAAATCTCTGAACTTAGAACTGCACGATTCGAAAAATCAATCGAAAAATTATTTCTCATGAAAATTGCAATTTTACGATTTTTTTCGATTTTCTTGTTTTTTTCTGTTTGTATTTTTGTGTGTTTGTTAACACGATTCCGGCTAAACCGATACTCCAATTGCGATGAAATTTTCTGGAGGCCTTTGAAATCTCTGAACTTAAAACTGCCACGGTTTTGAGCGCAATCGAAAGATTATTTCTCATTAAAATCGCAATTTTACGAATTTTTTTCGTTTTTCTTATTTTTTCTGTTTGTATTTTTGTCTGTTTGTTAACACGATTCCGGCTAAACCGATACTCCAATTGCGATGAAATTTTATAAAGACCATTGAAATCTTTGAACTTAGAACTGCCACGTTTTTGAGCGCAATCGGAAAATCATTTCTCATGAAAATCGCAATTTTACGATTTTTTTCGATTTTTAAAAAAATTCTTCGACTTTTAACACCTACATGCTTTATTTGATTTTAATGATTTTTTCACAGAACCATAATTTTATGAATTAAGATATTTTTGTGAAATTTGAGTATAATCGAAAAATTATTTCTTATGAAAATCGAAATTTTACGGGGTTTTACTTTTTTTAAACAATTCTTTGACTTGTAACACCTATATGCTTTATCCGATTGTAATGAATTTTTCACAGAACCTTAATTTTATGAATTTAAATATTCGTGTGAAATTTGAGCGCAATCGAATAATTATTTCTTTTAAAAACCGAAATTTTTCGATGTTTTTTTTTTTTTTTAAATTATGATTAATTAAAAAAAAGGTTTATTTTTTATTAAATTTAATTTAATTTAAAAAAATCTTGAACTTAGTAATAATTTTTTTACCGAACAACAGAAAATCCGCATAACACATGGCAGCTCAATGCACCAATTACGCTCATCCAACAACGCGGCGGGACTTAAGCGTTTTCCTAGTTATAGCACTATGACTGGATCGTATTATATACCCCTAATAGTATTCACCAAATTCGATTCCATATTATTGTTATAACATGATCGAACATTAATTTCATGGAGTAGATGATAACTTTCTTAATGCATTACTAAAATGCGTAAACTGTGTTTCAAGATCTATGTTTATACGAATTGTAGCTATGGTTGACGAACCAAAAAGGAAGTGTCCTAAACTCAAGAAAGTAATCGATCAGACACTGTCTATTTTTGTGACGGCAAATTGTTAGACATTGAGTCAGTTATCGACCTGTACCAAAAAGACATGTTTTTTACTCGTATCTGTTACCGTATGAAGATACATATTGAAAACTTAATGTGAAATTCCACTATTCTTGCCGTTGGGCTGTTGATCAATTATCTTGTGCTATTGAAAAAACAAAATACACCCAGTAGTAAAACCCCCAGTAAAACCGATTTACTCTACAAGAGCTGGTAAGTGTCGGTGAAACTTTATAAAAAGTGTCTAAGGTCGAAGAGACTGTTCAAGAAAACAATAATGACGAAGAACCATGTACGTGGACATCAAACCTTCCGAGAGAATGTTTTTGCACCAAGCTGATATACTATATTCATTATTGTGAGGTTTAAACCTTATAGCAATGAGCAAAACTAATGAGCAAAACTAACTAATTGATAATAACAATCAGGTATAGGCCAACATAGTATTAATAAAATTACCCTTTCAATTACAATTTTAATATTTAACGTGTTTTGGTAACATCACAAATATTTTTGGTAGTTTAATACCCCCAAATAAAAAAAATTGCAAAAAAAAAAAACGGCAGCCAAGCTCTCCTTCAAAAGTTTTCGGCTGTGAATGCTGTGGGATATAGAAGTTGAGCCAAGCATTTCATTCTTTCTCCCTAGTTTCGCATAGAAAAGAAGTAAGATCATTTCGCCTGTTGACAAGCGCTAAGCCAACCATTTACCATCATTTAAATACATGCAATTTTAAAAAAATATTTCGCTGAATACATTATTTTCATCACAATAGATTTGAAATGTGTGGAGGCAGGTAGAAAAAACCCATGTTCGCTCCCAAGTTCGGTCACGCCAAAAAAGGTGGAAAGGGAAAAATGCAGACAATAGACGGGACGACCGGTCCCGGTCTCGTCCGCGGATGGTCACTTTGTATCTCAAGGATAGATAAACTTTAGTTACCCACCCACCCAGCAAGCCGGAAGTTTTTCGTCGATTTTACGCAATATTTTAACACAGAACTGGTTATCGGATCGGGCTGATTTTTTTTTGTAGATCATGAACCACATATCAGGTCATACACCGAGTTTCAAGATTGTAAATTTTTCGGGGCGGCGTGTGCAGATAGCTGAAAACCCCCCAACTCGGGTGGGAGTAAACAGGGTCGAGTTAACCATCGCCTAGCTTGGCTGCGGGCGAACGACCGTCGCCCTAGATTACGTTCCAGTAGAAGCCATACAAGAATGTCATGCACACTTTAACATGCCTACGTGCTACATAATAAATTAATATTTGACGTGACATGTGTCAGAAAATTTAAGTAATTGATTCAAATTATTACATATTTAAATTATGTTAGAAGTTTTATTGCCAATTTGTCTGTCACATGTGTTCGGTTTGGCCCTCGGACCTCACAGTGAATAGTAGTACTCTGCGCGACAGCGGAAGTAAATAAGACGCGCGGCCGAACAAACGCATGTCATGCACTATCTCAGCGACTTCGTATAACTATCTGTGCATTGAAGTATTATAACACATGTGACAGCATGTTTTTAAGACTGATAAACCAACAATATGTTTTCAAACGTTTTCGTAAATTGGCATTGAATATCAAAGTAAAATTGATAATAAGTCACATTTTTGCGTTTTAGACCAATTTAAATACTCTAAACTATTTTTAATGGGTAAATGTGGGTATTCACTGGAACGGTCGATTCGTCTTCTAAATAATCGTACAAAGTTATTGATTTAGAACAAGGATCAAAAGGGTGAAACGTCATGCGGAAGCGTCGCGGCGCGCTCAAAACGGCATGTAGAACAAGGCGGATTCTTTTCGTATACGGTTTATGATATGTATTTTGAATTAGGCTTTCTAAAAAGTATAATGTCATCTTGTTCTACCGCCGGTAGGGGTCCAACTTTCATAACTTGCCGATTGCCGCTGCACGGATGCGAGAAAGCCTTCGCCATTAGAGTAATTTGCACTGGAAAGTTATAAAAATTGTTTCCGTCACAAATTATAAGTGAACAACAATAATGGAATGAGTAAAAAAAAGTAAAAAAGTTTTCCTAGACGGGGCTCGAACCGACGTCCTCTCGCATGCAAAACAAGAGCTCTAACCACTCGGCCAACAATGACCACGGTAAACGTGCGGTCTAGAGTGATATTTATACAGATGCACGATAACTTGCGATAAGCGTAAACATTTGTCATGACTATTAGGACACTTTTAATAGTTATAAAACGTTCTGTCGATATTTCTAGAGTGTAATTTACGTCTCTTTTCACAAGATGTACATTATAATTATTTATTTTGTCATTAAAAACTTCGGATGTGGCAGTCAGTCGCATGAAATCATCCAACTCGCCACCAAATAATATCTCGTGGTTTGAAACGTGGCTGGTAATGCGGGTAGCCTAGGACCCAAGGGGAGAAGACGCAACTGTATTGGCAGAGCTACCGATAGCGGACGATTTAGTTTAGGTAGTCACCGCAAAATTTGAAAGCGCTCGGCCCTGCTTCCGACTCTTAAGGTTATGGTGATGTATTGCTTTTTGAAAGAATAAATTGAAAAAGTTAGCCAGAATTCATAGAAATAAAGGTTTAAATAGCATTTTACAGGTATATAACAAGTAACTTTAGAAACTTGACAACAATCACCTACAATGCATAAAAAAGCAAGTCTTTGGGCTTCAAGGTATTTTACATAGTAGGGCCTACCTACTATACTATTGTCAATTATTAATATTACCATAGAAGTTAATTATTACAATTAGGAACATCATCATCAGCAGGTGAAAAGTTTTGTCGCCCCCAGCCCTTCAGGCTGGGTTTTATGTTCTTTATGTTCTCTATGCTTTCCCAACCTGTCAACCCTTCTCCAATCATACCATAGAAGTTATCAACGTGACTGGAGACTGAGAACCATCATTATGTGAATTGGAAGGACTCTTCTATCATTCTCCATGAAACTAATCTGCATAAACGCATAAACATCGGTTAAAAGAGGCTACCTTTATGGCTGTAAAGAACAACATCATTAGTATGTACTCCTAGTATTGACTTTCCTTCTATCTGGAAAGGTTTTGTTCCAAGCCAGAACCAGTCCTTATAAAGGTGTTTTTTATCTTAATTGTTAGTTGGCAGCATTTATAACTGATTTCATTTTTATTTATAAGTTGGTAGGCATGAGTTTTCTTGTTAAATTGAGATGGCAGTATGTATTTGTTTTTTCTTACTGTTGTAGCTGTCAAATGTCATTAAACCAGTTGAAGACCACTGAATAGTTGTCGAAATATTGTTTTCTACATAGTTTTCCTTTGTTTAAAAGAGCAGTGTATAGTCCAACTACAGTAAGATCTCTCTTATCCGAGTTGGATGAGACCGGGGGCACCTCGGATTTGCGAAAAACTCGGATGGCGCGGATCAATTGTTTATTTGCTCTCGTAGCATAGCCTGATGTGGTAAAATGATATGACACATGTAATGGATAAAGGAACATAAAATACACACGATACACTTCATACAGGGTATACTAAATGATTTAATAGCTTGTAATTCAAGCTCACGAACACACGTACACAATTAGGCCTACATGTCGTAATAAAAACGTATGTCTAGGCCTAGGCCTAGGCCTAAACTCGACGCAGTAGGCCTAGGCCTACAATGCAAACATAGGCCTAGGCCTAGCTCTCTTTCTCATGTGGGAAAACCTCTCACTACTATGCCCGCGCTGAAGCTCACGACGCAAGATAAGTCTGGGAAAGAAATAAGATAAGCCCAGGAATAACAATTCAATGCGTCGTGATTACGAATTTCGTGAATCGGTTGAAACATGATTGCATCTAGTTCCACAACGACCATCTTTGAACAGCTGTGTGTGAGATGGCTGGATCGTATGCGCACGCGCAGGCGCGCGACGCACACTGACCTCTATATGCTCAGTGGGTGGCACTGACGCTTACCGGCGATGCGCCCGACGCACACTGACCACTGAACTCTATACGCTCAGTACACTGATGCACACTGCTCGAAAGTCGAGATATATCGCCGATCTATCTTCTTTGCACTCACTCGTAAGGCATGCCTACAAATGTATTAAAATTGTTTAATAAACTACCGACTGAACTAAAAAACATAGGCTCATTAGATCGTTTTAAATACTCTGTAAAAAAGTTCCTTATCTCAAAAGCTTATTACTCCATAAACGAGTATTTAGTTGAGAACCTAGTATAATTAAGTTTAGTTTAGACTCAAGATTATGAAAGTGTAATTCATGAACATATTTCTTGTCTATTTATTTATATAATAATTTATAACTATAAGTTTTACTGTTCTCTATATTTTCTGTATTTTGTCTGTACATCTGAAAATGCTTCTTGCAAAATGTAGATACTATGACAATAAACCATTTTTTTATTATTATTATTATGCGAGTACATTTAAAAAAGTGCGGCGCGGCGTCTGTAATTATTTTTATGTTTTATTTACGTATTTAAAACTTTAATTTTTTTTTTTTTTTTTTTTTTTGGCGGCTCGGTTAACACGGAACATCGGATAAGAGGAGATCGGATAAGAGAGATCTTACTGTAATTCATCACATTATTAACCTCACCTGCTCTAAAAGTTTCATTAATATGGAAAAAGCGTTCGCGAAGCGGCCTAGTGTAAAATATAGTATCACCATTTCTCATTAACCTCTATCAATATGAATAAGATTTTTACTTAACGACCTGCACTGCAACTAGTTTTGACACTCACCGCCTCGGTCTTGGCCCGGTTGTTCTCGTCGGTGGCAGTGACCACAGCCTTGGGGGTATCTTGGTCGGTGGCCTTGGCAAACACGCCGACCGTGGGTAGCGTGGCGTCCACTATCCCTATCGCCTCGTAGCCCACGTCCGGCCCCAGGTCTGACCAGAACATGGACTGGTGTAGGTAGGGCTTGCCCGCGCCCGTCATGTTCTCGCCGGCCAGACGGCCAGACACAACGGCGTGGTCGTGATGTTCCACGCGGCGTCGGCCCAGCTTGGGGTCGTAGAAACCGGCACAGTCGCCAGCCTGAAGCAAATCATTACACATAACATCAGATGCACAGCCTTCTGGAATACAAGAGGGTTAAGTAGGCCTAAACGTTAACAACATAATATTAAGACTTTTGCCGAAAAATTTAACCATTCTAAAAAATAATCTTATGGAGGGAATTAAAAATTAAAAAATTAAAAATATGGAAATTCAAATAATTTGAAATTGTAAATGTGTTAAGGGAGAATCCCTCGACCTAAATATGATTTCTAAAGAATGCAGTAAAGACGTCTTAAAAGTAAGTAAATAAAAGAGGGACTTAATAATAGAGCGGATTCTTTTTTTTTAAATACGTGACATAA
Organism: Sweltsa coloradensis; assembly: GCA_024449915.1. Lineage (NCBI taxonomy): Eukaryota > Metazoa > Arthropoda > Insecta > Plecoptera > Chloroperlidae > Sweltsa > Sweltsa coloradensis. The sequence continues at coordinate 244,263 of JAMZAV010000382.1, forward strand.
TCTCAGAATTAAGAATTTTTTCTTTTTCTTTCGTTTTTTGATCCCAGTCACAATTAGTAGGGCAGCCTCTCTCGTTGCCACGGGTCTTAGTTCAAATCCAGGTTAATTTTGGATTGGATATTGCTTAACGTCTCATATTTATGCAACATGGCTAATTGAGACGAAGGGAGGGACGTAAGGGATGACGCGGGGGGACAAGGGGTGGACAGGCCTGTGCTGGTCAGAACCAGCCACAAGCGTATGGGGAGGGCAGGGGTTCCCCCACGTCGTGGTCGTCTCCGTCTGTGTCATCATCCGTCCGTGTTGTCATTGTCGTCGCCGTCGGGGAAGTAGTCAAAGGGAAGGGGTTCCCCGACGACGACCCAGAGCTCGCCATTAGTTTCAGGGAGTGTAACTCCCCTATTCACGGGCCAAACCGTGTGAAGGTGTCGAGTTGGAATTTGAAGGCCCAAATCCAGGTTAAGACATGGTTGTTTTGTCGCCCAAGCACCAGAGTCTAGGAGGGAAGCCCCCCTCACTGGTTGTGCTGTTATGTGACTTTCCACCCTTCCTATCTCTAGTCTAACCCTTTCTCTTAAAGGGGCTAAAAACCCCAAAAATTATTTTTTACCACGTGATCTATAGATAGCACAATACTACACTAAAATGACCGTTTAAAAAATTATATCTTGTAACTGTGATTTAACACGAATTTTTTAATTGTTTTGATCCAGAAATTTGCGAAAATTGGTATTTTTAGAAATTTCTTAAATCGGCTTTGACCTGCTTCTTTTTTGGTCCACATAGATACTAGAGCATAGTACCAATCTGAAATGCCCCTTTATAACATCGTGTCTTGAAACTGTGGCCAAATATACCCTCAAACATGCAAAAATATGCATTCCAAAATCACACCCCATCTTGGTAATCAGCATATTTTGACCAAACTACTTGCCCAAATTACAAAACTAAATATAGAGAATTTACAGAAAAGGCTGAAGAGTACGTCAATAATGGCCAATATTTTTTTGGATCAAAATCCTCCAAGGTCACGGGGCATAAAGATCGTCCCCATGTTATTTCTTATGGGAGATTTTTGCCGATGGGACCTAGCTCGAAAAATGTCATGTTTGACAATTTTTTGGGAGGTCATGGTGGCCCCAATAATTTTTCTGTTAATTGCTAAATTCATTACTAGTTAGCGTGAATGAAATATATTTTTTGAGTTTAGCGGTTAAATACCCCTTTAAGTTGTTGGTTTAGATAGAGCCTATTGGGTAGGTTAGTGTTTGTGGTTGGGGAAAGGAGAGAGGAGACCAACAGTTACCTCAAAGGATGTAGGTAGCTACTCGAGACGAGGTGCACAAATATTTATTTACAATTAATACAAAATGTCGAACGTTTCGGCCTACGCGGCCTTGGTCACCGACCGTTGGAGAAGAACTAACAACTAACAAACAAACAAAAACTAACATTTAAACATTATTTACAGTTATATTACATTACAAGGCGCTGTTGGGATGAGTAGGTAGTGGTGTGCAGGTGGGAGGTCTACCTCAGATTGAGGTTAGGCTTTTGGCGCGAGCTGGTGATGATTTGGTGCGCCAATTCCCATTGTCTCAGATGTTCCTCATTGCATGGTGGGGGCAACGACTTCACCCTTGTGGTGTAACAGTTGTTAAAGTCACTGTTGTGGGTGCCTGCGTGTTGGGCCACTGGTTTCAGGTTCCCTTTTAAATATGAATGAAAAGGCACCCTGGCCGAGCAACAACAGAAGGGGCAGCTTTTCTCTTGTTGCCAAGGGTCCAGGTTCGAATCCAGGGTGAGTCATGGATGTTTTGTCTCCCGAGCACTAGAGTTGGGAGGGAAGCCCCTTACTGGTTGTGCTGACGGTGTGGCTCATTATGAATGGTGTTTAAAGTAACCTTGCTGATGATGACAACATGCATGCAGAATTTGCTACTTGTGTGACCCTAGCACAGGTTTGGTTATATGTTGTGAGTTTTGTTTGCATGTATGTAGTTAGCTGATTTTTAGTGGCCACCATCTGCCTGATGAATCCCAGAAGGACTAAACGCGTCATGGATTAAGGTAACAACTTTAAATTAGCTGCAGTTGTCATCAGCAGGTGAAAAGTTTTGTAGCTCCCAGCCCTTCAGGCTGGGATTTATGTTCTCTTTGGTTTCCCAACCTGTCAACCTTTGATGCCAACCTTTGATGGTAAGAATAAAAGAACACAAGAATAATGTGAAACAACATAAGATTGATACATCAAAAATCGCAGAACATGTGTATGAAAATCACCATCATATTGATTGGGAAAACACTTCAATCCTGGCACATGAATCTAATGCCACTACACGGAAAATTAAGGAAGCTGGTTTGATTTCCTGTGTGGCCAATACAATTAGTGTGCCTAGTGTTAACTATCCAGCTATTTGGAAGAGTTTTTGTCCATCAATTTCATCACTAGATCAATAGTTTAATTTCAAATACCATCAGTCCAATATGTAAATTTAATGTTGTGTTTTTTGTTATTTTTATTTTTGTTCATAATTTGGTACTAATACACAGCCATATTTATAATTTGTTATGAAATGTTTTTTGTCTTGTCTGTTGTGTTTTTTCAATTGTTAGTTTGATAAAGACTCCTGTAAAGGAATCAAAATATCACAATTTAAAATAAAGATATTATTAACAGTGAAAAGTCCAATGATTTTTATTTATAAAGTTACTACCTGTTATATAGTTTCATTTTTAATAATTTAATAACCCTTCTCCAATCTAATAGAATTAAGAATTATATTGAAATCGACCAAATCAATGCAACTACTTCAAAATTGAACTTTGAGCAGAGTTTATTTTTTGTAGGCCTATTGTTTCTACACTCCTTTATATCCAACCTTAATAAAAGGGAAATTGGTTGTCTTAAGTTTCTGGTATTGCACGATTTTTTTTGTTAAACGGTACAAAATTTGAAATTGTACCGGCGGGGGAAAAATATTGTGCAACACAAGAAACCATAGAAAACCATTTATCATTGTATTAAGGATGTAGATAAAGGAATGTAGAAACAATTTACAAAACACAGCCGCTCAAAATTTTATTTTGAAGTAGGCTAGTTGGATTGATTCGGTCAATTTGAATATAATTCTTAATTCTGAGGCTATGTCCCGTAAAAATAATTTCAACACTCTCATTCTACTTACTTTTCAGACGTCTTTGCTGCATTCTTTAGAAATCAGATTTAGATCTAAGGATTTCCATTAAAACGTGTTGTTTATCGACATTTAAGCATGAGCTACAAGACTTGCCTTTGGGAATAAAGAATGTTTCTTCCTTGTGTTTTGTTTTTGGGTACTGTATCACTATCAGTAATACTGTTAAGTACAACAAACAAGATAAGTTGATGTCTGTATAATCCAAGGAGAATAACAAGATCCACACGACCAGCCTACCCATCTTATATTTTATTGGTAAAGAAAATATTTCCACTCAAGATAAATCCATATTTATTAATAATTACCTACTGGTGTGGAAGGAAGTACCAGTATATGCTTCCCAAAGAAGATTCAATGTCGGAGGATTGCTGCACCATAGTCAAAGATGGCCGACTCACTATTGAAACATATTTGGAATAAAATAACCAGGGCGTTGATTTATTCTATTTAATTTGGGTTTGAAGAACTACATAAGTATGGTATGGACACAATCTTATTTTCCTTGTAAATGACAACCAAAAAAATGCAATGCTGTACTAAGCACATAGCATAGAGCCTCCTACCTACCTATTAGGGATGACATCGGGTACTCGGGTACCTGACTCCTACCCGACTCCTGTTGGAGTCGACTCCATTTTCAAGGAGTCGGATATTTTTTTTTTTTTATGATAAATTGTATGAGATTGCACTTGTTGTCTCGTTAGTCGTTATCTTATCTCAAAACGTAAACATAACAAATCAGCGAGAGTCTTGGCCGGGCCAAGTGACAAGCAAGCTAGTGATACGTAGCGGGTGGGGGGGGGGGGGGGGAACGGCCGGACAGCGTTGTGCAACCCCACTGAAAACCAGTTAAATAACTGAGTGTGTAGACTCATACAATTTATTTATTATTTATTTAACAAGAGTAGTGGGCTAAAAATAACTTTTGCATAAAAAAATACATTTTCTTTATTTTTATTATTATTATTGCGGATCGGGGAGTCGACTCCTACCCGGTTCCCACGGCTCCGGAGTCGACTCCAATATTTACTACCCGATGTCATCACTACTACCTATATACAAAATTACAAATGATCATAGGATACCGGTAGCTAATTACAAAGCTAAAGTAACTATAATTTCAATTCACTATCAGATGCCTAGAAAAATGTATTTTAGGGTTGCAAACTGAAATCTTATAATTTTGGTAATACAGTACAGTACAGTGTGTTGGCATGATCTTCAAAAATGTCAGTGTGCTTGTCCTAACAGTACAAAATAAACAAAAAACAAGACCAAGATGCAGACCATAGCAACATTTGATCCCTGAAAACATGGAAGAGTAAATAAGTGGCAAACCTTTACCGGGCAACTAGGCAGAGAATGGAATAAAATGCAACTCGGGGTGTTTTCGAAAGGAAAAGAAGAAGCTGTTGTTGTTATCAAGTCTGTGTACCAGTACCTTGTCAAAGTTGGCATAGGCCCTAGGCCCCTACCTGCCATTCAGTTTCCACTGGTTGAACTTCTTAAGTATGTAGGCCTACGTATAGAATACTAGTGGAAATCTTCTGTTTCAAGGCAACCAGGTCCAGCCAAGTCAACGTTGCATTGTCTGTTGGAGGCAATACTTTCTCTTTGTTGACGGCCGGTTAACTACTTTAAAACTTAATATTTAATACAATCCAGAAATTAACAATTCCACCTACGGGAGTGTTTTCCGAACATCCAAATCGAGAAATACTTTAAAACTGACAAGAATAATCAACAGCATTTCAATATAATCCAAGCAGTTGTTTTTTGGATGAGCGTAGCGAGCGAAGTGAAGACTTCAATTTGACTTTCTGTTTTTTTGTTTGTTTTTCACTTACGTTATCCCAAGAAAAATAGCTCGGGTGTTTTGTTTTTTGTTAGTTTTTCTGTCTGTTTGTTCGCTCTCTACCGGGCAAACGGCATATGCGATCTTGATGAAAATTTGACAGGACCTTCGAAATCTCTGAACTTAGACTTGCTACGTTTTTGGGTACAATCGAAGAAATATTTCTCATGAATATCGTACTTTTACGATTTTTTTCGTGCTATTTGGGCCAATTCTGACCAAACGGGTGGGGCTACAACGTTTCATATTATACATGGACATTAAGGTTATGGTGATGTACATTTTGAAAGAAAAAGTTGAAAAAATTAGCCAGAATTTATAGATATAAAGCTTTTAATATAAGTTTTTTGATTTTTTGTGCGATATTTTCGTGCCATTTGGGCCAATTCTGACCAAACGGGTGCGGCTACAACGTTCATATTATACATGGACATTAAGGTTATGGAGATGTAGTACCTTTTGAAAGAAAAAGTTAAAAAAGCTAGACAGAATCCATAGAAATAAAGCTTTTAATGTAAGTTTTTTACGGTTATTAATACCAATTGACAAGAAAAAATAGAAACTTGACAACAATCACCTACAATGCGTAGGCAACAAAATAAAGCACTTGCAAACGTAAAGATATCCCACGCAAACTAAAAACTATAAAAAGCTCATCCATTAACGCGGCGGGACTTTAGCGTTTTCCTAGTACTTACAATCCAAAGGTGAGATCGCGCCATGAGCTCGGCGTTGACTAGGTAGCCCCCGTAGTCTGGATCCAGCTCCAGGTTCGACGGACCAGCGAGCTCAACATTCGGCGACGCTCCCACAGCCACTATTACTTGGTCGGCTTTGATCCTCTTGCCGTTGCTAAGTTTCAGGTTCTACAACAAGATGTTAACTTACAGACTACATTCCTTACTTGACAAGTAATACTTACTGTAGATACCTAGGCCTAATTATTATTTTGCTCCCACTTCAAGTAGGGCCTACCCATAGGGACCCCCTTAAGCCCACCCCGTCAACTGACTCTGACTTGTTAGATTTGTTCTCTCTGTCTCTCACTGTCCGTCGATTGACTGAACAACTAAACATTAAAAAATATTAAATAATAGGGAATGTTCCTTAACTTTTTTTATCGCTCCGCTACATAAGGACTTCATTCTGAATATGGTAATCATAATTATTTTTATTATTTAGATAAGATTTTCATTTATGTAAAAGTAAGCTGAAAGTTGCACTAATAATAATGGCGGGAAAAACGAGCCATTACATCATTATTAGCTATTGTTGCGAATCGGCCAGTAAGGTGATGCCAAACAGTGATATTAAGTATTAACTGTGTAATCTAGAAGACGGTAGTTTATTCATTGATCGAATGACATCAAACAGCTGTGCGCATTGGTCAACAATGCTCTAGCTGCTCTAGACCCAGATCTTGACGTCACGTGCCGTTTGCGCAAGAAATAAAATATTACAAAGTTTGTGCCTCAATAGAATTTAAAATATTGACTTGAAATTGGTTTTAATTGTAGTAATGGTGTTTTTAAGTAGTTTTCTATACATTTCTTACACCCACATCAATATTTGGACTTTGTGCACATTCCCTATTGTACTTGTACCCTTTTGGCAGGTAAATATCAATAAATAATAATATAGGTAATTAATAATAAAATAATATAGTACTATAAATAATAATATTATTAAATAGCAGTGCTCGGCCTAGTAGTAAGCCTACTTTTAGAAACATGGATCCAGGCCTAGGCCTTACGTGAAAACCAACATGACACATGAACATGATGATTAGGCCTAGCGTGGTAGTGCCTAGGGCCCACATGTGGAATCCAGTTAATTGTGATTAGGCCTAGGCTACCATAAGCCTATCCTCCATTGGCGGGAATTTAATACAACTCTTTGTGCACGCTATTCCGCATATTCATGAAGAAAAAGTATTTAATATTTGATTCTGACCTCAAAATCACTATTTGCACACCCCTAATAATTATAACAATAATATTTATGTCTAGGGCTAGGCGGTAGGCCTAACCTAATGGGAAGCGATCTCTACTGCTTGGTACATGTAGGTGTGCCAAAGTGGTGAAAATGTTGTAGATGGCCTCCGCAACGCGCTTGGTGGAACTTGTTCGGTTGGGGAGGTCCAATTAAAATCGTCCTTTTTTTGCAGTTTTAATGACAAAAAATCCTTCAAGACCCTTAACGTTGCTATTTCTTTTCGGTTGAAAGTCTTTTTTAGGCTGCCTACATGGCAAGCGGGAGAGATCGAGCTTTCCTACCCTAACAGGTCTAGAATTAACAAATAGCTGACTCAGACTGTGTAGAGCAGGTGCAGTCTTGAAAACATAAATTACAACCAACACAAAAAAAAAAATCCCTACTTAGGCCTAAGAGAATTTAAATTTAGGGCAGGTATTTTCCTGAGGTGCCATCACCACGTAGGGGGGCAGTCAAGCTAGTCCGGCTAACACTGCTTGCATGTCTTTTAATTGGCCTACAAGATCAGATTGCTTGCCCTGAGAACTGTAAACCTACTTTCCCTGGCTGGCTACAAAGAACATGCTCAACCATTGGGACTGGTCAACTGAAAACATTTTCTTTTCCCCCTCACACTGAAGAACAATTACCTTGAGGAATTTGAACCTATCTCCCTAGGCTCCAACACCTATCTTAACTGCATGTGCCATTGTCCCCATTGATACAAGACTCGTACATCATTGCTTATTCGACACGCGAGTATAATATTGCAAGAAATAGTGGCCGTGTGAATGGGCACCGCACAATTAAAAAAAGCAATATAAAATTTAATTTACTTTAATGCAAAGTGGGGTTTGTAGGATCCTAATTTGAATTGAAGCCCTCAGCCCAGGGATAAGAACTCGCACAGACTGTGTGATTGAGCGCAACTTAGAGGTACAGGACTGGCAAGAAAGTGCAACACAGCACGAGGACTGAAGTACTGGATGCATAGATCGAGGATGCCATCTGAAGATAGTGGTTGGAATACAAAACAATGTACCGGTACCAGGATTGACATGTTTTACGTCCTCTTCCGCTGAAGGCTCTAAACACTAAATGCTCTTTATTCCTATAAACAACAACTAAAAATATTCTTCATAGGTGAAGCCAGGAGTCACCTTTTAATTCACATCATAACAAAAATGGGTAGTAATGATTCAGCTTTGAACTAGGCCTACAGTAGTCTGTGTTAGTTTTTAAACCCAATATTTTTACCTAGACAAGACTTTGTTACTCTGTCTAGTAGGTTATTTTGCGTTGCGAATCTCCTGCTCGGTTCCTTCCGACCTCGTCCGTAATTTGTCTAGCAAGGACAATTACTTACTATACATGAGAGGGCAAGACGATCTGTCACACTCAATGTAAGTTACGAGTGCCACTCACCACCAAGTCTCCATCAAGCGTTACGCTATCCACTGTCGTACTGGGCATCAATTCTACGCCCTCATCGCGCACTTTATTGCTGGTCCATAAACTCAGGTACTCGGGAAGAACCTTGCCCATGTTCCCAGTCTCACGGAAGACTTGATGGACTTTCATTTCATCCTTTTTGCCTGAAATACAACCAAGGAATTTCACACCACTTGTTTCGCATCTAGAGTGCAATAATCGTATCAAGAACCGTTGTAAAGAAACCAATTATTAGACAAGTTAGCGCCAATCATTTAAGCATTTTGCATAGTTATCTACATTCCAAACTTTGATGAAATGTGGCATAAGTAAAATCATTCAAAAACAAATTGTAGGCTAGCTAGACCTAACTAGTAGGCCTAATACAAGTGCGGTAGCATGATGTGCCAGGCAAATGTCTTGTAGTCAACTCGGGAAAGAAATCCTAACAAAGCTCTATTCGAGAAAATTACCCTAATTTAAACAGTAAAAAAGAGAGCCTTACTTACCACGTCTTGCCAAGGCACACGCCAATTCACTTCCAAGGAATCCTCCACCCACGATAGCAATAGATGTAGCACCATCCTTGATGACACCATTTAGTTCTTGGAAGTCAAATATTTCTCTGTATAAAGTGATCTTGTCCTGAAGCTCGGGTTCTAGGTTTTGGAATACGGGCAAACTCTTCGGGATAGAACCTGCAGCCAAGAGAAGACATAGGTGACAGCAGTGATCATTAACTTCGTTAGCACCCTAAATACTAAAGATGATGGATGACTAGTCCTCTATGCATCATTTTTTTGGCTGTGCAGAGAGGGGCTCCTTCAGCTTTTCTTCTTCCTTGCTATCCAGTATAAAACAGCTTCTTTTTCTGACCTGCTCATATCATCGGGCAGGGAGTCAATGTAACTATGAAGTGTGTCGGTAGTGTGCTCTGTCTTGGGATTCAAAATTACATAATTTACAAGTGGCCGGTTTGGTGGTGATGTTGAATCTGTTCAGGTGGTGTTACAAAACATTGTGGCCAGTTGCAAGGCAGAACTGGGCCGTGTTATTTAGTTAATTAGTTTCCAACATTGCTAATGGCTAACTAACAAATTTGTGCCTATCCAATCCAATCTCAAACAGCTAATTAATGCACAAAGTTTCATACCTGTAGCAATAAGGCAGTTTTCATATTTAATTTCATGGCCATCTTCTAGGTAAGCTTTCTTCTCCGTGACATCCAGCCTCTCAACCTTCCATCCTCTGGCTACCGCCACGCCCCCGTTGGCCGCACCCTTGAGGGACTGGCAGTCCACATAGAAGTCGTCTGGCTCGTAGAAGAGACTTCTCTCGGTTCCGTTCCACTGCTTAAAGCGGAGATTTTGCGTCGCGTCGTCACTCTCGTTGGACCAGATTTCTTTGGACAGGGGCGGTCGCATGTAAGGGTAGTGGTTGTCGGTACTTATTACGAGAACCTTCGCAGAAGGATCGAGAGACTTGATCGAGCGGAACGCAGAGAATGAGGCCGTGCCACCACCAATGAGAAGGTAAGGCACACAATCCGGTATATCTTTAGATTCTTCAGGAGTTTTTATTATCTCCTTGGGGCGCCCTGAAACAATAATAGTCCTTATAATAATTAAAACAACACAATGCCTATAACAACTTTCAATCAAATGTTAAAAACACAAACAATATCAACATATGGTCTAAGATTCTCAAGACAAATTCCATTCAAATGTCAAATCAATATAAAATAAATGTTAATGAAATAAATTATAAAAAAAAGTAAACAACCATGTAGGCCTACAATATTTAGGCATACCCTAGGGCCTATCACCGTTGTTTGCCTTTTAGAAAACTAACTACCGGTAGGCCTATGGCATCACAAATGATAATCACCATTTCTGCACACCCCATCTTTAACAGCCCTTGTGAGGTTTTCAAAGTCAATTGAACTATACAATCAACTGTTAGGTCAACTAATTAAATTGAATATAAAATAACTTATTCTTCTCAAATGCCCACATTTGGCCCATCATGCTTGATCTAGTCAACCAGTAGAGACGTTTTAGCATTGAACTCTTCCTAGATCTATTAGGTCACATGGTAAAGAAAAGTAAGGTCTCGGAGCTGGAAAGTATTTTTACCGTTAATACCATTAGAATATTTCATTAAAAGGTAGACTCACAATGTTTCTTTTTCTTTTTCTTTTCTGGAACGGGATCAAGTGGTTCTTTACGCTCGATGTCAAACAACCCAAGCAAGTACAGCTGTAAAAGAACGGAGTCTTTAGCAGTTTTGATTGGTCACACTCTACCACACTCGAATCACACTGACCGAGAGCATATTCGATTTGGATTAGGGTTTCTCACATGCAGTTTTAAGAATGTATTAAAATAAAGTACCGTAGGCCTGATGTTATTTGCAGGTGAGCTGTGGATCTTGTGTGGAGAGGAGCAAGTGGAGAGATTTAAGTAGGCTATCTGGGGAGTTTGGTAGCATGCATTAAAAGGATTCCACCAGAGATGGGAAGGACACAATAAGCTGTGGGGTTAAATTCCAATCTATTTGGGACCGCATGGAACAGAATTACCAAAGTAGTGCAAGGTTACCATACCAAGATCTAGGCCTACTTTGTTCCAATACTGAAATCAGCTAAGACATGGAATATGACAATGCACTGGATGAGAGCACCGGGGGGGGGGGGGGGGGGGAGGGGAGAAAATATAACTTTGCATTCATTTTTTTATTTTAACAGCATTTACGGAGTCCGAGTGCAGAAAGTAAAGTTTAAGTTTTTGAGCTTAGGCCCCTAATTTAAGTTAGACCTATTTCAAAACTATTACATAGGCCTAGGCCTACCTACTTTTAAAGGCCTAAACTATAGTTGAGCAATCAAATTAGAATTTAAAAAACAACTAGGGCCTACCTAACGTGTAGGCCTTTAGATCAACTAGCCTATGATTCATAAACAAATTAGTAATCCCTTGAGTTGCCATTTTTCAGTTAGGGCTACAACATGACAATTAACTGTAGTAGGCCTATGGTAAAAATTTTTAAAGCACCCAAGGAATCTGCTAGTTAATTTGCCCCCTCCCCCCCCCCCCCCAACATTCCTACGCACCTGGATGAGAGCCTTAAATGCAAGCTGTGGACATGAAGATTTTGAAAAGCCTTGTATTGAGGCAAGACCAAATGAGGATATTTGAGATAAAGTCAACAAAAGGAATTTAATGGAGAAAATTGATTGAATATCTAATTGAGCCCCTAGTGGTAGGGGCCTAATGTCCTTATAGGCTGAGAGTCTAGGCATTAATGTTAAATGCTAATTTGCTTTAAAGAACTTGCTCACTACGTTTTCAAGTCTTGATTTGCTTTTACTCACCGCCAACAATGAAGCGGCTGCCACCCCCAGCCCAATCAATAGCCATTTGGTACCATTACTCTTCTTTGGTTCATCCCATGGGCATTCTGGCTGTGGACAGTCCTTCATCATGTGCGGCTTTCCACACTCTTGCTCCGTTGGCATAATCTTCTGAACGGGAGGTTTGCATTCGGAAGCCGGCGGAGCAGGGCAGTCTGACTTCTTGGATGGCCGGCATTCTAGTCCAGGGGATGCTTTTCCAGGTGGAGGTGGAACAGGCTGTTTACTTGATGGTGCAGATGTGCCTTTGGTATCCTTGATTGGAGTTGTGGTACATTCGTCTACCCTCTTGGTGGTTCCTGGCGGACGGCCTTTTCCATCCCCTTTATTTGGATTACTTGCAAATAAACGTGCTAGTTGAGGAACTGAAAATTAAACAAATTAGCTAGGCATAGGCGCCAGGCCTCGTAAAACCTCGAAGGTAGGTCTATCGTAGGCCTAAGTAGAAAACGTTTTTTGGATCTTGACAGCCTTGTAGGCCTACTTGTACATGAGCAGAAAGTGGGTGAAAATAGAAAGGAAAAAAAAGATAAAACAGGGGAAAATGGACACTTTGCAGGTGGCTCTCTGATTGTAGTCCAAGTGACGATGTAATATTATATCAATGTACTATAGGCTACCTACTGATGATTGTTCTGCTCAGAAACCTAAATTGCAGGCAAGGTCTTCTGTTGTCAAACAGATTTCAGTGCTGTTCTGTTCTGTTCTTATTACTTTTTCATTAATTAATTTTAGGCCTTACTGACGGGTGGCTCTCTGATAGTAGCCATAATGACGATGTAATATTGTTTTAATGTAGGCCTACTGTTGATTGTTTTATATGTTCTATATTTTCTTATACTCAGATATGACAATTGTTCAATACTCGCAGATCTCCTCTGCATACGAGTGGTATTATTATGTAAATAAGAATGAACTGCTAAATAAATTGAAATTGAAATTGAAGTGAAACTATAAGAAGGATGAAGAGGGATTGATTGATATTGCTTAACGTCTCACATTTATGCAACTTGGCTAATCGAGACGAAGGGAAATACGTTAGGGATGACGCGGGGGGACAAGGGGTGGACAGGCCTGTGCTGGTCAGAACCAGCCACAAGCGTATGGGGAGGGCAGGGGTTCCCCCACGTCGTCGTCGTCTCCGCCTGTGTCATCATCCGTCCGTGTTGTCATTGTCGTCGCCGTCGGGGAGGTAGTCAAAGGGAAGGGGAAAGTTCCCCGACGACGACAGGAAAAATCAAGCTGACACAGATTGAATGATCAAAAGGGCCCCAATTCCTGTAGACCCCTATCTTAAACAAGTCTTAACCCCCTTGCTAGGGGAGCTAGCCACAACCAATCACCAGTCAGCAAGAGCTAAACAGAAATTATGGTTTTTTACCTTTAGCCTTTAGCTCTGCCTAACCCAGGGCTAAAAATTAACACAAATTGGTAGGCCTAGGCCTACTTTTTCGGTTGGTGTTGGCCAACTGTCTTCGGATGGGAAAAGCATAGGTTGGGGAGGGGGGGGCGAGGCGCATGTTTTAATAATAGGCCTAACTATAAAATTGTAAAACTGTAAAACAACACCCCCCCCCCCCCCTAACCTAACCTTTTCCCATCCGAAGACAGTTGGCCTACACCAACCAAAGAAGTTGGCCCTAGGCCTAGGCCTACCCACAAATCCAGAGGGATAGGCTAGCATAAAATAACACCTAATGCCAGATTGACGTCTAGGCCTAGGCCTCGACTTTGAGCCAAGTTGGCCTAGGGCTAGCTAGGCCTAGGCCTAGGCTTTGTGTATATTTCTCTATGTTTAGGTCTAGGCCCTAGGCTAGGTAGGCCTAGGGGGAACTCTTTCGGTTGGTATGGACAGTTTTTGATCAGTAGGTAGGGGCCTACTTTAGATTTAAAATAGCGACGTTAAAGGTTTTGTAGGTAGGCCTACTTTAGATTTAAAATAGCAACATTAAAGGTTTTTTAGGTACTTTAGATTTAAAATAGAAAGGTTTCGTAGGTACACATAAAAAAAACTGTCCATACCAACCGAAAGAGTAGGCCTACCGCCTAGGGTAGGGGCTATGCCTCCTAGCAGGTTCTAAACCAATGGCCTTGGCCTCTCTATGAGTAAAAGGAAAGGGAAATGTAGGGCTAAGCGAAGCCTATTACACGCCAGAGCAACTATTTACTTACCTCTATGTAACTGTGGCCTGGATACATACACGGGACGAAAAGCTAATGCACTTACATCAATTAGAATTTTACATTTACTCAGCATTATGCCGGTTCTTCAAAAGGCAATATGGCGGCAGCTTCCTTATGTTTCCACGGTTATCTGCAACAATATTCTTCCCTCAATCACAAATTTTATAGTTAAGAATCATTTGTGTGCTACAATTACAGGAAATAACATGTATTGAATCCTCCAGTCGTACTTACCCAGTCATAAAACATTCTCAGGACAACTTAACCATATTTTTTTCGCCATTCGAAGTTTTTGTTAACAGCTGCAAACCCCGGGCAGGCTGATCATCACACTTTCACGTATTTGGTTTACCGCGACAAAAGCAAAATCAAAAGGCCAACCCTTAAAAAAAAAACATTTTCCCTGAACAACCCAAAAAAACAACAAACTCCGGGAACCCCTTTTTTAACGTTTTGAAAACCCGTCGAAACCCAAATCCAAAAATGGGATATATTAAAACCGTCGGTTTGATTGGGGCCCAAAAAAGCCCTAGGTCGGGCTAAGGGGAAATCTTTTCCACTAAATGCGCCCTCGGCGGTTTGGTTTAGTTAACCCAATGGAAGTGGAGGGGGGAAAAGGAAAGGGGGCCCTTCCCAAAATTTATTTTGAACTTTTTATTTTTCTTGGGAATGCACTTTTCTTATCTCACCTCCCCTTGCTGCAATAAATTTGATTTTTTCCCAAAAAATTTCATAATAAGAAAAAAAAAGAACCAACCCTAAAATACTATTAGATAAAATGGGCAAAACAATAGAGAAATACACAAAAAAAGAAATTAAAAAATTTCATGTTAATTAAAAAATTTTTCTAAATTTGCAAATATTCCCTTTTGGAGGGAAAAATTTTAACCCCAAAATAATCAAATTCCCTTTTCTTTTAAAGGGAAAAGTGAAAAAAAAGTAAATTAACATACAAAACAAATTTTTTTCCAAAGGAAAAACAAAAACCAATTTTTTGAATGGAAACTTTCCATTTGTTCCCTATTAAAAAATTCAGGAAAACGGGAAAAAGCAAGTTTTTTGCCCAATAGAAATAGACCAAATAGGCCCCACATAATTTAAAAGGTAAAACACAATAAATTTTTCAATTTAATTTGGAAAAAGAAAGGGCATGTTTAGGGGACAACAAAAACCAAAAAATTTAAAAAATATCAATTTTGATAAAGCGTTTTTTTTTTCAATTGGGGTTATCCCCCTGTTTTATTTAAAAAAATGGAACTGTAGGCAAAATCCTAATAAGAGCCAATAATAACCAAAATTTAAAAACAGCGTCTTTTCAAAAATAAAAAACCCTTAAAAGGGTAGGCTTTAATAGAAAAGCAAAAAACCCGGTTTTTTGTCCATTTTAAAAATGGAAATTTTAATATTCACAAAAATTTCCTTGGGGAAAAAACGTAAGCCCCCACGTTTTTTAAAAAAATTTAATAAATTTTCCTCCTTTTTTAGGGCCCAAGAGTTTTTTGGGAACCGGAATTGATAAATGTAAAACCCCTAGGCCCCAATTTTTTCAAATTAAAATAGGGTACCCCGGCCGGGGGGGTTTTTCTGGGCCCGGGAAAGGGGCTGGGTTGGGGGGCGAGTTCCCGCAAAAAATCAGCTCCCTTTTGGTTTATGTTTTGGGCCTTGGGGGGAGTCCGAAATCGTCGGGATGGAAATCCCGAAACCAAAAAGGAAAAAAAATTTTTAGTGACACGTAGGGTGTAAAACCTTTGCAATCACAACAAAAACCGCAGACAGCTTTTCAAAAGTTTTTTTTAACCTTCTAGGTAAAGGGCCCAATTATGTTTGTGGCCCTATGTGTTTTTTTGGAAAAATTTAAAAATTGAAAATACTGCCACAACACCCATTTTTGGGGAAATTTAAAAAAAGGATTTCAACAAAAGAAATAATTTATACCAAAAATTTACTTTCCCTTTGCTTTCTGTCCCTTTGGGCAAACCTCCAAATTTTAAAAAAAAACCCAAATTTTTTGGCCCAACCCGAACAAAGCAAGACACCCCAATCAATAATTGGGTCCCTGATAATTTAGGCCCCCAAAACCATTGCATAGCCTTTTTTGCATTTAAAAACAAAAAGGAATTGGAAATTTAGAATGATTATTGAAAAGTTCAAAAAGAAAATATAAAGGCCCCTAAAAAAAAAAAGAGAGAGAAAGGAAAACAATTTTCAATTTTGAAAATAACTGGCCCAAAAAAATGTAGGCCATGCTTCCCCAAAAAAAAATTGAATCTTTTGGGTAGGGCTTTTAGGCCCTACTGGGGGGAAAAAAAATTTTCTTTAAGGATTCCCGCCTTTGCCCCCCATAGTTAGAGGCTAGAACGAAAACATTCCTGATGTTTACAATTTGGGGGATTTCCCGACATTCCTATAGGGCCCAAACCCCAGATAAAATTTTAAAGTTTGTAAAGCCCCAGCATCTACTATGCTAAAGGCCCCAAATCAAATGTACTGACTAAAATTAAAAAAATTTTAGCAACCCAGAAAAACATAAGGGAAAGGGGGTAGGTTTGGCCCCCTAGTAGGCGGGACTCTTTTTGGTTTTGGGACCTTCATGGCCCGTTTTTTATCATTTTTTTATTTCAAAGGTTTTGTAGGTACTTTTTATTTAAAAATGGGCGTTAAAGGTTTTTTAAATTTGGGGTACTTTGGCCCATCCCATACCAACCGAAAGGGTTTTCCCCCGGCCTTTTTTGGGGTAGGCCGCGTAGGGGCCTAGGCCTTCTACAATAAAAATTAAAAAACAGGGAGAATCTTTTAAAGGGAAAATTTTCAAAAGGTTGGGTTTTTAAAAAACTCCTAAAATCCCCCAAACCCAGAAAGTAGGGGGCCCCCGCCTACCTAGGGCCCAATTTGGCCCCAGGCCCATGCTTTGGGCTTTTGCCCACCTTTTTTTGTAGGGCCTAGGTATCCAAAAAATTTTCCCGGTTATTAATGGTTTTAAAATTTGGGTTCTTGGCTTTGTAGGGAGGCCCCACGCCAGGCCTTTCGTAAAATTAGGGGCCTTTTAATTTTTTTTATTGTAGGTTAAAACGCAAGATTTTCGCCTAGGAAATAGTAAATTTTAGGGGTTTGTCAAGTGAAACCCCTCCCAAAATACAAAAATCAAAAACCTGACAGCTGACAAATGAGCGAAGGGGGAAAAACCCCAAACTTTTTTGTCATTTTCCAAACCCAAAAATTTAAAACCCCAAAGGATTGAGGAAATACCAAACCCCAAGCCCATGTTATAAAGATCCTTTTGTTTTAAATGTCTTATTGATTTGGGTTTTAAAATGTAGGGCTAAATAGGGAAAACCTTTTCCCTCTTTAAAAGTTTTTTCAGACAGGGAAAAAAAGTCACCGAAGGCAAAAACCAAAAACCCAAAATTTTCAAAATTTTCCCAGATCCGGGCGGGGATTTCCCCGAGATGTGCGAGATTGCCCCCAGCGCTTTTCCCCCCCGCATGGTTTAAACGAACTATGTTGGGAAATACGTCCCGGCCCCGGGCTCACTAAAAATTCCCCTTGAATTCCCTATGGCAGGGGTTTTAAAAGGGGGGGGGCCCAAAAACCTTTCCCCCGATCAGTAAAAATAAAAAATATTTCATATTAAAAAAGGCCTATTTTATAAATTTGATCAGATCTGTAAAATTATGAAATAATTTTTTTTGGGTTGGTCCCCTTGGTTTATTGTCCCCCTAATAGGTAGACTACAAAAAAATGTAAAATGTAAATTTATTTTTGCATGTTTTTCTACCTTAAATTTTCCCTCATAGTACATAATTTCCCTTTTAAACAAAAATATTTCAAAAAAACAGGGTTTTTTTCTAAAAATGATCCCTATAACATCCTTTCTTTTTAAATATCCAATCCTTACATAAACCTCTTAAACCTAAATGTGTCTTTTGTATAATTTTATATAGTTAAATGTATTTATATATATTAAATTAAAGGGCCCCATAAATATTTTTTTACTGTCTTGGGCCAAAAAAAAAGGATACTAATATTAAAACCCATAAATTTTAGGAGGGCCCGTTAGGGCGCCGCAGCCAAGCCGCGGGCCCCCTTTCACAAAGGGGTAAGTATCCTAAGGGGCCTTTTTTTTAAAAAAAAGTTTTAAAAGTTTTTGGAATTTCATCCCCAAAAAGGTTGTAAATTTTAATTTCCCTTTTCAAGCATATGAATTTTAACAAGTAAAAAAGTGACTTTCAAAGATCACCGATGTGTACAAAAAAGCAAGCTTTGGACCAAAGATATTTTACTTCTATTTTGTCGGTAATACCATAGCAAAAATTAAACGACTTTGGGTAAAAATTTTTTATATTTTTACAAAATAATTTTCAATAGAATTTTAAAAAGTAATGAGATCCCACACATACAAAAAAACTTGTAAAAATACAGCAAAAATTACACAATAAAAAGCAATGAGATCTAAAAGAAAAGCCAAAACTTTTGTACCCTTCATTTTTTTCAATCTTAAAACCTTTTTCCCCTTTTCCTGACTGATCCCTTTAAAAAGCGGCAAAAATTTTTGGGAAAATAACCGGGGGGTGTTTTTTAAAAGTAAAAGTTTTTGCCCAAAATTTAAATTTTTCCAACCCTTTTCAAGGGTTATCACAAAGGGGTTATAATTTTTTATTTTCGATTGCAAAAAAGGAAGGTACAAAAAGCCCTTTGGGATTTCTTTTAGATCTCATTTCTTTTTTTATTTTTGTAAAGTATTGGGGTGTATTTTTACAAGTTGTTTGTTTTTTATGTGCATTTGGGGACTAAAGATTATACCCCCCCTATAAAAAAACCCTTTTTTTTTCGAAACACGGGCAGCTAATCGTGCAGAAGGTGGTTAACGAAATAAAAGATTTGAAATGATGAATGAATCTTCAATCTACTAATCAATACTTAGGAGAATGCCAAATTAATCCCCACATGAATAGTTCATATTTCCAAACAAATAATTACATAGGGCCTAATACAATTTTATAGCAAAGGTTACGTACACTCTTTGGTAATGGCTAAAGGGTATAGTAATCAGTAATCATTTATTTTATTCTAGCTAGAATTATAAAATTGCTTTTTATTTTTATACAATAACACAATTTGGCACAGTATTAAATACAGTTCAATTCACAATGTCCAGAATATTCATTTGCACATTACTTTCCCGTTTAACAATCTAGCCTAATAAAAGTAAATAGTACAATTTTCTGATTAGGGATAATTGCTGGTTGCAGAACTTCCTGGATTTCACCATTATTTAATCATTGTTATTGAACAAAATTTTCCAAGCTATTCAAGATCTAGTACATAATATTCTAGGCCTATATATTATCACTGTGTTTTTCGCACGAGTTAAAACGTTTCAACTAATTCGAATTCAGAGTTAGTTTGAACTAGTGGTATTGATTAACACTGTGATATAGTTTAGGTTTAACTTTAGCCCACAGCCATATCTGTACTACTTTACAGTAGAAATTTCTGTGATAAAGGTATTGTATTACGGGAAGCGTTTTTGTAAATCCGAACTACATGTCTGTGATAAACGCTGTGTATGATCTTCTTAAATATACCATTAAAAAGTATGTAAATAAACCAAAATATCCACAATTACAATACAAGGAAAAAGAAAATTTACATATTATAGGTACCCCATAGTAACACAGAGGTAGGCCTTATCACTCTCTATAACAGCCTAGACCAAAAAACATAACACAAATAGACAACACCATACCATTTCATACACTAGGAAAACGCTAAAGTCCCGCCGCGTTGATGGATGAGCTTTTTTAAGTTTTTAGTTTGCGTGAGATATCTTTACTTTTGCAAGTGCTTTGATTTGCTGCCTACGCATTGTAGGTGGTTGTTGTCAAGTTTCTATTGTTTCTTGTCAATTTGTTATTATTTACCGTAAAAAACTTATATTAAAGGCTTTATTTCTATGGATTCTGGCTAAATTTTTCAACTTTTTCTTTCAAAAGGTACTTCATCACCATAACCTTAATGTCCATGTGAAATATGAACGTAGTAGCCCCACCCATTTGGTCGGAATTGGCCCAAATGGCACGAAAATATCACACACAAAATCAAAAAACTTATATTAAAAGCTTTATTTCTATAAATTCCGGCTAACTTTTTCAACTTTTTCTTTCAAAAGGTACTACATCACCATAACCTTAATGTCCATGTATAATATGAACGTTGTAGCCCCACCCGTTTGGTCAGAATCGGCCCAAATGTCACGAAAATATCGCACTAAAAATCGAAAAAAAATCGTAAAAGTACGATATTCATGAGAAATATTTCTTCGATTGTACCCAAAAACAATACACCTCTAAGTTCAGAGATTTCGAAGGTCCCCTCAAATTTTCATCAAGATCGGATATGCCGTTTGCCTGGTAGAGAGTTAACAAACAGACAGAAAAACAAACAAACAAAAAAAAAAACACCCGAGCTAAATTTTTTGGGGGTCAGTGAAATTGAAGTCTTCGCTTCGCTCATCCAAAAAATAAAATACCATATAGGCGCTCCACGCTAAGAAAGCAGATGCGCGCACTTTCGACGGGCCAGTCAGCGATCGTTATTTTAAATTTGGGCCTGCTCAGTGGCTACAATTCACCCGTCAAAAGCGCGCGCATCTGCTTTTTTAGCATGGAGCGCCTATACCTACCTGAAAATTGTTTTCAGCATTTAAAGAGGGGCCAACTGAAATTGAGTAACATTGCCTACCGATATTGGTTTCCTACCAGTCTAGAACAAGTGGTGTCGCGGGTGCGACTGCAACGTCATCTCACAGGAGTAGGTGGATAGTGCTGATATGATAGTGGTCTAGTCGTGGGGTACGGAAGCAGATATTAAGGTTCTTACCTGGACACGTCTATCTATACAATACAATAAAATAACATCTAGCGGCATTACCAAATACAAATCAAATAGAAATTTGTTTTGAAATAAAGAGTTTTCACATTTTATTCATAGTAAATAAGACAAATTCACACCCAATGAAGTGATGGTCTAATAATCACCCACTTCATATTGTACTGTACGTATTCATTAAAGGTTGTATTTGTGTAGTGTGAACATAGATATTAAACACCTATAGTAGGCTAGATACGCAGTCTCCGATACCTCCGCACAGACACGAGCGTAGCAAATTGAAGCGTCAATCTGCCATATTCAAGATGGCGATTTGGTGTTTTAATTTATACTTTTTTAATGCAATAAAGTATTTTACTGGATTGTTTGATATGGTTTTAGCTTGTGCAGCATGGGAATGTAAAAACAGAAACAATAAGAAGGTATTGCATAAGGGAATTTAGTAAACATTTGGTGTTAATGGCTAGTATGCTCACCTGTCAACCTGGCGGCCAC
The DNA here is from genome assembly GCA_024449915.1 of Sweltsa coloradensis. Taxonomy (NCBI): domain Eukaryota; kingdom Metazoa; phylum Arthropoda; class Insecta; order Plecoptera; family Chloroperlidae; genus Sweltsa; species Sweltsa coloradensis. The sequence continues at coordinate 265,702 of JAMZAV010000382.1, forward strand.
CTTGAAAACTATTTGGGCTACAAATTGCTCCCATTTACTTAACATGCAAACAGGTATTTCAAGATGGCTTCAAATTGTCACGGAAGTGGATTAATGACTGCGGATCTAGCCTAATATAGGTGTTTAATATCTATGAGTGTGAACCTGTTTTTCTTTATATCCACAAAGCTCAAACTTCCATTAAATTTCGAACCGAACCTGAACCAAAACGGACTGAAGGGATGATTGATTATTGGTAAAAAAAACAAAAAAACAATGTCAAGCCTGGAAATTAGCAATATTTTGATTGAATATCACCATTGACCTTTTGAAAAAAATTGTATTTAGTCTATTCTAGGGGTGTGCGAATCCAATTTTTAATTTCGAATCCGAATCTCGAATCCCAAGCAAAAAGATTCGCGAATCCGAATTCGAATCCGAATCCAAAATTGATTTACCTCACAGGAAAAATGTAACATAAAGAAATGCCATAGTTTCATGGTCCCGCACTGTTTTTCATTGTTTTTACCACGTTTTTGAGACTCCGTGACATCTTCAGCCGATCAACAACACTTCATTCATCCAGCCTTCTCTGAACGCGAAGTATTTATCTCGCGCGGTAGGCCTATCTTATCTTTCGGCATTGTTCTACTTTTGAAGATAACATCGCGAGGAAACTTCTTGCTGTCATATAAGAGCACATTAGTAGGCCAAAACATAACATTTATTGTATCCGCTTTCCGCTGGCCTTTTCATAGACCCGAGATTGGCATCGTTCACGTAATGCAAACGCTTCGCTATGTGAAGGGACACTGACTGACGTAAACACGCCGACACGGCGCCCGCCTGTCATCTGAGCTGGCAGCCGGCCGGCTAGGGCTCGAGTGAGTAAGAGAGAGGGCGCGCTGCGCCATACGGCCTTGTGCAACGCCTGCTGCCAGCATCGTCCAAGAGAGAAGAGAGGAGAGAGCGCACTGTTGTTTTTCAAATGCTACGTGCGAGAAAAACATCGCGTTTTCTTGAACAACAAGACGCGAACGGAAATTCTTCGTTTATGTACGCAGCTGCCATGTTATCACGTGATCGATTGCTAACTATAAAATCGACCTATCGATATATTTGCGATTTTCTCGGGAGTTTGGCGCCGGATTCGAATTTTCGAAAACTTCAAATTTTTACGATTTCGGATTCGACCAACGAATCGAATTCGAATACTAAAAGATTCGATTCGGATTCGATAATTTCGAAGCTTCGCACACCCCTAGTCTATTCATACAGTCACAAAATTGATTTTTAAAGGGGGACATTAAATTTAAAGCTGACCAAGCCAACCCTGTAGGCACCAACACCATCGACGAGCAAACAATGACCAACTACAGTTTCCGACAATTATTTAAAAAAAGAAATTATATTGCTGATGCTATGGAATTCCAAAACTAATTTAATAGAGCTGTGTCAAGTCTGGACTGCCCCCTTCAACCAGCAGTTATGTGATCGTGTATCCAAGAACACGAGTAACGTTTAGTCTGGACTGCCCCCTTCAACCAGCAGTTATGTGATCATGTATCCAAGAACACGAGCAACGTTTAGTCTGGACTGGCGCCTTCAACCAGCAGTTATGTGATCATGTATCCAAGAACACGAGTAACGTTTAGTCTGGACTGGCGCCTCCACCTCCACCATCATTGTTTTATTTTTATTTTTTAACTGATAATTGGGTACCAGTACCTTTTTTTGTCAATCAGTATGGACCCCAATACTCGACCAGACCAAAAATCTCGAGGACACGAGATTAAAAAAGAATCAAACTCAAACTCTTTTTTCAAACTCGAACTTGGTTTGACATTCTTTTAAGTTCGAGTTTGGGTTTGAATTTCGAACGTTCGCCAAGTATGAAAACACTCCATGATATTCCTGCCAAAGACAAGAAGGGAAATGCTTGAGTCAAAGTTCACCACATTCTGTCTTAATTTGAGCTCTGGAGGAAGTACCGTATCGGACCGAATATAGCGCGATGTTTTTTTCCGAAAATACTATCTCTAAAACAGCACTCGCGTTATTTCCGCCCTCTTGCATTTGAAATAGCGCCTGAACATAGGCCACCTGCAATACAACTACCGCGCAACGCCCCGCCCACCCACTCGACGCCAGCCGATCCCGTGAGGCGGGCAGTTGACGTCATCACGGGCTCCGCGGCCTTTTGCCGCGGAGCCCGTGATGCCGCGGGGGATGTGCGGCCGCGGGAATATCGCCGCGTATCACGGTTCACGGGTTCCGCGGAAAATGACCACCAAAATAACTGTGTGTACAATTAAAATGTTTTTTTCTTGGGAATCGATCCCGAATCGATTCTAGGTCACAATGATCGATTTTGTAATCCCTTAATCAACCTGGTGAACTGTGGTTGACCCTACCATGTTAAAAAACTTAGGACTAGGCCCTAACATTGTTCAAAATGTTTTGTATTAAGAATGAAACTGTAGTCTATTCATTCATTGCATTGTAAATAAAAAATTTTCTTGTAGATTTTAATTTTCTTTGATTTTTCTTTTTTCTTGAAATGATTCTGAAAAATTGGGGGTCGTGTTATATTCGAGATCGTGCTATATTCGGTCCAATACGGTACTTAAAATGTGAATTAAAACAACGTACTAATATAATTTGCCCTGCTCATATGTTCACATATTAGTGTTTTCATTGTTCATAATGACATATTTATTTACATAGATTTACGTACTTATTAAAACGAGTTATATTACCTAAAATATGTTTCAACTTTCAAGTATAATTTGTTCAAGAGTATTACATAATCTACCGTATTTACACGATTATAAGATGCCATTGAATAATGGACACAACCATGTTCTGGCCATTCAAATTTAATTTCAATTTATTCTATTGTGATATAGCAATCTCTCATCTACTGAGTGTTTAAAGGAAGCGCCTCTGCTCCATGCTTTTATCTTTACAAGGCTGTGTCTTAATATGAGCTTATGCAGTTACGACAACGTTCTGTTGTTTTGGGAAAATATTTAAAACCTTGTGTTTCTAATTCAATATATTATAGTGATGTAATCATGTAGTGCTTGTTCTTTAATACCAAACCCAACTACTACCTAACAGAATATTGCTGAGAAAGATAAACTACAAACTACAACATATTCACTCAAATTTAAAAGTATGTTATAAATAATGTATAAATATTAAATACTATTGATAGATCCAGCATGTGTCCTCACTCCTAATACTGTATTTTTGAGTATAGATAAAAAATGATTACAGGCCGCCCTATTTCATACATTTTTAAAGTGTTTGAATTTGTTTTAATTTTTAAAGATGACTTCATCCCACTTATAGATATAAATCTACCTGCGCCTTTATTCGCTTAAATACGGTAATTACAATTTTCAGCCAATTGTTTTAAAACAGCATGTTGTTACATTGGCGGTTTAAATATAAAACCCATTTCCAGCATCAAACTATTGTCATCATAACTCACATTCACTTTCAGAGCTATTTAGTTTTGCTTTTGAATCTGGTAGTTGTTCATACTGAAATGTAGCTAGCTTAGTAGGAATATTTTCATAAATTGGCTCCAAAGAATTAGTTGGAGAGTTGTCTTGTTTAAATAATGTAGAGTCTTGTAGAGCATCTTTGATACACTTGTAGATGTATGCATATTGACCCTGTAACAAATTGGAAATATGTATACATTACCAGTGGCGAAGCGTGAACATTTTACAGGGTAGACACAGACGAATCATGTTTCTTTTGGTACATGTATATTCGTGGGAAAGGAACCAAGCACGGGGGTTTGGGGGGCAGAGCCCCCCAACATCAGCGCCGCAGGCGAAAATTTTGAAAATCAAGGTCTTAGAATGCGTTTGGTGCGTTGTAGAAAAAGTATTAGTCGGAAAGCAATAACAAAATAACGTTGTTTTTGTACAGTGGAAACTTCATTTTGTCGATCCTCCCTATTATATTTTTGCAATTTTGGAGCCCGTTCAGAATCGAAATAATATTAAATATAACAAAACAACTCAAGCTGTAAGGCTGTAACACTTATTCGAGCACGCTCGCGCGCTTATTCAAGTGTATAATAGTATCCATGCGCGCAACAATCGAAAATGCAGCCGAAACACGAGCTGAAGCGCGAGGAGACATGTCTCATTTGCCTATGCTACTTGCGAAGAAGGAGGGGAAGTGGAGGGAGTGGACAAGCGCTGGGCCATAGAGTTTTGGGTGTTATAGGGGAAGGCTCGGAGACAGAATCCTAGTTGTCTCAAAAGTAGTGCATAGGCATGGAAAGAGTCCACATCCGCGCAGAAAGGTAACGCGTTCATTCGTTGTTTTGCCAGCGTACGTTTGAAAACCATTTCTCACTTGTAAAACAGCGTTTAGAATATTATTTTTTTTCGTTATTAATTTTTTGAGTAGGGTAGACACTGTCTCAATGCCTACCCCGACGCTTCGCCACTGTACATTACTGTAGTCCCCCTTCAAATACCAGTTAAAATTCAACATGACTGTGATCGGAACTGGCATACAGCCACAGTTTGTCTAGGAAAGTAATCCTAAGTAGTAATAAGTAAAAAAATGTTACAAATTTTAGGAATCAAAAAGTCATTGCCAGAAAACTATCCAAAACATCAAATGTAAAACCCACAAATTTGAATGGGTAGTTTGCGTAACCACGAGCCCACGACTTTTCTAGTACCTACATAAATTTGCGTTGTTTTAGTTTGTTGATTTCCAAGACAAGACAAACTATGGCAATTACTCGCCAGTTCAGTTTCATTGTTGCACATACTGTAGTACAAAGGTGCAGGTACTAGTCTACATTGTCATCTCATGGCGGACTTGGCTATTCCTGTGTATATTAGATTTAAAATAGTAAAGCCGGCAACCACTTGCGTGATCTGTGGTCAAAGCCGAAGGCGGAGACCACTAGCTGCGGACACCTTCATGTACTGCACTATGATGACTGTATTAAAATATGAATATGGTAATTATGAGATTATTTTATTTTTTGGAGCACTTATCAATAACAGCCTCAATGATGAGTGACTAAACGTTCCTAATGGAAACAGTTTTCACCGTGTTGGCTGTAATACATTATTACATTATATGAAGATACAGTACCGGTACCTACTAAAAATCATACTGAAATTATTAGTCGGGACTATATATCTTATGTATGTAAACCGCATCTATTAACTATTAATCTAAATAAATAATGGAGGACAACGGGTATTGAAAAGTTAACATCCTAAGCTCTGTAGGGACATTATCACCTGGTATCCGTATATTTGACTTAACTGAGTAGGCCTATAGATTGGAGAAGGGTTGACAGGTTGGGAAAGCATAGAGAGCATAAAGCCCAGCCTGAGGGGCGACAAGACTTTTCACCTGCTGATGATGACTGCAGTTAGTTCAAAGTGAGTTTGAATTATTGAGTGAGGGTTTAGAGTAAACGAGTATGGTATTTTAAATTTTATCTTCCTTATTAATTTAATTGTTTCAAATTATACCACTTTAATTAAGGCTGGAATAAGACATCATTCAATCATCAATATCATATCAAAATACTGTATCAAAATCGCATTATTTGTGCAAAAAATTTCAAAACATTAACAGTTGGCCTAATTACAAATACTTTGTGGGCTCACTATTAATAAATAATAATGTGTGGTTAAACTTAAAAGATAAAGAAGGTAAAACTATATTTTCGTTCTCAACCTTGCGCTTATGAGTATGACATGCTCTTTCATAAAATGTTATTTTATCATTATTTTTGTTAAGTCCTACCAGAAATGAATTGTGATTCTTGTTTTCAACGTGTACACAATGCTGTGTGATGCTCTGTTATCTACAGTTTTTAATGAACTTTTCTAGTGATATTTTGCAGTCTCACTTATGAGTTGAGATGACTTTTGTTATTTTTATTTAACATTTTAATAACTCAATAAAACAAAAACACCAAGTTGAAGAACAATATACATAGCCAAGGAAAAACTGAAATCCATCATTGCACTAGACGGCTGTGCAGTGTTTTACTTTTACGTATATATAAGAGTGACAATAAAATATTTTTGTATTAAAAACAAAAATATAATACTAGTACTAGTGTAAAGTTTATAAATTTTGTAATGATTTTATATCTTTAAAGCCCTATAGTAGTTGATATTTGTATGCATATTTGTCTATTATTATTGTTAATTGATAGTATTTTTAATATACAGTAGGTAGTGTTTAACTTTAAACTGGTCTAAATCTCAAGATAGCTTACCTCTGTCTGTACCATGTTAGTGCGCTGTTTCCGCAATTTGTAGACTGTGCCAAATATGTCGACCTTCTTGTTTTCTTGAATGTGTTGCAACAAGATGTCTAGCGCTATCAACGTTCCAGTGCGACCCACTCCAGCACTGCAAGAAACACGTACACAAACCTTGAACATGTTCATGAAACTTTGTATAATGAGAATAACAAATTTCTTCACAATTCAACTTCACATTCCAATATTTTAATACTTATAGTACTGTACATACCTATACTAAATACAGAAAGTCATCGAGTCATTCCCCAACCACAAACACTAACCTAGCCGATAGGCATTCTATCACAACCAACATGTATGGTAAATCGGGTATATAACATTGAATATACACACTCTAAAGTCATTAAACAAGTTTTTCCCAAAACTTCCTTTTATTTATTTATTTTATTTAACATCTATCCTAGATTCAGTTAAAAAACTGATTTACAAAGGAGGACAACTAAATAAATCTAATTAGTAATTACATGGATGCAGACACAACAATGAACTACAGTTAACCCTTTTTGGTCAGATTTTTTTAAATTTTTAAATTTTTAAAAATTATGAAGATGGCAGTGACTATTGTAAGTGCATTAAAAGACCTGTATGGGAGGGCATACAAAGTTTTCAAAAATTAAAAAAATTAAAAATCATCAAAAACCCATGTCGGGGCAGCCCGGACACATGACCGAAAAGAGTTAAGTAAATATTTGAAATAGAGTAATATTACAACAACAATGCAGTAAAACACAACAATTTGGTAACAAATTCAAAAAAGATACTAAATGCAAAAAAACACTCTGCGGGCCAATTCTACTCAGGGTCCAGACGGGGGATGCGAAGGTCTTGGACGGGGAGCAGTCCCCCGTTGCCTAACAACGAGGATAGTGAGATGTTGCTGCAAGTACAAAGTTTTTCTATTCCATTTTATGATATTTCCTTTGGTATACGATACTGTGAGTGTGATGGATATTTCTTACACATTACAAGTTTTGAAAACAACGATGTTTGACATAACTGCTATGCCTTACTCCAATATTTAACTTACGCTCACAGAAGAGGCTAATTGTAATTACCATCCAAATAGAAACACTTTGTTTGCTATTAGAACTTACCTGCAATGGACAAGCGCCAGACCAGGAGAGTTGCGAGTGATGTGGTGTCGAAGAGTTCCACAGAACTGAAGCATGGCGTCCGTTCCCTCGGGACAGCCGAAGTCTGGCCATTCGTTGAAGTGGAGATGGGTAATGTTCCTCTTCTTATCATCCTGGAAGATTCAAACACAGAGATATCAGAGACAAACTTACACATGGAACAAACAATTGTTTTAAGACTGCCAAGACAACTCCAAGACTGCCATTGCAAATAGGGAGGATACAGAACCCAAAAATAGACAATGTAAACTACAGATTCTACGCCTCATGAATGATGGGAACAAAATTGTGCTACAATGGATACCGACCCACTGTGGCATATACGTATGGTAATGAAAAGGCCGACTACCTAGCCAAACAAGGTAACAAAAAGCAACAAGAAAGTAAAAAAACTGTCACATAAATCTCTCAAATCTCACCTGCATGCATCGACATGCAAAGTAGTCCATAAGGAATTGCAAGAGAAGGGGTAGAATAAACTGTGGGAAGATTACACTAAAATGAGGCCGACTGGTAAACGTAAGTGCTACAGTAGAAAAAATAGAAACAGCTCAATTTCGGCTTCAAACAGGACACGACCTACTCGGAAAGCACCTCCATAGATTTGGAATTTTTGAATCTAGTGTCTGTCGGATGTGTGGAGCTGGGGAACAAGACAGGAAACATCTTTTTCAATGTACATATATAAAGCTTGAACGCGACAAAATGCCAAATGGCATGGATCGGAGCGAACAGGAGTCCTGTCTCTACTGGCTAACTATGAATAATGTAAATTGTTGGAATATGAAAAGAAGAAAAGAAGATAAGGTAACAAATATGACTGTACCTAGTTTGTATATTTTGAATTCAGTTGTATGGTTTAAAAAACTGTTTTACTATCAACAATAAGGTTTATGGTACAGGTGTTTTAAAATGAGCTTCCCATAGACATATGGAGTAAACTGACAAGTTTTGAGACTTTTAAATTAATAAATGATAAATCGAGCTTTATACAAAGTATCCGAGTTTATAATTATTCTTTAACTTGTTGTTCAATAAAATTGTATTGTATTGTTAATTTAAATTTGTTTTATGTAGGCATTGATATTAAACATCTATAGTAGGCTAGATCCCCAGTCTTGGTCCACTTCCATGACAATTTGAAGCCATCTTGTAAAGGTGGGTTTGCATGTTAAGTAGATGGGAGGGATTTGTAGCCCAAATATTTTTTAAGATGGCCGTCAGTTTGACAGATGAGCATATTAGACATAAACACCAAATGATTACTAAATTCTCTTATGCTGCATGCAATAACTTAATTGTTTCTGTTTGTGCATTCCCATACTGCACAAGCTAAAACCATATCAAACAATCCAGTAAAATACTTTATTGCATTAAACTAGGCCGCTTCGCGAACGCTTTTTTTAGTCGCGTTGATGGATGAGCTTTTTTTGTAAGTTGTTAGTTTGTGTGGGATCTCTCAACTTTTTCAAGTTCCCTTCCATTGCAAAATCATTTTCATGGTAGTACTAACTGCTATGGTAATTAATTAGAATGTAAAATATCTGGAGGCCCGAAGACTTGTTTTTTGAACGCTTTGTAGGTGATTTGTCAAGTTTCTATAGTTACTTGTAAATTATTATTTTATACCTCAAAAAACTTATATTAAAACCTTTATTTCTATGGATTCTGGCTAACTTTTTCAACTTTTTCTTTCAAAAGGTACAACATCACCATAACCCACCCGTTTGGTCAGAATCAGCCCAAATGTCACGAAAATATCGCACTTAAAATTGAAAAAAATCGTAAAAGTACGATATTCATGAGAAATATTTCTTCAATTGTACCCAAAAACGTGGCAGGTCGAAGTTCAAAGATTTCGAAGGTCTCCTCCAATTTTCATCAATATCGCATATGCCGTTTGCCCGGTAGAGCGCAAACAAACAGAAAAACAAACAAACAAAAAAACACCCGAGCTAATTTTTTTGGTGTCAGTGAAATTGAAGTATTTGCTTCGCTCATCCAAAAAGCATAAATTAAAACACCAAATCACCATTTTGAAAAGGTGGGATTGATGCTTCAATTTGCTACGCTCGCGCCTGTGCGTACGTATTGGAGACTGCGGATCTAGCCTACTATAGATGTTTAATATCAACGTAGTAGGCTATAATGATAAGAAGACTAATAAAAATAAAACCAATTGCTCAGTATGGTGCCTACCTTGTGTATCACAATAGTTCTCTGTATATACATTGGAAAGAGGAGTTCAGTGGTACATCTAATCATGCTGTCTCCCACCAACATTTGATCTCGAAGTTTCGGAAAGTAGGGTTCACATTTCCGTTTACCGCCCTCTTCCAGGTTTGTCACCATCGCAATGACCCGCACATTCTGTTGATGCACCATGCGCCAGAAGTCGTCCAGGGTCTCTTCTTTAGGGCCCTGACTTGCGATGTACTCGACCGTGTTGGAGAAGCCCTGGGCACGCAACAAGGTTAGATAAATAAATTTGTATTTAGAGTCTACCCACTCAGTCATATACCTAACAGTGGGGGACAAACCAAAGCGACCAAGCCAACCCTGTAGGCCCGACGCAATTGACAAGTGAGCGATAACCATCCAAAGATCAATATTTTTTTAATAGGAAATATAGCAATCAGTGGTAATCTTATTACATAATGCAGGTGCCTCTTTGATGTCTGCAGCTAGTTTCAAGTTATTTCTATTTTTTATGAGGAACAGAGACATAGGCATTGGCAAAAATAAAATTTACATTGTGCAACCCAAAAATTATTAAATTATCAATAGTTTTCAACACCAATTCAACACTTTTGGACAAAACAAAAATGCCATGCACTTTCATCACAAACACCGACCTCTGAATTCTCATAATTATGTTCAATATTGTAACCTGCTTGTACCTAACAAGATCTTAGTCTCAGAATTCCAAATAAAATATCAGGGTCCGGGGAAAAGAAATAGTAGCACTTTCAACTGAATTTTTAATTATTTTCACTGGCAATTCAGCACTTTTGGGCATTTGATTTTCCCCACAAACCTGCCTCCGTTGATGAATATTATCCATGCTGTGCAAGACTTCTTGCAGTTGTTAAGAAACTGCACATAGGTACAATTACAGGATGTTTCACTATAGACTAAAAATAATATTTATTTAAGCAGTTAAAAATTAAAAATACCCACAAACAGATTAGCCCAGATCCCACACGACCATAAGGAATTGTTATGTAGTAAGGAAATATAACTTGTGTGTGAAATCGTTTTTGGTAAGTCGTAACAAAATTGATATAGCTTATATATTAAAACATTATTATACGTAACAACAAAAAAATACTTCTGACCGAAACCGACCAATCGAACGTCGATAATCCTTCTGACCGACGAATCAGAAGTCGAAACTTCACTATGACGGGCCAATAAAATGTCACTAACTTATGAGATTGTTGTATTCCTTAAAACAATACGTAACAGTTTCTTACAATGGTGTGGGAACGGGCCTATCGAGGAGTTTCCTTCCTGCAGCTCCCATTGCAACCTTATACACTAACCTTAACAAAGGAGGCATTTATATAGTCTGAAGGATAGTCTTCTGTAACTTCAAGTTTCACTCTCGTCAAGTCATCTGCAAAGAAACATAACATAATATGTCAATACATACACACACATACTCACACACAATACACATTCACACAACCAACACAACCATAAAAATAGTAGTGTATGCCTCTGAATATCAAGTGATGTATGTTTTCATGTTTAAAATTTATGTTAAATTTAGTTAGTTCTTAGATTGTTAATTGATAAGTTCATTCATATTAAATTTGCACTGGTGGAATTTTTCTCTGTTGCAAATAAAGACTTAATAAATTAGAAAATAAATAAATTATAAAAGCAAACATTGTACACAACAATTAGTATATCTACTATGCCAGGGCAAGAAACTGTAGCCTGATTGGTTACTCTGGTGACATTTGAAAATGTTTTAGAACAATGCAATGCTTTATTGCAGACGTATTGGCTGGGTCATGTAAAGTTGGAATCAAATCAACCTTAGAAGATACATTAAGTTGTTGGAACATCTAGAAAATAACTGGTTAGATCAACATAAATAAAAATAAAGTCCTGCAGAGAGTGATAATCTATTGTCCGCCAGTGGCGGCTTGAACCCCTGAAAACCCCGGGGCAACTTTATAGCATTACACCCACCCACCCACGCATGGGCGCCGCAGGAATTTTTGGCAGGGGGGCATACATCACTATCTGTACTTTCGTTGGGTAAGCACAGGGGGTTTGGGGGGCGGAGCCCCCCAAAAATAGCGCCGCAGGCGAAAATTTTAAAAATCAGGTTTTTTAGAATGCGTTTGGTGGTTTTAGAAAAAAGTAGTGGGCTGAATACAATACCAAAATTATGTAATTTGTGTGCAGTCGATACTCGAAACTAGAAAACCACCAAAAGGAATCTTAAAGGAAACCTTAAAAATAATTTACCCCCTTTTTTTGTCCTTTAGTCAAAAGCTTCAGATTCCCAACAATGAGTTGGGCGGTTATTAGTTTTTTTTTATTACTGAGATAATATGACTTTACCCGGACCCCACCTCACATCTTCCTTTTCGAAAGCCTTTTTATTGTGACGGTCAAAATTTCGCATTATTCTATGGAGTGGTATTCTTTTCAAAACTCAAGACGAACTATTGCAGGTAAAAGACACAATAAGTCTATCTCGCAGAAATTTGCCAACCATTAAATTTAACAAACCTTCATCAGTAAGAAATCGATTGTACAAGTTTAATCATAAATCCAGACATCAAATAAGGGAAAATTAGCACTTCTGCTGGCTCGTGGCCATGGAGGGGGGGGGGGAGGGCAACTGCCCCCTTGCCCTCTCCTGCGGGTGCCCATGCACCCACGTGATGGCGACATATTTTTGCTATAAGTGCCCCAAATTAGGTGGCCTAAAACACTTTTTCAGGCGAGCCCTTAAATATGCCGTAGCAAACTAAGCATATCCACCGGCAAGGGCGTCTACAGAAATCTTGTCCGGACGGGCAAAAATCCAACTTGTACCTTCGCGGAAAAATTAGGGGGATTTGGGGGCCTGCCCCCCAACAACCGCGCCGCAGGCGAAATTTTTTTATCAGGTTTTTAGAGTGCATTTGGTGCGTTTTTAGAAAAAAGTAGTGGGCTAAATGCAACATCAAAAATATGTAGTTTTTGTGCAGTCGAACTGACATTACCAGGATATTTCGGCGACGTGTGTACCCTTCTCAATTTTTAATATTAATATATATAAAAATGAAATGAATATTCTAATTCACAACTAAACTATTCTTAAATAATATATGCATATAAATAATAGAGTGGAGTTGATTTACCTGTACATTTATTTTATGTCATCGAAGATAGCAATAGCTGGATAGACTGAAAAGTATTGTCGGACACTTCTTGGTAAGATATAGCTTTAAAAAAAATGACGGACCAGACCGGCCAGTGGCGTAAAACTTATCTCATAGTTTTGGCTTTGTCCTTGATTTGTTATTATAATTAGTAGGTGCCTTACAATTGTTATTTATATTTTTAGGGGTGTTGTAACTTTCTATTTTTAATATTCATTATTTTAATTCATTTTCTTACCACAGCGCTAACACAAATCAGTGTATTACACTTTTTCTGGTGTCTACTTCAGCCTACGCCAGATAGGTTCATACATAAACATAGGTGTGGTTTTCTTGTATTAATTCCCATTACAGTGACACCCTCTTTCGAATTGCCGCGTGTATTCTTTTATCCTCTCTCATACTTTTTCTCAATAATTTCTTTCATTGCCCCCCCCCCCCCAGGCTACTGGAGCGGCCTCTACCTTGCTCCTGTGGGGTGGGCGCTACTGTCCTGGAAGGTCTTGTCCTTGTGCTCGATTGGGGTTTTTAACAAAAATGTTGGCTCAAGAAACCGAAAAAATAGGACTATCAAATGTTAAAAGCTTGGCCAGGGATCTTGGCCCCCCTCCCCCCACCCCCTGCGGACACCCATATCCACTGGGCACCACTGGTAGTAGTGGTTACAGAAAAAAATATTAGATGCTTGGTGGTACCGCGCGTTTGGGTGACTTTGTTCTTTTTCAGTTTATTTGGCACGATCTTTTGACACGAGTATTGGCTTGTTCGGGAAGTTTTCATCATATAGGCATGATACTATTTCTTTAATAGCTCATATTTATGCAGCAAACACTCAATGATTAATAGGCCTACTTACTAACGTCCACACAACGACCGTCCACCCCCATCCACCACCCCCATCCACCCCCCACCCACCACCCCATCCACCCTGACCTGACCACCCACCCACCTATTTCTCGCGGGCCATGGCCCCGAATTTGTATGGTCAGGCCGCCACTGTTGTCCGCGTTAAATGTGGTACGTAGTAAAGTAACGCTACAATACAAACAATGGTGTTAAATGTGCTACGTAGTAACGTCACAATACAAACAATGGTGTTAAATTGAAATTTGAAACTCAAAAAATTGCGCTGCAGATATGGCAAATCACTCCACTTTATCAATGTGTAATTTAATTTATTTGCTTACATGGAAGAATATTAATGTAACGGTTTTTCTTCTTGTTGTCCGGGAGCTGTGCAGCAACGAACGTGTTGGTATCTATCACATCTGCGCTCAGAGTTTGCAACAGTTGGTACTCGCTGCCGAGTCGTGCAGGCGTTTCCAACAGTTGGCTGCATTGGTGCTCAAACCTGCTGAGAGGTATTGGGTGCGGTCGTACACTACCATGCGAGTTCCGTGCTTTCCTGCAGGGACAATTTGTAATTTATTAACACAATTTAGTTCAGTTAATGGCTAACAAGTAACAACTAATCATGCACCCCCTCCCAATGCAAATACATATTATTTAAAACAAATAAACAAACATTTTACCCTTTCAGCATTTCTTATAAGACACATTCTGCTTTTTTTTTATCAAAAGCTATAGTAACATCTATTAATATTTAACTCCATGTAAAACTTTTTGTTTTACACTTTTAAGCATGTGTTTTAATTTTAACAACCCTACCTCGAGTTAAAGAAATCCCTCTTGGTGTAATGTGCTGCTTGAAATGGATCGAGGAAGTAGGTAATATATTTTATTTATTTCTCACCTTGTTTTCCCACACGTATATTTCCCATTCCATCCCACTCCATCTCCTGCCTTTTTTAAGAACATACCTAGTAAATAAATCTAATCACTTTTGAAATCACATCAGCTATTCCATTACATAATATTATGTAAAGTAGAAGACACACATTGTACATCATTAAAAGAAGAAGACAAGAAGGCACAGATCAACATTGGAGAAGAATCCCTGAAAGCAGGATGGGGACCCACCACCCTACATTCCACAATGATGACAAGGACAACATTAAAACCCTTCATTCCCTCCCTTATGCCCATGGCTGGATCTGTCCACTCACTTTTGAGGCTAGAGTAACGCATTACGGTAAAAAAAAACTCAAAACCGTTCCATTTAAATATTAAACATTTACTAAATCCAATGCCAGTCTTGGGCACATTCCCCCCGAAAAAGAACTTTGAAAAGTTTAGTTACTTCTGCCTGAAAAGGAACTGGGGCGTTTCTTGTTCCTAAAAAAAAATAAAAAATGAGGCGTTCTTCGTTCCTCAAAAGGAACTTAGTTCCTTTCACGTTCCTTATACCAGCACTGATTTTAATAATAATAAATGTAATAGGAGTTGATTTATCATTACTTTTATTTATTAAAGTCTAAGTCCCAGGCCATCTGACGAGGGTGGCGCCATTTTCGAAAACACAAGTGGTCACAAGATTTTTTCATACTGCAATTTAAAATGTAAGGTACTGGAATTCACGGGATTACGATGGCAAAACAAACTTATAAAGACACATTAAATTCGTTCCAAGTTCCCACGAAATACTAACTTTGACATTACAAGTTTCTGATCTAAGAAAAGGAATGCGTTCCCGGAAACGCGTTCCTCCCCAAGACTGCCTGTTACTAAACACGTAATGGCTCTCTCCTTCCTCTAACAATGACTTTGGCATTTTCCGAGTTAAAACAAAGTGGGTGTTTTCAGTTATTAAGTGTTGCCCAGCCTGAATAAGACAAATTATAGCCATTCAGGTCCACCCACAGCACACTTCATAGGAGCATCATACATATTTCTCAAGCTGTGGAACTCAATATAATTTGAGTACAAGAGGGAGGCTATTGTTTGTTAGATAGAGTAGAACACTTACCAAGGTAGTTTTCCTTGCCGGTACATAACAGCACCAGTCGCCAACAAACCTCCGAGGATCAGAACTCCCAAAATACCAGCCACAACCTCAACCGAAACATCAGTATCAAGTTCTGGAGTAACCGTGCTACTTGTTGGAGTGTCCGTGCTACTTGTTGGAGTGTCCGTGCTACTTGTTGGAGTGTCCGTGCTACTTGTTGGAGTGTCCGTGCTACTTGTTGGAGTGTCCGTGCTACTTATTGGAGTTTCTGTGCTACTTGTTGGAGTGTCCGTGCTACTTGTTGCAGTTTCTGTGCTATCTGTTGGAATGTCTGTGGTTGGCACATCCGTATTGTTGGTTACATCGATATCGGTGCTAGTTAATTGAGTTGTCTCTTCTGTTAAATAATCAGAAGTGGTTTCCTCAGGAGTAGTAGTGGAAGTGTTATCCATAGTTGTTACTTCTTCTGTTGTACTTTCTATAGTAACATCAACACTTGTGTTATCTGAAGAACTTTTGTCAGATGTAGTTGATGACAAAGTTGTATTTTCAGTTGTCTTTGGTGATGTAGTTGCATGTTCAGTTGTAGTAAGTAACAAACTTGGTTCCTCAGTTGTAGTTTGTAACGTATTCGGATCTTCAGATGAAAATTGTGACGAGGGATCTTCAGTTGAAGTTTGATCGTCAGTTGGCGTCATAATTTGATCTTCAGTTATAATTTTTCGCAACATACTTGTATCTATAGTTTTAGTTTGTGATGTAGTTTGATCGTCAGTTGTAGTTGGTGTCATAGTTTGATCTTCAGTTATAGTTTGCAACATACTTGGATCTTCAGTTGTAGTTTGATTGTCAGTTGTAATTGGTGTCATGGTTTGATCAGTTATAGTTTGCAACATATTTGGATCTTGAGTTGTAGTTTGATCGTCAGTTGTAGTTGGTGTCATGGTTTGATCAGTTATAGTTTGCAACATATTTGGATCTTCAGTTGTAGTTGGTGGTAAAGGAGAGTCTTCATTCTCATTCTCAACATTTTCAGGACGAATACTGATGATATGGGCTGAAGTAAATGAGTTATTTTCAATCTTTCCTCGTGGTTTAGAATTCAAAGCTTGCAACACAGATTCATTTTTTACTCTCTCTGTACTATTGTCTTGATAAGCTTTGTGCAGTGAATTTCTTTTAAATCTGAATAACATATTGAAGATTCTGTCTTTGTGTGCATAATTTCCTTTCACAGTTGAAAGCCTCTTCTGATGTACTGAACTAGTTACTTTGGCCAAAATACTCACTGAGCTTGTTGTTCTAGTCCCAACAGTTTCTCTTCGTGCAGTAGGAATTGTGGTATCTATAGATTTTGACACAACAAATGAACCAAATAAGACACTGATAAGCAACACGGAGAGAACCGTAGCCCGATGCACAGGCATAGTGACAACTGCAATCCTCCCAAGTGGGAAATACTAAGTGATAACAACTTGAAAAAGGAAATGACCAAACATCCTGCCTGTCAGAACGAAAGAGCAGAGGAAAGACTAATATTTGTCTGCAGTCTTGCATTAACCTTGCTGCGCCAAAGACCGAGCACAAACTGTCACTATCAAAAAATGTTCTCTGATAAGACTTTATCTTAAGCTCACCACCGAGAGAGATAGCAAATAAAGTGTTCAATAAAATATGACACAACACAAGAGTCTTATCCATAACAGACAATGATTTCTATAGATAACAACATAACATAACAAATTTACACCCAGTAAGTATCAGCATTCAGTACTGAACAAAACACAAATGTCAAAATACATTCATAATGCGTTGTGGTGATTAAAAGTAGGGTACATTTTGGGTTGAGGTTAATTTCTAATTTCCTTTAATAGGAAATTAGTAATATTCCTATTAGTATTAAGTAGTTTTAGGGCGCTTTAACAGCTAAGATTATTTGTGCCTCCAAGATTAGGGTGACCATATTTTGAAATAAAAAATCCGGTATAAAGTCATAGGGCACATTGGGGAGTGGGTACATTTTCAGATTGCCCTAAAAGCTACCTAACGGCAGTTTTACAACGTTTGAAATGCGTGTTATTGATTTTATTTACCTGAATTTTACAGTCAAGATTATTAATAACTACATTTACAACAAGTTATTTGTGTTGACTTACGGGCAGAAAGAATGCGAAAACCCACCCCGCACTGCATCGTTTCACGCAAAGATGGGTTTCAAGCGAACTGCGACGACGTAGATGCCATGAGCTTGAGGATCCAAGGTCAGACTGTTGCTTGCTCTTGCATCAGTTCAGTGTCGCATAGTGGAGTAGAAGAATCACTATGCTTGATGAATGAATCGACTCCAATAATTTTATATTTTTTAGCAAAAGGCTATAAAAGTCCGTACAAGACACGTCAACACACTCACATTGATTGATTTAACAATTGAAATTGCTTTTGACTTTTAGACTATTTTTATTGTTCGTCCACAAGGCATTTATTTCTGAGACCACGTGTTCGATTGAAAAGGCCGCGCGACAGAGAGTACATTTAACTTTGCTATCACTTTCATCACAGCGAGCTAGAAATACGTATTCTTGTCGCAAATCGTCATTAAAAACACATTTTCGTTTATCCATCACAATAATCTCACCTGTAGTGTAATTGCAATTGAAACGGAAACAAAAACCACACTTTCTTCTCCGAGGCACTGCACTGTGACATGCGCAATTAAAATAGAGGATCACGACTGTAACACGAAACACACCCCACTCAAGGTCAGGCACTGACTGACAATTGGCAAAACACGCGCCCGACTTAGGGTGACCAGACGTCCCGGTTTTCCCAGGACAGTCCCGGTTTTCGGGTATCTGTCCCGGTGTCCCGAGAGACACCACCCGGGACATGTAATTGTCCCGGATTTGTCACAACAAATAAAATCTCCTATTTTCCGTGAAAATTCGTTAATTTTCACTTTTCAGTATTCTTTGAGCGCGAAGCGCCGTTCTTTTTTAAAAGTAACCACTCGCGCAGCAGACAACAGAGTATTCTTGCAACGCGAGACGCGACCAAAGAGGCCGCGCTCGCCGCCCGCCCAACGGCCCAACCCACTCCACTCTCGAGAAGCAAGTTGCAACCTTGAGACAGCCTAGGCAGAGGCTATCCTACTGTGCAGTGCACGCGGGGTTGATTTCGTGACTTTCGTCAGTCTCGCTCTGATTGAGCTACTGTTCGGTTGTGTTGTGTCTGTCAGTGATATTGTGCCGTGTGAGTAGGAAGCATTATGCCGAAACCGAAACGGAAATGTTCGTTTCAAGAAAAATATTCGGCCGAGTGGCACTTCATTAAGAAAGGACTATTTATAATTTGCTGGGACCTGACTTTTCTACTTGCACCACACTCTCAAAGCAAAGGCCAACCCCCAACCCAACCTGTCTCAGATCTCACTACAGGCTATCTTGGGGGAAAAATTACCCCAAAAATTTTCCGCCTCCGGCGGCTGGGGCTTCGCCCACGCAAGTCCATTCAAAACGAAAGTACATGTGTCCCGGTTTTTACTTTTAGGATTATGGTCACCCTAGCCCGACTCTACTAGTAGACGTAGAGACGAGGCATTGCCAATGAGAGCAATACAAACTCCACTGGCGTATTGGTAAGATTGCTGAAAGTGAAACACGGGCATTTTCAAATTTTCAAATTCAAACCTTTTTGGGGACACCGGGACACATTACGAAAAAACGGGACTGTCCTGGAATTTCCGGGACGTCTGGTCACCCTATCCAAGATACAACCATTTCTATAAGTGTGAGTTACCACCATGTGTACTTCTTTCCAAGGGGAGGAACGTAAAAGGGGGACGCGGGGGGACAAGGGACCTACACATAGTAATACACCAAAATCAGCTTTTTGACACTGTGCACAGCTGACAGTTAATTGAAGTTATTATTGTGTTTACAGATGAATATCATCAATCATCCCCTTTAGGCGGCCATATTGAAAATACTATTAAACTAGTGCATTCTCTAGGTGATTTGAGTCCTCTTTAGATGTACCAAGACCACCGTGGCCCACGCCATTATGTGTGCGCGCCTCGGATAGGTCCGTGCTCAGTTCTCGTCATCAGCCGTAAGAAACATATCTTCCCAGGGTCAGTCTAATAACGAGACCGACGCCGCCACTTGGTAGTAGGCACACAGCTCGGCGTACTTTGATCCATCACATTCGCTTACGGCAAAGTACATCGGGGATACTAAAGTAGTTTTGTCAAAGATAATATCAACAAACTATATTGTTTCATGATTTAAAAAGGTCAGGCATGCTCCTTCAGCTACTAATTAAATCTAAATTAAGCATTCACACATGGTGCTAAGGTATAAGGCTTGTAACTCAGCATTAACAAGGATTAATAACTTTCTTCTTTTGGACACAAAATGATACACACATGGACTCATCATTGTACTAAATCATAAAACAACATCTTTAACATAAGTGTAAAGTGTAAACCAACCATCAGGTATACCAGATAGTTCATATAAAATTTTGAGACTTTTTAGTTTTTATTTTATACTTGAATCAGTAATAGTAGTGTAGCAACATCTTGGAAAATGCTTCTCTCGGCCCAGCGAAGGACCAGACTAGATTGCTGTTGTGTGTACCAAATTTATAAACAATAATTTTGAATACAGTTAAACAAGCAATAGACGGCTACAAAGCTCGGCATACATTTATCTTAAACCGTTCAGTGAAAGGCCACAACATTGGGATACCCGTTTGACTGTACGCTATTAAATACATTTCGAGTTTGTTATTCAAATTTGGTTTTAATTTCACCACAGTTGAGATAAGCACGGCCATTTTCTCAATGTTGAATGTATATTGTCTGAAAACTAACTGCCAGACCTGGGTAAGTTACTTTTGAAAAGTAATGAAATTACATTACTTATTACTTCAGCCAAAATGTAACTAAATTACTATTTAGTTACTTTTCCAAGAAAGTAATGAAATTACGTTACTTTTTATGAAAAAAAGTAGTGAAATTACTTTCAAAAATTACTTTTTAATTTAAAATGTATCTGATGTGCGGACGGGTATGACGCAAGTGCTTTGTCTGCCGATGGCGGGTCTCAGACAGGGTGTTATCCACGCCCACACTTTAAAACCAGCGGAGGCCTATCACAGAGATATTGTAGATATCGACGTATAGAGTATATTATTGATTACGCGGGTGACATCTATCGGCGAAATGTTGTAACTACACTACAAGTGTAACAATTCGACTATCGATTTATTTGACACAGACTTGAATGTTTGATGTCAAGTAGATAATTACGTCATCAACGGCGCTTGTCATAGGCGGAAGTACCAAAAGTAAACATGGCTAGGTTCTGAAATAAAAACTCGGGACTCGAAATCTCTCGATCAGACCTACAAAATGTCGGAAATGCTGCATGCACATGCACATTGTTCAAGCGGGCGATACGTAGAAAGGCAGCAGGCGCACTGGCTCAGTGACTGATATTTGATACACAAAGGCGAGGGCCACGCGGCAAAAGTAACGCGTTACTAACGCCAAATTACGATGATAAAAGTAGTGAAATTACTCTTCCGTTACATTGAGAAAATTGTAATTAAATTACTGGCTCGTTACTGAAAAAAGTAATTTCGTTACAGTAACGCGTTACTTCCGTTACGTTACTACCCAGGTCTGCTAACTGCATAGCAGTGCGTGTCCTGCAGCCTTCCACTTTTATTGGGTCCTCCTCTGTTAAGGAACAAGCAAAAATTTGTTTCTTTATAACCTTGATTTATCACTAGGAAAACGCTTAAAGGGGTATTTAACCGCTAAACTCAAAAAATATATTTCATTCAGGCTAACTAGTGATGAATTTAGCAACTAACAGAAAAATTATTGGGGCCACCATGACCTCCCAAAAAATTGTCAAACATGACATTTTTCGAGCTAGGTCCCATCGGCAAAAATCTTCCATAAGAAATAACATGGGGACGATCTTTATGCCCCGTGACCTTGGAGGATTTTGATCCAAAAAAATAATGGCCATTATTGACGTACTCGACAGCCTTTTCTGTAAATTCTCTATATTTTGTTTTGTAATTTGGGCAAGATGCTGATTACCAAGATGGGGTGTGATTTTGGAATGCATATTTTTGCATGTTTGAGGGTATATTTGGGCACAGTTTCAAGACACGATGTTATAAAGGGGCATTTTAGATTGGTACTATGCTCTAGTATCTATGTGGACCAAAAAAGAAGCAGGTTAAAGTCGATTTAGGAAATTTTCCAAAACACCAATTTTTGCCAATGTCTGGACCAAAAAAATTAAAAAAATTAGTCTTAAGGCTATTCCACCGCGTTTTTCTATTTTCCAAAATATGCTACTAAGTTAAAATATAGTGAATGGCTTTGAAACATGGCTATTTTAGAAAATCAAAAATTTTTTCCAAATTCTTCCGATCTGGTACACGGCCAATATAGCCACCTCAAAATAATTTCAAACTTCAATTCGCCAGGGCACACCATTCAACGTACGGTGTTGTGCTTTTGTGACATTAATTTTTAACTGTTTTTCTATGGACTGACTGAGAGAAAACAGATTTATTTTAACAATTGTCTTTCCAGCGAATTTTTTCGTTTGGTGGTATTTTTTACCGATTTGTACCGCCAAACGAAAAAATTCGCAGGAAAGACAATTGTTAAAATAAATCTGTTTCTCTCAGTCAGTTCAAAGAAAACAGTTGAAAATTAATGTCACAAAAGCACAACACCCTACGTTGAATGGTGTGCCCTGGCGAATTGAAGTTTGAAATTATTTTGAGGCGGCTATATTGGCCGTGTACCAGATCAGAAAAATTTGGAAAAAATATTTTTGATTTTCTAAAATAGCCATGTTTCAAAGCCATTCACTATAGTATTTTGACTTAGTAGCATATTTTGGAAAGAGAAAAACGCGGTGGAATAGCCTTAAATCACAGTTACAAGATATATTTTTTTAAACGGTCATTTAAGTGTAGTATTGTGCTATAGATCACGTGGTAAAAAATAATTTTTGGGGATTTTAGCCCCTTTAAGTCCCGCCGCGTTGTTGGATAAGCGTAATTGGTGCATTGAGCTGCCATGTGTTATGCAGATTATCTGTTGTTCTGTGAAAAAATTATTACTAAGTTGAAGATTTTTTAAAAATTAAATTAAATTAAATAAAAAATAAACTTGAATTTTAATTTTTTTAATAAGTCATACTAATTTAAAAAAAAGAAAAAATCAAAAAATTGCGATTTTTATAAGAAATAATTATTCGATTGCGCTCAAATTTCACACGAATGTATAAATTCATAAAACCAAGGTTCTGTGAAAAAATTATTACAATAGGATAAAGCATGTAGGTGTTATAAGTAAAAAAATTGTTTTAAAAAAGAAAAAACCCACAAAATTTATATTTTATTTATATATTTTTTTTATATAAATTTTGTTTTCATGAAAAATAATTTTTCGATTACGCTCAAATTTCACACGGATATCTTAATTTATAAAATTAAGGTTCTGTGAAAAAATCATTAAAATCGGATAAAGCATCTTGGTGTTACAAGTAAAATAAATTTTCAAAAAATAAAATAAAAATCGTAAAATTGCGATTTTCACGAGAAATAATTTTTTGATTGCGCTCAAAAACGTGGCAGTTCTAAGTTCAGAGATTTCGAAGGCCTCCATAAAATTTCATCGCAAATGGAGTATCGGTTTAGCCGGAATCGTGTTAACAAACAGACAAAAATACAAAAAGAAAGAAAAAAAAACATTCCGGATTTTTTTCTCCAGTGTAGTAGAATGGAATCTTTGCTATGCTCATCCAATTAATTTAAAGTTGCTGTAATTAGGGGTTTACCTTGCCTATTGTCAATTGTATTTTTGTTTCTCATAATCTGAAAACAGAAGATCCTTCTCATTTCCGGTTTCTATTCTTTCGCAACCAGTCAACCCTTCTCTAATCTCCTATGTACTTAATTTAATTGTATGTACAATCAGTGTCGGAAGTAAATCAAGGGTAATGTTTTACAGACACTCACTCGGCAAATCTCGGATTAGGCACCATTAAGTCACATTAAGCTAGTCACTAAACTAGGAAAACGCTAAAGTCCCGCCGCGTTGATGGATGAGCTTTTTAAAGTTTTTAGTTTGCGTGGGATATCTTTACTTTTGCAAGTGCTTTGTTTTGTTGCCTACGCATTGTAGGTGATTGTTGTCAAGTTTCTATTGTTTCTTGTCAATTGGTATATTTACCGTAAAAAACTTATATTAAAAGCTTTATTTCTATGGATTCTGGCTAACTTTTTCAACTTTTTCTTTCAAAAGGTACTACATCACCATAACCTTAATGTCCATGTATAATATGAACGTTGTAGCCCCACCCGTTTGGTCAGAATTGGCCCAAATGACACGAAAATATCGTACAAAAAATCAAAAAACTTATATTAAAAGCTTTATTTCTATAGATTCTGGCTAATTTTTTCAACTTTTTCTTTCAAAATGTACTACACCATAACCTTAAGAGTCCGATGAATGGCTGGGCGCTGTCAAATTTTGCGGTGAAAGTCGGAACTACTAGCGCACGACACGCCTGTGAGATATGCAACTTCTTTTACTTTTGTACAAGGAGGTCTGCTCACCGACAGGGGTTGTTTTGACGGTTGGTCAGGGGGCGGGGGTTATATTTATTACCTCGCAGGCAGGGCTGAGAAACCTTTCAAGGCCAGATGCGCCGACAGGTCTCATTCATGGGACAGAGGGTAGTCATAAAATTAATAGCATTGCTATTCAACGAGAACTCCAATACGGCGTAGCATCCCATGACAGTAATGTTTGGTCGGGTCGCGTGTATATGTCTTCATTCTACCAACTTTCATCCCAACATATTAGTATGTAAAAATAAATAAATAATTTCGAATAACTCTATTAATTGGTAAGCCTACACGGAACCTTCATCGTGTGATCATATTATTTCTAATATTACATACCATGGAACATAATCGAATTCGTTCGATGTAAAAACAAAAACCGTATCATAAAACTGGGAAATTACAATAAATAATTGGTTATATTGATTGAAAACACAGCCGCAATTTACGTGTCTTTAGGGTGAGCCTCGTTCTCTGGAGGGATATGGCAACATTCGAAGTGAGGGGGGAATTGGGGTTTCTACTACCTGTCAACGTCCATTCACACATCTGTTGTGATCAAAATAATTTTTTCCGCGAGAATTTTTTTTTTAGCCGAAAATTTAACAGCATGGCTCAAATATGTAGCTCGAGTTATGGAATGTGTTTTTTTTGCCGAGTACCTACGATCAAAATTGGCCGAGATAAGGATTATTTATTTTACGTTCAACAATTCAGATTTGCACCCACAAGTGCCAAGTAACTACGGCTTACAATACAATACAAAGATAATATACATATCATGTAACACACGTACAAGTAGCCCCATTATAAAATAAACAAATATAATTAGTACCTACAAATTGTTGCTACACTGAATGTTGTTGACAAATCGTGTGGTATTGTTCACGGCGAAAATTTATATTGTTTTCGTAACAACTAGGAAACTTAAAAAATTGTATTGTATGCATTCAACTTGTTTAATTTTGGTGTCGTGATGAGGAATGAGGATTCCACACAACTCTCCGTAGTCAACTTGGGGTCGAATCAAGAATACATAAATACCCCATGATGACTATACGCGATTGTTGTGTGTGTCATATAGTAAAGAGGGTGGAAAACTGAAGAAGGAAAGAAGTTGACATTGGGCGTTATAATGAAGTTGTCCGTTTCCAATTAGTTATCTTTATTGCAATGACACGGGGCTCTTTATGGTTGAATGGGTGTGTTCTATAAAAGATACATCAGTATGTACCTTATACATCAACGTTTAGGATAGCAGAACTGTACCATTCTTGGAATCTTAGCACATAAAATGGCAACTAATCACACTATCATAAAATGTTACCGGATACAGGATAATTTACGTATAATTTACGCGAAACAGTAATAATAATATCGTTACACATTTCGGTAAAACAAAGCACATAAAATATTACCGGGTATAAAATAAACAGGCAATTTACGAGAAACAGCAATAAACGTTACACATTTCGGAAAAACAACCACATAAAAGATTACCGGGTATAAAATAACACGTAATTTACGAGAAACAGCAATAATATCGTTGCTGGTTCACTGAATTCCGTCTCCCGAATCCTGTTAAAAGTAAAGAAAAATAATTTAGATTCGTAGGATTATTTTCATAATTTTAAAGTTATTCGAAATGTTCTTAGATTTGAGTTTGATTTATTTATGCTAATGATTGTATAACTTTTGAACCAATTACTTGTCCACACGAATATAAAGTTTTATTTGCATACCATATTAATAAGTGTAGTTTTTATTTTTTAGTATTAGCTGTAGCGGTACAAATGTAAGTGTTGTTGTACAACGGTGATACCACGACTTGGGATCGAACTCTGGACCTCCCTACAACTATTTCGTATTTCCAATTTTCCCAGTGGTCAAATTGCTGGTGGGGGGGGGGGGGGGGGGGGGGAAATAGACCATCTTTGAAGCTGAGGGTTTTCTACCTGCTGCATTCTCTTGTTTTATTTGTTCTATTTATTTATTGATATTTTTTTGTTTAATTGCAAATATTTAATAACGTTGTTAAAATATTAAGCGTGTGTCTTGAGTTTCATTTCTTTGGACGTAATTCTACGATAAAAACTGACAGAGAGTTACGGATAATGCTTCTGCAATATATTTTAATAATATTATAATAATAATTTATATATATAATAATTTAATAAGGTAATAATAATATTTGTATATTTCAGTCAGTTTTGATCGTAGACACTAGGGAAAACCCGCATTTCATAACTCAAGCTACACATTTGAACCACGTTATTAAATATTTGCAATTAAAAAAAAATATATTTTGCTGAATAAATTATTTTCATCACAATCAGTGGCGAAGCGTGAACATTTTACAGGGTAGACACAGACGAATCATGTTTCTTTTGGTACATGTATATTCGTGGGAAAGGAACCAAGCACGGGGGGTTTGGGGGGCAGAGCCCCACAACATCAGCGCCGCAGGCGAAAATTTTGAAAATCAAGGTTCTTAGAATGCGTTTGGTGCGTTGTAAGAAAAGTATTAGTCGGAAAGCAATAACAAATAACGTTGTTTTTGTACAGTGGAAACTTCATTTTGTCGATCATCCCTATTATACTTTTGCAATTTTGGATCCCTTTCAGATCAGAATAATATTAAATATAACAAAACAACTCAAGCTGTAAGGCTTGTAACACTTATTCGAGCACGCTCAGCCGCGCTTATTCAAGTGTATAATAGTATCCATGCGCGCAACAATCGAAAATGCAGCCGAAACACGAGCTGAAGCGCGAGGAGACATGTCTCATTTGCCTATGCTACTTGCCAAGAAGGAGGGGAAGTGGAGGGGATGGACAAGCGCTGGGCCATAGAGTTGTGGGTGTAATAGGGGAAGGCTCGGAGACAGAATCCTAGTTGTCTCAAAAGTAGTGCATAGGCATGGAAAGAGTCCACATCCACGCAGAAAGGTAACGCGTACATTCGTTGCTTTGCCCGCGTACGTTTAAAAACCATTTCTCACTTGTAAAACAGTGTTTAGAATATTATTTAATTTTCGTTATTAATTTTTTGAGTAGGGTAGACACTGTCTCAATGCCTACCCCGACGCTTCGCCACTGATCACAATAGGTTTGAAATGGTCGATGGCAGGTAGAAAAAACCCATGTTTACTCCCAAGTTTGCTGCCTTGTTTCCGTCTAGCGACGATTTGAAAGAAAAGGTGGAAAGGGAAAAAATGCACACAGAGGCTGTTATAAAGAATAATTCATTAAATTCTGTGAGTGCTTTCTAATTAGTATGGTAATGAGGAAACACCGATAAAATACACAAAGTTATATTCAAAGAATTGGTGCTACTATAGTGGAGCGACGGAATGAAAGAATGATTGAATGAAAGTCCAAGGTTCGATCTCCACCCGTGTCACGGTGGCAAACCAGCATCACATGACAATAAACAAATAACAATCAAACATTGCTTCCCTTTTAGATAATCGCCAACACTGACGAGATTTGTGACAGTGTTCTTCTTTCGTTTCCTAGACAAATGCATCATCTTTTTCTTTCCATAACGATAATCCATGTCCTCCATCGTGTACAAACACAAACTATATCGACACAACAAATATCGACAATAATGGTTCATCACCCTGTCCAACTCACACCACCCTGCTTTCACCCGACCCCCTTCCACCCGCCGCCATAAAACCAACCCAACCCCGGCAACCCTCGCCGGTCCTGCCTGTCATAAACATTGCCCTCGAAAATTTGAAATTACTAGCGTTTCGATGCTAGCGTTACCTATCGGCTGAACGCTGAAGTTCTTAGTGCTAAATTTTGCAATATGCGTAACGATGTAAAAACCATACGAGTACTTCTAGAACCATCAGATTTTTACAGAGTACGTATTCAATTGTTATCTAGGTCAGTACGTTTTGATTTTTTTTTCCTGGTGAAATTCTACATGTTATCCGTTATTCTGTTTGATGCCAATTGACATTTTTTTCCCTCGGCTTAGAAAAATTATTATTCATAATTTGGTTAAGCACTAATCTAGATGACATTGTTTTCTGTGTACCTGATTTTTTGCAACAAAAACGAGCTATTACTTTCGGAGTTACATAGTTATGACTGACCCTCTCCGAGCGCATCAGCCAGAGCTCCATGCATGCGGCTCTTAATGTCCATGTATAATATGAACGTTGTAGCCTCACCCGTTTTGTCAGAATTGGCCCAAATGGCATGAAAATATCGCACAAAAAATCGAAAAAAATCGTAAAAGTACGATATTCATGGGAAATATTTCTTCGATTGTACCCAAAAACGTGGCAAGTCTAAGTTCAGAGATTTCGAAGGTCCTGTCAAATTTTCATCAAGATCGCATATGCCGTTTGCCCGGTAGAGAGCGAACAAACAGACAAAAAAAAAGAACACCCGAGCTAAATTTTTTGGGGGGTCAGTGAAATTGAAGTCTTCGCTTCGCTCATCCAATAAATACACAAAGCTAGCTCCAGCAAATTGTCAAAGTGTGGACGTCTTGCCCTATTTATGTCACTAGAAAAACTGGTACACCAGAAATAAGCCTGTACTAAGGTTATGCAGCATTTGGTGATTTCAATAAAGCAATAATATACATAAACATGGTATGCATTTGAAATGAATGCCAAAAGGCTGGATCATGTGAATGACAAAGAGACAGGGTGCTACATAGTATTAACTACGCCCTGGGCCCAGTATTTTAAGTCCAAATGCTACGTAAAACAGGGCCGCCATATTTCCTCACAGTTTATGGCAGCGAGTGATAGCGACGCCAGAATCAATCAAATATTCACGAGGGGTCAACAACGGTAGGTATCTTCCAGATCCATTCATCATCATCATTGTCCATTGCAGTTTCCTGCTTCTGGCAGGGTCAGCTTGGGTTCAGCAACAAAATTTTTCCACTTCTTTCTATCCTCCCACAATCGTATCTCTTCCACATCTTCCCAGCTTTCTCCTCTTGCCTCCAAGTCTCCTGCTACGATGCCCTTCCATCTCTTCCTTGGTCTACCCAGTCTTCTTCTTCCTTCTTCAATCCTTCTTTCATATATTTTCTTGGGCATCCTTATTTTCCCCCATTCCCATCCAGACCCATTGATCAACATTAATTATGATCGCTGGTGTGCATATGTATATGTTGATAGAATGCCAATTGCCTGGTTCAAGTGTTCATTGTTTAGATAGGACCAAACAGCTTACCTCTGAATACTTACCTACGCAAGTTTGGCAAGATTTAGAAAGGAAACTCGGCTATCAACTACATTCGCAACAGAGTGCAGTGCGCAATGCCTAGACTAGTGTGCGTAATGTATGTATTTTGAAAACCACAATACTCGCTCACGCTCGAGCCTCTTCGAGTGCAAGTACCGGGGATCAAAATTGGGTATTAGATTATAGGCAACAATGTAATAAATTTGTACGTAATACATAGGTGTAGTGGATTTGAGTTGGGACTGTTTTTGACTTTTGGACTCACCCTAGACAAGTGTCAAATTTGAACCCCAATTACATACATTTGCAGACAGTAAAACTGAGGTTATTTTCTACCATCTGAAATTCTTGCCAATGAAGGTTCAAGGTAGCACAATAATCGTCCCAGTAGGTACCAGCAAAGTTTATTTTATTGCTCTTGTATCAGCGCTAGCCATCAAGTTGCTGACGGGAGTTGGGCAACTTCTGTACTTTGATAATCATCACAGTTGCACTTCACGCTAGGGTGCACAACACTCCCTCACCTTCGGCAAGTCCTCCCCGTTTAGGTCTCTGTATGTACGAAATTGTAGAATAATGGATTATACAGTATGAACTGTATTTACTATTTAGGTAATATTTATGCAAATATGCCCCAGGTATATTCAATTTTCATGTCCACCACTAAAAACCAGGAAGAGTGAGTTGACTCTGAAGTGAATACAAATTAATTTAAAAAAGTGGGATGCAGTTACCGTATTGTTCCGAATATAGCGCGATGTTTTTTTCCGAAATACAATCTCAAAAACAGCACTCGCGTTATTTCCGCGCGCTTGCATTTGAAATAGCGCCTGAACATAGGCCACGCCTCTATACAACTCCCGCGCATAGTCTGCTGCGCTTCGCCCCGCCCACCCACTCGAAGCCACTGAACTCGGCCGAAACCTTGGGCGAAACTGTCTGCTAGTCGTCAGAATCCTTAGCCGTGATCACATCGTGACCTAGCTTGACCTACATAGATTTTGTTTGTCGGGGTTGTCTATCTACGTTGCTAAGAGCTAAGAGTCTACGTAACGTAATAATGAGTGATGAAGGAGAAGATGAAATGGCTCAAGATGAACAAATGAAGACTGCTGATCGCGTGGAAAAGAAAAGTTCCTCTGCCTTAAAAATCAGCAAGGGAATGCGAAGGAGCTAGGCCTAGGCCTACGACCATAGATACTAGGGCCTAGTATAACCCCCACCCCCCCCCCCCCCACGACGTAAACATGAAGACCAGGAATCAGACTGGTGAACTGTGGTTGACATGTGAGCGTGTGCTAGGCCCTACCCTGTAAAAAACCATAGGCCTAGGCCCTAACATTGTTCAAAATGTTTTGATGTAAGTGTTTCATGTACATTTTAATTTTCTTTGATTTTTTTCTTTTTTCTTGAAATGATTCTGAAAAATTGGGGGTCGTGTTATATTCGAGGTCGTGCTTTATTCGGAACAATACGGTACTATGCACAGCCTTTCGTTAATTTAATAGTATTAAATAGGGATGTGCGAACTTTCAAAATTCGAGTTCAGTTCAAAATCGAAAGAAGTTTTAAAAAATTTTTTTACTAATTTGAAGTGGTGTGCGGTCACATATTATTTGAGAAGTCAAAAAATGGTTCTCAGTTTAGGCCTACAGGTACAAATTTACAAACCAAAAAATGGATTGTGACATACTTTCTTGGTGGAGGTGCCGGTCCAGACTTATCACTATTTTACCTACTAGGAAAACGCTAAAGTCCCGCCGCGTTGTTGAGCGAGCACCGGTACGTGCAACAACGACCCGAGTACGACATTCCCATAATGTTACATACCAATAAGTCTTTAAGGTCTTGACCAATTTAGCTGAAAATTTGTAAAATAGGAGAAAATGTACTTATTGACCCTGCAAAATTTCATAACGATCGGAACATTTTAATTTTTTTATTTAATTTTTTATTTTTTATAACCAACGATCGGATTTTGTTCAAAAACTATACAGCAACCCGCCTAGGTGGTATGTACATGTGTGAAAAATTTCAGGTCAATCCGAAAAACGGTGCGACCTGTACCGAAGCAGTAACAAAAAAAAAAAAAAAACAGACATTCGAGCCACAAGAGTCAAGTGGAGACGCGCGCTACGCTCGCTCAATTATGACGGTTTGATATACCTTTAAGTTGGGTTTGAGTTCGATACAGTTCGAAATTTTTGTAAAGTTCGAAGTTCGTTTTTTTTAAACTGGGAAAGTTCGAGTTCGAAGTAAAAATAGTGGGTTCGCACATCCCTATTTAATTGTAACATACTTTTTTAATTTGAGTAGTCAAAATAGGGGTGCTGCCATTACCCTATAATAAAGTAGGCCTACGTCTAAATATAGTTAAATGTCAGCGCCCATCAGCTTAAAGCTAAACACTAGTAGTTTCAAAGTGTATTTAAATACTATTGACAAAATATCGTGCCCACCAAACCTTTTAAAATTTGTGTTGTGAATTATACATGCGGCATTATAGTACGCATTACATTCTATTTTACGGTAAAAAAGTAGTCCTATCTAGGGAACTGGAATAAACTGGATAATGTCGGTACATGCCCTATTTTAAATAAACTGAAACATAAATCAAGAGAGGGTGTCAATAAATGGTAAATAAAATAAAAGTAAAACCAAGTGATGTAATAGAATTGATCTTTTATTGAATCTGGAGAGTAAAAATGATTCAGTACAATCGCTGGGGTGGCCCCATGGTCGACTTAACATGAAGTGAACGCACGTTCTGCCAGTGTTTCTTTAGAAGCGAAACGAGGAAATTTACTGACAAGTGAACATTCTGAACGAGCTCATCTTCGCTCATTCCCACGTGGCCCACTGCAACCGACAGGCACAGCACCTGCACACAGAGAAGTAGGCACATTAATAATAATCGCATATTCATCCATAAGTGGATGCGATAAGCTGGCAAGTTTAGTCAAGGCCTACATCAAAGGAGGACAAGTCTGAACTTGACGCGAAGCCAGATGGCATGACGCATGTACGAAGGGAATCCTCTCTTATTGGATAACACGACAACACATGATGGCCGAGTAGGCCGATTGGGGGCATATGGAAAGAAGATAACCAAGTAGGCATCCAAACAATAAAATTTGTTCCCAAGTTGTCAATCCTGAAACGTTGCGTTAGTCTCGGGAGTTTAAATGATTGATGAGCGTAGCGAAGATTCCATACCTACCACTACACTGGAGAAAATAATCCAGAATGTTTTTCTTTCTTTCCGTTTGTATTTTTGTGCGTTTGTTAAAACAATTCCGGCTAAACCGATATTCCAATTGCGATGACATTTTCTGGAGGCCTTCGAGGTCTCTGAACTAAGAACTGACACGTTTTTGAGAGCAATCAAAAAATGATTTAGAACGAAAATCCAAATTTACAATTTGTTTTGATTTTAAAAAATTTCTTCGACTTTTACACCTTATCTGATTGTAATGATTTTTTCACAGAACCTTAATTTTATAAATTAATATATTCGTGTGAAATTTGAGTGCAATCAAAAAATTATTTCTCATGAAAATCACAATTTTACCATTTTTTATTTTTAAAAAAATTTGACACCTAGCCCTACATGCTTTATGCAACTGTAATGATAATTTCACAGAATCTTAAAAGTTTATGAATTAATGTGTGAAATTTGAGCGCAATCGAAAAATTATTTCTCATGAAAATCGCATTTTTTTTAAATACAAAATTACGCTCATCCAACAACGTGCCTGAAAAAGCGTTTGCGAAGCTTCTTAGTATTTATATAGATACCACACAGCAAACAAGAATAGGCAGGCCTACACAAATTTCTCAACATATTTTTTGGATTGTCCCCGAAGGGGAAATACTGTATTTACGCAAGTATAGGTCTCTGGAATATTTAAAATTATTACTTTAAAAAAGTGGGGTGCTTGTTATGTGAAGCCATTTGTCAATAGTATTTATAAAATACTAGTTTATCAATTCGAGGCCATCACTCGAAGGTGGCCTATAATAAAGTTGATGTGTGATGGAAGTGTTACCTTCTTCATCTGGAACTTGATTGTGGCCTTGACCTCATCTATCTTGGCCATCATGGCTTCCTGGTGCTGGAGAAGACCGGGAAACTTGCCGGCCTTGTTCAGTCCGGGACCCAACAGACGGGGAATCTGTTTGATCAGAGCCTCACTCGCAAGGAACGCGTCGTACTTCTTGGCTAGAACAAAACCCATCAAGCTTAAAACAAACACTTTCAAGAATTACACCACAAAGTATTCAATAGACCATTTTCAGAATTAACTGCGCATGTGCGTTCCTTGCAAAGCATTATAGAAGAAAGGGAATTTACATGCTAAATTAATGTCATATGCTTGGGATTGTGGCGGATTTAACGTGTAAATACCCTTTCTCCTGTAGGTAATGCTTTGCGTGTGCAATATAGAGGGCGTTGGTGATTTAGAAAATAGTCTATTGTACACATTAATACAATTGAGACGCTACCCGGCTCATGTGTAGTCTTTGTGAAGGTCGTGCTCATGTCGTGCTTTGCGGAACTCTTTGTTCTGTGAAGTTTCATTTCAACTTTTGTTGTGAAAGTTGTTCATTCATTTACGAAACATTATCAGCAACTATTCAATGCTCTATTGTTTATTACGTGACGAGATGAATAATATTCAACATTACTTTGGAAGACGACGTAGGCCTATTATTGGTAATGGTCTGAGAGAACTGATAAGATAATATTATGATATGAAATATAAATGAAGTAAATCGATACAGAGTTGGCGCGGGGTGGGGAGGAATGTATCTCGATAGATGCTTGTGTTGACCTTGAGTGGCGTAAGCCTACTAAACTATCGGTTGTGACGAGGGGAGGTTGAGCAATCAGCGCCTGCAGGCGCAGCGAGTGAAGCCACCCGGCAACACAGGCACGCCTACACTGTAGTACGGCATCGGGCGATGCAATGCGCTTCGGACTTTGCGCGTTGTAGATCTCACAGTAGACGAATTTTTCACGGAATAAAGCGATTAATGTCATCGATCGTTTTGGGAAATAATCGTATCGATCATTTTGGGAAATAATCGTATCGATCATCAAACGGCAACCCTAATTTCTAGATATTTGTAGGCCTACACATTACTGTGTGTACAGTGCGACCTACATTTGCATGCAAATCAGCTTTCAGCTTTTAGACATTTGAAAACTGGGGTGTGACCTATATTTGCGCCAAGCCTGTGCATGCAGAGGAAGAAGATAATGTCTTACCTAGCTTCTTGACAAGCTTCTTATTCTTGTTGAGCTTCTTCAGCGCCTCTACGTCCATGTAGGGCACGTTGTTGGCCTTGGCCTCGTCGCAATGCTGCTGATCACCGAGAACGCACACCTGCATCTTGGGACGGGGAATGTTCTTCAACCTGAATCATCGGTCCAGCCGTCAAACACATGCTAGGCTAGGGGCATCAGTCGCCGTAAACGTACAATGCTCTCAGTTTATAAGGTTTAATCATTATGTTTCAGTTAATACATGCAAATAGCATCATTGAGCATATCACAAAATAGGTAGGTCCACTGCACAGTAAAGCGGGGTGGCCAACCGATGGCACGCAAAGGTATTTTGCATGGCACACTCAAAGTCAATTTTCATAAAAATAAATAAGTGTACAAAATTATTACCTAGGTAGCCTACTCAAGTTAGGCTAAACAGATCACCAACAGACAAGCTTATTTAATTTTAAATACCGGTAGCCTAACCCGCAACACATTTAGTAAGAGATCAAGTGATAACATGCTCGCCTTGCAATGGCTCTAAGCAAAATGGTAATCTTCCACGTGGAAGTATGAAGACAATATTGCCCGCCAGGAGCTGAATAGTTAATGAAAAGTAGTTTTTATTAATGCAAAGAGTAACTTCTAAACCTGTAAGCCATATTTCTCTTTTGAGCGACATGTGTTGTAGTTCAGAAAATAAATATTTGGAATGGTTCTTCAAATGGATGCAATCACATAGGAACACAAACTATCAGATTGCTTCGATATTAATAAAGACACGTGTCTCAGGTCTAATCCACATCGGCCTACTACACTATATGAACTTTTAATCAGGGGGTCAACTTGTATTCGGTATAAGATAAGTCGTTCTAGATGCCACCTCTCAAATAGGTAGGCCTATAAGCCTAGGGTCTAGTCTAGGGTGGCGGTACAGATTAGCAGACGACTGAGAGTGGCTGGGGATAATTTCAAACATAAAAGCACCTGAAACTTCAATTGGTCAAGCTACAATGATATAAATATGATGGGCCTATGGGAGACTCAGGTCGCACCTTGGATAACTTTGAATAACCTAGTGGAGCGCAGTGCTCGATGCGGCTCCATGGCTTTCCAAATGCATGCTCACAGATAACACAGTGTCGCCCTGTGAGGTTCACCAGTTATAATAAAAATACACATACTCGGTCATACTTTGCTAGCATACCTCGGAATATCAGGCGGGAAACCACATGCCCTAAGGTTTTTTCAATGTATTTATTTATTAATTTTAAAATAAATAGCCCTGTTTAACAGATTGATTTTAAAGCAAAACTTCATAGTAGTCCCTCCCTTCGTCTTGATTAGCCAAAGTGCATAAATAGGCCTATGAGACGTTAAGCAATATCCAATCACATAACTTTAAGTCACTAAGGTAGGCGGCTAAAGGAAATTGTGTAGGCCCAAGGCCTAAGAACACTTTCCGGCATAGGCCTAGGCCTACCTACATCAAGAACTTGCAGCAAACGTTCTACTACTCACAAAGAAAAACCGAAGCACTTCAAGTGGAATGTCAACTAGGGGGGCTAGCCTGTCTACCATATAGGCCTAGCTACATGAATCCCAAAGCATGGAATATCTTCCCAAAACCAGGCACAGGCTTGGCCTATTGGGTACGAAGCATCTGGTAATCAGTGCCTCCACACTAGGGCTAGGCCTAGGCCTAGCTAGCCCTAGGCATCTAAACAAACCACTTACCATTAACTATGCTAGGCCTACCCCTACCCAATTTTTTTAAGACCCTGGGTACAGGTCCGCCAAGTGAAGCTTGGCTACCTGACGGAAACATGCGATGCATTCAACCAACTTTGAATGATTATGTCTCATGTGCCACATGGACAATAACCAAGGAAGGTTTTTGAATGCAACTCAAAGTCAGGTTATGAACATACTTGACTGTGCCAGAGAAACGCTTGTCCTTTTGGGGGTCATAATTCTTCAGGCCAATTTGGATTTCCACAGTTTCCAAAAATTTCTTCTTGTGTACTCGAGAGTTCTTCAAGACAGCATTGACACACTCGTAGAGTGTCTCCCGAGACACTTTCGAACTGAAAATACATAGTTTCTATAAGCATATTGCGCAACATAGCAATTAAACTTTAATCTTATTAGTGTAAATATTGTGGAGCAAAGTACTGACTTGATGTGAAACGAAGGATGACTAGTAAAATGTCAGGATTATCGAAACTTACCTCATCTTGACTGAGCGAGCTCTTCACAAAACTAGAGAAGAAACGGAAAACGGAAGTACGGAATATATCACCACGTTTTACTGGTTCTAGAAGGCAGTGCAACCGACGAAACGCAGTTTAAACAAGCTCTGGTAACAAGAAGTATAGAAAAGTGAAGCCGTTTTTCATTGGCTAACTACGATCTCATACTAACCAATCAGAACTGAATTTACGACACGAGCTCGAATTTCGAAATGCAACAAGCAGGAGCAAAGAATGGGGAGTTTTGAGAACTAGATTGTTGTTTTTATAATTCCTGAGATTCTTAGAACAGTTAGTTTAATAATTATAATCAATAATTGGACTCGGCATGTTCTTTTAGTAAATTATTTATTAAATTAAGGGAAAAGCAATATTTCGGGTACTTTCAGTACCCTTCAAAAGGCTTGTTTGTTTCCTAGTTAACCAAATTGGTCGGTCGGTGGTAGGTTTCTTTACTTCTTATCCTTTACTTTTGCCCTTTTCTTGCTGCACAGATGCACCCACTTACAAACTCACAAAATGTATATTAATTGCCTCACTCATTCTCAGCAAATCCATCACCGATATATAATTATATAAAATATGTATATTTCTTATAGGTACCCATTTGTTTTAGGCCTAGTATGTTAACTGTAGTATATTGCTTGTATATATTGTTACTGTGTATAAAGTTGCTGTTAAATTTAACATTTAAATAAATAAATAATAAATAAATTGTATTTAGAGTCTATCCACTCAGTTATATAACTGATTTTCAGTGGAGGACTTTAAATCAAAGCGACCAAGCCAATCCTGTAGGCTCCGACGCAATCGACGAGTGAGCGATAACCAACCAAAGATCGATGTTTTTTTGTTTTTTCTTAATAGGAAATATAGCAATCAGTGGTATGGACAGTGCGAGATATTAAACTGGTGGTAAGGCACATTGTGTTATGGGGCCTTGCTCTACTCTTGCCACCAGCAATATGTACGTATTTTGTAATCCAGACATAATGAAATAAAAAATAATAATAATAACTCTCCTGTACCGTTCAGCCGCTTCCTCATCTCGAGGTTCACCATATTTTGGCAAGTGCTTCAGCCTGTTTTTGAATCCTATCACTGTTTTTTTCCGTCCTGACTAGGAAGGAGAACTTCCCTTCATGAGTTTTCCATGATCCTCATACTTGCTCATAGGCATGCGCAGGAGGGGGGGGGGGAGCAGGGGGTCCTTGGCCCCTTTCCCCCATTAGGCCTAGAAATGTTATCAAAATAACTATCACCCCCCCCCCACCACACACACACACACATACACACACATACACACACACGCACATCTTATAAATACGAGGAAAATTCAGTAAAAATAATTGGTTAAAAATTTAAAAAAAAATAAAAAAATATCTACTTAGTTTTCCAAATTCTTTACCTACCTTTTTCTCTCATCATTTCACTTTTAATTAATTCACTATCAATTCTTACTATCAAATAGGTTTTAAGCCCTCCCCCACAAAGATTTTGCCTCCAGCGGCTGGGGCTGTGCCCCAGACTCTGTCCGTCCTCTGCCGACACCATTCCCCGGCCATCGGTATGGCAATCCTGTGGCCCAATTACCAGTGTTGGGTAGGAACTTTTAAATAAGAACGCGTTCCTAGGAACGCGTTCCTTTTTCGGGAACTTTTAAAGGAACGAGTTCCATTTGTAGTTAGAGGAACTTTCAACACAAAAGTTACAAACTTTGGGAACTTTTAATCAAGTTTTAGAAGTTCCTTTTCATCTTAGAGATGACAAAACCCACCATGCCTCTATATTTCAAAACACATTTAGCTGATACAGATATGAAAATCGTTGATAAAAAATAGTAGAATATGATTTTTAGGATGCGTATAACCTCGAATAAGGAACCTGTCATATTTGCTCGCGACCATGTGGCTTAAAAATCGCGACCTAAATCCTATGTACCATAATATATCTGATAAAGGAACTTTTAATCAGGAACTTTTATTATTTTGGAACTCAAAAGTTCCTTTTTGTGTGAAGGAACTGTAACTTTTTAAAGTTTCCTTTAAAGGCCAAGTAACTTTACTTTTATAAGTTTCTTTTTTGCAGTGTTGGGTAGGAACTTTTAAAAAAGAACGCGTTCCTAGGAACGCGTTCCTTTTTCGGGAACTTTTAAAGGAACGAGTTCCATTTGTAGTTAGAGGAACTTTCAACACAAAAGTTACAAACTTTGGGAACTTTTAATCAAGTTTTAGAGTTCCTTTTCATCTTAGAGATGACAAAACCCACCATGCCTCTATATTTCAAACACATTTAGCTGATACAGATATGAAAATCGTTTTATAAAAAAATAGTAGAATATGATTTTTAGGATGCGTATACCTCGAATAAGGAACCTGTCATATCTGCTCGCGACCATGTGGCTTAAAAATCGCGACATAAATCCTATGTACCATAATTTTATCTGATAAAGGAACTTTTAATCAGGAACTTTTATTATTTTGGGAACTCAAAAGTTCCTTTTTGTATGAAGGAACTGTAACTTTTAAGAGTTTCCGTTGAAGGCCAAGTAACGTAACTTTAAAAGTTCCTTTTTTGCGGGAACTTACCCAACACTGCCAATTACTATAAACTTTCTTAGGTTTTCCAATAATAATCGCAGCGCAGTTGTATTGGTTGTATAGTAGCAATGATCAATCCTCAATCGAATGCTAAATATAATCTTGCTCTGTTGGCTCGAAGCTTGAGCTGAAATTGATAAATATTAAAATTTAATATTATCTATGACAGTTTGTAGAAAATTCTAAAAATGTCTCGAAAGAAAATATGAGATAGAACCTAAAATAATAATAAGATGAATAAAGTATATTATTTAGGGAAGTTTAAAAATAAAATATATACGTGACTGAGGATGGAACCTGGGTCTCTCGCTTACGAGGCACATCATATGTCGTTATCAAGTTATTAATTGCCCATCACAACCAGGCGAGCCAATAACTTTTTTTTTACTAAACTGTTATCAAGATTTGAACACATAAATGAAGATTGAACACAAGAATAAAGATTCGCGTTCGGTGGTTTCTTCCGCGAAAGTTTTTTGATTATACTCCCTGATTTGCTGTTCCTGATTTTTGGCAAACCTCATAATCGTTTGAGTGGGATCGTCTAATAAATCAGTTTTTTTCTTTTCGTTTTTCTTTTTTAATGTTTTTTTCTTTCTATTTTTCTCCCTTTTTTCTTTTTTCCCTTTTCTTTTCATTCCCCACCCTTTTTTTATATTTGATTTATTAATTAAATACATTTTATATCATTTTTATTTGTTAGCAAAATTGTTGTGTTTAAATGCATTGTTGTTGTAGTGCTAATATTTCAAATATGTACTTAAATGTACCTAGTTCATTGTTGTGTCTGCATCTATGTAATTCGATTTTATTTAGTTGTCCTCCTTTGTAAATCAGTTTTTATAACTGAATAGGATAGACGTTAAATAAATAAATAAATAAATAAATAAATAAATAAATAAAAAAAAATAAAAAAGAGCACATTTTATAGTACAATCTACCTACCGCATTTAACATGGCAGGAAGTGCAAATACAATTTGGTGGTGCTTCTAGCCCATAGGAATCTAACAACACTGAACAGTCAATAAAAAAATTCAGACGATAAACTTCTATTTCGACTAGATTGAAGAAAAGCAATAAATCCAAATCTGCCACCTAGCTTATAGACTAGGCTTGCTGCACTGTCTCCACGTTACTTGTGGTAAATTACCTATAACAGGTGGATGTTAGGGAGGTGTCCCACAAAACTCGATAACTAAGGGTAGATATGGTCTGGCGCTAGATTTAGGGTATAAATGATTTTCAAATTTTGGAAAATTTAGTTGAAAAATTAATTAAATAAGTCCCATTTAAATGTTACCTAGGCTTACCAGTTAGGCTATTAAATCTGAAATGAAGTAAAAAAAAAAAAACACGTAGCCGTAGCCTTGCAGCTACAAATTTACAAATTTATTTACAAATTTAATGGCTTGATTACCAAGTTAACATATAAATCGATCAATTAAAATTCAATGATAAAGATTTTGGATACTTACGTCGGCTACATCGGCTGCACACATTTTAGTAGATATAATGGGATCAATTTCATGCGAGTCGTCAGAATGAGAGAACACGGGCAGGTTAAAGCTGGAAATGTTTGAAAATGCAAAGGTCTGCGGAAAATAAAATTCTCTGAATGCAACAAGTTTTTTATTTGCGATGTCCTATTTTAAAGATGCTCAAATTCAAAATATTTACGCCGCCCACGTATGCAAACCGCCAGTATTTAATTAAATATATAGGTTAACAAAACGAATATCATTCTATAAATTAATCTGTTTAAGTTAGTTTATTTGAAATTGAAAATCACTTTAAACAAGTTCAAAAACAAGCTTTAAATTTGAACAAAATGCCAGTGAAAGTGGTTACACTTTTCTGGTCCTAAAAGGGGGTGTCCTAGAGCATGTCGAAACTGCGAGTGCATCTCCACTGCGACTTGTTTCATCGATAGATCGAATTATGATACAGTCGATTTTATTAATCAATCAATGGCGATATAATTAAAAATGGAGCCTGTTTAGAATGGATCGGAGTAATTTCCAGTTATATTCTATCTTATTGGCCCATAATGGTAACTATTCTTAAGATATAAATAATTTTAGTTCCTTACAATCATTTTAGATAAATTTCACACATTTTCATTACAATATTTATTTGTTGACTAATATTGTACAAAATAGCAAATGTCAGTTTGAAGCCGAGGCCTATCTAGGGCCTAGGGTTATGGAAAGGACAGAAGGCCTAGGCCTAGCCCTAGACTTAGCCCTAGTAGCTAGCATGTTTGTGAAACCCTAGGCCTGTGGGTTGTGCTAATTTTCCAGGGCTATGTAAGAAAAGTTATTCAGATAAATTACTGCTAAGGCCAAGAACCCAGTGACTTTACAAGTCTAGGATCTAGGCCTAGGCCTAGGCCTAGCCTACCCCTAGCACAGCAGTAGAAACCCAAAGGCAGTAGGGTACCCTAGGCCTAGCTAGGCTAGCACCAATACTTTATAAATAGGGCTAGGGCCTAGGCCTAGGCTAGCCTAGGCTAGACCACTCGTGTAAGGCCCCGTTCCCACAACTTAGTTTTAGTCAAGAAATTGTTATTGTTATAAGAAATCCGATATCCTGATTAGTTTGGTTGGTAATGTTTTAGTGGCCTGTCATAATGAAGTTACTCCTTTTGATTGGTCGTCGTAATGATTATTGACATCTGATTGGTCCGTCTTAAGAATTTTTGTTTTGTGAAAACCAATTTCTTGAGACAACAATAACAATTTAACACGTATATATGTCTTATCCTCTTATAACTTAACCAATTAGTGTGAACGCAGCCTAATGTAATAATGTTGTAAGGCGTAGACGCTACTAGGCTAGGGCCTTGCCCTACTAGGCTACAATTCATTTGTATGGTAATTTGTAACATAACATAACATTTCTTAAGGTTACTAATGGGCCCTTCCGCCCGGTGGCAACCACTCACTCCCCCCAGACCTAATTTCTGCCCTCCCCTAAAAACAATCTAAATTCCCTCAAAGACCCACTATCTACAACATTCCCAGACAAGTCATTCCACTCCCTAACAGTCCTTTCCATGAAACCATACCGACCCAGATCCGTTATGGCTCCAGCGTTATAAATATGTAGGCTACACGTTATTCGATTAGAAAGCTAAACATAAGCCTAGGCCTAGTTGTAGAAATAATAAAACTGTTTTGTCTACTGCCAACCCTTGATGGCAACAGTGAAACCCAGAGTAAAATATTGTTGCCAACCCTAATTAGTGCATGAATCTTGCAGCTGCAGACCCAGCCTAGCAACCCGCCCTGACAGCAGTGTGCCCTGCTGCCAAACTCACTTTCAAAACCTGTAGTGGGAGTTGAGAAAGGTTGGGGGGCAATGCACTGTTGCCAGGAGGGCTCCAGGCTGTAATCTTCCCTTCCTAAAGGTTACAAGTTTCAACGGGGGTCTGTATCAGGGCTAATAAACTACCAGTGGGAGTTGCTGGACTGCATCTTTTTACAATATTCTACACTGGGTTTGCTAGCGGGGGGTGTTACGGTTACGTGGTTGGCTGGTTGGTGTTACGGGGTAGCAGTCTTACCCACCGTGTCTTACTGATGCCAACCGAGGTTAATACTAGGGATGGCCAATAACAAAATATGAATATTCATGATTGTGATTCTGTCAAAAAGTTACCAAACAATAATCAATATTCTATGAGGGATTGACACTCACTATCTTTCGGATAAGCAGGCCTACTATGTAAGGTGCACTCATTTATCCGTTACAAACAAACAATGATGTTTTATGCGTCAGCATACCTATGGTAGGCCTATATCATTCTTCATTAAATAAATAATAAATAAATTTTATTTAGAGTCTACCCACTCAGTTAAATATAACTGATTTTCAGTGGGGGACTTTAAATCAAAGCGACCAAGCCAACCCTGCAGGCCCCGACGCAATCGACGAGTGAGCGATAACCAACCAAAGATCGATATTTTTAATAGAAAATATAGCAATCAGTGGTATGGACAGTGCGAACACCCGCGAATCAACGCCAGAATCAACAAGGCCAATTCAGAACAACTCTGAAATTTATTATGTGCTTCGTTGCTAGGACGGCTCCAAAGTCACCGTTTACAAACTCCTAAGACAAGAACTGATGGACTTAAGTCCAAATCAGAAGTTAAAAAACTTCTGGCTTTAGCGGGAATCGAACCCTGGACCTTCTGCATTGGAAGCAGATACGCTAACCACAAGACCAACGAGCCACATTCATTACTGCTCTGCAGGAAAAGGATAAGGCGTTCTGCTACCTCATTTGACTCGACCAATAAATGCTTTGGCCTACTTGTAAAATAAAATAAGTTTTTCTTCGATTTCAGGGTGCAAATATTTCACAGTTGGAGCGAGACATCGGATCCGACCAATTCCCTCCAAACGAGCATTACTTTGGACTTGTTAACGTAAGACATTTTGTAATCTTTCTGTAACCAAATGTCACCCAGTAGTTATGATGATTATCAATTGGCTAGAGTAGGTTATTGAGTGTTGGAATAGTAGCTTAACTTTGAGGTGTTTTGGAAGCTGGCATTATTATATACCTACAACACAAAATGCAGGTTTCTGTACATCACCATCTTTCTACAGCGATCAAGAAATTGTGTCGAAACATATTACATTTCTTGTCAGCTTCCATCTTGCTTCGAAGGTAACCTGTTGAATCCTATCTCATTATCAAGCCGATTGGTAGGCCTATTCAATAAACACCCTTCCGCCTTGAAAGTTGGATCCTATGCCAACACTCGAATGTCGCTATAAAATATAAATCATTCATAATACATACTAATACTGGATTTAATTTACAGTTTGGTAACACATGCTACAGTAATTCTGTACTTCAAGCTTTATATTTCTGTAAGCCATTCCGGGACAAGGTGCTTGAATATAAAGCTAAAAACAAGAGGACAAAAGAAACCCTTCTTACATGCCTAGCTGACCTTTTCTACAGTATTGCAACACAGAAGAAAAAAGTTGGATCAATTGCTCCTAAAAAATTTATTGCCAGACTAAGAAAAGAAAAGGAAGAATTCGATAACTACATGCAGCAAGATGCTCACGAATTTCTTAATTTTCTTGTCAACCATATAAATGAAATTATTTTAGGTATGTATTCATTTTATATATGGGCCTAAGTTTTGGCTGCCTAGGTTTGTAAGTTGTCCGCA
Source organism: Sweltsa coloradensis (assembly GCA_024449915.1). NCBI lineage: Eukaryota > Metazoa > Arthropoda > Insecta > Plecoptera > Chloroperlidae > Sweltsa > Sweltsa coloradensis. Next base: position 310,599 of record JAMZAV010000382.1, read on the forward strand.
AGGATACAATTAGGGTGGTGGTCCGAAGCGTATGGCTCTACGAGGACGTGGGTTCGAATCCTGCATAACCCTTTCAGACCCTTGCTACACAAATGTGTAGGTAGGGTTTTTGAATTTTTATTGCTCTAAATAATGGGGTTTTTCAATTTGACCCATTTTTTTTAGAAATAAAAAAAACGCTTTTTCCCCATGTCAGTAGGACAAAAAGTGAATTTTTGGGAAAAAAATGAAAATACAAATGTGTAAAAAAGGCTAAAAATGGGGGGGAAATGGGTTTTCCCAGAAATTTCGTAAATCTATAGGGTCTAGTAGGGCCTATTGCTATTATTTGAGCTACAAAAAATGCAAAAAAATTCAGAAAAAATCTAGTTAGAGAAATGTTTTTCAAATTTGAATTTCTACTTAAAATGAAGCTTTTATTCAAAAGACAAAATTTAAAAAATTCTTAAAAAACAATCAAAAAAAGTTTGAAAAACAATATTTTAATTTTTTTTTTAGAAATTTGAATTTTTGCTTAAAATTACTTAATTTAAGAAAAAAATACCTTTGGTCTGAAAAGGTTATGGCATTTAAAAAAAAATGTCTTTCATCATCTATCACTACCTAGTCGCCACACATCATCTCGAATAGCCCCATAGTGCATTAATAGACATTAAGTAACAAAAATCATCAGGTTTGTAACTAGAAGTGCACACATTTGGTATTTGCATTCTTTCAAATACCCTAGTATGTAGTAGGTCTAAATTACCTAAATACTAAACAGGCCTAGGTACCCTCTTAATAATGGTAGTATTTAGTGCACTAAGCTAATTAGGCCTAACATCACATATTGTATTATAGTTTAGATGGGAGAAGAATTGACAGGTTGGGAAAGAACAGAGAATATAAAGCCATTGAAGGTAGGGAATGATTTCAAAGTGCTCTGTGGCAAATCGTTTCTAGCATGTTAACAATCTAAATTAAATAAGCTCTAGCCGATTGTGTGAAATCAACAAGATAATAGTGCACTTATGGTGCTCAGAAAGACCATGCTATTGTGGTCAACGTATACTAGCCCTTTTAATCAGGGTGTTTTTTATTTAAATCAGATTTAAATCAAATGATTTATTTAATAAAATTCCTTGATTTAAATCAAATGCACTTTTTCTTCATTTTGAGCAACAAACACATGACTGATTTAGGCAAAGTGTTCCGTAAAATAATTTTTGAATTAGGCCTATATTTTCTGAAACGCTTGTGAAAGTATTTGATCCACTCACCAACTTGACAAGTTTTGAAACACTGATATTGTTGATTTAAATCAATAAAAATCTGATTTAAATTTAAAAAAATCTGATTTAAATCGAAAAGTTGATTTAAATCAAACAAATCATGATTTAGCCTTGGACTCCATGGCCAGGACTTAGTGATGTGGGTTTTCCAGAAAGATAAAACAAAGAATTCTATGATGTCTTTCATATAATTCATAAAAAGAATGCAATTTATTCATTTCATGCATTTGGTGGCACCTTAGGCCTAATAGAATGACAAACTATATAGGGCCCAACTCTGGTACAGACTACTATCAAGCACTGACGAGTAACAACAGCTGATGCTTGGAAATTGAGATTTTTAAGAAGATGGAAATTTTTCCTGCCATAATCTTCTGACCCACATCCCTACCGCATCATTCACATCTGGGATCTGGCATGTCTTATGAACGCTGCTCAACAACACAAACTTAGGTCTATGTACACAAATTAAAATGTACAACCAAGCAGCATTGGTTTCAGTGTTTATATTCTAATAGACCAGGTTCTTATTTTGAATTCATAATACTATACGGTAACTAAAAATAATGGTAAGTAGGCCTACATTACTCAAAGAAGATATCTAGGCCTAGTGATTACATCATATTAGAAAGTATTCCTTTCTAATATAGGCCTACTGTATCCTGACTGTATTTAGGTTGTACATCAAAATAATGAAAATATGTTTGCCATGCTAACTGGTTATTTGCTGACGGTTGACAGCAGTCACCACTTTTAAATTGTCCACTTCGTCTTGGTTAGCAAAAGTTCGCATAAATATGACCTTAAGCCCAAATTATTGATTAATTAATTAAAATGACTTAGTTGTAGTGGATTAAATTGGAGAAAGGTTGACAGGTTGAGAAAGCAAAGAGAACATAAATCCCAGCCTGAAGGGCTGGGAGCGACAAAACTTTTCACCTGCTGATGACAACTGCAGCTAATTTAAAGTTGTTACCTTAATCCACTACACGTTTCGTCCTTCTGGGACTCATCAGGCAGATGGTGGCCACTAAAAATCAGCTAACTACATGCAAACAAAACTCACAACACATAACCAAACCTGTTGTAGGGCCACGCCAGAAGCAAATTCTGCATGCATGTTGTCATCATCAGCAAGGTTACTTCAAACACCATTCATACTGAGCCACACCGTCAGCACAACCAGTAAGGGGGCTTTCCTCCCAACTCTAGTGCTCGGGAGACAAAACATCCAAAATCAAATTATTTTATTTTGTTTTACATGGTTAATTTTCCTTAGGCTACCGGCGGTAACTGGTTCCCAAACAATTATTTATTTTCAGCGGAACGGCATCAAAGTAATACTAAACCAAAGATGATTAATGGGGACACACCACTGCCGGAGCCAACATGGGTCCATGAAATCTTCCAGGGGATCCTAACGAGTGAAACTAGGTGTCTCAATTGTGAAACTGTGAGCTCAAAAGACGAGGACTTTTTCGACCTTCAAGTAGACGTGGACCAAAATACCAGTATCACACACTGTCTTAAAGGGTTCAGCAATACAGAGACACTTTGTAGTGATAATAAATTTAAATGTGATCACTGTAGCAGTTATCAAGAAGCACAGGTTTGTAATAATTATTTTTAACAGTTATTTACTATGGCATCCAGTCGGTTAGGTCTAGTCGTACAGTGCCAACACCTTTACATTTGTGACTGACATGTGAAATTTAACACCTGCTTTGCCAAAGATACTTGTGAGTTAACCTGAGATTTCCCCTTTTGCCCTCGAGATGAAAACGCAGCTGTAATACAAAGATAAACTGCAATGGGAGACCGTATGGCAGAAGTGCTGTGAGCTGAGAACAAATTCACAGTCTGCCCCTTCGTTCACGCATGAAATTATCTTGTTGTGCAAATAAAATATAAGGTTGTGAGAAAGCTGAATCACAATCCCATGCACACGGCGAGCACTAGATATTCTTTTCTTTTTTGTATTGATTGTACTGATTGTTTAAATTATAATTTATAACACAACACTGATGCATCTGTTAGTTAACTATAAAACATTTATTAAATAACAGTTACTTTCACAATATTCTAAGCACATATGTGATAAGTGAACGTAATTGCTCACAGTTCCTCTTTCCGTCACATGGTCTCCCATACGTCGGCATTCAGTGTGCGTGTGACCTCTTAAATGTCACTGGTTGTAAGGTCAACCATCAAGGGGAAAATATTTACGAATGCTTTATAACGTGTTGGAATTTGGAGAAGGGTTCACTTTTAAATCCGGTTCTTAGTTGTTTAATTAAACGTTAAGTGATTTAGACAAAATTGGCAACCCTAAATAAAGTGCATCCAAAGATTGATGGATGTACTCTCACGGTGCGAGAGAAAACTAAACGTTCACTGCAGAATTAGGAGTGTAATGCCACAGCAATCCATGCCAAATCACCAGATAATCTAGGCAATAACCAACCAGGTTATTAGTGCGCTGTACTAAGCTCCAAACGGATCAAAGTTTATGCGTGCAATACCACACCAAGAAGATGATGCTGAACAATCAAGGAAGGAGTGCCTCTTTAATATTGAAACGGGGATTAGTAGAAAGAAAGAATGAAGTGGTCGAGTTTCACACAAGGAATACTACAGCTATTGGATAACATGACAAAACAAGATGGCCGAGTAGGCCGATTGTGGGCAAATGAAAAGAACGCAATCAACTTACACCAATCATTGATGTAAGTATTTGATAAAACAAATGGCTCGTACAACGTGTATATAGCCTATAGTACAGTACATATTAGCCTGAGTGATACAGCTACAAGTTGTCGAAGATGGGTCTAGGTCAGGGGTCGGTAACTTTTTTTGTCTTGGGAGCCAATTTTATAGAAAATTTTAAAGTGATTACTAGTTGGAACCATAGGATATTGAAAAAAGTTACATCATTTTATAATGTATTTTTATTTTTATGGTAGGCCTATAAATGGACAACGTAATATGTTTAACCCGAGAGTAGTCGCGTGTGGTTTTTTTTGGACCGACTTTTTTTTTCAACAGTTGGTATTTGCACAGCGCGCATGCGTGGCTTGTCTAGTTCCGCCTACCTTCCCAAAATAGATTTGTGAAGCCAGTGTGCAATACGCGATTCAGTTTTCTGCAGAACTTCATCTAAGATAAGAGGTCCTGTTTGGTTGCTCGGTCTTTTCGACCGCTGCGCGACTACTAAGGGAGGCAAAAATATGCATATTCAATCACTATTATGAGACATGTATTTTGTTATTGTAGACTGATTATTCTTCAACATACAGTGTTGGCATAATAATACTGTCTTGGTTTACTAATAATACGAACTACAGGGTGTTTCAAAACATATTTTTATACCTTTTTGTAGGTTTGCTACTTTTCTGTGTTTGATTGATTATTGATTGATTATTTATTGATTATTGATTGATAATTGATTAATATAACCAGGTATGCTGTTACTTATATTATAAATTACCTTATATTCGTAATCAAAACGTCATCCTAACGTTATTAGCCCATAATAAATAATGCGGTCTAAAGGACCGCGCGCGACTACTAACGTTACAAACAGGGGCGCGACTACTCTCGGGTTAAAATGTATTGTGTAAAGTGAGCCGTTCAAGCAATGTTAATTTTGTGATCGAATATTTGATGCAATAATTTGAAAAAATTGTTCTGTAGGCCTATGTGGACAGTTTTTACTTAATGCCGTGTACCTACTAACAGGTAGAACCTGCAAATAGGTTGTGGCTTTTTCCGCAGTTCGGCACAGTAATTCAGATATTTCATGGGAAAACTGTTCTATGACTCTCCAAAAAATGTCATTTAATGTTACTTGTTTATTGGAAGAAAACTTCACATATTACACAAAGTGGAAAACCACTACATTCTACAATCAATAACACCAAATTTGTTAAGTCATTCACTTACTGTTAATACGAACGATTTTCATTGGATATTTCGCGTTTATTCGCATCGCCATTGCTTATGTTGACAGCTGCATGTTGACTTAGAACTTTGGATTTTAGAACACAAAACTAAACTATAGAGCCAGGCTAGACCCACTCAAGAGCTGCAGGTTCCTGACCCCTGGTCTAGGTAATGGAGATGGGAATGGGATACATCTCAACGTTCTGTGCTGTGAGAATAAAAGCTCGCCTGTCATAGCGTCAACTTATTAAGATGAGAGTGTGGGTGAGACTGGGATTGGGGGACTAGAGTAAAACAAATCTAGTGTGGGGCTATGTAGGTGAACTCCAAGGCAAATTTATTTTATGTTTTTTTTTCCAGTTTCAGAGTTGTTGATTGATGTTACTTGTGATTACTTTACTGGTAGACTAGCTGCTAAAAACTCGTAGGATGCCCGCTGAAGGAAACAAATTATATTTACCCGGTGTGACCCTCTTCGGTTGAAAAGAATGTCCAAGAGCTGATAAGAAGACTCGATTACCGTAACGATGAAGACAACTTTGGGAAATACTCTCAGTCAGGATTGCCGGTAGTGGTATTCAAACCTATAATCAGAGTTACATGCCTTACGTATGAGCCACCATTGTTGGTTTAAAGTAAAGTAGATACCGGTAGGCCTAAGTAATAATCAATGCTAGTCAACCCTTGAAAATTGTGTAACAAATCAACTCGCACCAGTCTTTTAGTACTCGCTCCTAGCGGGAAGGCAAGGGGGGTTTGGGGGGCTCCGCCCAACAATAGCGCCGCAGGCGAAAAATTTTGAGGTCAGGTTTTATTAAAGAGCGTTTGGTGCGTTTTAGGATAACATAGCAGGCTTAATTCAGTACTGAAAAACTTCAGTATTTATACCGTGAAAACTCGTAAACCACTTGCAGATAAGATAAGATAAGAACACTGATGGTACAAATCATATGCGCCGCATCAACAAAATGCCCAATGACTTATGTTCGCGATCGCGTCTTACAATAATGTGTCTGGCTGTTTACTAGGGATGACAAAACCCGACTTTTTTACGACCCGGGTACCCGTCCACATTACCCGCGGGTTACCCGGGTAGTAAAACAAAAAAATCGTGTGGGGTGTCTAATGAACTGTGAAGAAACGCGCTCATCAATTATCGTAATATCTTAGACGTAATGCTGTTCTATAAACAATGACGTGCCGATGAAGTAGTATTTCATAATCACGAAAGAGGAACAGCAGCGGGCCGTTAAGATAACACTCACTGTTCGGTTGCATCTGCTTTATAACTTGTCACAGTCAAGTCAAGGTCACGACTCACGATGCGTTGGCTCGGGGCGCGGGAAGGGGGGGACTGGAGCCCGAACGAGAGTAAACAAGATAAGGAAAGATTTATCACCATGGGTGATAGCTTTTAAGTTTTGACTTCTAGCAGATTGAAAACATAAGTGATGTTGTGGTAATTATTTACGCGGTATAATCTCTGGAAGATCGCACAAGGTGGTTGGGCAGGGGGGGGGGGGGGGGCATACTCAGCACACTGCCACAAGTCGGCGGCATGAATCGGCGCTCGATTCAAATTCTCGCAAAAACGATATTTTGAAGCACGTCCATAAAAGTTACTCGCAAGAGCCAAATTGTCACTCGCAAAATGCGAGCGTGCGAGTGGGATTTTCAAGGGTTGATGCTAGTGGAGGCATGCACTGGACGACTAGACGAATGATTGTTAAATTGAAATTATTTGGACATACACTGTTCTTAAAATAAATATTTTATTTGTAATATTTCGACACAGATTCTAGTGTCTTTGTCAAACTGGGTTGAACAAAGCAATGTTTTAACAATCTACATCTACAGCTTAATCTACAGCTTTGGAAAAGATACGTAGATGACATCTATTGTGTGTGTAGGGGTAGCCGTGAGGAAATGCTCATTCTTTTTGCTGACCTTAATAACATTAAATTCACCTTTGAAGAAGAACAAGGAGGACGTCTACCTTTCCTAGATGTGAGCATACAAAGAGACAACTACGGTGAACAGGAAACCGACACATACAGATCAGTACATCAGAGCTGACTCTTGTCATCCTGCTCATGTCAAGGAAGGCGTGGTGAAAGGTTTTGTCTCCCGAGCACATTCCATCTGTTCGTCCCAAGAAGGCCTTCAAAATGAACTTCTCCACATCATGGACGCTATGGAACGGAATGGTTATGACAGAAATTGGTCAAAGGCATTATGTTTCCCAAAACCTGATGATGAGTTACCTCTTGACCAATCTCTTGAAGTAATCAAACCGAAAGTACTAAAAACCATTGGCATGGCGTACTATCCAAATCTTTCTGAGAAGATTAGAAGAATAATGGCACCTTTTGGCATTCAAGTGGTTTTTGGCTCTTCTGGTACACTAAGGAGTCTTCTAACCAAAACAAAACCGTCTGACCCGACACAGGCTTCCAAAAACTCTATTCGACCATTGGCAGTTCGGGTGAAAGAACACAAGAACAATGTAGCACAGCGGAAAGTACATAATTCAAAAATCGCAGAACATGTATATGAAAACCATCATTTCATCAATTGGGAGAATACATATGCAATATGCCAAGAATCCAATTGGAATAAAAGGAAGTTTAAGGAAGCATGTTTCATGGCTTGTTCCATGGCATGTTCATCTAATGTCATGAGTACTCCTAGCGCCCATTGTCCTCCAATATGGAATAGGTTCTGTCCTAAGATAAGGCCTAGTGCATTGCTGCCGTAAGCTGGATGTTTTGACGTTTTTGGAGTTCATGTTCTTATCCTCACCTATTATTGGATGAGCGAAGCGAAGACTTCAATTTCACTGACCCCCAAAAAATTTAGCTCGGGTGTTTTTTTTTTTTTTTTTTTTTTTTTCTGTCTGTTTGTTAACTCTCTACCAGGCAAACGGCATATCCGATCTTGATGAAAATTTGACAGGACCTTCGAAATCTCTGAACTTAGAGGTGTATTGTTTTTGGGTACAATCGAAGAAATATTTCTCATGAATATCGTACTTTTACGATTTTTTTTGATTTTTAGTGCGATATTTTCGTGACATTTGGGCCAATTCTGACCAAACGGGTGGGGCTACAACGTTCATATTATACATGGACATTAAGGTTATGGTGATGTAGTACCTTTTGAAAGAAAAAATTGAAAAAGTTAGCCAGAATCTATAGAAATAAAGCTTTTAATATAAGTTTTTTGATTTTTTGTGCGATATTTTCGTGCCATTTGGGCCGATTCTGACCAAACGGGTGGGGCTACAACGTTCATATTATACATGGACATTAAGGTTATGGTGATAAAGTACCTTTTGAAAGAAAAAGTTGGAAAAGTTAGCCAGAATCCATAGAAATAAAGCTTTTAATATAAGATTTTTACGGTAAATAATAACAAATTAACAAGAGACAATAAAAACTTGACAACAATCACCTACAATGCGTAGGCAGCAAAACAAAGCACTTGCAAAAGTAAAGATATCTCACGCAAACTTAAAACTTAAAAAAGCTCATCCATCAACGCGGCGGGACTTTAGCGTTTTCCTAGTTTGTACAAAATTTATTTCTGTAATGTTTTATTTTCATTTTAATCATAATGTGTTGGCATAAATGTTTCATGGTCGTTTTTGTTATTTTATATTTATTCGTATTGTTAAAACATTGCTTTGTTCAACCCAGTTTGACAAAGACACTAGAATCTGTGTCGAAATATTACAAATAAAATATTTATTTTAAGAACAGTGTATGTGCAAATAATTTCAATTTAACAATCAATTTACCTGTTCTGCTAGTTTCAATTTATAGACGAATGATGTGTGATAATGTCGGTGCGGTGTTAGTGGAGGCATGCACTGGACGACTAGACGAATGATGATGTGTGATAATGTCGGTGCGGTGTTAGTGGAGGCATGCACTGGACGACTAGACGAATGATGATGTGTGATAATGTCGGTGCGGTGTTAGTGGAGGCATGCACTGGACGACTAGACGAATGATGATGTGTGAGAATGTCGGTGCGGACACAGGAAAACAATGTGCCTAATTAATTAATAATTTATATTTGTACAATAGATTGATAATATAAATATGCAAAGTCACATTGATATATCCTAGCTATGTCACAATATTACCAATTCTGTCATTTGTACTAGATCATGAATCTTAGATCTTTTGAAATGCTAAGTAGAATGAAAAACATCCGACTACTGATCGATAATCGATCAGGCCTATCCTTATATCGATGTTATCCTTGTCTATGTGCGTTATTCCTGTAACGTAACATTGAATGTTCTTTCAGAAACGAATGAGAGTCAAAAAGCTTCCAATGATCTTGGCTCTTCACCTGAAACGGTTCAAATACATGGAGCAGTATAACAGACACATCAAAGTGTCCCATCGAGTAGTGTTCCCACTAGAGCTTAGGTTATTTAATACGGTAAGTCTACTGCTGAGTTCAAGTGTTAAAATTCACCGGCTAGGGATAAAACAAGAATTGAAAATTAATTTGTTACTACCACTTAGTTGTATCATCTAGACTTGTGGGTGACCATAGGTCCCAGATTAGCTGGGACAGTCCCATTTTTAACATCTTTGTTCTGGCATCCCAAAGACTTTCAAATGTCCCGGAATCTAGATAATCAATACGTCGATTGAGATACATGAATCTTATTGATGAGTCAATGAAGATATTCAGTAGATTATGATGATGACAGCATCTATATCATATGTACATACACACTAATATTACATGAAAAAAATATAATTAAACTATTAAATAATTATTTATTAAATAATATTTTAACATTACTTAACAATTGTACAAAATTTATTATTTCAATATGTTTTGTATGCCTGAATACTGAATGTCTTTATGTTTCTTATTTTGTAGTCTGACGATGCAGTAAACCCTGACCGCCTATACGATTTGGTCGCAGTAGTTATTCACTGTGGAAGTGGACCGAACCGCGGACATTACATTAGCATCGTCAAGAGTCACGGTTTCTGGTTACTGTTCGATGACGACATGGTTGATGTATGTAACCGATTACTCAATCACCATTGTTAAACCCTGTTATTTCAGCCTTATTTGTAACAATACTGTTGTTCTGTAGGCCTATGTTGATATCAGTTTGAGTAAGATACCTTTATTTTACAGAAAATTGACGCATCAACAATAGAAGATTTTTACGGCCTAACCTCGGATATCCAAAAGTCTTCTGAGACTGGCTACATTCTTTTCTATCAGTCGCGAGATTGCAACTAATACCCTTGTAGTATATGTATGCCAGAGGTGGCATAGGCGTACACAAGTGGCACGTAAGATACAAGACTGGCACGACGCATCATCAGAGATGGGCTCTATTCCCTCCTAGCGAGATCGCAGCTAATGTCCGTTTCATGCAAGTAGTCACCATCACCAGTGCAACGTCCAAGACTAGTGTACGTATCATGCAATATGGGAATTTTGTTCTCATTGGTCACACGAATGTTACAATCGCACACGAGTGAAACGTACATAATATTCAATGATATTCGTATCATGCCAGACGGACCATTCTCTCCAATTGGCCACTAGATTGCATCTACGTCTGTTTAAAGCATGGATTGACGAACGCAAGTGACATCGTATAGAACAGCGAGATACGTCCGAGAAGATTGTCGCTGTATTCACTATCCAGGTTTCTGCACATAGACGTAAGACGATATGTGATGACATCGTATAGAACAGCGAGATACGTCCGAGAAGATTGTCGCTGTATTCACTATCCAGGTTTCTGCACATAGACGTAAGACGATATGTGAACACAAACACCTTTCCTTATTTATTGCATTTTGTTGGGAGATGTTGATCAAACATTCTACATATATAAATTATTTATACTTCTTCATATAAGAATTCATGTGCAATTCAACCAATGACTTTCTTCTACACATGCGACGTTTTGCACAGCAAACAATGCAATTTGCAGAGCGAATAATCATAATTGTTTTTAATATTGTTATAGCAAATTTATAAACCTATTTAATTTGAATCTGTACATTAATATTGTATATAATTATAAATAATAATTTTAATGAACTGACTAGTTGAATTCAATCATTTATGTTCATGTGTGAAGAAGAGCCCAACCTAGGGATGACATCGGTTAGTAAAATCGTAAACCGAATGCAAAAAGACAGTTTACGTAATTAAGATGGCTGATTGAGCTCAGGCCAACTTTTCTACAATGTTAAATGTCCATTTAAAACTTTGGTTGATCGGCAAAGCTAGCCAATTCCTGGATTTCGTTTTCGACCTCCCAAAAATGTGAAATATTGGGTTGTTAGACGAGAGAGCGTAGCGACTGAGGAACAATTCAACTCAAACGAGCCTTCGTCGTGATTAAGTCTGTATGTCCATCTTTATGTCTGTCTGTCCGGTCCCATATGGCCGAACGGCCGAGCTGAAATTTTAAACGGACATCCGTGACCAGGTAACTGAGAACTGCTAACAAAATGAGCACAACCCATTTCGATTTAAACCTACAAGGGAAAAAGGGGATGTTCCCGGGTACTCAACACATGGCTCACTCACTCGTCTATCAACGACATTGGCGTTTTCCCTAGTCTAATAAAGGATGAGTGCAATGCACAATCAGAGCACATTTCAATATTATGGATTTATTTTTATATTGTCTCACCTCTTACATAGGCCTAAGCTTGAGAAATTACTGCAAACCCATTTGGTGACAAATTTACTGAGCTCCATTTTGAAAATGTGCTCTGATCATGCCACACACTTTATTACTTAAGAACATTTTAGTGCAAACCACAACCAGATAAGCCGTCCACCGGTAGCACACACGATTAGGGCGGTGGTCCTAAGTGTATATTATGTATGTGTGGCTCGTTGGTCTTGTGGGTAGCGTCTCTGCTTCCAATGCAGAAGGTCCAGGGTTTGATTCCCGCTCTAGGCAGAAGTTTTGTAACTTCTGATTTGTACTTAAGTCCATCAGTTCTTATCTTTGGTATTAGTAAATGAAATGGTGACTTTATAGCCGTCCTAGCAACGAGGCACATAATAAATTCAAAGTTGTTCTGAATCTTCCTTGTTAAATACATAAATAAATAAATTGTAATTTAGAGTCTACCCACTCAGTTGTATAACTGATTTTCAGTGGGGGACTTTAAATCAAAGCAACCAAGCCAACCCTGTAGGCCCCGACGCAATCGACGAGTGAGCGATAACCAACCAAAGATTAATATTTTTAATAGGAAATATAGCAATCAGTGGTATGGACAGTACGAACACCCGCGGATCAACGCCAGAATCAACAAGGCCGATTCAGAACAACTCTGAATTTATTATGTGCTTCGTTGCTAGGACGGCTCCAAAGTCACCGTTTACAAACTACTAAGACAAGAACTGATGGATTTAAGTAACTTCTGACTTTTAGCGGGAATCGAACCCTGGACCTTCTGCATTGGAAGCAGATATGCTAACCACAAGACCAACGAGACTGGCATTGATCCGCGGGTGTTCGCACTGTCCATACCACTGATTGCTATATTTCCTATTAAAAATATTGATCTTTGGTTGGTTATCGCTCACTCTGGGCCTGCAGGGTTGGCTTGGTTGCTTTGGTGTAATGTCCCCCACTGAAAGTCAGCTATATGACTGAGTGGCTAGACTATAAATACAAATTTATTTGATTTATTTATGGTTCTACGAGGTGTGGGTTCACATCCTACAAAATGTATGGGGTTTTATAATTGTCCTAAGTCACGACCTGATAGGACCAATGATTTAAAGAGCTTCCAAGTGATCCAGATTAGAGTACACTTCTGCAACCAAGATTTGCTTACAGCACCCCCCCCCCTCCCCCCCCCCCCCCGATTAGTAAAAAACAAAATATTTTATATTATTCCATAATATTTTATTATTTTATCGTGCAAACAGCATAGGGAACGGCATGTATTACAATAGTAAGTATAAAAGGGCACCTTAGAAAGTATGATGATCACGTAGGGCGGAGTGGAGGGAGTGAAGTTGTGTGTGGATTGAAGTTGGCTCGGGATGTCTTTCCGGAAAACCCACATCACTAGCTGAGCCCCTCATACCCAGCGGCTAATTTCTAAAATAAGAAGTGGGCGGACGCTCGACTCTGGGTCTATATCTATCTATTATTAAGATTTTTTTAGAAATTCACATTTAAACAAATTATTGTTTTGGGAAAAGAAATTGTCCTGGTATATAATGGGTTGTCTGGGGGTATGCCCCCCAGCTAATGCGGGTGTGGGGCACATTTGCATAGCCTAGGACATTTTTGGGTTTTTAACATTCCAAATAATAATTGTGGTATTTTACTAGTTTTTATCGTGCTTTGGTCGATAATTTATAAAATTGTGAAGATCCAACCACATGTCAGTCAGCCAGAACTGCCCATTTTGTGTTGTTCGTGGGCGCCGGCAGGATATTTTCCAAGGGGGGTGGGGGTCAAGATGGAACAAGTACAACACTATACCTATTTAGGCCGGAGAAGGGGGGATTGGGGGTGAGCGTATACAGGGCCGGATTAAAACATTTGGCGCCCCTAGGCTATAATATTTTAAGCGCCCCCTGTATTGGCCCTACCTATATACCTTTATATAACAGTAATTTGTGATGACCCAATCTGCCCCCCCCCCACCTCTCCCCTTCTTCACAAAAAAATAAAAACGCTTAATATTTTAGAACTTACCGCATTGGTGACGGCTAATATTATTTACAATTGTATTTTCTACACTTACTGTATTTGTGGGGGATTTTTAGGTAAAAAATTAACTGAAGCTGCTAATTTTAGGAATGGATTCTAACAATTTTGCTTCGAGCACTGCCTTTTTGTTTTGAAGTTTTCTATTTTGAGCACCACTTAACTTTTTTATATGTTCCATGTTGTTTCACTGTTATCACTCACTCCGTTTGCGAATAAGAATTATAACATTCAAACATAAAATCATAATAAATACTTAATCATTTTAATTAGTACGGTACTGTAAAGGTTTAAACACAATAATACAATTAATATATTAGAACAAATTAATTTGTGTGCAGAGCGCCGAAAGTGTAAAAAAGAACTTAGCACTTGCTCCGTTTATGAATAACCATTTTAATTTAATAAATGTGTTTGCCGCGCACAGAACTGACACGACTGTTTGGCCGAAACTGAGTGATGTCTTGGCTTGGCCTTTGAGCTTGAGCTATGTCCTCTTTCCCCCCAAAATCAACTAGTTATTTGACTACTTTACACTTGAGTTAAAAAGTACTCCTGAACGACATTTATTTTAACTGTTGTAAGAATTAAGAAGGGATGAATGCTGCAGGTCAGTGTGCTGATCATGGGGGGAGGGGGGGGGGGGGGGCGCCGATGGGTGAGGTTTTTTCCTGTCATAAATTTATTGAGAGTGACTAATTCTATACAAAATACGCTTTGTCAAAGACCCAAATTCCTATTTAGTCATCGGTTTAAAAGAAAACAAAGTTCTATAGTTCTCGCACAGGAATACCAACTACTTTTTAAAATTCATTTAGGCCGATGTTACAATAACATTTAGGAGACAAGGCAACTTTGTTGCGCGGAGCTCTCAGAGGGCGCTCTCAGTGGGCGCTCTCAGAGGGCTGCGCCCCTAGGCTACAGCCTAGTTAGCCTAATGGTTAATTACTAGGAAAACGCTTAAGTCCCGCCGCGTTGATGGATGAGCGTAATTTTTTTTAAACGAAAAAAGCGTAAAATTGCGATTTTTTAATAGATAATTTTTCGATTACGCTCAAATTTCACACGAATATATTAATTCATAAAATTAAAGTTCTGTGAAAAAATCATTACAATCGGATAAAGCATGTAGATGTTATAAGTCGAAGAATTTTTTTAAAAATCGAAAAAAATCGTAAAATTGCGATTTTCATGAGAAATAATTTTTCGATCGATTTTTCCCCCTGTGCAGTTCTTCGTTCAGAGATTTCATAGACCTCCATAAAATTTCATCGCAATTCGAGTATTGGTTTAGCCGGAATCGTGTTCACAGACACACAAAAATACAAAAAAAAAAAAAAAACATTCCGGATTTTTTTCTCCAGTGTAGTGAAATGGAATCTTCGCTACGCTCATCCAAATACGGGCCTGAGCGTATAGCCTCGCAAGGAATTGTTTTTTTCATTTGGTACTTTAAAGCCGATTTTAGATGTTAAAATAGGATATGGAAAACTAAAAATTTGTGAGCTTATTTTATTATTTTAATTTTATTTAAATAAAAAATTGCAAGCAGTAGCACATCTAGGAATTGACATTTGTCTGGAGAAAGGTGGGGAGCCGGCTTTGCAAAACTAATACGGGTGAGCTGGGGTAAAGTTCCAGTTCTGCCAATGATTATTACGGCCGAAGGCGAAAAAAATTCAAATTTGCTACTTTTAAATGACTAAAACACGTTTAAAAATGTATGTACGTGTATGTATTTATGGAAGAATCTTTTACAACTCATACATTGCATTTTTTATAAAATATAAGTGTCTTGCAACATTTTAACTGTATTGACAATACAATTATAAAATTTCAAACAGTAAGTGGGTAGACGCGTCTGCCCTGAAATTAACCACTGCTCATACCTAGTCCCTTCCCACGGATATGTACATGCATACGCCCATGATTATGTCCTAGATCCGCCACTGTTTGCTCAAGCTCATCCATCGGTGTATTGCAAAATGTTGTGGGGAGCTCGAGCGCGATCCAAGGAGAGTGCATGCAACATCTGCATTGTCAGTATATTTACATGGAAGCGGGTGACCTTGCGCAATTGGCAATTACACATTCACAAAATAAATATTGCAGCCGACAATGGGAGGGCGTGGGGGCGTTCAGTGAAAAACTGAATATATATAATTAATAAAATAACATTATTCTATCATTTTATTCAATATTATGGCAAAATTTGATTGACTGAAGAGAGCTTGCGTCACCGACTTATTGCCGGCGACCAGTGACAAGTGAGGTGATAGGATGATTTCCCTAGCTAGTTTGAATACTACACAACATCCAGGGATTTAGCGAGAGATATCGGATGTTGATTACCTGCACGGTGGACAGCTCAAGGATCAGGAGGCCGTGGGGGTTTTGATTCTCGCCGCTCGTTTAATGATTAGTACAACAAACACGGGCGAAAAAGTTAACTGAATTAAAAATTAAAAACCAGTCTCTGGTTAACCAAAGTTAACCCGTTTTAGTGAAACCATCTAAATCTCTTTAAAAATTGATGTTTTTTTTTTCTTTTTCTTAATTCTCCCATAACTTACAACCCTGGAATTTTCCGGAAATGTAAACCTAATTTTTTTTAATGAATAATGGAGAAAACTAGAAGTCGCTAACTTGAAGCAGTAAATAATGACAACAGGTTTTATTGACGTAGATATTGCGCACCCGTCCCGCCCTTTTAGACCGTCAAATATTTGACAAGCACGGTAAAGAACTATCTCTGTAGCCAAAGATAATAGTGTTTAGATAAAAACAAAAGCTACCATCCTGTTCAGTGGTCTTTTTTCCACGAGCCTGATGTCAAAGTAAACATTCTTTTCAAAAAATAAATGTAATTTTTATTTATATTAAAATGTCCTGCAAAACTCTTTTTTTTATGACCTCTAAACCAAATAAGAAAAATATTTGTCTGTCAGCAAGGGCGTGAAGGGTGCGCAATACCTACGTCGCTCTTAGCGTATGCGCGCGCATCCACCAGTATTCATCATTATCTGTTGCCACGTCCAACTCTGCGTTAGGTCGGCATTGAAGACAGGCCTCTCCATCTTCTTCTGTCCTGCCACCACTCCTCTTCTTCCACCACATTCCACTCTCCTCCCCGCTGTTCTACATCTTTTCTCACACTATTCTGCCATTGTTGTCGTGGTCTGCCCCTTGGTCTCCTACCTGGAATTTCCAATTCCATCATCCTTCTCGGTAATCTTGATCTTTCCATTCTCTTGACATGTCCGAACCACTTTAATCTTCTCTCTCTAATTCGCTCCATTAAATTCCTCACGCCTACTTGATCTCGGATATCCTCATTCCGTATTCGGTGCCATCTAGTCTTACCTACAATGCTTAAATAAAATAAATAAATAAATTTTATTTAGAGTCTGCCCACTCAGTTATATAACTGATTTTCAGTGGGGGACTTTAAATCAAAGCGACCAAGCCAACCCTGCAGGCCCCGAAGCAATCGACGAGTGAGCGATAACCAACCAAAGATCGATATTTTTAATAGGAAATATAGCAATCAGTGGTATGGACAGTGCGAACACCCGCGAATCAACGCCAGAATCAACAAGGCCGATTCAGAACAACTTTGAAATTTATTATGTGCTTCGTTGCTAGGACGGCTCCAAAGTCACCGTTAACAAACTCCTAAGACTAGAACTGATGGACTTAAGTCCAAATCAGAAGTTAAAAAACTTCTGACTTTAGCGGGAATCGAACCCTGGATCTTCTGCATTGGAAGCAGATACGCTAACAACAAGACCAACGAGCCACACAACAAGACCAACGAGCCACACTCTCAAAAACTTCATATCTACAGCCTGCACAGCACAAGACTCTCCTCCACTGCTGTCATATTCCAAGTCTCTGCTGCATATGTCAGTATTGGAACAAAGTAGGTCTGGTAGATGATAACCTTGCACTTCTTTGGTACTTCTCTGTTCCATATGAGATCTCGGATAGATTGGAATAACCCAACAGCTTGCTGTGTCCTTCTTCCTATCTCTGGTTGAATCCTTCCATCGCATGCTACTATACTCCCCACGTACTTGAAATTTTCCACTTGCTTCAAAATCTGTCCTCCTAGTAGAATCCTGACATTCTTCGCTTTATCTCGTGTCATCAGCATTGTTTCACTCTTGCCACTTCCAAACACCAGTCCATATTCTTCTGCCACCACACTCCACACATCAACTTGAGATTGCACCTCCTCTTCATCCTCTCCCCACACCAAAAGATCGTCTGCAAATAACATTATTTTCATACATTCTTCCCCGATTCTCTCTGCAACTTTCCTGGTGATTTCGTCCATGACAATCCATGACCAGTATTATTATTTTTAAATCATGTGTCATTAGTACTCATTACTTACTGCAACAAGTTAGCAACTTAATAGTTTTCTGCTCAATTCATGGAAAAAGATTAGGTTGGTTAGATACCTGGGAAATCCTAGGGTTGTGATGTCATTTTAAATCTTAAAGGTAGGCCTATTGCACATATTTATTTTGTTAATTAAATTTATTTCTAATCGATCCGTTTTAATTTAGTAAATTTATCTATCTTACACCATTCACTTGAAAAACAAACCAAGTTGCGATAGACTAGACAAAGATGGGCAATCCAAGGTAGGCGTAGGCCTATTGTAAGATAATAAATTGAGTTTGTTGTGTTTTGATTTACTATATTAAATTATAAATAGTTCCTAAAGCGCATTATTTGTTAGGATTTATAAATCGGAACCGTGTGGACACCTTCAGTGAACGAACATTACGCCTCCTTTACATAACTCTAGTCGGAGCTCAAGTTGAATATGCTACCCAAATTTGGAATCCAAACCATGTCACAAAAATTGCTGTTATAGAGAGAGTACTACAACAACAATATTTCAAACACTTTTGCTTCAAGGCTAATAATACGGAATATCGCAGTCAACTATCTGGTTATTTGTTCTGACAACAAGCTAAGTCCATTTCACGGAAAGATTGGTCCGCAGGTACCAGGAATTTCCTCCCCTCTTTTACCACCACCACCTTCCTCGGAAGGGCAGAGTGCTCAAGATTTAGATCTTATCTATCCTCGACCCTTCTATTGATGGTCTCTAAACCCTCCAAATTAATTTAGTTATTATTACGTAATCTGTTGTAATTTACCTTTTGAATGCTCATAAAAGTTAATGGTTTTAAGTTATACCTTTCACTGAAATAAAATCAATGCGAAAATGTTTTTGAATGAAAAAAAATTGATTGAGAACTAAAAATTTAACAATAAAATACAACACACACTTGCCAAGAATTATATTGTTAAAATTGTTAGTTCTCAGTCAATTTTTTTTGTTTAAAAACATTTTCATGTTGATTCTACTTCAGGGAAACTACAACAGTAAATTACAACAGTTTACGTAATGAAAGGAAAATTGATTTAACTCTATTCAAGCGAAAATAATTTAATTGGATGGTTTCGAGACCATCAATAGAAGGGTCGAGCGACTATTAGATATACGATCTACATCTTGTCCACTCTGCTCGGGCCGAGGTGGTGATGGTAAAGAGGGGAGGAAATTCCTGGTACCTGCGGACCAATCTTTCCCGTGAAGTCCACTTTAAGTACCCTTGAAAGCAGGAGGAAATTTATGGACATTGTTTTGCTCTATAAAATTGCTAATATCCTGCTTGACTTGCCTCTAATCAATTCATTCCAAGAAACACTCAAATTCATTAACGGTTTCATCTTCCTTTAGCCGCATTGATGTGCACAAGCATATTTTTGTTCAACAAGGTTGCAGACTACTTATAACAATTATTATTTACTTATATTTACTTATAACAATCTTTTGTCATTGATTAGGCCTAATTTAGATTTGGACAATATTAATAATTCTCTTCACTTTTGAAAGCAACTAAAAGAAATAACATAATCAACTTCACTAATGTCTTCAGTCGCTCTTTCACTCGCTTACAATTCATACTTACAGTTTACACACTCACCATACATACACCACCACACACAAGCAAGTCCCAAAGCCTCTTAAAAGGCGAGTGCCTAGGAACGCTGCAGGTGTGAAGGTTAGAAACGACTGACTTACGACGGTACTTGTATCACATTAAAACGCAAGTGAGTAACCCTCGTTCAACCAAAGTTGATTGAACTCCAGTAATAAACTACGGTTGCCGACCACCCCCACAGTTTGTCTTCACCTAGTACTATCCAGTCCAGACCTTCTGCCGCTAAGAGGGGTGCCAGTATCACCAACCTTGACCCGGAGTTCCTGGAATCCGGAGGTTCGTGGGGCATGCACTCCCCCTTACACAACACAAGTATGTCAACTTTGGCTGAGGTACCGAAACGAAAAAAAAATAAAATAAAAACCGGTTCCGGGGCGGAGTAACCGGTTTGGACGTTTTGGACTCTCACTACTCCCAATTGCGATGAAATTTTCTGGAGGTCTTCAAAATCTCTGAACTTAGAACTGCCACGTTTTTTAGCGCAATCTAACAATTATTTCACATGAAAATCGCAATTTTACGATTTTTTTTGATTAAAAAAAATCTCAAAACATTTCTTCGACTTCTACATGCCTTATTCGATTGTAATTATTTTTTCACAGAACCTTAATTTTATGAATTAATATATATGTGAAATTTGAGCGCAATCGAAAAATAATTTCTCATGAAAATCGCACCTTTTTTTCGTTAAAAAAAATTTCCTCGAATTTAACTAGGGGTCCAGGAAAGATATTTTTTGATTGACAAATTATGCTCTTTGAAATTCAAACCCACACATAACAAAAACTTGTAAAAATACAGCCAAACCTTATACACTCAAAAGAAATAGATCTAAAAAAGGGCCAAGCTCATCTGCCCTTCCACATTTGCGCATTCTTAATTCATAAACGTACAGTGTCCCGTAACAACATCCTTGAAAAGCTTGGCAAAATAGAATTTGCAATTATTAATTTTAAGTTTAAACGTAATAGTTCATCCAAATTCTTTTTTTTCTAATTAATTTTAACATAATGGTCATGCAAATTCTATTTTGCCAAGCTTTTCAAGGATGTTGTTACGGGACACTGTACGTTAATGAATTAAGAATGCGCAAATGTGGAAGGGTAGATGAGCTTGGCCCTTTTTTTAGATCTATTTCTTTTGAGTGTGTAAGGTTTGGCTGTATTTTTACAAGTTTTTGTTATGTGTGGAATCTTATTACTTTTCCAAGTCCTATTGCAAAATTTAATAATTTTTAATATATAATACAATCACAGAAATTAAAAAATCCATCCCGATCGGGGTACGAACCCATCAAAGTCGATTTAATTGCTATGGTATTACCAATTAACAATAGAATGAAAAAATATAGTGGTCCAAAGACTTGCTTTTTGTAAACAATGTAGGCGATTATTGTCAAGTAACTATAGTTACTTGCTGATTGTATGCCTGTATAAGGCTTATTTCAAAACCTTTATTTGGAAGCCTTCCAGCATTTAAAAAAAAAAAATTTTTTTAAAGGAATTACATCCTATTACCTTAATGTCCATGTAAAATATGAACGTCGTAGCCCCACTCGTTTGGTCAGAATCGCTGGCCAATTGAAACTGACGAATTAGATAGTAGAAGGAGAGTAGTAGTAGTAGTAGCCGTAGTAGTTACTAACATCCTTAAAGTGTATTAATGAAACTTTTAGTGCAGGTGAGGTTAATAATGTATTGAAATATGTAGACTATACACTGCACTTGTTAATAAAGAAAACAACTTTGTAACGATATTTCGAAGACTATAAGACTATATTATTTTTCTTACTGTTGTAACTGTCAAGTCATTAAACCAGTTGAAGAGGACTGAATAGTCTTCGAAATATTGTTACAAAGTTGTTTTCTTTATTAACAAGTGCAGTGTATAGTCTACATATTTCATTACATTATCCTTAAAGTCGGTATATCAACTTGAAAAAACTTTTAATATGTTGAAGGTGTTGATGTTTTAGAACGTTGGTTAAAAGGGGAAAAATCCCGAAAAGAGTCTGCTGCGCTCGGCAGCGAATTTAGTGGTTTTCCGGCCGAGTACGTGGACTTGACGGCATTGGACGCCCGGCTCGCTGGCCGACTTGAGCTTCGTATGCGCGCTCGGTCCCCCGCCCCGCATAAAGAGATAACATTGCAGTATAGTTTCATCATTCAACAGTGCGGTGAAAGAATGTGCATCAGCTGAAGTAATAGTGTAATAATATCGATGCTATATTATAATGGTGTATGTTAGTCTAAATAATTTGTGATCAAGTGCATGTGGATATGAATGTAATAATAGAAAATAAATTACACACAGCTATAATTTCATCGGTTTCCAAACTGTGATAAGTTACCATAAGCATAGGCCTACCAGCAACTATTGTCATGCATGTCTTTGTTTTTTATAAAAAATATTTATTTTATATTTTTCCGTGCACATTTTGTCCTAATATTGTGAGCAAATGCATGTTTATGCAATAACCATCATATGTAGAATCATTCAAAATCAATGATAATAAACAGTCATTCTTTATAGAAGAGCGTTGTGCGCGAGGTTCAACCCAACTTAAGCCCCAAACCATCTAGCAGACAATCACATTAGAAATAGAATCTTCCTAACACGACTGTACATGACACAAGCATGCACTCACATTTATCTGAGCGGTCGTAAACACCCAGCGCGCAATCTGTGTTGTATACGTGATAAGTGATGCGATACTTGAGGATACTTCTACGCACTTACCAACGCACTCGTATTCAAACAAATACAGATCATTTCTTTTCAAGAAAACACAGATGACGATAGATTGAGATGCCAGCCCCCCCCCCCCCAAACACGCACGCACGCACACGCACGCACACGCACACACACACACACACACACACACACACAAATCACACATTCACATCATGAATATTATATTGCTGCATAAACGTACTGCTAAAACGTATTTTGCAATAATTGTTTCATATTTGGTACCTAGATGATATTGTAATGTGAATTTGACATACAAAATAACATGTTTTACACAGGTGCCCTAGAATCTTACCACAATGAAAGACCTTCCAAAGCGAGTTCACTATCCATACGAAGGAATGGAAGCACGTGGTATACTCGCTATACTTGATCATAATCAATAATCATCATAATTGATAATAATTCATCATCATCATCATATCATCATCTTCATCATAATTGGTGCTCTACAAACGAAACGCACAGCTGCGAGTAATCGACTGATTGGGTCTTGAAAGCCGAGCACTTCGTAACGCGAGCCGGCCGCGAGCCGGCTACACGCTCGGGTCGACTCGATGAGTGGCCGTACAGTGACGTCATTTTTAGGCCACTAGTTTTCGTGCAGTGATGTTTTAAAACTCTATTTACTTAGCAACCAGATGTCCGATCAAGCTGCATCTAACATCTTTTTCCGTGAAATTGAATGGTTAAAGATATGCTATGGAGTGCAACCAAGATGAGATAATTCCTTTAAAGTGATTTTGAGCATGTTTCAAGCCATTTTTTCACCAAGAAGGAATGGTCGTACCCCAACCAAATTTGGCATGTGTTGTCGGGTACCTAAATCCCCTCGATTTTGATAGTTTTCAAGTTCACATCACGTTTCATGACGGCTGGGTAACACCTCGAAATCACCCCAACTCTGCTTGCTGTAAAAGGTGCCAGAGTGTGTAGCGCACCGCGGCTGGGCTGCGGCGCCCAAACGGGCACTTAGATTAATGCTGTATTTTGCGTTTTCATTTTTTTGCTATTTTTCACCAAATACACATTTTTGATACATTTTGATTAGCAACGTAAAATGCTTATATTTTATTGGATGAGCGAAGCAAAGACTTCAATTTCACTGACCCCCCCAAAAATTTAGCTGTTTTTTTTTTGTTTGTTTTTCTGTCCGTTTGCTCTCCGGGCAAAACGGCATATGCGATCTTGATGACAATTTGAGGGGAACTTCGAAATCTCTGAACTTAGACTTGCTACGTTTTTGGGTACAATCGAAGAAATATTTCTCATGAATATCGAACTTTTACGATTTTTTTCCCGATTTTCAGTGCAATATTTTCGTGACATTTGGGTGATTCTGACCAAATGGGTGGGGCTACAACGTCCATATTTCACATGCACATTAAGGTAATGGTGATGTATTGACGTTTGAAAGAA
The DNA here is from genome assembly GCA_024449915.1 of Sweltsa coloradensis. NCBI lineage: Eukaryota > Metazoa > Arthropoda > Insecta > Plecoptera > Chloroperlidae > Sweltsa > Sweltsa coloradensis. The sequence goes on from JAMZAV010000382.1 coordinate 334,763, forward strand.
AAAGTTGAAAAAGATAGCCAGAATCTATAGAAATAAAGGTTTTAATTTGAGTTTTTTTAGGTGTTAAATATTAAAACCTTTATTCCTTTAGATTCTGGCCAACTTTTTCTTTCAAAAGTCAATACATCACCCTTACCTTAATATCCATGTGAAATATGAACGTTGTAGCCCCACCCGTTTGGTCAGAATCCACCCCAAATAGCACGAAAATATAGATTTTAGATCTTTCTCACAACCTTGTATGAAAACTTCACAGGAGATTTTATACCTTACTCACAGCCTTGTTACAAACAATGAAAGATCCAACAGACCTAATGATTGCTTTGTGTGGGCCGTGTTAATATGTTTCTATTATTTTAAAATTTAAATTAATATTAACATTCTATAATTAAAAAGCTCATCCATCAACACGACTAAAAAAAGCGTTTGCGAAGCTTCCTAGTTAATTTTTAAATAGGCCTAGGGCCGGTGTCTAGCAACACCAAAAGAACTGTAATCCTGTCAAATAAGATCGTATATTGACGTTTGGAGGAAAAAATTGCGATGTCGCTGAATTTTTGCAGATACCTTCCTTATATAATACTTATCAACATACTAAAACTCCCCTACAATCGGACTGGAGCTTCGGCCGCCATATTGGAAAAAGGCGGCCAAAAGGTGTTTGTTATCTAATATCTCCAAATCGGTTTGAGATAGACAAAATATCTCAATGGCAAAAATATTCCCCATCTAATTCCCTACAAAACATGTGTCTTCTATAGTTTTGGTAGGGGCAAAGGTTACGTCACAAAATCGTGGTTTATATGTTGCTCATTGGAGACCAGCTTATTTCCAAATTTTCACGCCTAGCATCAAACAATGCTCGGTAAATCCGTAAGAAATCGATTTAAAAACAAAAGGACTTTTGTACGGGGTTCATAAAAGCTTCCATTAGTATTTTAAAAAATCAGGTCTGCGAAATCAAATTTCGCATTTACCCGGAATTTGGGTTTTTCCATTGTTGGCATTTCCTTAAAAATGCCCTTTTTGACTGTCGATTATTAAGCACTAAATAGCATTGGAGGAAAAATTCTTTCTACGCACATTGAAATGACTCAAATATTGATCCGATTACAACCAAAGTTTAAATCCAATATGGCTGCTAATTCCTAATATCCACAAAAACAAAGTGAATTATGTAACAAAAAGAGTGTAAAAACAGCACGAAAACAGTATTCATATTGTGAATATTAGGAATTAGCAGCCATATTGGATTTAAACTTTGGTTGTAATTGGATCATTATTTAAGTCATTTCAATGAGCGTGGAAATAATTTTTCCTCCAATGCTATTTAGTGCTTAATAATGGTCAGTAAAATATGGCATTTTTTTTGGAAATACCAACAATGGAAAACCCAAATTCCGGGTAAATGCAAAATCCGATTTCGCAGAACTGATTTTTTAAAATACTAATGAAAGCTTTTATGAACCCCGTACAAAAGTCCTTTTGTATTTAAAATCGATTTTTTACGGATTTACCGGGCATTGTTTGATGCTGGGCGTGAAAATTTGGAAATTAGCTGGTACTCCAATAAGCAACATATAAACCACGATTTTGTGACCTAACCTTTGCCCCTACCAAAACTATAGAAGATACCTGTTTTGTAGGGAATTAAATGGGGAATATTTTTGCTATTGAGATATTTTGTCTATCTTAAACCAATTTGGAGATATTTGATAACAAACACTTTTTGGCCGCCATTTTCCAATATGGCGGCCGAAGCTCCAGTCCGATTGTAGGGGAGTTTTAGTATGTTGATAAGTATCCTTGAAGGAAGGTCTCTGCAAAAATTCAGCGACATCGCAATTTTTTCCACAAAAATTCTTATTTGACAGGATTACTGTCAAAATGTCCGTATTTTGGGAAAATCGCAATTCCATGAATTTTCGGCGTGTTTTTATCGGAAATAATACCGATGAAATGGTAAATTTTGCTGATTGGGCAGTTAAAAACAGTAAAAAGAATTTTATTTTGCGTTTTCATGGAATATTTCACGTTTCGGTGCGGTTTCAAATTGCATTTTTTTGGTGTCATAGGCCATGGGATATAATGAAAGAAAAACATGTTTCAGGTATTTTTAAGCTTTTTCATTATTTTGCCAATTGCGAAATCCCTGGATCCCTACTTATAACACCTACATGCTTTATCCGATTGTAATGATTTTTTAACAGAACCTTAATTTTATGAATTAATGTATTCGTGGGAAATTTGAGCTTAATCGAAAAATTATTCCTCATGAAAATCACAATTTTACGCTTTTTTCTGCATAAAAAATATTCTTCGACATATAACACCTACATGCTTTACCGATTGTAATGTTTTTTCACAGAACAACAGAAAATCTGCATAACACATGAATATGATGCACCAATTACGCTCATCCAACGCGCCTGAAAAAGCGATTGCGAAGCTTCCTAGTATTTTAATTTTGCCTTTCTTGCATTGCCAAACAATTGAACAGTGATGTTTACCGTCATATTATTTAAAATGCATAGTTAATTCCAATATGTGCATATAGGCCTAAGTCACAAATGTTTTCATCTCACAGGTACATATCGCTCCTGCAACCATTTGCTTAAAAAATTGTATTGTTTTCAGTTTAGCTTGCATTATCAGCAAGTTATGGTACGTTGAAAAGTGATAATTAAAAGTAATTTTGTTATTGTGAAAGGAAATAAGATATGGTTTTATTTAGCAAATAAAGGGAGATTTATTTGGTGTTATTAGCATTTGGCGGTGTTATTTTGGTTTTATTAAATAAAACAAAAATTACACACCTCCACAAATAGGTGCTAAGGCTCGGTATTTTAATGTCCAGTTTAAGTGGCAACTAAATTTATCTGCCAGGTAACCCCAATCAAAACCCTTGTTATTATTTTAAAATTAAATAGAGGACTGACTGGCAGATACATTTAACTAGACATTGAAATAAAGGGAACTTTCTTACATGAAAATAAAAAAAACAACAGTATTTCCAGTCGGACTGAATTAAATTTATTTTCACAATTTAAGCAATGAACTCGTACGGGATAGGTGCTAACATGATGGGTGCTTCCGTGCCGTCAACGATATGTGCTCCAAGCGGCTGCTTGGGCTGCCTCTTCAACTGAACGCGCGTACTCGTCTTCTTGCCCTCCTTGCGCAAGCGCTCGTTCTCCTTCACCCGCTGTACGAAGTCTTCGCGACACTTGGAGTGGATGACGTGCTCGATGCGCACGTTGATGCGCTTGGGGATGATCTTGCCGCGGAGTCGCTTGTTTACGATGACTCCTAGCGCGTGCTGGGTTACGTTGAAAACGCGGCCGGTTTTGCCGTGGTAAAACTTGTAGGGCATACCCTTCTGGACAGCTCCGTTACCCTAAGGGAGAAAGTCACACCTGACATCAGTATCACTTGTAGGGCATACCCTTCTGGACAGCTCCGTTACCCTAAGGGAAAAAGTCACACCTGACATCAGTATCACAAAGTACTAGGGAGAGAGTGGGGAGATTTTAGCCACTTCTTTTCAAAATTACCATACATTTTTTAGTTATCGACTATAAACTAGAGGTTAGTAGGGATGGAAAAAACGAGTAAGTACCAAGACGTTAAACCGCATTTTTTGGGGCCGCACAAATTGATAATTTTATGTGCAGTTTATTTCGCGGAGCCCGTGATGACGGCAGCGGTAGTTTACCCCTGCTCTGCTGGTGCCAGACTATCAACCGGCCTGCTTTTCTAGTGTCACTTGTCAGTAGCAGCAAGTAAGCGTCGTATGGCACGATGTATATTGCGCAATTGATGCTAATTGTAATGTAAGAATCGGACGTCAACACAAATAGCACCATTACGGAAACAAATTATTTGCGTACCAGACAAAAAGGACCATTATCAATAAAGTGTATATTTTTTGTTTAATTTAGGCCTACTATCCCCAAGACAAATTTAATAACCTCCAGCCGTCCTGACCACGGAATGTTTCAACGTTTAACCTTTATAGAGGTTAGCATTGCGTCAAGACTGTAGTGTTAAAATATGTACTTAAAACAGTAGGCCTACTACTACCGACATTGCCCATTAGGCCTCTGCCACACAGTGTAGGCTGGTGTCTAAAATTGCCTAATTTGACAACTGATCATAAAGTTCAGTAAGAAAGTTCTTAAACTTGGACGGAGTAAAAACATGCAAAGAAATAATATTTTGTACTAGGCCTGGCTACATATTATTTCATAATATAGGCCTACCGGTATGTCAATTCATCAAATAGCTATTTAGCATGTACGGATATCTGCAAGTAGGCCTAAGCCTTTTATATGAGGGGGATAATAGTTTTAACACTTTGGAGCCTGGTTGCTAAGGGGATATTTGGCCTAGAAACCTGTGTGTTTTAGGGGATATTCCCAATCTCGTCATTTTTTTTAGCTGTTTGTTGGAAAATAATACCATTTATGTCATATGAAAGCATTTTTATTCCTTGCTACCTATTTAGTTTCAAACACAAATTCCATAACATGTCTGGTTTTTGTCTGAGAGTAAAATCATTATTAGGTATATGTTTTGGGGTAAAAACAAAAACTCCGGACAGTAGGCCAAGGTCTAAGCCTAGAAATGTCGAGGGCTTACCTTCACCAATAGCCACCATCGTGAGGTAATGCCTGTCAGTACAGAGCACCGCCGTAGTTATTTTCTTCTTCTCAACTTATTGGTGTTACTTGGCCAGGGACTCTTTGATGTCGAATTATTGGATAATTTGAATTAATTTCTCATTGTTTAACGAACCTGGCGTTGTAAACGTTAATCAATACACATTTTATTCTTTACTACATTATATCATGCGATAATAAAACAATGTCAAGTGTCAACATAATCACTTCAGTTATTTTATCATGATACATAAAGCAAGCAAAGTGGATGAGGTACAACTCAAAACCAAAGATGTTGGAATAGTATATAGCAAAACAGATTATAAGCTAGCATTTTTTGTTTATTTTGTTTTCAATCTGTAGTTGCCAAGATACACATACATTAGGGGTGGGCGAACCTAGGTTTTTGACTTTCGAGCCGAACTCGAACTTTTGAACCAAAAATTTTCGAACTTCGAACTCGAGCCGAACTTTTGAAAATCCATTATTATTCTGTAACGAATAGACATTTATAAAATTAAAAAAAAAGTTTTAAAAAATCTTTAATTTAAATATAAAAGCTCAAAATAAAGGCTCCATTTCGTCATAAAAAATTCAATTATTTCAAACTATTTTTTCAAATTTTGCGTATTTTCAAATTTCCCGCCGTTAAGATTCAATAATGTTGGTACTTCGTAGGGATGTCAACGGGTACCCGGGTACCCGTTACCCGCCCGTTGCCCGCGGGTACGGGTCCAATTTTCCATTACCCGTTACCCGGAATTACCCGTTCTTTTCTTTGTCCATCGCGATCTTTTTCACGGAACAGACAATACATCGCGTCATTATACCCCTCCCCCTACCGCTCATGGCTGGCTGCTGTGATTGTAGCGACGAGTGATTGAGTGAGATTGTTGAATGATCTAATACGGAATTCGACGCGGGTTGGGTTGGGGGGGGGGGGGCTTAGAGATAGCGGCGAACAAGGCTTGACCTTGAAGCAAACTATACGATTTGGTTGCTCGAGACAAAACAGATGCCAATGCACCGAATTTCGTAATCGGGAGCGCAGAAACACTAAAAAATGAGTGTTATCTGCCCGGTTGTAACGACGTTTGACTGTAGACCTACGAGTTTGCGATGACTCAAAGCTGCCGATGTGAAGACGGGAAGGGTGTTGGATTGGACACTACTCGCGTGTATGAATGAAACAATGACCGTAGACCTAAAGTGATTCATGAGAAAACACAGTTCGGCTGGTCGCACACAGGATAAAAACAACATAAAATAAAAATAGTTTACTGATCAAGGATAATTAGTAAACGTGTACACGTACCATCCCTAATTTTCTGTGAAGTGGAAGATCACTTCGAATGAACTGATACGAAAATAGTGCGCGGGGAGCGGGAGATCATGCATTGGGGTAAAGACAAGGATTGACCTTGATCAGCCTACGATCCGATTTCGGTTGCTTACATATGCGCATGAAAGGAATGTAGTAATCAATCAGTGTTCCTTTCCGCTTGATGTAGTTGCTCCGAACCCATTGAGTCATCGTACACTAAAACATACGTGGCCTTTTACCAATACTACTTTTCAACTGCCAATGCTTTTCTGAATCATTTGACACCCATGACGATAAATCGAACATTTACTACCCGCGGGTATCTCGGGTATCGATCGCGGGTACCCGGGTACGAAAATTTCCGGGTATTGACATCCCTAGTACTTCGTAGATCAAGAAGCAAAATTTCTAGTTTGTGTTTGTTATGTTGCCGACCCTGCACGACGAGTGTAAATGTGACGATCGAGCCAATCACAGATGCGCACCGCCTTCTAACAGATAGCTTCGTTGTGACGTCACGGCGTGATAAAATAAGAACATTTTCAAGGCGCTGGAACTTGGAAAATCAGCTGTTAGAAATATCCAGTATGGCGATCGCTGCTTTGTTGTTATATTACGCGAACGATGTATAAAATCAGTTTTTGGGTTAGTTCAAGACGAAGTTCGTTTAAAGTTTGAAGTCTTGATATAAACCGAACTCGAGCCTAAAAAGTCGAGCCCGAGCCGAGCCGAACTTCAAAAAAAGCTCGGCTCGGGCTCGAGTTTTCGAACGTTCGCCCACCCCTAACATACATATATATATATATATATATATATATATATATCTTGGCGAGTAAAAACTGTAGCCTAGATAATATGAAGAATCACAATATGGCAAAAGGGTCTAGGATCGCTTAGGAAACAAAGTAAATGTCACTGATAGTGATAGGGCTTGACATTTGCAATTGAAGTGGTACCTCACGATGGCGTCAATTGCATACAACCTATATGTACAGGGCGGCTAGGGAAAGTAGGGGGTGGGGGGACATCCACAATAGGTAGAGATATGCAAAAATGATGACAACAAAATTCGCGAATTTTTTTAAAGTTACAATAATCCCTTCAAATTCAGTTTGCACATGAATCTCCTGAATTGTGCTAGAATGGTACCAATTTCCAATTCGCGAATTTTCGAGAAATTATAGTTGATACCGCGAACTAGTGGCGAAATTAGTATGTCTTTAAACGTGAATTAGGTCACGAAAAAAAAAAAAAAAAAAGTTTTTGGTGGAGGTGCCGGGTACATAGTGGAAATAAAATTAATCCTGTCTGTTACATATGGTGGAGGTGCCGGGTCATACAACGCGATTGTGAGATCGTAATAATCGTTTGAACGCGAGCAACTCAAAATACTTCACATTCAAATCAAAAGACATTACAAAAAAATGCATAATTTCGTAATTTTGGTGGAGGTGCCGGGTAGTCGAAATTAATTCTTGTAAAAACTGTAGGAAACTTTGAAAACTGAAGGCTGAAATTGAGCTTAAAATTAAAACTGATTCTGAACTTCACTCTCATGTGCTTGTATTTCTTTTAAATCATTAAAATCAATCATAAATTATCCTGAAACTTAGGCCTATATATATATATATATTTTAGTTGTGTCCCATTTAAGAAAATTGTGTATTTTTGACAAATTGCCAATTTTTATTTTTATTTTATTTTTTCTACCCAGCTGGTGCTAATGGAAGCAATTATGATGGAGAAATCCGAGCAATAGTTGAAGCACTATTGAAACTATCAAAATCTGAAAACCGGAAAATTGTGATCCTATCCGACTCCAAGACTGCCATTGCAGCCATTGCAAATAGGGAGGAAACAGAACCCGAAATTAGACAATGTAAACTACAGATTCTACGACTCATGAATGATGGGAACAAAATTGTGCTACAATGGATACCGGCCCACTGTGGCATATATGGTAATGAGAAGGCCGACTACCTAGCCAAACAAGGTAGCAAAAAGCAACAAGAAAGTAAAAAACTGTCACATAAAGCATAAAGCAGTCCGTAAGGAATGGCAAGAGAGGGGGCAGAATAAACTGTGGGAAGATTACACTAGAATGAGGCCGACTGGTAAACGTAAGTGCTACAGTAGAAAAATAGAGACAGCTCAATTCCGGCTTCAAACAGGACACGACCTACTCGGAAAGCACCTCCATGGATTTGGAATTTTTGAATCTAGTGTCTGTCGGATGTGTGGAGCTGGGGAACAAGACAGGAAACATCTTTTTCAATGTACATATATAAAGCTTGAACGCGACAAAATGCCAAATGGCATGGATCGGAGCGAACAGGAGTCCTATCTCTACTGGCTAACTAGAAAACACATGATGACATGAATAATGTCAATTGTTGGCATATGAAAAAGAAGATTTTTAAGGCGCAAATTTTCAAACTAAAAAAAAACATTTTTGCACATCTCTAACAATAGGCTGTAGGAGGGGCTTTAGGGGGGATCATTCGTGGACGTTCCAGCGTCAAGTAGTAAGAACGGATCTGGGTCGGTATGGTTTCTTGGAAAGGACTGTTAGGGAGTGGAATGACTTGTCTGGGGATGTTGTAGCTAGTGAGTCTTTAAAGGAATTTAGATCATTTTTAGGGGAGGACAGAAATTAGGTCTGGGGGGAGTGAGTGGTTGCCACCGGGCGGAAGGGCCCATTTGTAACCGTTAAGAAATGTTATGTTAATGGGTCACTATTGTGTAAAATGCATAGTGTAGTCACGTCAAGTGATGTCTCCCTATTTAATTCAGGAAGGGAGAAAGAAAGTATGCCTAGACATAGGTCTATGCCTAGGAGTAGTATATTCATAGCAATTATTGTTTTGCAATTTAATAACCATATTTATTATTAAACTTAAACTATGGTTTTTCCCAAGCGTCGATTCAACGGGTTGTGTGTAGTGCCCGCCGAATTACCTGGCCATCAAATCAACGGACTGGAACAGCGCGCTACGTCATCGGTCGCTGTATGAGAATGGATTGTGCAATCACCAAGAGATCACGCTCGATGTAGGCCTACTCTACACATGCTGCATCCAACAATGTGTAATGTGTTTTACTCACATCTAGGTCAAGGTTTAGCGTGTCTACTGTCTATGCTTGAAGGAAAGATATGTTTGCATTCGTAGGCGATATGGCGGCGCGCGGGCTAGTGACGGCGACGGCAATGTGTAATATTATGCTTGATATGATGAAGATGAGGGGTGTGATATTTTGTAACCAAGAAAAATTTGTATGAGAGTTCATAACATCTAGACATTCATTTAGGCTATATTTCAGAATTTATTTGAGGTAGATCGGGTCATTTTTGAAGAAGCAATAAACGCGGCGTGAAGAACGCTGATGGGTTAACAGACTTTTGCACCGCTTTTAACCCGAGAGTAGTCGCGTGTGGTCTTTTAGACCGACTTTTTTTTTCAACAGTTGGTGTTTGCACAGCGCGCATGCGTGGCTTGTCTAGTTCCGCCTACCTTCCCAAAATAGATTTGTGAAGCCAGTGTGCAATATGCGATTCAGTTTTCTGCAGAACTTCATCTAAGATAAGAGGTCCTGTTTGATTGCTCGGTCTTTTCGACCGCTGCGCGACTACTAAGGGAGGCAAAAATATGCATACTCAATCACTATTATGAGACATGTATTTTGTTATTGTAGGTTGATTATTCTTCAACATACAGTGTTGGCATAATATTACTGTCTTGGTTTACTAATAATACGAACTACAGGGTGTTTCAAAACATATTTTTATACCTTTTTGTAGGTTTGCTACTTTTCTGTGTTTGATTGATTATTGATTGATTATTTATTGATTATTGATTGATAATTGATTAATATAACCAGGTATGCTGTTACATATATTATAAATTACCTTATATTCGTAATCAAAACGTCATCCTAACGTTATTAGCCCATAATAAATAATGCGGTCTAAAGGACCGCGCGCGACTACTAACGTTACAAACAGGGGCGCGACTACTCTCGGGTTAATCATATTTTAGCTCTGTGAAGTTTCATTTCAGCCCTTGTTGTGATGCCTCTAGTCGTTCATCAATTCGCGAGTTATTTTATCAGTTATTCAATGATCCAATATTTATTTTGTGTTGTGATGAATAATATTCGCCTTGACATTAATTACTTAGGAATACGTAATATCAGTCGGAGAGAACTGATAACATAGGGTAAGCCTAGCACTACGGAATGAAGTGAAGTGATATTGAGTTGGAGCGGGGTGAGGAGACATGCACCTCGCTAGATGCTAGTATTGACCTTGAGCAACGTAGACTACTACAATATGGGTGTGACGAGGCCTGACGCAAGATTAAGCTATCGGTGCGCGTGCGGCAAGTGAAGCCGCCCGGCAACACGCATGTCATGCAAGCTGCCTACACTGCAGGGGTAATGGCGGTCTTCGGACTTCGTGCCATAGGGGCTACTCATGTTGTAGAGCTCGAAGTGAAATTTTTCATGGAATAAAGCGATTTATGTCTTGACCGTAAATATTTTACAACGTTCGGCAGAACGAGCGGTTAATTACAAAATTCGGATCGGCGAGCTATTCGAGCATCAATATAATCGATCCTGGAAGACTGAATCGATTACTGTATCGGTTGTTTCAGGAAATAATTGTAGGGTAGGTACCTATCGATCGATATCCTTTTGATTATCGGACGCAGGGTGTCCACTGAAGGCAGACTAGCCTAAGGATATAAAAATAGTGGCAATAGTAGTCTTGAAAGCAAAAAATAGAGGCTAAAAACCTAAAATAGTGGCCTATTAGCTGAAAAATAGTGGTAAAATATTGTCAATGTATTTTGCTAGGATAAAAAATTAATTCAAATAACTCTTTTCGATCATCATTCATCACATGACCTTGCATCTGATGTTTTTCATGGCCCCTGAGTTCAGTATGAATCACTACATAAGCTAGGCCTACATTAAACCCCAAATTGCCAAATTTACCAGCAGGCCTACGCTACGCCCCTACATAATATAGGCTTCCTCCCTTATCACAGCCACATTAATTACCAACACAACGTAATAATGCTGCTCTTGTAATTATAATAATAATTGAGATTCTAGAGTCTCAATATTTTTCATTCACAAATTCCACAAGTTTTCCAGATTGGGAACTGTATTTTTTCTACAATCTTCCAAAAATAAGATTTATTAAGTAGGCCTAGTTAGCATAATTTTCCACATTCCTGATTTGAGAGATTCGATTTTGTGCTTTTGAAATTTTCTATTTGAAAATAACTCAAATAAGGTAATTCCAGAAATAATTTCCCTTACTTTTTCAGATTTATAATTACTATTCCCATGACTTTGACCAATTTTTAAACTAGGAAAACGCTGAAGTCCCGCCGCGTTGTTGGATGAGCGTAATTGGTGCATTGAGCTGCATTGAGTTACGCAGATTTTCTGTTGTTCTGTGAAAAAATCAATACTTATTCGAAGATTTTTTAAAAATTAAAATAAATTAAATTAAAAATTAACTTAATTTTTTTAATAAATTGTAATTTTTACGTAATTTTAAAAAAGAAAAAAATCGTAAAATTGCAATTTTCTTAAGAAATAATTATTCAATTGCGCTCAAATTTTACACGAGTATATTAATTCATGAAATTAAGGTTCTATAAAAAAATCATAACAATAGGATAAAGCATGTAGGTGTTATATTCAAAGAATTGTTTAAAAAAAGAAAAAACCCGTAAAATTTCGATTTTCATGAGAAATAATGTTTCGATTAAGCTCAAATTTCACACGAATATCTTATTTCATAAAATTAAGGTTCTGTTAAAAAATCATTACAATCGGATAAAGCATGTAAGTGTTATAAGTCGAAGAATTTTTTTAAAAATCGAAAAAAATCGTAAAATTGCGTTTTTTATAAGAAAAATTTTCCCGATTGCGCTCAAAAACGTGGCAGTTCTAAGTTCAGAGATTTCGAAGGCCTCCATAAAATTTCATCGTAATCGGAGTATCGGTTTAGCCGGAATCGTGTTAACAAACACACAAAAATACAAAAAAAAAAAAAAAAGAAAAAAAAACATTCCGGATTTTTTCTCCAGTGTAGTGAAATGGAATCTTCGCTTCGCTCGCTACGCTCATCCAATAAGAATTTAGGGGTAATGTGGGTAATGGGGAACACTTTTTGAATGTTTTCACTTTGTTAATTACCTAATTGTAATTTTGTGGTTAACTTTTTTCAACAATTTTTTTTTTCATAGAGTCTGTGGGGGTATATCCTTTAGTACTGTGGGAATTATAAACTTTGTTTTTAAATCCAGAATAAGCGGGGTAATTTAAAAAAAAAATACGAGTTTGTTCCTCATTACCCTAGCTCTGAGGGTAATGGGCTAATGGGGAACAAGGCTTGCTATAGCCATAGGGTCGTGTTGTAAAATATTTGGGGTAATCAGGAACATAGAGCTTGACGCCACAATTCCATTGCAATTTGCCAAAATAAAATGTGACAAATGGAAATTTTACGGGTAATTGAACAATGAAAAATACTTTATCTGGGAAACAACCCTGGAAACAGGGGTGACAATAGTTAAAACTAATGACAATGAAAACAAAAAACATTTTGATATTAGCTTTCACTTGTTTTTATGGTCATTATGTAATCAGCTTAGGCCTACATATTATTATATGAGTCTTTGTACCAATAGGTCAGATTTGACCACACTTCCAACTTAAGGTAAAAAGGAACAGAAAAGAGCAATAAAGGTAGAAATGCATATAAACATGACTAGAGGCCTACTTTAAACAAAGTGAGTTGACAGAAGTCATGAATCACTGAATCAGGCCCACATGTCTGAATAATGCTATGGCATAGTGCATTTAAGTTAGGCCTCTTTCATATCAACTTTAAAGGCAAACTTATACTTGCGCCATTATACTTATGCGGTCGTTAGCCCCATCCATGTCGGGAAATGGGAGGATTGCAATTATGTCAGAAATAGTCATAATGGATACATCACTCTACTGCTATACATAGCCTAGATAATGATCATTGTTCACTGACTTGGTGCCCAATACACGATATTCAGGAACAACAATGTCTTGTAAGATGCACACAAATCGAAAAATTTGTGCTTTTCTTTTTCCCGATTTAAATCGAGCTAGAACGAATTGACTAACTGCCAATGTCCCCAATGCCAATGCGTGCCGATGTGTGTGTATGTTTGTTCCCATTTACCCCACAGATATTAATACAGTGATAAATGGCTTGTTCCTCTTTACCTACATTGTTCCTGATTACCCTCATTGTGTGTTCCTCTTTACCATCAAAATTAACTTGTTAGGGTAATGAGGAACATCATTAAATTTAATGATATGCATAAATGTTAAAAAATAATGAAAATCATGATCATGTTGACACAAGAAGTAGGCAACTTTCTATGCATGCTGTTTTAATTTGTGTTACTGCATTAGCCTGTAAAATAATTGAAAGTAGGCTAGTTAAAAGTGTAAAAACAATAGCATGATTTTTTTACGGGGTGACAAAAAAAAAATACTGAACATAAGTAGCAATGCAAGTAGGCCATTGTAATTGCCTGGCCATAAACATCAATGGAGCTAAACAGTACAGTAATTTTCATAATTTTGTTTTCAAACGGAAACAAGGGAATGCCACTGTTCCCGATTACCCTTTGTTCCCCATTACCCACATTACCCCTACTGATAAATTTGTAAAATAGTGGCATTTTAGGCCTAGTGTTTTTTAACATCATTTTACCAATAAGAGTGGTAAAATAATGATAAAGCTAAAAAAGTGACAAAGTAGTGGTCGGGCAACCCTATATTAATTGCCTAGGAGGCCTACTCTAGATACACTCTCAACAGGGGTGAGAATGAGATAGGGTCTCACAAACAACTGTGTAGGATGGTGCAATCTCTGGCTCATGAGTAAAGTAGTATTCCACATTGCCAGCCAATGCGTCATCGGACTCTGCCTCATCCAAAGTCTACCAAGAGCAAATGATAGCAGTAGCCAGCACAACACGAAACACGACTTGTACAATAACATGGAATAATGGCATTTGGATGTTTGAAAATACCTTTTTTAGGAAACTAACAGGAAACCAACTACCCGTAGATAGGCCTATAGTAAACAAACCACAATTTAAAGAAACATGAAATATAAACAAGAACCACAACCACATTAGCCTACCGGTAGGTCTACCGTGAACCATTTCTGCCAACAAAATATGATGAAAGTAAAATAAAAACAAAAAAAATTGAACAAAAATAACTGATTTTTTTTTTTTTTTCTTGTGCAAAGTTGGCCTCTTCAGCCATTCTTCTGTCTTGCTATCCAATATAAGACTGCCTCCTTTTCTATCCTGCTCAGGTCATCGGGCAGGGAGTCAATGTCATTCTTGAGGGCGGCGCATCTGAAGAGATGCGCTCTGTCTTGATCTTCTAAATTACAAAGTTTGCAGGTGGCCGGTTCGTTGGTAATGTTGAAGCGGTGCAGGTGGTGCTGCAAGACGTCGTGACCGGTTACAAGCCGGAAATGGGCGGTGGCCGTCTTCCTCGACCACTCTTTGTCTGGCCCCTTTTTGATCTCGGTCCACCAGTTCTTTAGTCGTGAAGTCTCTTCTGTGGTGTTTCTGAAGATCCTTTTTGTGGTTGACTTGATCTTAGTTTTGACATTTTGGTAGGAGAGAGGCGCTGCTGGTGGTTGCGGTGCTTTTGTGGCACTTTTGGCCAAGAAGTCTGCCTTTTCATTCCCCATGATCTTGCAGTGGCTGGGGATCCATTGAGTCTCTAATAGTTTGTTTTGCTGTCGGATGCCGACATGCCGACTGATAAGAGGCTATAAGCTAAATTAGGTTGGCAGATTTGGACTTGTTTCGGTACATAATAGGCCTATAATACGTATTATTACTTTGTAGCAGAACAAAGGTCTAATATTCTAGAAAGTAGGCTACCATTACGCGCACAAATGTAAATTTATGATTTTAAGTTTGGTAGGTAGGGCATTTGAATGGCACTAGCAGCCTCCAAATAAAGGGCTCAGGCGGGGCTAAAAAAAAACCATGCCCGAGTTGCCAGGGGCAGGTAAAAAAAGTAGCCGGGCACATAGATTATTTTCCCACTATCGCCCGTGCTTGGCTCTTGTCGCACTGGGAAAAAAGAGAAGTCCACTTGTTCAGTAACAGGTCTCATGTGTCGTGATTGCAGGCCATTAAGATAACACTCACTGTTCGGGCTGTTCCTTGGCCTTGCATCTGCTTTATATCTTGTCACAGTCTGTCAAGGTCACGATGCGTTGGCGCGAAGGGGGGGAGGGCTGGAGCCTGAATGCTGGCGAGTAGGCTAAAGAAGACAAGGAAAGGCCAGCCTCTGCCCATGTGTTTAATTTCAGTTATCACCTACCGTAGCTTTTGACTTCTAGCAGATTAAAAACATTAGAATTATGGTAATTATTTACGCAGTATAATCTCCGGAAGATCGCGAGTGGTAAGGCAGGAGGGGGGGGGGGGGGGGGCATACTCAACAGTCAACACACTGCCACAAGTCGGCGGCATGAACAAAGGACAGTCATAATTCGAAAGAAAAACACCGCTTTATGTCCTGATTTGTTAAAAAAAATTGGCATGTAAGTTTTCTGTCTGGGCATGTAAAATTATCTCCAAAATGCCTGTGCCATTTAATAAATTTTTTGAGCCCTGGGCTTAGGTGTGGAAAAGTGACATTACCTACGACACATTATCTTGATGTTAGCAGGAAGTAGGCTTAGGCCCTTAGGCCTGAAAAGATCCGGGACAGTCACTCTAGCCTACGTGTTAGACGCTCACTTCTCTATTTATTATCATTCTCCCACACGCAGCTCACTGTCCTAATTGGCTCCTCCTAAGATAGGTACCGGTAGGCCTATCAGTCGTAACGAATAGAATTTGGGGCAATTCGTTACAACTTGCACTTTAAATGCATTAGGCCCTAGGTACGGTAGCTTTAAAAGTTGAGAAAATTCTAATTTAAACATAGGCTTGGCAACGCCAAATAAGACTTGAACCATATGGCTCAGCCTTAGAACAAGTTGGTCCCAAATCGGTAGGTTGGGGGTCCAACACTCTTGGTATTTTTTTAAAATGAAAAATCAGCCAAACACCTCACCAATTTCAAACATTAGAAGTGCATCCTGTGAAGGTTGTGTACAAATCCGGGGTTTTGCCCTTGGACCCCTGCAATATCCCTTTTAGGCCTAATTGATTTTGCATGAAACAAGGATAAATATTTGTAAAACCCAAGCAGTTCCCCTGGCTAGGAGTGTCCTAGACCTAGAGCACCTAGCCCCGGTAGGCCTACTATTGCAGTTGGTAGGCCTTTGTAGGTAGGCCTATTCAACTTTTTAACACTGCGATTTCAGGGGAAAAGTTGGTTAAGGGGGGGGGGGGGGGGGGCGAAGCACGTATGTTTTACAATAATTAATAATTATCATTATTATTATTATTGATTCATAGCAGTTGTCAAAAAAGTTTGCCTCGACTGGGGTTCGAACCCAGAACCTCCGGCTTAACGTGCCATAGCTCTACCAATTAAGCTACCGAGACAACAGAACAAACCTTACTAAACTGCCATTTGTTATGACTGTTGTTATTATTTAAACATACGCGCTTTGCCGCCTCCCCCCCCATCACCCTAACCTACTTTTCCCCTCTAAACAAAATTAAACCATAGGGTGGATGTACCGGAATTCGGCCATGCGCGTGAATTCAGCCACTCCCACTAATTTATCATTATATAAATGATGACTGACACATTTCCCTAGATTTAACTCATGTATGTCGTAGTTTGTTGTATTTTCTTTCAGAAATGCCTTCGTTTTCGATATTTGGTTAAGAAACAGTCGAGATATAAATGTTGAAGAGTCGATTTGTGCGCGAATCGAGATTTTCGGCCACTTCTTATGGGAGCGGAGCTAAGACAGCCGCGCTGCGTGCCGTGCGTGGGTCTAAGGAATTTGTCTTTTAAATTAATCTGTATTTGAGTCAGCGTGAAAAGAAACCATTCATCTGAAAGATGAAACCTTGATGCATACGCTTAATAATATATGTGAACAAACAGTTTTATAGAACAATTACTATAACCATTGAAATGCGAGATTGCGATGTAGACGGATTGAGCGGACGGACGGCGTGATGCAATGGAAGCGCACTCATTTCCTCTCCAAAGACTTCAACCAAAGATATTCCCCACCATTTGACTCATGTATTCGATAGTTTGGATATTTTTCTTTACGAAGCTCTTTGGTTTTCGACTTTCGATCAAAGGACAGTCGAGTTATTCAAGATCGTAGACTCGAATGCGTGTGGTCGAAAAATTTCCGACCGGAGATCTAAAATGGCGGCGTTGTGAGAGTCGTACGTAGAGCTGACAAACTTTTCATTTAAATAAAACCCTTTTAAAGTTAGAGGAAAACGGATTTATTTATCTTACAGCTAAAACTCCGATTCATACGTGGAATAGTGGATGTATTAAAAATATTCCCTGATATAATTACTGTAAGCCACGAAATTACGATGACGCAATGCACACGATAGGGTGGCCGAATTGACATTCTAACCTGCTTATAGGAACTTTTCGTCTATTTCAACCGCTCAAAACATATTTAAATAACGAATTTCAATGATTAAATTCACTTCACACGTGTTTTAATATAGTTATCGGTTACCACTGGTCTAATAATAGGCCATTACTGTAGTTCAGAGTGCGGGCGGATTCAGGAGCAGACAGTGGCCAAATTCCCAGCAGAGGGTGGGCGGATTGGGACACATTACGTATTGGTCAAAGATATTCAAGAAATTACTGTTATTATGCACGTAGCCTATGTCAAGTGATATAGGCCCTAGTTTGAAACTTATAAAGGACACTCAAACCTAGGGGCTTGGGTATGATCTAGTGACATTAGGAGAGATACTATCTTGATTTTAGTAGGAACTAGGCCCTTAAGTGGCCGAATTCCGGTACATCCACCCTAGGCTTAAGCTAGGCCTAGCCTACCAACTGCAAAAGTACTGCCTAGGCCTAGGCCTACCGGCACTCTTGTCGCTAAGCGGGTCCAACTTTCAACCAACTTTCAACCACACTTTTTTCCCAATAAAATCAATGGAAAACAACTACAAATTAGAAATAAGTTAATATTAAGTACGTATAGTGAGTAATTAATAGTAAACACTCTCGAATAACACAAATAATGTCAAATACAGTAAGATCTCTCTTATCCGAGTTGGATGAGACCGGGGGCACCTCGGATTTGCGAAAAACTCGGATGGCGCGGATCAATTGTTTATTTGCTCTCGTAGCATAGCCTGATGTGGTAAAATGATATATGACACATGTAATGGATAAAGGAACATAAAATACACACGATACACTTCATACAGGGTATACTAAATGATTTAATAGCTTGTAATTCAAGCTCACGAACACACGTACACAATTAGGCCTACATGTCGTAATAAAAACGTATGTCTAGGCCTAGGCCTAGGCCTAAACTCGACGCAGTAGGCCTAGGCCTACAATGCAAACATAGGCCTAGGCCTAGCTCTCTTTCTCATGTGGGAAAACCTCTCACTACTATGCCCGCGCTGAAGCTCACGACGCAAGATAAGTCTGGGAAAGAAATAAGATAAGCCCAGGAATAACAATTCAATGCGTCGTGATTACGAATTTCGTGAATCGGTTGAAACATGATTGCATCTAGTTCCACAACGACCATCTTTGAACAGCTGTGTGTGAGATGGCTGGATCGTATGCGCACGCGCGCGACGCACACTGACCTCTATATGCTCAGTGGGTGGCACTGACGCTTACCGGCGATGCGCCCGACGCACACTGACCACTGAACTCTATACGCTCAGTACACTGATGCACACTGCTCGAAAGTCGAGATATATCGCCGATCTATCTTCTTTGCACTCACTCGTAAGGCATGCCTACAAATGTATGCGAGTACATTTAAAAAAGTCCGGCGCGGCGTCTGTAATTATTTTTATGTTTTATTTACGTATTTAAAACTTTAATTTTTTAATTTTTTTTTTTTTTTGGCGGCTCGGTTAACACGGAACATCGGATAAGAGGAGATCGGATAAGAGAGATCTTACTGTAATTTACATTATTGAACATGAACGTCGTCTCACTCTGATCAACGCGCCATTTTGGATTTTGGCTAGGGTGGATGTACCGGAATTCGGCCACTTAAGGGCCTAGTTCCTACTAAAAACAAGATAGTATCTCTCCTAATGTCACTAGATCATACCCAAGCCCCTCTATTTATAGGTCCGAGTGTCCTTTATAAGTTTCAAACTATATCACTTGACATATGTGCATAATAACTGTAATTTCTTGAATATCTTTGACCAATACGTAATGTGTCCCAATCCGACCACCCTCTGCTGGGAATTCGACCACTGTCTGCTCCTGAATCCGTCCGCACTCTGAACTACAGTAATGGCCTATTATTAGACCAGTGGTAACCGATAACTATATTAAAACACGTGTGAAGTGAATATAATCATTGAAATTCGTTATTTAAATATGTTTTGAGCGGTTGAAATAGACGAAAAGTTCCTATAAACAGGTTAGAATGTCAATTCGGCCACCCTCCCTGGTGAAAATTCTTGTCAAGATCTTGTAAGATCTTGCAAGATCTTGACAAGAACTTGTATTAAGTAAGATCTTGCCAAGATCTTGCCAAGAACTTGTGTTAAGTAAGATCTTGTCAAAATCTTGCCAAGATCTTGCATTGAAATAAGATCTTGTTTATTTCTTGCCAAGATTCTTGACAAGAATATTCTTGGCAAGATCTTGGCAAGATTCTTAACAAGAATATTACTGGCAAGATCTTGGCAAGATCTTGGCAAGAACTTGGTTAGAAACAAGATATAAACAAGATCTTGGCAAAATCTTCCACCTGGTGTTAGCATCTTGAACCTCATCAGTCATCACTAACAGTTACATCAAAGCCATGCAAGGCTGCATTTGTGCTGTCTCACTGTTTCAGTTTATTTAGAACTAGAGTAGACAGTTGATAATAGACCTGGTCTACATCGTAAGCAAAGGCCACATACACATTTAAATAGCTACAGATAGTTGCCATGTCTTGTACAGACCTCAGACTATGTGAGTATTTACAACCACTACTGTAGCCTAGGTAGTAGGCTTAGATGACAGTTGACTAAAAGTATTATGCCTTGCACTATAGGTCTAGGCCTGTGTTTGCCCTAGCCTGCAGGCAAGCCTACTTGCTTTGTGTTCTTGTTCACAGGGCCTAGATTAACAAGCCACGGATAAATATCTAATAAGGTGGGCACTAGGCCTAGGCTTGTGTTTGCCCTAGGCCCTAGCCTAGATTAACAAGCCACGGATAAACATCTAATAAGGTGGCAAAGTTTGTATCGAAATTGCATCAAGTAGGCGTACCGGTACCGCATAAATAGACCAACCACAATCTTGCCAAGATTATACAAGATCTTGCCAAGATTATACAAGATCTTGCCAAGATTACACAAGATCTTGCAAGTTCTTGGCAAGATCTTGACAAGTTCTTGTAAGATCTTGGCAAGATCTTGGCAAGAAAAATACAAGATCTTACAATACAATCTTGCCAAGATCTTGTCAAGATCTTGCCAAGATCTTGCCAAGATTTTTCACCAGGGCTATCTTGTGCATTGCGTCATCGTAATTTCGTGGCTTACAGTAATTATATCAGGGAATATTTTTAATACATCCACTATTCCACGTATGAATCGGAGTTTTAGCTGTAAGATAAATAAATCCGTTTTCCTCTAACTTTAAAAGGGTTTTATTTAAATGAAAAGTTCGTCAGCTCTACGTACGACGCTCACAACGCCGCCATTTTAGATCTCCGGTCGGAAATTTTTCGACCACACACGCATTCGAGTCTACGATCTTGAATAACTCGACTGTCCTTTGATCGAAAGTCGAAAACCAAAGAGCTTCGTAAAGAAAAATATCCAAACTATCGAATACATGAGTCAAATGGTGGGGAATATCTTTGGTTGAAGTCTTTGGAGAGGAAATGAGTGCGCTTCCATTGCATCACGCCGTCCGTCCGCTCAATCCGTCCACATCGCAATCTCGCATTTCAATGGTTATAGTAATTGTTCTATAAAACTGTTTGTTCACATATATTATTACGCGTATGCATCAAGGTTTCATCTTTCAGATGAATGGTTTCTTTTCACGCTGACTCAAATACAGATTAATTTAAAAGACAAATTCCTTAGACCCACGCACGGCACGCAGCGCGGCTGTCTTAGCTCCGCTCCCATAAGAAGTGGCCGAAAATCTCGATTCGCGCACAAATCGACTCTTCAACATTTATATCTCGACTGTTTCTTAACCAAATATCGAAAACGAAGGCTTTTCTGAAAGAAAATACAACAAACTACGACATACATGAGTTAAATCTAGGGAAATGTGTCAGTCAACATTTATATGATGATAAATTAGTGGAAGTGGCCGAATTCACGCGCATGGCCGAATTCCGGTACATCCACCCTATGTCATTATCATTTACTTGGTAGGTGTACCAACCTTTTTGCGATATTGTGGTTATTGAAGTAGTCGAATAGCACGGGGGTCCAGGGGCGGAGCCCCGGCGGGGGTTGGGGGCTGGCCCCCCAGAACAGAATGAGGTACAAACAAACAGACACGACAGGGACCGCAGGACAAACAAAAACGGACAGAATTAAACGTAAGTTTGGTGTGTTTTGGTTGGTACGTCGGAGAATGGAGAGACTTAGCTAAAATGTCCGCCGTGATCAACTAATAACAGTGAAATTAGTCTGTGAGTAATATTGTGTTCACCTATGTAATTGTTAATTTTGCAAAGTGGTAATTGATAATAAAGGTAATTATGCCGATTACGGTTTTCCGAGAAAAAATGCATAAAATGTTTCCAACTTTTCACAGTATGTGTAATTGATAGTCCCTAATTCATTTTCAGCTACCGCATTACGATCTTTTCACTGTTACTAATGTTTTTCGTCTTTTTACCTGTGTAAATTGTGCTGTCACTGTACGTAGACCGCCATGCTGGTTTGGGAAGCGCTATCTCCTCCGCTACGTCTCTTCCGCTGCGTACGCAGCGTAAGAAAGTATTTTTGTTTAAAATAGCGACGTTAAAGGTTAAAAAAGGTATTTTTGTTTAAAATAGCGACGTTAAAGGTTAAAAAAGGTATTTTTGTTTAAAATAGCGACGTTAAAGGTTTTAAAGTATTTTTTGTAACTAAAACGGCAACAAACGATGACGACATAGGTAATAGCACGCCGTGTTCACGTAAAAAATTAATTAGTTTTTCACTATCCCGAGTTTGCAAAAAAAAAAACTTCAAAACCTTTAACGTCGCTATTTTAAACAAAAATACCTTTTTTAACCTTTAACGTCGCTATTTTAAACAAAAATACTTTTTTACGCTGCGTACGCAGCGGTAGAGACGTGTCAGAGGAGATTACGCTTTCCAAATCAACATGGCGATGTAGCATGTGGACGCACAAATGAAGGCTCAATTTCCACTAATGAAAAGATGAAAAACATTGTTTACAAAATTAAAAACCATAATGCGGTACCTGAAAATGAATTAAGGAACATTAATTACACACACTGGAATATGGTAAGTAAATTTTTTCATCTTTTTTCTCGGAAAACCGTAAACGGCATAATTACCATAATAAATTGTTGATATTGAATTTTTACACATATATTTCTAATTTGTAGTTGTTTGATATTATTGGGAAAAAAATTCCGGTTGAAAGTTGGACCCGCTTAGCGACAAGAGTTCCGGCCTACCTACCTACGCCTACCCCTAGGCTCTCAACAATTTCACCCACTGGTCGCCACTGGACCCTAGCCCTAATTAGGGCCAAGGTACAGTCAGTTCTAGGCCTTAGGTCGTCCTAACTTATCCAAACACCCTGGCATCCTAGGGCCTAGGCCTAGGCCCTACCTTGATGTCAACGACGTCGCCAACTTTGTACACTTTCATGTAAGTGGATAATGGAATAGCGCCATGTTTCCGGAATTTTCGGGAGAACAAGTCCCTCGTACCCCGTCGATAACCTTTGGAGTTCGTCATTGTGTATTAATCTGAGAGAAACAAACAAAAATGGTTAGTGTTACATGCAATTTCAACACGTGGCGTCATAACCTAGGGCCTAGGGCTAGGGGCCTACCTAGGCTTCAAGGGTCACGCATGGGAATCGGATTGACAGTGAAGCGAGTAGTAGATTGAAAACTTTAGTTAACATATAATTTAAGTATTACGTTGAAAATACAATCTTTTAATTACAATATAACAGCTAATAAATGCAATAATTATAACATAAAATAACAGAAGTAAGAACACGAACCTGAAAACTTCCGGTCGGAAGCGAGAAGAAACAGAAATCACTGCCGCCTTGAAACTTTACGCGTTGATGTCAGAACAGAACGGATGTGAAAGAAGATGGCTGTGGACAAATTCGACACGCACACTTTTTGAACAGCGGAAAATTCCTTCAAAAACTATCGTCCGCTCATGAAGTCAACATTATCTCAAATCAATTATCAGCTACACTCTCCTGTTGGATGTTATAACAATATTATGTTGCTATGTATCATGTTTAATCAATTCGTAACGCACTGGCCATTATTAATTATTATACTCACCCACCATTACTAGACTGGCTGGAGGCTACCAGGTAAATGTAAATAAAAGAGTGCTCACAGAATCTGTTGGCAACATTCGTATTTATATTGTGTTTGTTAGTAGAATTTTTGTTCAGTTTGGGCATAACACTTACGTGGTACAATCTTTAGTTTGTGGTTGTACCATTGAGTATAGAATAGAAGCTAAAAGTCTGACTCTGATGAGGCAGACCCGCACTAAGACAGAACCATAACCTGCAGTCACTCACGGGTGGGCAAGAAAGTGTGGGTTCCAGTGCCTTCAGAGTCGGGAAGAATCTGGGGCTGGGGGAGGCGACGACGAGCAGTTTTTGTTTCTAGACAATTAGCCATAAGTCAGCACACTTCACAACCCAAGTATAATATACTGATCGACTGCAACTAGTTTTCCACTTGTAATCGTGGTGATGTGACACCGTGCCGTGATGAACGGCGAACCATGTTGAATAATATCCTGAAGTGAGGGGGGGTTACCAGTGGTTAATAATTTCTAAAATAATAAGTGGTCGAACGCTCTGTTTTGGTTGAACAACAATTGGTCTCTTCTGTCACTCACGGGTGGGCAAGAAAGTGTGGGTTCCAGTGCCTTCAGAGTCGGGAAGAATCTCGGAAAGCCTACAACATCTCAACAATTGGTCTATTTCTTATTATTATAAATTTCTAAACAATCGTTTAGGTGAAAGTACATCCTCCTAGTATGATGGGGGGGGGGGGGGGTCGGGGGGGTAAGCCCTTCAGCTAGTGAGGGTGTGGGGCGTATTCGCAAAACCTAAGAAAATTTTGAATTTTACCATTCCAAATGGCGGTATTTTACTAGTTTTAAGCGTGCTTTGGTAGTTAATTTATAAAATTGTGAAGATCTACATATTGTCAGTTTACAATATCTTGTTACTTAGAAATTTTCTCAAACAAGCCAGTACACCATTTTGTGTTGTTCATGGGCGCCGGCAGGATATTTTCCAGGGGGGGCAATACGAAACAAGCAACAACACTATCCCTATTTATGGGGGGGGGGGGGGGAGGGTGAGAGCGTATAGCCTCGCAAGGCGTGTGTTTTTTCGTTTGGTACTTTATAGACGATTTTGGGATGTAAAAATAGGTTAAGTATTAAACTAAAAAATGTCAAGTTTATTTTATTATACCTCAATTTCAAAACAGTGCCCAAAAACCCCAATAACTAACTAACTCAATTTACAAAAAAAAAATGAAGCAGTAGCGTATCCAGGAATTGACAATTGGTTGGAGAAAGGTAGGGGGGAGGCAGGCCTTGCCCCCCCCCCCTCCCCTAACTATTACGGGTGTGCTGGAGTAAAGTTCCAGTTCTGCCAATAGGGAACCTAAGTTTTGAAGGCGGGAAGGAAATTGGTTCTCTCTGGTCTCAGCGCCCATAAGAATTAGCATGGTACGAAAATGTAACTCGCCGTATCTTTTGACTCGCGCAAAAGAAATCTAAACCAATAACATCACAAGATGCATAATTCTGTGAAGAAGATGATGGCATTCTACTTTGCTCGATGACGCTTCCTAAATTCAAACTATTATGAGTTTAATGGACCCATGTTTGCGCGCTGTCGCAAATGTACTCTGACTGAGCGGCAACCTAAGCGAGACGCAGCCACGTTGTGTGCAGCTGTAGCATCCTCGCATACCACGCGCCTGTCCATGGTTGCTAAATGTACTTTTTATTCAAGATTTTGTTGGCACATTAAAGGATATTTTATTAGTAATGTATAATCTAGTACAACCCAGTGACCTCACAGTAGCCACAAAGCAAGTCGGATACCAAATGTTATGCTGATGTCACGGACAAAATGTTTTTACGTGCTTTTTCATGAGCAGTTTGGAAGGTTTGGCAACAGTGTAAATGTAGAGTTCACTTCGACTCAAAACAAATGTCATTAATATTTGTGATAGAGCAGAGTTATGTATATCCACGCAAAGAGGAAAGATTATAGTTTCTTACAGTATGAATATTATTCCGGTCCGTGGTCGGGTTCTCGCGCTATCGCTTACGAAACATTTAGCACGGGTTAATCGCCTATACACGCTGACCGGAGAGAACCAGACAACGCCCACTTAGGTTCCCTATGGTTACTATGGCCGAAGGCGAAAAAAAAATAATTTGCTGCTTTTAAACACCTAAAAACACGATTTAAAATTTTTCTATGGAAGAAACTTTTACAACTCATAAATCGCAAATTTCGAAAAGTGAGCGGATGCGTCCACCCCCCAAATTAACCACTGGGGGTTACCAGAAAGATGGGAAAACTTTCAGCCACACCCTTGTTCTTTTCATCCTATACCACTTCTTGACTTTCCTCATTGACAGACTTTAATTTAATTATACATAAAATCTCCCCACTATCCCTCTTCCAAAAGGAGAAGAGGTAAATGGAAGAGTAGGAAATACAAAGTCCGGCACATCGATTTCAACCGCAGGAAGAGAAGAGAACATAGATATTGAACACCTTGTTCAAAATCTATGGAAAAGAACACTACAGATTCCTCGTTTAAATTGGGCGCTTTGGCTTTTTCGTAATTCGTTGGTAGTTGAAACTGCGATTCCCTTACATTTCGATTATCGACCTTTGAGATATCTCGAAGAGTCGAGTATCACAACACAGCTTCCAACACGAAAGAGATGAGCTGGAACTTAAAATCTTACGAAGATAACGACCCCAGATTTTAGGTCTAGGCCCTACCTATAATTACATAGTAAGTTGTGGAGAATTGTATCACCTACGGCCTTGGTAAGTCATTTGCCTTCAAATTATCATTCATGAATTAAACAACAAGCATAGGTAGACTTTGCTGTAGACTAGGGCCATGGAACTGTCAGACTGTTGTCATGCCGTAGACCCTAGGCCTACCAGACATTGACACAGATTTCTTTTTTGCAGAGCTGCAAGCCGCTATGGATCGTGCCAGGCCTAGATATTTATGTTCTCCATTGTTGTTGCTGCTTATAATAGGCATTGCTGCAGTGGCAATTCCAACGCATGCCGACAAGGAAAAGAAGGATCGTGTCATAGACAATGTAGGCTACGTTTTAATTTTACTTTTAAGTTAAGGTCAAGTAGAGAAGGCCTAGGCCTACATCTTAAAGGCTACTTGGCTAAGTCTAGACCAGGGCGGGCAAGGTGAGGAGGATAAGCTTAGGTAGAGTCCATCACTAGGGTAGGCCTATGACTTCGTATCATGTAGGGCCTATAGGCTTATCATACAGCTAGGAAAAGGTTAAGGATGTTGCACACACCTGTTGGTTGGTTGGGCAAAATACACTAAAGTGCTGCGCACATCACAATTGGCATAGCATAAAAGCGTAGCGCAACGGAAGGAAAAAGGCGTGCACAATTGTCATAACGGAAGCGTGGCGTAAAGAAACTATAAGGCTGTGCAATGTTTTAGAAGGCTAGTGATCAGATGACTGCACGTCAACTTTGCGTTTGACATTTCGTCTTTGAAACCATTTGCAGTAGCCTATTATCATAGAGATGCGGATATTGCCTAACATACATAATAAGCAGCTCGTCGACTCAACTTCATACTCGATAATGACGTCGTCTTCTGCGAGTTCGTCCACGATTAATAATTTGACACCGACACAAACATCAATAGTTGTGAATTTGATTTAACTGAAAATGGGTGTTTGTGTTGAGTCTTGTTGTTTCTGGATTCCTATTGGTCAATCATAACTGAACACAAGCGTAAGAGATATAAAATATAACCATCTCTTGTGCTGCGCTTCCACGTCTATGCTATGCTTACGTGAATTGGGTGTTCAAGCAGCCAGGTGCACTTGTTTATATTTCTTACGCTACGCTTATGCTATGCCAATTGTGTGCAGCACTTAAATGTGCTGCGTGCGAACCGTTATGGCCATAACGTTACTGTTGATACACACTGATTGTTGAAACCGGATTAAAGCCAGGTCCGCCATTTATCAATAAATAGGAATATATTTGTTGTATATTGTAGCATATTACAGTTAAGAGGGAACAGTACACATTAAATTATGGCAGATGGCACATAGCTATTCGCTTTAGAAGCTAGGATGAATTGACTGAAAATCAGTTGTGTGACCGAGTGGGTAGACTCTAAATATGGATTTATTTATTTGCTTATGAAATTTTACATAATTTTAATAAAGCATACATGGACACACAGTCCTACAGTCGTAGGTTTTCAATTTTTATGTTTATCAGTCTGATCAGGATTAATCCATAAATACAGTCAATTTTAGAATTTTAAAGCAAATCCAAAAACCTCAAAATCAATTTGATTTTTTTAAATCTTAAAAAACTACCTAATTTCTTGAAAAGTGTTACTGTAAAGAGTCCTACACACACATAACAAAAACTTGTAAATATACAGCCAAACCTTACACATTCTAAATAAATTAGATCTAAAAAAGGGTCAAGCTCATCTACCCTTCCACATTTGCACATTCTTAATTCATAAACGTACAGTGTCCCGTAACAGCATCCTTGAAAAGCTTGGCAAAATAGAATTTGCTATTATTCATTTGAACGTAAGTTCATCAAAATTCTTTTTTTGGATGAGCGTAGCGAGCGAAGCGAAGATTCCATTCTACTACACTGGAGAAAAAAATCCGGAATGTTTTTTTTTTCTTTCTTTCTGTATTTTTGTCCACACGATTCGGCTAAACCGAAACTTCGATTGCGATGAAATTTTATGGAGGCCTTCGAAATCTCTGAACTTAGAACTGCCACGTTTTTGAGCGCAATCGAAAAACTTTTTCTCGTGATAATCGCAATTTTACGATTTTTTAACAATTACGATAAATTAAAAAAAACAAAAAAAATTAAGTTAGCCCTAATTTTTAATTTAATTTATATAAATTAAAAAAAAATTCAACTTAGTAATGATTTTTCCACAGAACAACAGAAAATTCGCATAACACATGGCAGCTCAATGCCCCAATTACGCTCATCCAACAACGCGGCGGGACTTAAGCGTTTTCCTAGTTCTAATAATTTTAACGTAATATCATGCAAATTCTATTTTGCCAAGCTTTTCAAGGATGCTGTTACGGGACACTGTACATGAATTAAGAATGTACAAATGTGGGAAGGGTAGATGAACTTGGCCCTTTTTAGATCTCATTTCTTTTGAGTGTGTAAGGTTTGGCTGTATATTTACAAGTTTTTGTTATGTGTGTGATCTAATTACTATTTCAAGTTCCATTGCAAAATTATTTGTTAAAATATAATAATTTTATCAAAGTTGATTTAATTGCTATGGTATTACCAATTAACAATAGAATGTAAAATCTAGTGGTCCAAAGACTGGCTTTTTGTAAACAATGTAGGCAATCATTGTCAAGTAACTATAGTTACTGTACTTGTTAATTGTATACCTGTATAAGGCTTATATTAAAACCTTTATTTGGAAGCCTTCCAGCAAACTTTTTCTTCCAAAAGACACGATATCATTATTACGGTACCTTAATTAAAATATGAACGTTATAGCCCTACCCGTTTGGTCAGAATCACTGGCTGATTGAAACTGACGAATAAGACCGTAGTATCAGTAGCAGTAGTAGCTAACATTCTTAAAAGTGATTTTGAGCATGTTTCAAGCCATTTTTTCACCAAGAAGGAATGCTCGTACCCCAACCAAATTTGGCATGTGTTGTCAGGTACTTAAATCCCCTTGATTTTGATAGTTTTTAAGTTCACATCACGTTTCATGACGGCTGGGTGACACCCCGAAATCACCCCAACTCTGTTTGCTGTACAAGGTGCCTCGAGTGTGTAGCACCGCGGCTTGGCTGCGGCGCCCTAACGGGCACCTAGATATTTCTGCTTCAGTGGCAACTGCCCAAAATTGTAAACAACAGTGGTGTCAGTCGGCCGAGCAAACAGGAATGTGCTTAAAACGCATGTCCTGTAATATATCTTAAGTTACCCACAGTTAGTTAAGTTGTCAGGCTGTTGTTAATCTTCTCGCTTGAGAAAAAGTTAAGCGTTTCTTTCCTTAACTCCCTACAATTACGTAAAAGTTAAACTATGCATGACAATTTGACTGGGCCTATTTGATGATTGTATTAACAGCACTGACCATGGTTTTTAATATTGAAAAAAATGGAACCCTCAAGTCTATGCCAACAAGATGGCAGGTAACAGCAAGATTGCTCTTAAATTCTACTACCCTGTTCAGCTACGTTAAGCTCTTTCTGGGGTAATACTGACCTAGGATTAAGGTCTGTGTGCTTGTAAGTAACCTATTCTCTTGTTGTATTGCAGGATCTAAGTGACAAGGAACATTACGGCAATGCAGAGCACAATGCACAGTATGACCACGAGGCATTTCTTGGAGATGAAGCCAAAACGTTTGACCAACTCACGCCTGAAGAGAGTAGACGTAGGCTAGCTTTAATAGTAGATAAAATTGATAAGGATTCAGATGGTCTCGTGACACAAGAAGAGCTTAAAGACTGGATACAGTACACTCAAAAGAGGTATATAGTCGATGATATTGATCGTCAGTGGAATTCACACAATCCCGAGAACAAGGACAAGATAACTTGGGACGAGTACAAGAAGTTAGTGTACGGATTCATGGATGATATGGATGCAAATGAGCTAGATAAAGAGGAAGAGGGATTCTCATACCAAAACATGTTGAAACGAGACCGAAGACGTTGGGGTGTAGCAGACACAGACGGTGATGGTGCCTTGGACCGTGAAGAGTTTGCAGGGTTCCTTCACCCGGAAGAGATGGGCCACATGCGGGACATCGTGGTTCTTGAAACTATGGAAGACATCGATAAAGATAAGGACGGGAGAGTTTCTCTCTCGGAATACATCGGGGATATGTATCGTGGGACCGAGAGCGAAGACGAGCCGGAGTGGGTGAAAAACGAACGAGAACAGTTTGCGGCGTACCGTGACAAAGATGGTAACGGTTACATGGACCAGGAAGAAGTGAAGAATTGGATTATTCCACCAGACTTTGATCATGCCGAGGCCGAAGCTCGTCATCTTATATACGAATCGGACGCAGATGCAGACCAAAAGCTTACCAAAGACGAAATACTAAACAAATATGATTTGTTCGTGGGCTCACAGGCCACAGACTTTGGCGAGGCTCTGGCAAGGCATGATGAATTTTAAACGTCATTCCTTGTCAAGTGCATTCTTATATAGATCTGGTTTCATTGGAAATTGCTGTATGTACATTAGTTTGATTTCCATACACAGTTTTTACCCTTCATGCAGCATTCTTTTGCTGTGTAACTACAGTAGGCCAGTTGTATTATTATTGACAATAACTTTGATATTAGCAGGTAGGTTGTATTATTAAATTTCCTACCTAGACCATAGCTTTTTGCACAACAAACAGAATTCTGGGTAGGGTAGTAAGTTGATTAAGCTTTTTATTCTTAGCATTAAATACCATGTATTTAATAAGCAATTCAAGTTGACACTCCAGTGTAATAATAGGCTAATAGGCTACTTTTTGCACAGTAGATTTGAATGAATATCCCTGGTTGCAGTGATGCAAGATATATACAGTATATTATTGAATATCCAACTGCACAAGAACTAAACGTGTGGACTGTAGGCTATACAAGGAAATTATAAAAAGGAGTGCCAACTATTAATCTATCTAATATAATGAGGGTATTGATAATGTGAAGATGTGATCTAATGTAGTTTAGCCTATTTGCAGTAGTTTCACACTAATATTATTTAATATCTTGTTTACATGAAGAAATGTAATATTCATTAGACTGCTTGATGTTATGAAAGTGTTTCATGTCAAACCACTGGCCTTGAGGTTGCCACTCGAGCAAGAGAAATGAGGTATCGTACTACTACTAGTTGGCTGCTCTTTATACACGGACCCAGTCAAGATACAGTGCAAAGTTTGACATGGTCTCGAATGACAATTAGCAATTGTTTATTGATAAAATCATCAAAGCGTTATTGGTTGAGTGTAGAAAAGACTTATATTTGATTGCACTGAAAAAAAAAGCTCTGGTATTATTTTGAATATGCTTGTTTGCTCTCTTATCAGGCAAAAGTCTGATCAGATATTGATGAAATTTTAGTGAACCTTCAAAATTAGACCTGCCATATTCTTAGTTACAATTGAAAAAATATACTTCTCATAAATATATTTTTCGTAGAATCTTAATGAAAATGAAACCTTTTAACTTGGCATAAATCGTTCTCTCTGGAATTAGGCCTATAACAAAAGCCATATTTTAATTTGTCAATGGTGCAAGTCCATGCAACCGTCAATAAGACCGATTGATGCGTTTGGATCAGATCGTAACTTAAAACCACCCTCGAAAGTAATTTTTATCAACATTATTCTAATGTTCCAGTGCCAATTTGTTATTAGTGTTGAATTGTAGTGACATTTTATGAATACGAAGTTTCATGTGCATTCACCTAAGATACCGTAATTTTAAAATAACCACATCGATACGTACTAGATGTAATTTTGTTAACGATTATTTACTTTTTGTGTGCAACTATCATTAACGTTTTTTACTTATGTTATTTATATATTACAAACATAGGCAAATATAATACTTGCTAAAAAATATGTATTTTATTGTCTGTTTGGAAAATATAAATACATTAATATCAAGTGTAGCAACAAACTGCTTCACTTATTACAATGTTTATTTGTTGTTAAACCCACATTAACAAGCATGTATTTTTAACCAAATGAAAATCAATATTTTTGATTAGAACTGGTAATAAATTATCTGTAAATATTAAATAAGTGAGAGTAATAATTTGATAATATAAATAATGATAAAACTAGAAGTTATCTGACCTCTAAACAGGCATTTTGAAGTGTTTTATTATTTTAGCCACCTTCAATTACTTGTTTGTGGTGATACCTTGCAAAAATTATTTCATGAAGTTATATTAAAACCAACCATGACATAATTTGATTTTAAAATTAAGTAATGCAAGGAAAACCTTGGATTTTACTTTTAATGAAAATATATTTGATGGGTAAAGCATCTGTACCACATAACGTAATACATTGCAGCATATCACCACTACAAAACTATTAAACACAAAATCAATATTTCACGATCAAACTTGGCTGCTAACGGCCAACTAATGGGAAATGACATGGCTTCCTGCTAAAACTTAGAAGTATACTTGCAAGTTACCATTAAACGACATCACAACCCTAGGATTTCCCGGGAATGTAAACAACCAATTTTTTTCATGAATTTTGCAGAAAACTAGAAGTCGCTACCTAGCAATGTCAGTAAGTAACGACACACGATTGAATAACATTAATAATAGTGGATGCACGCGCAGCCACTAATAATCGTGATGTAAACATTGCGCACTCTTCACGTCCTTGCAGACGGCCAAATATATGACAAGCGCGGTAAAGAACTGTCTCTGTAGCGGAAGATATAGTGTCGAGACAAAAACAAAAAGTACCACCGTGTTAAGTAGTGGTCTTTCTTCTACAAGCATGATGTCAAAAGTAAACATTCTAGTTGAAAAATAAAATGAAATGTATGTACTAAGAAAACGCTCAGTTGGACGCGTTGTTGAGCGACAGTGTTGGGTCAGTTCTTTTTTAAAATGAACTTTTTAAAAGTTCAGTTCACAGCTCAAATAATGATCTTTTAAAAAGTTCAAGTTCTTTTAAAACCTAAAATTTTGAAAAGTTCAAGTTCGTCTAAAATATGAACTAAGTTCTTTTAAAAGTTCTTTTGTAAAAAAAAACTCTATTTTATTAAAGGCTGGCGTAAAATGAAGAAAAACACGAGGAAAAACATAAGGGGTGTTCGAGTACCAAACTACTCGCGAGTTTGAGTCTTACGAAAGTGTTGAGCTGTCTTTGATCGTGTTGATAATTTGTACTACATTCTCGTCGACCAGCTTGTAAAATTATGGCAGATACTTAGCATTTTAGGCTTTCAAGATTTTTTTCCGAATTAGTTGGCGTGCATCATTTTAACTTCGTGAATCGTACGTGACCTTGTCGTAAACAGCTGAAACGTGCGTCACGTAGACCTACGATGGAACATGATTTGTTATTGTTTTTAAGCGTCGACGGCGCGATTCGACGCTGCTCGACGCACGGAAAGAACTTTCAAATGAACTTTTAAAACTGAAAAGTTGTTCTCAAAAGACTTTTAAAGTTCAAGTCATTCATTTAAAAAAGAGTAAGTTCACTGAAAAGTTCACAAAAAGACGCAGACGCGTTCTTTTTAAAGTTCTTCCCAACACTGTTGAGCGAGCACCGGTACGTGCAACTGACCCGAGTACGACATTCCCATAAGCCCACCACACAGTGTAGCCTAACTGGATATTGACATTGTACACTATATACTATTCCAAATCTTTGCATTGTACTAATTCACGTCATGCCTTCTTAAGTGTAATCTTTGTATCTTCACTGCCCCTTCATTTTAACTCATTTTCGAATTATGATTACCAATAAGTCTTTAACGTCTTGACCGATTTAGCTGAAATTTGAAAAAATAGGAGAGAAGGTGTACTTATTAACCTGCAAATTTCATAACGATCGAAACATTTTTTTTAATTTTTTATAAACAACGATCGGATTTTGTTCAAAAACTATAAGCAACCCGCCTAGGTGGTATGTACATGTGTAAAAATTTCAGTTCGATAAGAGAAACGGTGCGACCTGTAGCGAAGCAGTACAGAAAAAAACAAAAAAACAGACATTGAGCCCATAAGAGTGTCAAGTGAGAACGCTCGCTACGCTCATGCTCAATATAAATAAATTGTAAAAAAGTACTGTACTGCAAAACACAGATTTATAGTGTACATTTGAATTTGATGACCTCCAAACTAAATAAGATGACGATATTCTAACACCTGCATATAGCTCTATGAATGTAGAAAAATACAAAAAACACTACAACATGGAAATCCAGGCAAAGGTATGCAAATGAAGTTTTATTCAATATCTTACGTACCATTCTGGAGAGTCCACATCGACTCCCGTGAAGAGCGGATCGCGTCTGGTATGCTCATAATATAATATTACCAATAGAGAAAACATATTTTGCTTAGCAGCGTGTAGAACGTTTTAGCTCGTGGCAGATCCCAAACGCGTAGCTCAAAGAGTCGATGTTTCCTTAAAAGTTCATAGTGCTCGTTACACACCTCTGTAAGCGGTCACTGGATCTGCCTGGGTGAACCACAGCACAAACAAGCGTCAATGTATCTCATACATACTAGCACATTTCAAACAAACTTCATATGATTTTTTACCTGCATGCATAGGGCGATATGCTGGTGTTAAAAAATCGTGACATTTCGTCAATCTTATTTGGTTTTGAGCAGTCTTGGGCACGTTCCCCCAAAAAAGGATCTTTGTAAAGTTAAATTATTTCTACCTAAAAAGGAACTGAGAAGTTCCTCGTCCTCAAAAGGAACACCATCACTGATTTAAATAATATTAAATGTGACAGGAGGTTATTTATCATTACTTTGATTTATTAAAGTGAGTCCCAGGCCATCTGATGAGGGTGGCGCCATATTCGAAAACACAAGATGTCACAGGATATTTTTCATACTGCAGTTTATGGCATCAGGTACTGGAATTCTACGAGATTATGACGACGAAAGGAACTTATAAAGGAACGTTAAATTCGTTTAAAGTTCCCACAAAATAGTAACCATGACGTTACAAGTTCCTGAAATAAGAAAAGGAATGCGTTCCTAAGAACATTCCTCCCCAAGACTGGTTTTGAGGTCATCAAATATACACTATAAATCAGTGTTGTGCAGTACATTTAAATATTAATCAAAACTAATTTTATTTTTCAACAAGAATGTTTACTTTGACATCATGCTTGTAGAAAAAAAGACCACGAACATAATGGTACTTTTCGTTTTTGTCTAAACATTATATCTTCGGCTACAGAGATAGTTCTTTACCGTGCTTGTCAAATATTTGGCCGTCTGCAAGGACGTGAAGATTGCGCAATGTTGACGTCGCAGATTAGCGACTGCGTGCACTTCCGTTATTGTTATTAAATCGTGTCGCTACTTACCGTTGCTAGGTAGTGACTTCTAGTTTTCTGCACAATTCATGAAAACAATTAAGTTATTTACATTCTTGGGAAATCCTAGGGTTGTGATGTCCTTTAAGAATTAATCATCAGTCTGCTGTAAAAGCAATGGGACAGGCCCCTAAAGTTTTCTCAGCTTAAATGGTCTGTGACCTAGTACAGCCTGTAAATACGTTGGCTTCAATGGCTTGGTGCGCCGTTAGTCAGCTGGCTCATACTCCTTCCGCATTTAACGCGAATAGGTCAGGCCGGAGGTACCCACATTTGAACGTATAAAGTTCAAAAAGTGGGGTGTGGTCACATGTGTAGACATTCTGTCCTTTGTTAATCAGTTTTTATAACTTAATTCAAATTGGGATAAACGTTAAATAAAATCTAAAGACAGTGGTTTTCAAAGTACGGGCCACAACCAACTACTTGCATGGTCACAGGGGCTCTGGAAATGGTTGCAAATCTTATCATTAAGGATATTGGTGATTTATGTGAGAAACATGTAGATAGGATAGGAGACCAACAGCTTACCTGAAGTGGAGTAGGCGCGCCGTGATAGAAGACATAAACACAAATAAACAAATAACACTACATTTCAAACGTTTCGGTCTACGTGACCTTCCTCAGTGAGTAGAGAAGAGTTACTGAGGTGAAAAACTAAAGCTAGGTAGCCGTTGGCTAGGGTGGGGGTGGGGTGAAGTGAAAGATGAGTGGGGGGTGTGGAATGGGTGAGTGTAACAGGGAGGGGTAGAGAGGAGGAGAGGGAGGACTACCTAAGGTTTAAGTTAGGTTTGTGGCGTGATTTGCAAATCCATTGGTAGGCCAGTTCCCTTCTTCTAAGTTCTCCATCGTGTACAGTGGGAGGGAGTGACCTGATGACACAAACTGTGAAACAGGTCACGAAGGGAAGGCCATGCCCATTGGCATGCAATGCCACAGGTTTCTCGAGGTTCTCCTCTCTTACATCCTGTCTGTGCCCATTCATTTTCTCGAGGTTCTCCTCTCTTACATCCTGTCTGTGCCCATTCATGAATGGGCAGACAGGATGTAAGAGAGGAGAACCTCGAGAAACCTGTGGCATTGCATGCCAATGGGCATGGCCTTCCCTTCGTGACCTGTTTCACAGTTTGTGTCATCAGGTCACTCCCTCCCACTGTACACGATGGAGAACTGAGAAGATGGCAACTGGCCTACCAATGGATTTGCAAATCGCGCCACAAACCTAACTTAAACCTTAGGTAGTCCTCCCTCTCCTCCTCTCTACCCCTCCCTGTCACCCATTCCACACCCCCCACTCATCTTTCACTTCACCCCACCCCCACCCTAGCCAACGGCTACCTAGCTTTAGTTTTTCACCTCAGTAACTCTTCTCTACTCACTGAGGAAGGTCACGTAGACCGAAACGTTTGAAATGTAGTGTTATTTGTTTATTTGTGTTTATGTCTTCTATCACGGTGCGCCTACTCCACTTCAGGTAAGCTGTTGGTCTCCTATCCTATCTCTACATGTTTCTCACATGATCCAGTCTTTTGGGATTCCTTTCATCACACCATATTGGTGATTTAAATATTGATAACAATATACAGAACACTTTCCATCACTATTTTCCCCTTATTTGTGTGCTCAACTTTCATTTGTATTAAATTTGAAAATGCCAATCAAAGAATACATTTTGCCTACAATAATATGGTTAAATAGTGGTGCAAATATGGTATGCCTAGATTTCTTGGCAATATAGAATGGAAAGCAACCAGTGTCAATAGCATAAGGGAAACCAAAGTCGTTGTTAGACAAGTGAGTGAGCCATGTGTTGAGTACCTGTTAACATTCCCATTCCTCCCCCTCTAAGGCTAACCGTTAGGTCCTAATGCGCCACTGTAGCTTAGGGGATGTGTTAGGAAAGTCCAATGCTTCGCAGAACCAGCCACGGGTTGGGGGGTCATGGTCGTCATCGGTTATCATCGTGTTGTCTTGGCTGTCGTCGTTGGGGTGGTGGTCAAGGTAAGAAGGAAAGGTCCCCAAAACGACTGCCAGAGCTCGCCTCCAGTTACGGGGAGTTAAAATCTTCCATGCTTACGAGCTGATGTTTGCACTTTGGTCACTGCATACTGCATTACAAATATTTTTTCCACTGCTTCCATTGCAACCGACTAGCATATTCTAGGAGCCAGTGATTTTTTCAACAGCAAAAGCATTGTCGTTGAAAGAATTCCTAAATTTGTAAGCCTATTTTTCAGTTTATTATTTCTTTTAGGTTTAAATCAAAATGGATTGTGCTCGTTTTGTGAGTAGTTCTAAGTTACCTGGTCACGGATGTCTGTTTAAAATTTCAGCTCAATCTATTTGGCCGTTCGGCCGTATGAGCCGGTACAAACAGAATTAATCACGACAAGGCGCGATCGAGTAGCGTTATAAAATCCTCATTCTCTTCCCTCACTCGTCTAATAAGCAAACTTCCTTTTAAAGACAAATTTAGGAACAGCATGCTTTTAACTGCACTCCCTACGGTTAACTCTTGTATTAGACGGTTCAATTTTTTCTTCCAATTCAAGGGCAAAAGGTAATCATCATCATCACATTTTCTTTTGCGTTCAAACTCGAGAACTTGAAAGAAAAACTTGACTAAAATAATTTTGGCTGCAGTGTTCATGCACCCTAGATTTTGATCTTATTTCCATTGTCCAAGAATAGTGGAACAATAGAACAAATTCAATTGGACAGACCTAAAATTGAAGTATGTAATCTCAAAGTGGGAATCAAATTCTGAAAATTGGAATTATGGAAAGCCCATGGGACCAGAACAGGACAATAAAAAACTTGATTATAAAGTTGATAAATTTTATAATTATAATATTCTATCAGCTATTTGATATTATAAATTTACATGTGCAATTATTAAATCTCCTTAAAAATAGGTTGTTATTAACGTTAATACCCAGTGTTGAGTAGGAACTTCACACAACCGACACACTACCTTCATGTTGATTTTTTTGAAAATTTAGTAGTAGGCCTAACCAAGTTACTTTAACTGAAAGGTCCTCTTTTTTTTAAAGTTGGTTTGTTTTAAAAGAAACCTTGTTTATGATTATGGTAATAGTATTGAAAACTACTTATCCAAATATTGTTGAGTTATTTTATACATTTTCTCATGTGGACCAATACATCTAAGTACTGACATGACGTTGCATCCAATACTGTAACCTTGAATCCGACATGGGCCTAAAATGTTTAATAGTCGCTCGCAATCAACCAATCCAGACAAAGCAAACGGTGGCCATTTTCCACAGTCGCAACCAAAAGAACCAATCCAGACTTCACTTCTCAACAGACGGCAGATATGCATCAGATATCCACGTAGACCAGTGGTGTGGTGTGGACACTAAGAGATGCATGGGATCCATATCTGTTAGTGTTACCTCACGTTATCTCTTCAACACACAAAGAACTAATTTTGAATGTGCGCATCGTTCGGAAGTTTTTTTTACTTTTACAATAGATATTGTATTTCCTACTTTTCCATTTGACGGTACAAGTTGGTTTCGTTGAAAAGTTAATTGTAAAAAATACCCCTTTACCCCGCTAAAAACTATCACACAGAAACACAAACATTGAATGGTGTGCTAGGTAAATCTGAAGTTATGTTATTTGTAAGAGGCAATATTTACAGTGTCCCTGATCAGAAAATTTGGAAAATAATTGTTTTGCTTTGATGTTCTAATGAGCCAGGTTTCAATACTATTTACTTTATCGCATACTTGAGAAAATAGAAAATGGTTGATTCACCTTGAAGTACAATGTTTTTAAA
This sequence comes from Sweltsa coloradensis, assembly GCA_024449915.1. Classification (NCBI taxonomy): domain Eukaryota; kingdom Metazoa; phylum Arthropoda; class Insecta; order Plecoptera; family Chloroperlidae; genus Sweltsa; species Sweltsa coloradensis. The sequence goes on from JAMZAV010000382.1 coordinate 374,354, forward strand.
AGTGTAGTACCTACAAAAAACTATTTTTCTCTCTCATCGATCGATACTAGCCCAGTGTCTATCCGCAAATTGAGGCTGAACCTAAAAAACAGTTCTTGTCTTAGGAGTTTGTAAACGGTGACTTTGGAGCCGTCCTAGCAACGAAGCACATAATAAATTCATAGTTGTTCTGAATCGGCCTTGTTGATTCTGACGTTGATTCGCAGGTGTTCGCACTGTCCATACCACTGATTGCTATATTTCCTATTAAAAATATCGATCTTTGGTTAGTTATCGCTCACTCGTCGATTGCGTCGGGGCCTACAGGGTTGGCTTGGTCGCTTTGATTTACTGTCCCCCACTGAAAATCAGTTATATAACTGAGTGGGTAGACTCTAAATACAATTTATTTATTATTTATTTATTTATAAACAAATTGCAACAGAAGCAAATTTGGTATCACTGGATTCAAAAAAAAACAAACTAAATTTCCCATAAAAAATCCCCTAAATTCCCCATAGGGTTGGTAGGTCTGATCATCCACCAAATAAAATTGTAATGAAATGAAAATTTAAAAAAAAAAGTTTTTTGAAACCTAGTAACCATGGAATGTAATCAAAAGCTTATTGAAGAGCCTTTCCAATAAAAAATATTTCAATTGATAAAAATTAATTTCATGGCCAGCAGCGGTCAATCAAGGTCAAATTTTGTTTTTTTCCAATATAATTTGGTAACCATTATTCTATTGGCACACTAATGTTTGATAATTGTCTTATTGTTGTAAATAATTAGTAAATATAGGCTATATAATTGGATGAGCGAAGCAAAGACTTCAATTTCACCGACCCCCCAAAAAATTAAGCTCGGGTGTTTTTTTTTTGTTTGTTTTTCTGTCTGTTTGTTAACTCTCTACTAGGCAAACGGCATATCCGATCTTGATGAAAATTGAAGGGGACCTTCGAAATCTCTAAACTTAGAGGTGTATTGTTTTTGGGTACAATCGAAGAAATATTTCTCATGAATATCGTACTTTTACGATTTTTAGTGCGATATTTTCGCGACATTTGGGCCAATTCTGACCAAACGGGTAGGGCTACAACGTTCATATTTCACATGGACATTAAGGTAATAGTGATGTATTGCTTTCTGAAAGAAAAAGTTGAAAAAGTTAGCCAGAATCTATAGAAATAAAGCTTTTAATATAAGTTTTTTTAATTTTTGGGCAATATTTTCTTGCCATTTGGGCCAATTCTGACCAAACGGGTGGGGTTACAACGTTCATATTATACATGGACATTAAGGTTATGGTGATGTTGTTCCTTTTGAAAGAAAAAATCGAAAAATTTAGCCAGAATCCATAGAAATAAAGCTTTCAATATAAGTTTTTTACGGTAAATAATGCCAATTGACAGGTAACAATAGGAACTTGACAACAATCACCTACAATGCGTAGGCAGCAAAACAAAGCACTTGCAAAAGTAAAGATATCCCACGCAAACTAAAAACTTTAAAAAGCTCATCCATCAACGCGGCGGGACTTTAGCGTTTTCCTAGTATATATATGTAATATACTTGATGTCTATCATGGCAGAGAAAGGTTATAATTACAATCTGTGGGACAATGAACCTACGAGTATGTAGTCCAAAATCTGTTTACTTACGTTTAGGCGCACTCAAATCATGTTCAGAATAATACTAGGAAGCTTCGCAAACGCTTTTTCAGGCCCGTTGTTGGATGAGCGTAATGATGGTGCATTGAGCTGCCATGTGTTCATGAGAAATAATTTTTCGATTGCGCTCAAATTTCACACGAATATATAAATTCATAAAATTAAGGTTCTGTGAAAAAATCATTACAATCGGACAAAGCATGATAAGTCGAAGAAATGTTTTAAAAATAAAAAAAATCGTAAAATTGAGATTTTCATAAAAAATAATTTTTTGACTGCGCTCAAATTTCACACGAATATATTAATTTATAAAATTAAGGTTAAGAGCGTTCACCACCCCTTTTTTAGGCAATTTTCTGTTTGCTCAGCTGAATGACACCACAGTTGCTAGAAATTTTGAACATTTCTCACGAAAGTGGAGATAAAGGTTTCTATAGTAACACATTCCTAAAATTTGTTTTGAAATAATTTATAAAGAATAAATTACATTTCACGAATTTCAATTTTGTTAAAAAGTCCAAAATTGACTATATTCGTGAATTTTTTCTGGCTGAACAAGACAAAATTTTGAAAATCTATGACTGTAAGAACGTCCATGTATGCTTTATTGACAAGTTTGCAAAATTGTATATACGTAGGATGCTTCTTGGCCGAGCGAACCGCTATTTACTAACTGCCAAAAGGGTGGTGAACCCTCCAAGCTCGGGCCAACTTTTTTTACAATGTTAAATGCCCATTTAAAAAACGCTCGATCGTCAAATCCAGCTAATTTCACATACAGAACGTACCGCTTTTTTACCTTTAATTTTCATCCAAAAAATCTGCATTTTTAGGAGGCTGTTCACAAAGGATGAGCGCGTGTCTCTATCAAAGCCGATTTTGAAATTTCAAATATTTGTATTTTACACAAAATTGGGAAATTACTAGAAATCAATAGTTTGGTGCAGGGGCGGCTCGTGTATAGGTGCACAGGTGCACGTGCACCCCCAAATATTTGCGCGAAGTAAATTCCAAATTTAAGGTTCGAAGCCAATCTCGTAATATTCTCAATAAATCATTGGATTGTTAGTATGGATATTTTGGCCGGCCCAGAGCAAAGCATATTCGGCAGGAGTCATTCTGCAGTAGGTAAGTGCTGCCACCGGAGGGTGCTCTCCGAATGTGGGAACAGTTTTACATCGTTTTCTACGGTCGGACGGCAGAACGAGACCGCAGGTTTTTCTTGAAATTACAACGTCTGATATAGCCCGGGAAGTCGCATGAGCGAATGCGTCGAAACCTGTTACTCCCATTCAAAAGCCTTTGTATTTTGCTCGCTGCATTCATTCATCCCCAGCCCCCACACTCCGGTCAGTAGCCAGTGAAAGTTGTTGGCGACAGGGTTGGTGACTTGGTCTGCAGTTTTCAAGTGAGCGAACAGTGTTTTAATTATTATCGTGCCGTAAAGTGAAATTATAATATGACTTCGGTAATAAACGATCTAAAAATAAAACAGTTTTAAAAAACGGCCATTGGACGAAAAATTAGAAATAAAATTACGAGGCCGACCAACCCCAAAATTAGATTTAATTAAAGTCTCAACATTAGTTAAACGAACATTTACGAGATACTTTAACGTTCTCGAAATGGACAATTTCAATGAACTAGTGATTGACCGTTTTTCGACACTAAAAAATCGAAGAATGGACTTCATTTTAAAATAAAGATACTTTGCGATGTTTGAGGCGCATGTTGGAGGAGATAAAGGGACATTATTCGGGTATGTAATATTTTAATCAAGCATTATAATAATTAATTTTTTGGATGGTTTTCCATTTTTAACAATTACACATAGGGGAGTTTTTCCCGACCAATAATTTCGATAAATATACTCAAAAGTCGTTTTCCGGGTACTTCAGACCATTAGTACCTGAAAAAGTTTTCGCCTCCGGCGGCTGGGGCTGTGCCCCAGACCCCTTTGTTTCCCGCAAAATAACACTTCAAAATTATGTGCACCACCACAATAACAACTCACGAGCCGCCCCTGGTTTGGTGTCATATTTACGGTCAGTTAATAAGAAAAGTGAGCTGTATTTGGAAAATGTGCCTTGATACCAACTATCACACATCTTACTTATCATTTTGGTGCAAACCACAACCCGATAGGACAAATGATAAGAGCTTCCAAGTGATCCCAATTTTACCTCTGCATTCTGCGTCAAAGCCTGGTTTTCTCGAGCTTAGCCAACAGTCTTGGGTAAAGAAATCATTACAATCGGATAAAGCATGTAAGTGTAATAAGTCAAAAACGTGTTTTAAAAATTTAAAAAATCGTAAAATTGTGATTTTCATAAATAGGCTAAATAAATAAATAAATAAATAAATGGTATTTAGAGTCTACCCACTCAGTTATTATAATAACTGATTTTCAGTGGGGGACAGTAAATCAAACCCTGTAGGCCCAAACGGAATTGACGAGTGAGTGATAAGCAACCAAATATCGATATTTTTAATAGGAAATATAGCAATCAGTGGTATGGACAGTGCAAACACCCGCGGATCAACGCTAGAATCAACAAGGCCGATTCAGAACAACTCTGAATTTATTATGTGCTTCGTTGCTAAGACGGCTCCAAAGTCACCATTTACAAACTCCCAAGACATGAACTGATGGACTTAAGTCCAAATCAGAAGTTAAAAAACTTCAGACTTTGGCGGGAATCGAACCCTGGACCTTCTGCATTGGAAGCAGATACGCTAACAACAAGACCAACGAGCCACACATTATCATAATCAGCAGTATAATTTCTCGATTGCGCTCAAATTTCACACGAATATATTAATTCATAAAATGAAGGTTCTGTGAAAAAATCATTACATCAGATAAAGCATGTATGTAAGTCGAAGAAAAAAAAAATCAAAAACAAATTGTTAAATTGCGATTTTCATGAGAAATAATTTTTCGATTGCGCTAAACAACGTGGCAGTTCTAAGTTCCGAGATTTCGAAGGCCCCCAGAAAATTTCATCGCAATTGGAGTATCGGTTTAGCCGGAATCGTGTACAAACACACAAAAATACAAAGAGAAAAAAAAAACATTACGTTTTTTTTTTTTCTCCAGTGTAGTGAAATGGAATCTTTGCTTTGCTCATCCAATAATTCACCGATAGAGGTTTCTCACCTAATACACATCGAGACTGTAACTTGGGACGTACCTGGATCAAAACCTACACTTTAAAATCCTTACTGAAGGTTTTTCTCATTGATTTCCTTAAATATATTCAACAAAATTTTAGATGAAGAAAGCCCCTTAATATAGCCCGTTAATGTGTTATTTCAACCAAATTCACACCCTATATGTAGAAGGCATTGAGGTTGCCTACGGGAAGATTTTATTTCACAAAACCTACCTAGGTGCCAGCTATAGGGCGCTTTATACTCGGGTACCTCGTAAAAAAGCCACTTTTTGCTTTTTCAGGGCGTTTCCCAGCCGCCATGAAACATGAAGTAAACTTTAAATACGTCATAATCACAGCTATTTAGGTACTTGACAACACATACAAATTTTGGTTGGAAGAAAAATTATCAAAATTGCTGACAAAACTGACTAATTAGGCACCTGGCAGAAGAGTTAAAAAGCGATTTAAAAATTTTCATCCCATTTTTAACTCGGAAGGAATGATCGCACCCAACCAAAACTGGCATGTGTTGTCAGGCACCTAAATAGCTCTGATTATGACGTATTTTTTAAGTTCATTTCATGTTTCATGGGGGCTGGGAAACACCCTGAAAACGCAAAAAAGACATGGCTTTTTTACTAGGTACCCGAGTATTCAGCGCCCTATAGCGGGCACCTAGGTAATAGGTTATTGTGAAATAAAATCTTCCCGTAGACAATCTCAATGCCTACTACTAAGAGGGTGTGAATTTAATACAATTCTAAGGGCTATATTATAGGGTTTATCTAAAATTTTGTCGAATATATTTAAAGAAATCAATGAGAAAAACCTTCAGTAATAATTTTTAAGTGTGGGTTTTGATCCAGGTACGTCCCAAATTATAGTAAGTGAGAAACCTCCATCGGTGAATTATATTATTACGTAACATGATATGAGTTTGCCTAAACGTAAGTCAACAGATTTTTGACTACATACTCGTAGGTTCCTTGTCCTACAGCAGATTGTAATAACCTTTTTCTGCCATGATTGACTTATACCTTTTAAAGTGTGGCTTATTTACTAATTATTTACAACAATGAGACAATTATCAAAAAGTATTGTGCCAACAGAATAACGGTTACCAAATTATATTGAAAAAATACAAAATTTAACCTTGACTCTGACCTCTGCTGGCCACAAAATTAATTTTAATCAATTATTGAAATATTTTTTAGTTTGAAAGACCATTAACCTTTTCAGGAGTGGTTTTTTTTAAACATTTTTTTGCAGATTATTTAACTTGGCCTATAAAACTAGGAATGTACATTTAAGTTCTGAAGATGACTTCATTGATGAAAAGTTCAATATTCAAGTAAAAAAAAAAAATGGAAAAAATATTTTTTTGGGAAAAATTTTAAGTTTAAAAAAAAGATTCTAATTCTGTTAGCAAAGTGCGCGGACGTAATATTACGGCCGTACTCTTGAAAAGGTTAAGGCTGACAGAGAAAAAAGTTTTTTTTTAACAATTGTTTTTCCTGCAAATTTTTTTGTTTGGTTGGTAAAAAATACCGCCAAACAAAAAATGCAGGAAAGACAATGTTAAAAAAAAAATTTTTTCTCTCAGTCAGTCTATAGAAAAACAGTTGAAAATTACTGTCGCAAAAACACAACACCCTACATTGAATGGTGTGCCTTGGCGAATTGAAGTTGGAAATTATTTTGAGGTGGCTATATTGGGGGTATACCGGATCAGAAAAATTTGAAAAAAAAATATTTTTCATTTTCTAAAATAGCCAGGTTTCAAAGCCATTAACTATGTTTTGACTTGGTAGCATATTTTGGAAAATAGAAAAACGCGGTCGAATAGCCTTAATTAAGCTTTGATTACATACCATGGTCAATAGGTTTAAAAAATTCAATTGTTTTAAATTCAATTTTATTACATTTTTATTAAGGGGGTGATTAGACCCACCCACCCTATGGGGATTCTTTATGGGTTAGTATTTAGTTTTTTTTTCTGAATCCAATGATACCAAATTTGCTTCTGTTGCAACAGTGGTGTAGTGCCAAATTTACCAGTACGTATACGCTACCTCCCATTGGTGGGTAGCTGGGGTCCCGGACAATACTCCCCCACTTGACCCTATACTCCCGCATGCACAAAGACTTTTGTGAGTAAAGTTGTGGACTCAAATATTGGCAAAGATGGCGGAATTGTCTCCGGCAATACTGTTTGGAGAGCAATGGAAACGAAATACAAGCAAAAACCAGTCCCAAATGACTAAACTAAATTATTCTAGGGGGTGGGACCGATTAGCGGACACTTAAGCGCTTCGGGAGAAAATTTTCAACTTAAAACGCCTGTATCTTTCGTTTCGTTCAAGCTACGATGATGTATGATACACCATTTTGAAACTTGAAGTGTTAACTAGCCATTGCCAACCTAACATACCCCCCCATCTTTCGCTAACATGACGATACCTCGGGATTTCTAGCGGGAAGTGTCAAAGCGCCCTGAACCGGACGCCGTGAAGCATTTTCGATATTTGAAGTGTTAAAAATAGTTTTTACGGCCGTATGAATGTTCCTGTTCAATCCCGATCAAAATCTGATTGATTTAAGTGTAAAACTTCATAGTTTTTCAACAGCTGACGCCTAGAAACGCCATTTTAGTTTTCGTTGCTATAGGAACTTGAGTTGGCAGCACCTTCTGACGCACATCCGGAACTTCTGACCTTGATTATTTCGATATATCTTCGACTCACAAAGAAATACCAAAGCACTTCGTAAAAAACAAGATGTCAACTAAAATTATACATGCATCACATCAGTAAGATCAGTATTGAAAAACGTATTACGGCGAAATGAAATAGGGGTAGTTCCGCGCGTCCGGTTAGGGGTGACCGTCCGGTATTAGGGGTTGCTACCCTAGCACTAAAAGAGCATTTCTAGATAGAAAACAGCAATCATTTATTAAATTTCCTGTTTTGGACAACCTGCAACATAAAGTGGCCAAAAGCCACGATATTTACCGTCCACTTTGGAGTAGCGGTAACAAGAGGCATTCCTATGCCGAGGGTTGCGGGTTCAAATTTCACTCAATTTTATTAACTTGTTTTGCAATTTTTTAGTAAATATTTCACATTTCTTGCCCGTTTTATAGTACGTATGTTTGGTAGAAAATTTTTAGTTGAAATCTTAAATTTCTGATACAAATAGGCGAGGGTCGACATTTGCGTCACATCCAAAGTAGGTAGCCACAACTTTACCGAAATATCTAGCGACTTACAGACGCAAGTACCCTTGTGTGTGGTTTTTATAACCCTACGATTTAAAACAGAAGCAATTGTCCTAGTTTGTCGATAATTATGATTTTGTTAAATAACCTGATAACGGAAATGGAATCGAAAAAATGTTTTCAATTTAAAGGCATATATAATTAAAGTGAAAAGAGCTTAACCACTGTGACTTAACTATATAAAGTAGAGTCCACTTATAAAGAACTCTCTTTTAACATAGTTCTGGATTTAACAAAGTAATTTTAAAATGTAAAGTGACTCTGTTTTAACAAAGTTCTTTTTTAACAAAGTAAAAGTGAGATTTTGTAAAGTTTGTTATAAGTGGGCTCGACTGTATACTATTTTAAATAAATATGAATTTGTTACGTTAGTAGCTTCCAGAAAAGAGAAACTAGTTTCGAGCTTACTTTCTGTGATACGCACCTGTTTCTCCCGAACTGCAGCAATCTTATTCCGGAGGCCGGGGAACTTGCAACGAGAACTGCGGCACTGGTTTTGATCCTCATACAGTGGACACGATTCCTAGCAGCCATTTCTCTTCAAGAAACGTTTGCCATAATGCAATACAGTACTTGTTTCTCTACAAGTTGTTTGTCAACCATTAATTTTCTCTCATTTGCTCAGACTTTTCCTTTTCTCTCAATGCAGTGTTAATATGTATGGTACTGTTATATGGTCACTCATGTGTGCTGGTGCAACATGCTATTTAAATGCTTTAAATTTTAAAATATTAGCCATGTTCCAAAATATTATCATAATGATTAGACTGGCTCTGTCTTAGTGAGTAGCTCAAAACACAATTCAGTAGGACATACTTCCCTTACGTAAAATTACTATTTGACCTACCTACTAAATAGCTAGAGTTAGCCAAAAAATATTATTACAACTAGCTAATATTAGTTTTAACATTTCCCCAAGAAAAGAAAGTTAAGGTCATCTGTTAACGAGAACATACTTTTGGACCCACACATCAAGGTAAGCTATAAACCCAATGGATACACACCTTAAAAATTGAGTTAAGTTAAATGTTTGAGTTTCATGGCAGGCACTATTGGCATCACTTAAAAACACATAAGCCATACTGGCTTGAAATAATCTGTAATCTGTTGCTGTTGTGAGGGGTCAACATTACGCACATCAAAAGAGGAACAGTACGAAGTGGAACTGGTAAGTTACCTACATATTTACCTTAGACAAGTTCTACTATAGTCTGTTTGGCTCCGGCCCATATAATGCATAAAAAGGCTATTCACAAAAGTCATGGTGTAAGTACCGTAATTCTTTCATTTGTTGGTATTAATACTTGGGATGTGAAGATGTGAGCTAAAGGTAATGAATGACTATCAAAATAACATTCAAAGTTCAAACTCAACCCTTTGTACACAAATCAATTGACCAGTTTCAGCCGTGCAACAGCTTTTGAAACCCTCAATATTACATAGGCCTACTGAAGAGGGGCAAGCTGGACACACAACTTTCTGTAGCTATAACAAAAATGACTTTAGTGGAAGGTAGGCCTACATTTAAAATAATTTGTGATGACCGACAAGTAGCGTACCGTACCAATACATAATATTTTCTTACAACAGTAGGCCCCCGAATTGTACATAGTGTTTTATGCAAATATAGGCCTGGAGCAAGTCCAGTTCAAAAAGTGGGGTGCAGCAATTATGTGAAGCAATTTGTCAAGTGTTCGAAATAGGGGTGCAGACTACTCAATGGCGGCTTAAATCGAGGATATACTACAACAGTGAAATTTATTGATTTTAAAAACAGTGGGCTCTAGGCCTACATGGTTTGGTAGGAAAATATGCAATTGACACATGACACATGGGCCATATGGCACAACCTCACATTTCTCCAGCAAGCCTAGCAGATAATTTTACATTTTTTAAACACTATGGAGCTTCGTGGACGCTTTGTATAGGCCCTAGTCGCATTGATAGATGCACATTTTGGTACTATACCAAACCCACTCTTTCTACGATTGAGCTTTGTCGCGTCATTGTGAACTTAGAATGAAATTTAAAAAGTTACATGCAGTAGTCAAATCTATAAATGGAAAATGGAAATCCGACCAACAATAAAAGCCAGTGAAAATACTCGGCACCTAATGACCACGGGATCAATGAATATGCATTCCCATTCCCACTATGCCTCCATCTTTTGAGATCAATCATGCATTGAGGCACAGTACCATGCTATTCAATCAATTTGGAATCACCCTTTTTGACTAGGCAGGCCTAATTCACAAAGTGGCAATGTTTGACCTTAAAGGACATCACAACCCTAGGATTTCTTCTTGAGAATGTAGGCCTACATAACCTATTTTTTTTTCATGAATTATGCAGAAAACGAGAAGTCGCTACTTAGTAACAGTAACGACACACGATTTAATAACAATAATAATAGTGGATGCACGCGCAGCCACTAATCAGAACGTAAACATTGCGCACTCTTCACGTCCTTGCAGACGGCCAAACATTTGACAAGCACGGTAAAGAACTATCTCTGTAGCCAAAGATATAGTGTTTAGACAAAAACGAAGTACCATCATGTTTCGTGGTCTTTCTTCTACAAGCATGATGTAAAACTTAACATTTTTGTTGAAAATTAAAATTAGTTTTGATTAATGTTTAAATGTACTGCACAACACACGGCTGAGCAAAATATGTTTTCTTGATTGGAAGTATTATATCCTATGCATACCAGACGCGATCCGCTCTTCACGGGAGTCGGTGCGGACTGCGGATTCGCCAGAATGGTATGAAAGATATTAAATAAAAACTTGCATACCTACCTTTGCCTGCATTTCCAATTTCCATGTAATATTTTTTTAATTTTTCTACATGCATTAGGCTATATGCCGGTGTTAAAATATTGTCACATTTTTTCAATCTTATTTGGTATGGAGGTCATCAAATATACACTATAAATCTGTGTTGTGAATTACATTTAAATATTAATCAAAAGTCAAAACTAATTTTATTTTTCAACAAAAAGTGTTACATCACGCTTATAGAAGAAAGACCACGGAAAACGATGGTACTTTTGGTTTTTGTCTAAACACTATCTTCGGCTACAGTGATAGTTCTTTACCGCGCTTGTCAAATATTTGGCTGTCTGCAAGGACGTGAAGAGTGCACAATGTTAATGTAATGATTAGTGGCTGTGCGCGCATCCACTATTGTTAGCGATATTAAATCGTGTGTAGTTACTTACAGGTCCTAGCAATTTCTAGTTTTCTGCATAATTCATGAAAAAAATTATGTTATGTATGTTATTTACATTATTGGGAATTCCTAGGGTTGTGATGTCCTTTATGATGGCCAGGCTTTCAGTTTAGCGGTTTTAAACGTTATTGGTACGTATGTACACAAAAGTTTCAACATCGGAGTAGCAGGTTGTCCGATCGAGAGCAAAGTAACAGAAAAACTAATTGTCAAATGGAAAACGATAATTTCCCCGATGAATCTTTTTGAAACTAGCTATACAAAACATGACTGGATAAGTTCAGACTTCAGTGATCCACAAGATTTATTCAAGATCAGAGTAAGCGTTGTCCAGTAGTGAACAGAGCTATTTTTCTCGAGGGTTTAAGTACTTTTTCATCTAATCAGTAGTCTACCCCTAACTTGATATTTGAAGAATTTTTGATTGCTACAATGAGATAAAGTCTAAGGGTACAGAGTACAGACTAACAATCCTTGTTATCAGAGGACAGAGTATCACAATGTTTTTTACATGATAGTTTCATATAAAAATTAACTTCAATTAAACTCGCGATATCAAAAAGCCTAAATGATCTTGTCGGGAAATACAAAATGCATAAGTAATAGGTCAAAATGAGCACTTTAAAAATATTATCCATCAATAACGATACTTGCCCTTCGATAATCAATGCTCATACTATTTGATATGTGGTGGCAGAAATTGATATCCGACATATAGGCTATAGAGGTCAGTGTTGCCATTAGAAGGGTACTGAAAGCACCAGAAATGATGCAAATTTTATTTAATTTGCTATGAAAAAAAAAAAATTTATACATTTGGTAAAGAACTAAAGATGTGATCACAAAGATTGGCAGAAGGCTATGCCTAGTAGTTCCTTTCACCACTTAGTGGTACTGCAATCACATTAAAACCAAGGACTGGCCTACTCATCTGTTAATTATTACTTACTACACAACGAAAAGATCTAGGTTAAGAAGAGTACCCTACCTAAGAAGCATATTATCATACCACACTGTATTATAGTACTGTACTAAAAAGGTGTCGCATAGCGAGCATGTTTTCAATTCTCATCCAAGTGCTGACCATGAAACTTAAACATTAATTTACCACATGGGTTAATGAATTGAATACCACCTACAAGTCATTCAGGCTCCTGTATTCCCCGGCACCCTCCCAACCCACTACCGGCACAATAACCAATCGAAGACCAATTTTTTTGAAGACATCTGGAAGCCCTTAGCGATACGTATCTCAAAACTTGGCAAGAGGTTCTGAATTCTATGCGCAGACAACTCTTCCCTCACGAAGTGTCAAGGAGGTCTATAAATTCGTACTAGTAGGTAGTAGGCTAGACGGTCTCGTTAGAAACACGCATACTAAAAAAAAGAAATAAAAAATTAGGAAGGGTTGAATTGAAAGGTGTAAGTAAGAACATGCAAAAGGACAAGACCTTATCCTAGATATATACATATATATATATCTAGCAAGCCTAAATCTATAAGTTAACATATGAATAGCTGAAAAATGAGTGCGTTCTTCTCAAGTAGGCATGTTGGGATATTATTATCGTGTGGTATTCAAATTTAAAAGAAAAACGTGATCAGGACGTGGACTGTAGTGCTCATTCATCACCTTGCTCATGAGAACCTAGCTGTGGAAAAACTTGTGAAACGTAAGGCTAACAACTTACTGCTACGTCTATGCCAACACTATCAATTTCTCATTTTCAACTTTTAAACAATATTACGGCACAATTCAAATTTATTTTGCAAACTACATACGTAATTAATTACGTCGACAGAGCAAGACGGCCAAGAGCATATTTACTTTCTTACGAATACAACCATTACAAGACACTAATATATATATTAAATAGCCTTTAACAAAAATGGAACTTGTGCATTACCGAGGGTGCATGGTTTACCTCACCTTTTCAAGTCAAAAAGTTTGTTATTTTTAAAAAAGGAAATGCTTACCACCCTACTTGGTTCCAAAGGTGAGTCAATATAGCTTAGAAAGAGGTAGGAAGACTGTGTAAAACTGAAAGGTTGGGAAAATAGCAGATGATTTGTAGCTAAGCATAAGCCTCACCTTACTATATTTTTTGTCTATCTAGGCCTAGTATTTTGGATAATGGTAGGCCTACAACTTTTTTAAATTTATAGACAGGCTACTTGGGTTATTATAGAATAGCGTACATTGGTAGTTTTGATTGAAAACAAATATAGGCCTACAAACACAATGTGTAATTTAAAGTACCGGTACAGCCTATTTTGCTCTAATTCAGCATGAAAACGTGATTATTGCCTTATTTCACTAGGAACTGAACAATAAAACAGTCATATTTAGCATCATTTAGTGAAAAAATTCATTCACAAAATTTCAGGGTCCCTAGGTATGAAGCATTAATCAACCATTCATGACAAGATTTGCTGCCGTCCAACAAGCGAAAACTGTCTCAGACTGTAAGGTTAGATGGTAAATACAAATTAATTGATTTGTAGATCGAGCGCGCACAATACAGTACACGTCGGAGTCATATCAGCTTCAACAGAAACAGTTAAAAGATTAATAATTATTATTGAAGAGCTCAATGATAAGTCTATCATGTCAGTTACCAGCAACTGAAAGAGAATATTAATGGTGGGGTTGAAGTTTCATATTAATCAAATTAAAGGTAGGCCGTAACCTAAATGAGTGGGAATAGGCCTAATAAGCCTAGTGGATGAGGAACTAAGGTAATGCGTGGTTTAAATTCACCTATATGATCTAAGCTAGACTCGGCAATATATTTGGTAGCTCTTCACAACAGTTGTTTACCTTCTTCTGGGATAGGCACAGACGACCTTGATGTTTTGTTCCTTTGAAGTTTACAACACACATAGCCTGTAATAGGTAATTTCCTCTGGATACGTCCAAGCCATAGAACACAACATGAACATGCTGAGTATGGAGACAAAGAGTCAATCTGAAGACCTAGGCCCTATTATGGTAGTTCTAGCCTTCTAGGGCCCAATACATATTTTATAATGATGTAATGTTGATTTAGTATTTAATTGAAGAGTAGGCTTACTGCTTAGGCTGCAAGCAATACAACTCAACATGCAAATAGCCCGAGAGCTACTTGTCCCTACCACAGGCTTACAATTTATTCATACCAATGTTTTTTGAAGATAAATCCCCTAAAAGTCTGCGGAATATCTCCTCTTGTAGACCAAGGATAAATTTACAAAAAAAATTCTTACCAACTTTGGGACTATGCTCGCTCCACATTCCTGTAACGGCACATTTTATAATCATATTAGGCCTAATTGGTTTTTAGACAAGAAGGGATAGAATAAGAAACGGCATTAGAGAAATGGTAGGTGTAGAGAAGTTAAGTGACAGGATAGGAAGGACACAGTTGAGATGGTATGGACATGAAACGAATGGGGGAAAAAAAGGATGCCCAAGAAAATGTATGAAAGAAGGATTGAAGATGGGGTAGACCTAGGAAGAGATGGAAATACATCATAGCAGGAGACTTGGTGGCAAGAGGAGAGAGCTGGGAAGATGTGGAAGAGATACAATTGTGGGAGGATAGATAGAAGTGGAAAAATTTGGTTGCAAAACCCAAGCTGACCCTGCCAGAAGCAGGAAACTGCGATGGATATGACTATAGATTTTTAGGACTAGCCACCGAGCCATTTTCAAAACAAAACATAACCATATAGGCCTAATAGGCAATATTTGAAAAATGAATAAGAAACCAAAGTGTGTACCGGTTTTAAAACAAATCCTAAACCAAGAGGTACAAAAATAAGCTCTTTTTGACAAATTTTTGGGGGGTTGGATGTGGAGCGACTTAATTAAAAAGTAATTGGGGGCTGCACTTAGCATTGACTCAAAGTTTGGTATGAAAAAAACTTGAACCAAATATCCTTGGTACTGATATAGGAGATATTACAGTAAACGATAACAGTTAACATGTTTATAGGCAGGCCTAAGCATAGGCAGAATCCACTTCTGTAAGACGCTTAATTACTCCAAATGCTAGACAAACTCTTGACATACGTCAAGCTGACACAAAGTAGCCGCCTAGTGCATTAGCCTGCAAACAAAATTTTTCAGTACATTAGGTGGGGGCCTACAGATACCTATACACTAAAGAAACATCATATAGGCCTAGATGTACAATCGTCAGGGATACGACTACACATTGTGCAATAAGTTCCTTTTCTATAACTCAACTGGATTGGTTTTGACGGTAATTGCAATTTTCACCAGCCAAACTCGAAAGCGACGAGTTACTTTGTGTAGGCCTAGGCCTATATTCAGACTTGTCACTCATCCCATCGCTTTCGAGTTGAGCTCATACGATGCCGATTACTGTACAAAGCCAATCCAGTAGATCCTAAAGAATAGGGGTCCAATGGTTCTAGCCAACATTAACTATCAAAGTAAAGTGCCCGACTCGACTTGGAATCCTATTCCACACCATGGTCAGGGATAGACAAGGTAAATGATTTTATTTTGGCCAAGCTGACATTTTAAGATCAGAGAGAATATAACACGTTTCTCTAGTCTTACAAATTTAAAAGCTTATGGCAGTGGCTTTAAGCTGGATAAATAAGGCTAGTGCAGTATCAACCTGTATGTTTAGGCCAAGACAAGGCATATCAGTACCAGGCGTGCAGGCTTGGACAGTAGGGGTAGTAGGGTACCAACCTAGTTATAAAAAAATTGTTTTCTTTAGATTACCCAATTCATTTCAATGTAGCGGATTCTAGTCCTATCTGGTTGCAGCCACCACCGTGAAAACAAGTTGAGACAACATGGGCCTAGGCCTATATTCAAATATTATTCTTTCATTAATAATAATAAGGCCTACTTGGAACCGTGAAGTGACACACTTGAACGCCGCCATGTTCGAGCCTCACTGGTATTTAGTTTACCAACAGCTACATAGACAGCTCTAGGAAGTCACAGAAAACTTTTCACTAAATTGCTACTTTTGTGTTTCAAATATTAATCATTAGGCATACACACTAAAATCGAGTGTGCCACTGACCACTGTACGGAAGCTGTTTAGCCCCCTCATGCACAAAGATTTACCGGCGCAAAGTTGCGTCTCGTTAAAAATGGCGGACTTGGGCAAACCCATTGTATGTTAAATCATAAGGCTATAGACACCGTATACACAAAGATAGTTGTGTTAGTAGACTTGCGTCGGTCAAGTTGTAACTACTTTGGATGTGACGCAAAATGTCAACCCTCGCTTTTTTGTATAAGAAAATAAATATTTCAACAAAATTATTTTTACCAACATGCAGGCAAAGCAGGCAAGAAATGTGAAATATTCAGTAAAAAATTGTAAAAAAAGTTTACAAAAATCGAGTGAAGTTTAACCCGCGACCATCGGCATAGGAATGCCTCTCGCTAGCCACTACTCCATGGTAAATATTGTGACTTTTGACCACTACATACGTTGCAGGTTGTCCAAAACACAAAATTTAATAAATGCTTCTGTTTTCCATCTACGATTGCTCTTTTAGTTCTAAAATAATGTATAAATGTCATTTGGGACTGGTTATTGCTTGCATTTCGTTTCCATTGATCTCCAAACATTATCGCCGGAGACAATTCCACCTCTTAGCCAACACCGTATTTGCATCCGCAACTTTACCGAGGCAAGTCTTTGTGCATGATCTGTGCATGTTGCATGATGATGATTTGTGTAGATAGATCTTGTTCTTATTGAAATAGTTTGAAATACTATACATTTCAGTTAGGAATGAAACCCAATTTACACCCAAGATTTGCTAGTGGGCACTTGCAGTTCTTGTTTTTGATTAGGTGTGCGAATATTTGGACGTTAACAAGTGACGTCACGTACGATTGAATCGAGAGCAAAAATTAGTCCTACTCCTAGAGCTACATTTTGGTAGTCGTATAAGTTCAAAGTTGTGACCTTCGGAAATAAACAATATGTAGGCCCTAGGCATATCTGCCTCCAACTGAACAGTTTAGTCTCGGCATTTAGTTTACAACTTAGGCTATATTCAGTATTAAATTTCATAGCACAGAAGGCAGACCTAGAACTAGCCTACCAAGGCCCCAAACTGGCACTTCGATAGAAAATATGAATAATTGGGGCTACCTATGTTAACTTAATAAGCATATTAAAAATCACGAAACTCACTTTATTGAAATTAAACAACATATTATGCAAATATGAACAAAGTGGCCTAGGCTAGGCTAGTAAAATTACAATGAATATGAAGGATTAATCTAGGCCTAGAGCTCTAGGCTAGGGCCTTAGCCTAGGCGTAGTCCAGTTTGATGAAACTATTCTACTAAGTACAATTATAAGAAAATTGTACGGTTTTATGTAGTCAAAATTATGCTAGGCCCCTATTTAGTTACACAGAATGCCTCATGACATAGGCTAATGACATGCAGGGCTAGGCCTAGCCTACACAAATAAGTAAGTAAGGTAATTAATATTCTGCCCTGCACCTTTTAATCCCTGCTCTTGGAACGGGAGCGGGTTTTGGAACGATTGTTGACCGATCGTGATCGAGTACGATCGCGCTCCTTGGACCTGGAACGATCTTTCGAACGTGAACGGTTCTTCGAACGGCTCCTGCGATCACGGGAACGGCTGCGAGAATACGAGCGAGATTTGCGGCCTCGCGAGTGAGAACGACGCCTGCGACCACGTTTGTGGCAATCACGGGCATAGTGGCCGCATTCCCCACATTCGTAACAACGATCGTCCGGATGGAATGGACGCCCGCGGTTCCCACCACCGCCTCTTCCTCCTCCATTTTTTCCATTAGACATCTCGACCCTGACACGGCGGCCACATACCATTCTGCCATCTAGACCTCTCACAGCATCTTCCGCGTCCCGTGGATCTTCAAACTCGACAAATGCGAATCCGGGAGGATTCCTTGCAACCCAAACATCGCGAATTGGGCCATAGTACGAAAACGAATCTTCCAGCGCTTGCCGTGATGCCGCCGAAGCCAAGTCTCCAACATAAACTTTGCGATCCGAGGACCTGTACCTCGACATGGTTAAAAGCTATTATACAACGTGATTACTAATGCTTTACCTGTAGCTTATCGCCTAGCATGTAATCTGGTAGCCCTATATCTCGTAAGATCTTGATATATGAACTTGCAAATTTGCTCTCGCCGGCGCCCAAGAAAACGCTTCCACAAGCCGCTTGTTTGAGATTAGGATTGCTTGCTACTACCAACATGGCAACCGGAAAAATGCTCATGCGCAGTTACGACAAATGTTCAGATACGTGGGAGCATTATTTCGGTCTTGTATTTGTGCTATAGTTTTCTTCAAAACGAGTTTTAGTTGAAATTAATCTTTTTTTATTTTTAACAATGATAAAACAAATTAAAAAGTTTTACATATTCGCACGTTATAAAATAAACAATAAAATCACTCCCATAATGCACAATAATGTACTGTAAGTGTTGTAATATCTGCTTTTCCCAAAAGCACTGCTAATCGATGCAACCACCGCCTTTGGGCTTGAGCCACGCTTGAGCCTTACGTGTCATTACCCGCCAATTTCAACTTGTATTATCTCTAATCCCGTCGAGACCGGCAGTCGTTGATGCAAATGCAAGGGATCCGGATTGATTCCTCTTAAACAGCTCTCGGATACCCCTTCACAATTGTCCTAACTTCCAATATAAGTGGGCATTGTACCCTGGGCAGATTTCCCAAGTGTAATTAATTTTTTTCAACAGATAAAACATCGATTAGTCATATTCAATGGATGTTAAATTGAACAACATCGAAATTCACTTGCTAACAACAGGTAGGTACTACTTTACAATACACGAAATTGGCTAGTGTGGTTTGGGAAACATAATATTTTTTAGAGGATTTTTTCCTGATTGCGTTAACGTTAACGATGCCACTAATGACTTTATGAACAGCCTTCTGAATCACATTAATTCTAGTACCACTCCCAAAAAATACAACTGTCAATTCTAAGCACAGAAAACTAAACCCCGTGGATAACTAAAGGCCTAATTATTCCATTAGAAAAAGAGACAATCTTCATAAACAAGTTCTTAAACAAAAACGTTACAGTGTTATGCACACGTCCCCTTCGATCAAAACTTACTTAAACTGTATACTACTTATAGAAACCTTATCAACTCACTAGTAAGGGTAACCAAGGAGAATTTCTATACAAATAAATTACGTGAAGCAGGGTCGAACACAAAAACAATTTGGAAAAATATTAATGAAATTACAAATCGTAGGACTAAACCAACTAAGATTATCCCCGTAATAAAAACTGCAACTGGAAAATATCACAAATGAACCTACTGAAATTGCAAACACACTGGCCGACCACTACGCTAATATTGGGCCAACGTTAGCAAGAAATATTAACAATAAACATAAAAGCACACAAACAGAAAGCATCTGGCATCCCTCAGACCACTCATTTAATCCACACTCTATATTCATGGAACCAATCTCTGGTGATGAATTAAACAAACTCATTACAAATCTAAATAATGACTCAGGCTGTGGATATGATAATATCAGCACCAAGACAATCAAAACTATTCATCCATTTATTGTCAATCCGTTACTTCATATTTTTAAACGCCGCCTTAACAAGTGGTATATTTCCTGACTACTTTAAAGTAGCCGACATCTCCCCCATCTACAAGGCTGAAAGTAAGTTAGAACCTAAAAACTACAGGCCCATTTCCTAACAACTCATTTTTCTAAATTGTTAGAAAAATGTTTGAAACGAGGCTTATGGAATTCATGAATAAATATAATCTTAATTTCCCCGAATCAGTTTGGTTCAAGTGGCACTGAGTACTGATAATGCTATTTATAAAGTAACCAACACAATCTATGAATCTATGGACCAATCAAAAAAAACTATAGCTATTTTCTAGACTTGAGTAAAGCTTTGACACGGTAGACCCACAAAATACTTATAACCAAATTGGAAAATCTAGGAATTCGAGGATTAGCGCTGGACATTTTTCGTAGCTTCTTAAAAACAATAGAAAACAAAGGGTAAAAGTAGGCAATCATTACAGTGACTATAAATCAGTTGAAATTGGAGTTCCACAGGGTACTGCCTTGGACCAATACTGTTTACTATTTATATAAACGATCTATGTAATCTGAAATTATATGGAACTATCATATCATATGCTGATGACACCGTAATCATACTATCAATGAACACCTGGAATGAGGTCTATAAACTAGCAAACCAGGTGATAAATAACACCTTTCAATGGCTAAATGAACATTTACTGACTCTAAATGAAACTAAGACCGTCTATATAACATTCTCACCCACTCTAGTTACCCAACCTAAAAATGTGAACCTCAATATCAAACTTCATTCTTCTCCTTGTGTTTATATAGGCCTACTCAAGATACTAATTTCCAATGTAGTTGTTATGAGATTAAACAAGTTAGTATGACTAAATACTTGGGACAAAAATCGATCTTCATCTAAAATGGAATGATCATATACTTACTCTATGTAATAAACGCAAAAAATCTAATGTATGTTTTTTACAGATAAGAAACATTTTTGAACTCAATGTCTTAGAACCATCTATTTTGCATTACTCCAGTCTTGCCTTGAATATGGCATTATTGGATGGGGTGGTGTGCAAAATGTATATCTCAACCCCCTGTTAATTATTCAAAAAATTAGCCCTAAAAACCATGTTAAAAAGCCAAAAGACTTCTCTTCCAAAAGTACCTTTAAACAAGCAAAAGTGCTTGACATTAGACAGTTATATGTTAGAAATATACTACTTTTTATTCATAAATACAATTCAGAATTTCAACAGCCGTCTATGCACACACGTACTAACACTAGACTTTCAACCGGCATGGATTGTTCCTGCCTAGGAAAAACACACGCCTGGGTCAAAGACATATCTCCTTTCTTGGGCCCCTAATTCATAATGCCTTACCTGAAAATATGTTCTCTTCTTCTTTCTACACTTTTAAAAAGAATGTAAAGAGGTGGCTCCTCGAAAAAGGATTAACAGTAATCAGAATGCCCAATCAGTTTTAAACTTATTATTTGCAGTAATAGTTTAGTTTTTAAGTCTAGTTTTTAAGTCTATAGTTTTTAGGTCTCTAGCTTTAGGAACCTTTGTAACCTATGAGTTACAGGGTAGGCTTGAAAATGTGAATTAATATTAAGGATTAGGGTAACCATTCACATTTGCTGTCCTTGCACATACTTTTTCTTCTCTATTTAAACTAAAGTAAATTACTCTAGCCATCATCTTGTTGATTATAACAATGTATTTAATATGTCCTGTAATTGCCCACACACGAGCATTATGCTTATGTGGGCTTCTCAAATGATAATGCATTTATAGAATTTTATTTCATTACTATTGTCATTTCACTCATAGATTATTTGTTTCATCATTCATTATTGTTATTATTTTGACCTCAACTATGAGCTTTTATTGTACTGATTAACTTGTGTTATAAATAAGCCATGTAACCAATGTAATAAGCATTTTCTTGTGAATAAACATTTTTCTATTGATTGATTGATTGATTGATTGCAAGCAATTAAAACATTACCTCGCCCTATGAAACAATATTTTCTGGTTTTAAAACTACTAAAAAAATTTTTTTTTGTGGGAAACCCACCTCAGGGACAATTATTCAGGTAAGTATCTTACTTCGTTGTTCCTTAGTACTTACTTGGTTTTCTTACATTCACCTTGACAACAGAGGATAGGCTCTACCTTGGAGAACCTTGGAGAAACTTAGCATCAGGATTGTGGGTGGTGGGTATCGTACCATGACAACCTCCCAAATTGAAGTCTCATACAGATGAGCTTCCTCTATATATTAAATTATCATGTACATTAAAATTAACAAAAGTATGAAAACAAATGTGAAACTTCCTATCATATTACCATGCAGGAGTAGGGATAATGTCCATAGCTAGGTATGTAGTTAAATATGAGAAAGCACCTATACGTCATGTTGGAATCACTTTGATAACTGCTACCCAACAACAAAAGAAATAGTAGAAATAGATAAATTTTAAAAGCTCGCAAAAAAATTACCTAATCGGGAAAGTATAATTAATAATTAATTATTAAGTTAATGATTATGTCCAGGAACACAAGTTCAAACATGTACATTTTAACCAGTAAGCCCAGCTCGTATATTAAATTTTAAATTGATTTTGCGTTTTTATGTAGGTATAGTTTTGTAAAATAGTTGTTTAGTTACCTATATTATATTCATTACATGTTTCATACATTATGTGATATAAATAAATAAATAAATTTTAAATCCGTATTTACGTAGAGTCTACCCAGTCATAGAACTGATTTTCAGTGGGGGAAAGTAAAGCAAAGCGACCAAGCCAACCCAGTAGGCACCGACGCAATCGACGAGTGAGCGATAACCAATCAAAGATCGATAGTTTTAATAGGAAATATAGTAAAGCAATCAGTAGTATGGACAGTGCGAACACCCGCGGATCAACGCCAGAATTAACAAGGCCGATTCAGAACAACTTTTGTGCTTCGTTGCTAGGACGGCTCCAAAGTCACCATTAACAAATTCCTAAGACAAGAACTGATGGACATAAGTCCAAATCAGAAGTTAAAAAACTTCTGATTTTAGCGGGAATCGAACCATGAATGAACCTTCTGCATTGGAAGCAGAGACGCTAACCACAAGACCAGCACAAACACACATATTAAAACGGAACTCGATCAATTTAAATAAATAAATATTGATTGCTTCTCAATAATTTTGGTTGAAAGGCAGACATTATAGTGTAATGCACACAAAGTCCCTACTTTGTAAACTTTTGCATACAAAAATCCGTAACATGTTTGTTTGTTTGTATAACTTGTTGAAAGTGGAGGGTGAGGACACAACAACATTAACACGCACTTACCAGGATCTGGTGCCAGTACCCGGGGTCCAAGCTAGAGACCTGGGCCACGGCAGTTGTTCCTATGAATTAATATGCGAGTGTGAAACAACAGGAGGGATGGGAAAGGAATAAATCCGTAACATGTTTGTTTGTTTGTATAACTTGTTGAAAGTGGAGGGTGAGGACACAAGAACATTAACACGCACTTACCAGGATCTGGTGCCAGTACCTGGGGTCCAAGCTAGAGACCTGGGCCACGGCAGTTGTTCCTATGAATTAATATGTAAGTGTGAAACAACAGGAGGGATGGGAAAGGAAAAGAATAAATCCGTAATTTGTGTTGAAACACATAGTAACAAAAGGACAACATTTATTTCAATAACATATTTACATTGCTTTTACTTTGTTTAATTAAAACTGAATAATATTGGTCACATATTATGTATGTTGAACACATAAAACAAACCAACCTAAACTGGTCTAAACAAATTAGCGGTAACTAAGATATGTCTGTATCACACTAATAAAAAGTCTATTATTTTATCATCCTTTGGTAAACACCATAGCGAGCGTCGTACTTAGACCGCTGAATGGAGAATAATAACTTGCTAGAGATATAGAAAACAGGAAGTCCAATGATTATCAGTTGTGATCAGGCAGCACAGAATTAATTGAAAAGTTAAGAGTTTATTATTTAGTCTTTGAAATTGTGTTTATTTAATCACAGCATAGAAATATAGATCACGGCAAAATAAATAATAGTAGGTAAAATATTATTTACGCAGCACAGAAATAACATGCCATGTCGTATACTTTGCTTCATTTGGCGCCAATAGACTAGAACAAAGTCTAAAAATAGTAATCACTGATGTCTCTTCCATCTGTGTGAAAATCACTTGTTGCTACTGGAATGTCTGCCGTTGATTCCTCCAAGAGAGTAGCGTGATATTTGTTGCTAGATGGCGTGCAGCGGGTCGAAGATGATCGAGTCAGGGCTTCCGTACCCGCTCGAGCCGTCACTGGTTAGCGTCTTGTTGCGCTCACAATTCTCGCTTATATTGTTTCCTGCTGGCTGGAAAGAGATATAAGTTAGTCACATGTGCAACTTCTAGTTTCATCCTCAACTCATGTTACCTATATGATAAAATTAAATTTAGCACACAAGTGAAAATATATGTTTGGTTCATTGCAGGTCAAGAGAGAACTTAAAAAATATTTTTTAGTATAATAATTTTGGTTCATCAGTTATCCAAAAATTGAGTTTATCCCAAAGTCAAAATGTCTTCAAAAGAGGATAAAATGGCAACGGTACATATCCCGAGGAAAAGTTTTCCAATATATCAACCATCAATGTATCCACTACCTACACATTTTACTTTCCATTCAGATTCAGAATTTCACTTGCTCACTTCATTTATGTGCTATTTTATGAATTATTTTTGCCATTTCCCTCGGCTCTTTCATTATTCAATTTATCACCTTCCACAAGTTATCATTGTTAGGTTCTAGTAAGTGGCATACCGGTACAGAAGTTTTAGTAGAACTGGATAATTTATTAATTTCAAATAAAAGGTACGTAAATAAAGATAAATACATTTGTATTTAGAGCCTTCTCACTCAGTTACAAAAGTGATTTTTCTCACAAAACCAATGTAAAGTAATAGATAACTGTCAATTAAAAACAGATAGCTATCCTATACTGAGTCTATAAATTAACTCCTAAAAACATTTTACCATGCAAGTGTTATTAATTATTACGACGGTTGAGTGTTTGTATTGAGTTTGTAAGTATGGTTCAGTCATTTTACTTCCGTTCTAAATAGCTCGAATAATAATGGTGAGTAATAAAATGAGGAAACACAACTGGTTGTGATAAAAACAAAATAATTTCTTCTTACCAAAGTGAGCACAAATTGAAAGAAAAATAATTTAATTTAAATAATTAAATAATAATTGACATTTTTAAAAACCTGTAGTACATACTAAGTAATAATCAACATTTTCTGAACAAGTCTTACAAATTTGAAAAGAAAACACACATAGTAAAATTGTATTTCATTACATACACAAAGTAGGGTCTAAGGTAATTTGTGCTTATAGAAATATGTGTCTGAAAAATTGTTTATTGGATGAATGATGGAGTGTTTGGAGAGGAAAGCAATTATTTAATTTGGAAAAATTGCTTAGTTTTACCCATGTTTTTTTAGTGTCAGTTTCATTGTTTCTCTTTTCACTTCAATACTTTGGTCAAGTTAACTAGGAAGGAACAAAACAAAGTTTCTGCAACGCTTACAGTCTCATCCACATTAATGTAATCAGTGTAATACTTTGAAAAGAGACAACGATGCTATAGCCATATGGGCCTTCACAGTTAGCAGTCAAACACAATGGCAAACAAGAACATTTTGTTAATGGTGGAGGTGCCGGGTTACTTCCTGCACCGAGGGCAGGCAGTAGAACAGAAGAATGGATTATAAAAATCACCAAATAAACTAGTGATTATTTATTGCTATTTAGTTTCGATTTGGTAATACACTTTAAAGTTTTCATGTTGAAAATATTGCAGATTAATTTAAATTTTAAATAACTTTCATATTTTTGTTGTCCCAAAGAAAATAATAATATGTATTAATTTGTGAATTTAGAATTTTTTGTTGTTTGTTTCTAATAGTTTCAAGTTGATCTTCAGAACCTCCCAAGATATATCATTTACCATGGTTATGTAATGTAAATAATAATGAGGTATGAAGTATCTGAGCTTTAGGTCATTCGTGATGTGTGCTGATAGTGCAGGTACGTTGTTGACTTGATGTATCTTAGCTCTAGGAAGGTGTTGTTGGTCAGCAGCTCCAGGATGGTTGTGTTAGAGAGAGCGAGAGGGTGGTCCATGCTTTCAGGTGGTGATCTGTGGGGGTCATACCTGCAAATTACCGACTTGCCTTCTTATGTGCGCTAGGCTCGTTGGGTTGTACGCCATGTTTGCGAACACCAGACGCTCCTCGTAGTCGTATTCGCAGAGGATCTTGTTGTCACAAAGGTAGAAACGATCCCCAACACAAAACCTGCAGCACAGACACAAACACAATCTCAGCACAAGCTCGAGCGTCACAATATCTCTGGGTTAAGCAAGATAAATTAATGATTTCAGCTGTTAATTTCTCAGTCATAAGAAACCTGTTCAGGGTGCGATCCATGCTCCTCTTCAGTTGCCTGACAAGGTAAATTGGAATGAGGACAATTTTGAAGGGGTGTCCGAGGGATGTAAAAGAGGACTCAATCCTTTGCATTTGCATTATACTGAGGAAAACCTTGGAAAAACCTACATTCCAAATTGGCGGTCTACACGGAATTCGAACCCGGGACGTTCCAAATCAGAGTATCGCAATTTTCATTTGAGCTACCGCTCTGTCGGTTGAACACCATTTAAAAATTAATAATTAAATGTTAGTCTTAACTGGAATGAGAAATGTTAAAATGCAAAATAATTAATTACTGGCAATACCATATTGCCAATTTAAAACATGGAAGATATTATTAAAAACATTTTCGTATACTTTTGTCTGTTGTCTATATTGGATGATGTACTTAATGTGGCCTATGTATTTTTAAATATATTCAGTCTTAAATTTTAAATGTAATATTAATGTTATGTTTTTCTAAATTATATTTTTCATCTAATCAATAATTTATTTAATTTTAATATTTTAATATTTTTTAAATACTCTATTATAATAATTCTAAGGAAGTTAGATTGGTCAATTATAGTGTTAAATATGTATTTATTTATTTATTTAATTAATTAAATGTATGTAACTGAATTGGAAAAACATAAAGGGTTAAGGTACATAGTGAAGACCAGATAAGAAATTACTTAATGTGAACTTTATGTGGTAAAGGTACATACTCATGGCTTCTGAGTACTACATAATAGTTAACGGTAAGAACTTTTAGCTACAGGATCAAGAGCTTGAAGTGCACAAACTTATGCCTACGGAGTGAAGTAGGTACACCCGACCTCAGAAGTAAATCAAGGGCTGGGTATTGTAGATACAGCGAGACCCCTTGGTTTACTTCTGACGCTGGGTGTACATCATGCAACACGATCTCCAGTCGACACCCACACACACACAGGCACCCACACCCACACCTGTGGCAGTGCTTATAATTTGTTGGAAAAGGTAGTGGTACGCTAACATACGACTTTTTATCTATGCTTTACAAAGTCTCGACAGCCCCCCCCCCCCTCCTCAGTGTCCGCCGGTACTTACTTTAGGTTACCAAATTCACTAACTTTTCCAGATTTATAACTATTTTTCTTGATGAAAATGTGGCTGATTGAGAAAATGAATTAATAACTTTTCCCATCAACGTTGCGATTGGCAATGACTGTGGTCTACATAATAATGGGAATCCGGGGGCTTGCCCCCGTAATTTTGCTTTGATTTTATAGATTTGATATGGTGAGTTTTAGAGATTTTTTAGGGAAAATTAAGAAATAAAAAAAAAAACACGACGGTAAACACTATACAGTAAACTTCATTGCAACTATAATGATGTGTATAACTATACGTACAAAAACACCAAAATCAACCATTCAACCTGGTAAAAAGGTAGTGGTACGTGTATTACTGGGTACCAGGACAGTTAAGTACCGGAACTGACCTGTGGTTGCATTGCTGACAGGCAAAACACTCAAGGTGGTAGACGTTGGCCTTGGCTCTCATCACCATCTCGAATGCCGGAATGACCTTGTTGCAGGCAGCGCAGTAACCCGTGGTCCCGAACAACCTGTAACACAACCGTTCATTGGTCCTTGTTAGTTTGCACTCTGGACACACAACACGATGGGGGTGTACATGCACATTTCACAGGAGAACAGCATTTGATCAGAGGCAACTGTTGTTAGTACATGCACATTTCACAGGAGAACAGCATTTGATCAGAGGCAACTGTTGTTAGACAAGTTACAAGACGGTTTCTTGATGGATGGGAAAAAACATCAACTTCCGAATACTTTACCATGTAAAAAAAGAACTAATACAAATTGTACTGTATGTGAATTTCCTGCACATTCTGCAACCAAACAAGCAAAATGTAAAGGGCAGCACAAATATTGAATGAAGAACTTGTACCTTGTATTATAAATTGAAACTAGTAGAACAGGTAAATTGGTAAAAAAAATAAAAAAAATAATAATGGAATGCGGGAGATCCATGGTTCGATTCCCGGTTGGGGCGGACTCTTTTAATTTCTGAATTGTAGTAAATAATAAATATATATATATTTATTTTAAGAACAGTGTATGGCCAAATAATTTCAATTTAACAATTGTACCTTGTAGTCGATCCACATTTAACAAGAACATACTTGCTGCGGGTGGAATATATAGTGCGGCGGTCGAAGGCTAAAAAGACGCATATTTCAGCTTTGACCCATACAGGCGGTACTATTTCGCGAAACCAAATAAAATCGTCGGCTACTTCATCACCCACTAGAAAAATGACGTTGTGGTCTTGAAATGCGTGTACGTCATAGATTTTCGACGCCATCTTGGATGCGCGGCGTCGATCGCACTTTGCGTTATAAACCATATTGTACATTCTGCAATTTTTGCATTAGAAAAACGAAATGTAGTGCGTTGTATTCCCAAGACATGGGCGTACATTATGTTAAAATTTATTTTGGATTGCAACAATAAGGTAAGGTGAAAAATCAACAATGGCGGGGAAATTTAACATTTTCAGAATTACACTAAAATGTTCTATATTTTTTTACGGTTAAACCATCAACATTTTCTTAAGACATGGGGATAGATTTAAATGGCGGACGACATTCGTTTACACGTAGATATTTTTTGTTTTGTCCTAATGCAAATACTTTGATCTCCTCGATAGTAAACGTAGTCAAAAGTGTAACGCGCAGTAAACTGCGAAAATGGACGGGACACAATTTATGCATTGTTAGATGTGGTTTATACTTACTCCATAACAATACTTTATGATAAATAATTAAACAAAACCACAGTTCATTGTAAACAATATTTTTTATTGTAATTTTTGTATAAGTGGTAATTTTTAAATTATCACCAAGAGAGAGCAAGCTACTTCATCAACAGAATGTCTAAGAAGGATACAAATTGAATACAATATTTTTCTTCACAGCTTTTAAATTTTGTTGTTATACATAGGTGCCTAGTACTTTAATGTCAAGTTTGGGTGCGGTATCCCGCCTCTTTGTCCACCCTGGATCAATAAAAACATTCTGTACCATCCTTATTGATTAACAATGTAAAATAAAAATCCCTGTCAATCGACGGTCTTGTTCTGTTTTTATAATAGTGAGAGCTGTAATAGGGAAGGAACACTTGAATATTGCAAATCCGGATACCAGCGTGAAATTTTGCATGGGGGTAGATAAAAATATCAGAATTAAAAATCCGCCGGGAGGCAAGCGATATCTCACCCCCAACACCCCCTAAATCATCCCCTAAAATTAGAATAATTCATAGCTCTAACCCAAAAAAGAATTTTTATTCAAATTAGTTATTAAAATTATGTTTTAATGTGTTTTAACCCAATCAGCCTATTCTCATTTCGTAAACCACATTTTTTCAACCCCCATCCCTAATTGTTTATAATATTTTTACCTTGATTTCCAGCATTTACCAGTGAGGCACCTAGGGAGTTATCAGCATGAAATTTGGCATGATGGTTCATAATAACATGAAAAATAATAATCCGCCGGGAGGCAAGCGATATTCCACCCCTTTTGTTTCTCTACCACCCTTAACTTTGGGAAAAACGTAAGGTAGTATTTAATACATTTTGAATATTTCAATTGCTGATTCAAATTATGAGTCGATGTGTTATAGTCCAGTCAACAAATCATTTAAACAAAACAAACAATTTTTTCACCCCCAACCCTAATAATCATACTTTTAGTGACAAACACTGTTTAGTAAGTTACCAACATGAAATTTGGCATGGTGGTAGATAAAAATATAAGAATTACTATTCCGTTGGGAGGCAAACAATATTTTACCCCTAGTGCCCTCTATCATCCCTTAAAATTGGATTTGGTACTAGGTCGTATTCAATACATTGAAATTATTAAAATTATCCAATAATATTATGCTCAAGCATGTTTCCATTCAATCAACCTAATTTCTCG
Source organism: Sweltsa coloradensis (assembly GCA_024449915.1). Lineage (NCBI taxonomy): Eukaryota > Metazoa > Arthropoda > Insecta > Plecoptera > Chloroperlidae > Sweltsa > Sweltsa coloradensis. The sequence continues at coordinate 404,781 of JAMZAV010000382.1, forward strand.
CGTTTTTTTTTAGAAAAAAGAGAAGAAAGAAAAGTAGAAAAAACGCGAGAAATTAGGTTGATTGGATGGAAACATGCTTGAGCATAATATTATTGGATAATTTTAATAATTTCAATGTATTGAATACGACCTAGTACCAAATCCAATTTTAAGGGATGATAGAGGGCACTAGGGGTAAAATATTGTTTGCCTCCCAAAGGAATAGTAATTCTTATATTTGAGCGAGCGTAGCGAGCGTCTCCACTTGACTCTTATGGCTCGAATGTCTGTTTTTGTTTTTTTCTGTTACTGCTTCGATACAGGTCGCACCGTTTCTCTGATCGACCTGAAATTTTGCACACATGTACATACCACCTAGGCGGGTTGCTGTATAGTTTTTGAACAAAATCCGATCATTGGTTATAAAAAATAAAAAAAAATAAAAAAATAAAAAAATAAAAATGTACCGATCGTTATGAAATTTTGCAGGGTCAATAAGTACAACATTCTCTCCTATTTTCCAAATTTTCAGCTAAATCGGTCAAGACCTTAAAGACTTATTGCTAATCATAATTCGAAAAATGATGTTAAAAAATGAAGGAGGCAGTGAAGATACAAAGATACACTTTAGAAGGCATGACGTGAATTAGTACAATGCAAAGATGTTGGAATAGTAAAGTGTACAAATAATGTCAATATCCAGGTAGGCCTACACTGTGTGGTGGGCCTTATGGGAATGTCGGACTCAAGTCATGTTGCACGTACCGGTGCTCGCTCAACAAACGCGTCCAACTGAGCGTTTTCCTAGTTTTATCTACCACCATGCCAAATTTCATGTTGGTAACTTACTAAACAGTGTTTGTCACTAAAAGTATGAGTATTAGGGTTGGGGTGAAAAAATTGTTTGTTTTGTTTAAATGATTTGTTGACTGGACTATAACACATCGACTCATAATTTGAATCAGCAATTGAAATATTCAAAATGTATTAAATACTACCTTACGTTTTTCCCAAAGTTAAGGGTGGTAGAGAACAAAAGGGGTGGAATATCGCTTGCCTCCCGGCGGATTATTATTTTTCATGTTATTATGAACCATCATGCCAAATTTCATGCTGATAACTCCCTAGGTGCCTCACTGGTAAATGCTGGAAATCAAGGTAAAAATATTATAAACAATTAGGGATGGGGGTTGAAAAAATGTGGTTTACGAAATGAGAATAGGCTGATTGGGTTAAAACACATTAAAACATAATTTTAATAACTAATTTGAATAAAAATTCTTTTTTGGGTTAGAGCTATGAATTATTCTAATTTTAGGGGATGATTTAGGGGGTGTTGGGGGTGAGATATCGCTTGCCTCCCGGCGGATTTTTAATTCTGATATTTTTATCTACCCCCATGCAAAATTTCACGCTGGTATCCGGATTTGCAATATTCAAGTGTTCCTTCCCTATTACAGCTCTCACTATTATAAAAACAGAACAAGACCGTCGATTGACAGGGATTTTTATTTTACATTGTTAATCAATAAGGATGGTACAGAATGTTTTTATTGATCCAGGGTGGACAAAGAGGCGGGGATACCGCACCCAAACTTGACATTAAAGTACTAGGCACCTATGTATAACAACAAAATTTAAAAGCTGTGAAGAAAAATATTGTATTCAATTTGTATCCTTCTTAGACATTCTGTTGATGAAGTAGCTTTGCTCTCTCTTATGGATAATTTAAAAATTACCACTTATACAAAAATTACAATAACAAATATTGTTTACAATGAACTGTGGTTTTGTTTAATTATTTATCATAAAGTATTGTTATGGAGTAAGTATAAACCACATCTAACAATGCATAAATTGTGTCCCGTCCATTTTCGCAGTTTACTGCGCGTTACACTTTTGACTACGTTTACTATCGAGGAGATCAAAGTATTTGCATTAGGACAAAACAAAAAATATCTACGTGTAAACGAATGTCGTCCGCCATTTAAATCTATCCCCATGTCTTAAGAAAATGTTGATGGTTTAACCGTAAAAAAATATAGAACATTTTAGTGTAATTCTGAAAATGTTAAATTTCCCCGCCATTGTTGATTTTTCACCTTACCTTATTGTTGCAATCCAAAATAAATTTTAACATAATGTACGCCCATGTCTTGGGAATACAACGCACTACATTTCGTTTTTCTAATGCAAAAATTGCAGAATGTACAATATGGTTTATAACGCAAAGTGCGATCGACGCCGCGCATCCAAGATGGCGTCGAAAATCTATGACGTACACGCATTTCAAGACCACAACGTCATTTTTCTAGTGGGTGATGAAGTAGCCGACGATTTTATTTTGGTTTCGCGAAATAGTACCGCCTGTAGTGGTCAAAGCTGAAATTTCGGATTCGACCGCCGCACTAATACACATTATAGTGTTTAGAATGATTTTTAATTGTTAAAGCTATTGTATCACCCTCTAATCAATATTTTAAAAGTCAAAGATAGATGACCATCATTTATTTATTATTATATTATGTCAAAGTCACTTATTAAATTAGCTGATAGCGAGAGTTTGCCCTCGTAGCTCTTTCTTAAATTTCTTAAATATCATTTGGTATTCAATTTTTTTTGTTACACGGTACAAAATTAATAGAGTTTTGTACCTGAGGAACAAAAAATTGTGGATCGAATGATATTTAACTAGGAAAACGCTTTAGTCCCGCCGCGTTGATGGATGAGCTTTTTTGTTCGTTTTTAGTTTTTGTAGGACCACTTTTCCTATGCAAGTGCTTTTTGAATGCATTGTAGGTGGTTGTTGTCAAGTTTCTATTGTTACTTGTTAATTGTTATTATAAACCTTAAAAAAAACTAATATTAAAACCTTTATTTATTAGAATTCTGGCTAACTTTTTCAACTTTTTCTTTCAAAAAGCAATACATCACCATTATCTTAATGTCCATGTGAAATATGAACGTTGTAGCTCCACCCGTTTGGTCAGAATCGGCCCAAATGTCACGAAAATATCGCACTAAAATCGAAAAAAAATCGTAAAAGTACGATATTCATGAGAAATATTTCTTCGATTGTACCCAAAACGTGGCAGGTCTAAGTTCAAATATTTTGAAGGTCTCCAGAAAATTTCATTGCAATTGGAGTATCGGTTTAGCCGGAATCGTGTTAACAAACACACAAAAATACAAACAGAAAAAACAAGAAAAACGAAAAAAATCGTAAAATTGCGATTTTCATGAGAAATAGTTTTTCGATTGCGCTCAAAAAATGACAGTTCTAAGTTCAAAGATATCAAAGCTCTTCAGAAAATTTCATTGCAATTGGAGTACCGGTTTAGCTGGAATCGTGTCAACAAACCCACAAAAATACAAACAGAAAAAAACAAGAAAATCGGAAAAAATCGGAAAATTGCTATTTTCATGCGAAATAATTTTTCGATCGATTTTTCGTACGGTGCAGTTCTAAGTTTAGAGATTTCGAAGGTCTCCATAAAATTTCATTGCAATGGGAGTATCGGTTTAGCCGGAATCGTGTTAACAAACGCACAAAAATACAAACAGAAAAAAACAAGAAAATCGAAGAAAATCGTAAAATTGCTATTTTCATGAGAAATAATTTTTCGATTGATTTTTCGTACGGTGCAGTTCTAAGTTTAGAGATTTCGAAGGTCTCCATAAAATTTCATCGCAATCGGAGTATCGGTTTAGCCGGAATCGTGTTAACAAACACACAAAAATACACACAAAAAAAAAACATTCCGGATTTTTTTCTCCAGTGTAGTAGAATGGAATCTTCGCTACGCTCGCTACGCACATCCAAAAAATCGTTTTTCCTTATAAGGAGGTGGAAGGCAATGATGTGTAGAAACAATATTAAAAAAATCGTCGCTCTAAATTAAGTGTATATCTTCACTTTTGAGTCAAAATTTGCATATAATCGCTGAAAGGGACGTTACTTCCCGCCCCAAAAAATTACAAAATATAATTATCTGTTAAATTCAAGACCCTCTTTCATTTAGATAACATTGCAGTCATCTTCCTTTGATTTAAAAATATCGTTTAGATGGTGATACAATAGTTATAACAATGAAAATAAGAGTTTTCTAGAGTAGGTGTTCTAGGTTTCTACTTTTGGTAACAGTTGCTTAACAGTATAAATTCTATACACTTATGATGGGCATTCTAATATGATCATAGTACATACGTACCTAAAAATAACAAGCTTCGAGGGCAATCTCTCGCTATCAGCTAATTTCACAAGTGACATAATAATATAATAAATGGGTTGGTTGGTTTAGATTCATCGTGAATGTCAGAACATAGTAGGAAACACACAGCATCTTAGTCTCACCTTAGGTAATCTCTCTTGCAGAGAATGAGGTTCGCCTTTGTGTAGAGTGTAGAGCCCACCTCCCCCAAGCGGCAGTCACAGCAGCCGCACTTGAGGCAGTCTTCATGCCAGAACAAGTCCAGGGCCTGCAATACCGGGGAGTGTACACATGTAGGCATCGTCAAGAACTAGCTGCACATATACAGAGGCACACAATAGAACAGAACAGAACTGCTTAGAGCCACACAGTATAGCAGTTCTAGACTTCTAGCTGCTTAGAGCCACACAGTATAGCAGTTCTAGACTTCTAGCTGAATAGAGCCACACAGTATAGCAGTTCTAGACTTCTAGCTGCTTAGAGCCACACAGTATAGCAGTTCTAGACTTCTAGCTGAATAGAGCCACACAGTATAGCAGTTCTAGACTTCTAGCTGCTTTGAGCCACACAGTATAGCAGTTCTAGACTTCTAGCTGCTTAGAGCCACACAGTAAAACAGAATATGAGCTGTTCCAAAACCAGTCTTGGATACGTTCCCCCAAAATATGAACTTTGAAAAGTTAAGTTACTTTTGCCTGAAAAGGAACTGATCCAAGTTCTTGTTCATTTAAAAAAAAGAAATTGAGACGTTTTTTAAAAGTTCCTTTCACATTACGTTCCTTATACCATTACTGATTTAAATAATACAATTAGTTTGGAAAAGGCCAACCGGATGGTTTCGTATAGATTGCAGAAGGATTGCCAGGTTGGGAAAGCATAGAGAACATAAAGCCCAGCTTGAAGGGCTGGGGGCGACAAAACTTTTCACCTGCTCATGACAACTGCAGCTAATTTTTAGCTGCAGCAAAAAAAGTCATCAAAACTTTTCAACAACTGCAGCTAATTTTAGCTAATTAGCTGCAGTTGTCATCAAAAGGTGAAAAGTTTTGAGAAAGGTGACGTCACGGTACAGCCACCGCGCGCGTAATATTCGGTCTGGACCGGCACATCCACCATCACACTACATTTTGCACACTAAAAGGTTCAATTTCGCGAGTTAAATCGCGTTTGGACCATTTTGATACAATTTCGTTAGTTATTTTGCGCTACACGCGGAATTCGCGTTTTCAAAATGTGTTTTTTCCATATCTAAAAAATGTAATTCGTCGACAATATTACATTTTATAGGCAAAAAAAAGGACTAAAAAAATCTCGATTTTCGTTATCACCATTTTTCACTACCTCTAGGTATAAGAGAAGATGTAATCTGTTTGAGTTGGTCAGACACCGATAGAGGAGGGTCATGCGTGCGTATATGCTTTACACTCGCACGAGACTCATTCAGGAGGTCGTCGGTTCGAAGCTAGACACCGGCCAACCTGACTGAAGTTGGGTGCAATGCAAGCTGACCCCTTTACAACCACATGAAGCATCAGTGTCAGTCATTGATATTAATTAAACCCCTATAGTAGGCTAGATTAGCAGTCTCCTATACCTCCGCACAGGCGCGAGCGTAGCAAATTGAAGACTCAACCGGCCCATTTCAAGATGGCGATTTGGTGTTTTAATTTATGCTTTTTTAATGCAATAAAGTATTTTACTGGATTGTTTGATATGGTTTTAGCTTGTGCAGCATGGTATTAAACAAAAGAAACAATACGAAGTGATTGCATAAGGGAATTTAGTAATCATTTGGTGTTAAAGGCTAGTATGCTTACCTGTCAACCTGGCGGCAATCTTGAGAACTATTTGGCCACAAATCGCTCCCATTTGATTAACATGTAAACTGTCATTTTAAGATGGCTTCTAATTGTACCGGAAGTGGACCACCGACTGCTGGTCTAGCCAATTATATAGGATGTCTATGGTGTCAGTGCACCCACCTTGAGCAGGTACCGTTCTGTGATCCTCTTGCCGCACCCCGCGCACTCCCGGGGTCCCCCGCCCCCACCCGCCCCCGGAGTCGTGTTGGCTGCGGTGGCGACACGGCCGGAGCTCACGTGCCCGTCCGGTCCCGTCACTGCATCTGAAACACACGAGGATCACATGAGCTACTTGAGTTCACACCTGCAAGCACCCTGTATGGGCAGCTTTGTAGCTAGTCGACATGTCTACGAACGACAGTTGAATAACATTTTTTTTTTTTGAAAAAGTGCTATGTTAGTTACCTTTAAAATTAATTTGTATACAATTATGTAAATTTGCAAACAGATGTGACTAAAATTGTGTGAGAAACTTGCATCCCTATGATGGGCCCGGATAGGAACATTACCCTGGCCTCACTCACTCCACCTTTCTGCACCGCAAAACTATACACTTGTTAATCGCAGTTTATGACTGTTCTATTATTGTCGGTGGTCATAAAAACTGAAAGTTAGTTACAATTAAGCCGTAATTCAATAGATTATCTTCATTTCCAAAATGAGACGAAACATACATTCTGTCGAAAGAGATGGCAAAGTGTCCACACACACAACACAAGTCACACAAGTCGATGCGTAGGCCTACCCCTTGAAAATAGTGATAGGATATTTTGAGAACTCACGTCAACGACTTTTCTGATGAGCCAATATTTAGTTACCAGTGATTTGGATGAGCGAAGGGAAGACTCTCAATTTCACTGACCCCTCAAAACATTTAGCTCCAATGTTTTTTGTTTTTTTTCCTGACTGTTCGCTCTCTACCGTGCAAACAGCATGTGCGATCTTGATGAAAATTGGAGGGGACCTTAGAAATCTCTGAACTTAGACCTGCCACGTTTTTGGGTACAATCGAAGAAATATTTCTCATGAATATCGTACTTTTACGATTTTTTTTTCGATTTTTAGTGCGATATTTTCGTGACATTTGGGCTGATTCTGACCAAACGGGTGGGGCTACAACGTTCAAATTTACATGGACATTAAGGTAATGGTGATGTATTGCTTTCTGAAAGAAAAAGTTGAAAAAGCTAGCCAGAATCTATAGAATAATGGTTTTAATATGAGTTTTTTTAAGGTTTATAATAACAATTAACAAGTAACAATAGAAACTTGACAACAGTCACCTACAATGCATTCAAAGAGCACTTGCAAAGGAAAAGTGGTCCTTTGCAAACTAAAAACTTACAAAAAAGCTCATCCATCAACGCGGCGGGACTTAAGCGTTTTTGGATGAGCGTAGAACGAGTGAAGCAAAGACTTCAATTTCACTGACCCCCAAAAAATTTAGCTCGGGTTTTTTTTTTTTTTTTTTGTTTGTTTGTTTGTTTGTTTTTTTTTGTATTTTTGTCTGTTTGTTCGCTCTCTACCGGGCAAACGGCATATGCGATCTTGATGAAAATTTAATGGGGACCTTCGAGATCTCTGAACTTAGACTTGCTACGTTTTTAGGTACAATCGAAGAAATATTTCTCATGAATATCGAACTTTTACGATTTTTTTCCGATTTTTTGTGCGATATTTTCGTGCCATTTGGGCCAATTCTGACCAAACGGGTGGGGCTACAACGTTCATATTATACATGGACATTAAGGTTGTGGTGATGTAGTACCTTTTGAAAGAAAAAGTTGAAAAAGTTAGCCAGAATCCATAGAAATAAAGCTTTTAATATAAGTTTTTTACGGTAAATAATACCAATTGACAAGAAACAATAGAAACTTGACAACAATCACCTACAATGCGTAGGAAACAAAACAAAGCACCTGCAAAAGTAAAGATATCCCACGCAAACTAAAATCTTTAAAAAGCTCATCCATCAACGCGGCGGGACTTTAGCGTTTTCCTAGTCCTAGTAGCAGCACATTTCAATGGTAGTTAGACTGGGAAGAAGACTGCGAGAGTGGATGGGATCGACAATGTCGTACTCGCACTATTATCATCGTTTCGCCGCTTCCAATTTGTAGCCAAGCCAAGCCATGATTGCTGATTATTGGCCACCGCAGCAAAACAAGCTCGTCAGTATAATTAATTAAATTTGATTGGGTGAGAATGCTATTTGAATTCGTAAAGTACACAAAAATTACCTCAAAGCTATAGCATTTAATTATGATTTGGTTTACAGCAATTTGCTCAGCAAATCAACCAAACACACTAATTAAATCGAGTTCCGTGCATGCGCGGCGAACGTGCGCGCAACACTAATCACTAATTCACTAATGAGTATTGATTGCTCGAAACAATACCCAACTACGTGAAGCTTGCAATAATGGTGAATATCAATTTGCTTATTATATATTTACAATTATATTATTTAATCGCTGAATGACAGTTATAATGATGTTATACCACAGCCACACGATGCAACCTTGCATACTTCACTAGAAGGAAGTGTTACCATATTATTTAACATCGCTGCCAGCCTGAATTAATATCGTCTGACGAAGCTGATCGAGGAAAGCCCCCAAAAAAACGCAAATATTTTATTGGTAAAAATGAATTAAAATATATACTCATATCTAACAATGTTTTTTGCGATCAAATATTAAAATAAAGCCTAACTGTTGTATGAATGACTTAGTGATACAAGGACAACTGTGTAAGCACGACGTACACGACCAGATCAGACACGACCGCCGGACACGACCACAGATCAGACACGACCGCCGGGCACGACCAGATCAGACACGACCGCCGGACACGACCAGATCAGACACACCGATCAGACACGACCGCCGGACACGACCAGATCAGACACGACCGCCGGACACGACCACGCTAGCATCTCCTACTTCTGCACGCAATAATGAGATTTTGTCTTTCTAATAGAAGAAGAGTGTAGTTTCTAATTTAAGCCTCGCGGTTATTACATTCGAGCGTTTAACGAAGATTAATCTCTCCTGACGTCAATAGTATACAGAGAACCAACCGGAAGTTGTATTAGAAGCGCCGGCGAAATGAGCGTAACAAGAGAGCGCAAACTTTTTAACGAGCAAATTGTGCTTCAGCTTTTTATTAATTAAAACCCTCCGCGGCGTGGCGCGTCCCCTGCGTAGGAGCGAACTACTTTACAGTTCAACTTGGCGAAGACAAATGAATTGTGCTCGTTAGGTGGCCGCACTTGCATCAAACCTGATGAAAAGAAATCCTCAATTAAAATAACCCGTTATGTTTATTATGTTTTCAAGATTGTTATTAATGTTGAGATTAGGGCGGGCCAGGGACTCCCTAGTCCCCATGTCTCTTTAAACTATTTTAATTAAAGAGCTTGGTAATTTAACTACACAAATCTTCCGCGGCGAACAGAAAACCACGTCTTCCATAAGAATTGCGCTACTAACGGAAATACAAAAATTTACTATTTCTACATGGTCTCCCTGCACAAAATGAGTGGGGAACAGCTTATATTACATTATTATATTATTAATTTTAAATCATTTTTGGATGAGCGTAGCGAAGATTCCATTTCACTACACTGGAGAAAAAAATCCGGAATGTTTTTCTTTTTTTCTTTTTTTTCTGTTTGAATTTTTGTATGTCTGTTAACACGATTCCGGCTAAACCGATACTCCAATGGCGATGAAATTTTCTGGGGACCTTCGAAATCTCTGAACTAAGAACTGCCACGTTTTTGAGCGCAATCGAAAAATTATTTCTCATGAAAATCGCAATTTTACGCTTTTTTCGTTTAAAAAAAATTCGCTCATCCAACAACGCGCCTGAAAAAGCGTTTGCGAAGCTTTCTAGTATTATATAATATTAGTGTAATTATACGAATTCCAAGCCTAGAATTGTTTCAATGTAGTCCTAAGTTAAATGTCATACGCGACATTGAGGTTCGGTTGTACGCGGTAGACGCCACCTCGCACGCACGATAGGGGTAGCCCCCCCCCTCCCCCCCGTCAGACTGAACCCGGCTTCGCACTTCTACTAATGCGGCTGGCGGGATGGTAATCATCGAACGCTAATGGCAAATGTAACTCCTAGTTTGTTCTAGATAATATGATTAACTCGTACAATGGATACCTCTCACTTATCAACCGAAACGATTCTAATGGACGCACAACGCTCAATTAGGCATCTCGTATTATTATGCCAGCCAGGCAGGCAGTCAACACGGACGACCAGAAGCGAACACGTTTCATGTGAAATATTATACTGGACCTCCAGGCAATATGCCCAGATAATACTACAAGCAGTGATGAACAATCACAACAAGGAAGATGGAGGTGGCTGAGTACGATTCTAATGGACGCACAACGCTCAATTAGGCATCTCGTATTATTATGCCAGCCAGGCAGGCAGTCAACACGGACGACCAGAAGCGAATACGTTTCATGTGAAATATTTTACTGGACCTCGAGAAAATATGCCCAGATAATACTACAAGCAGAAGCAGTGATGAACAATCACAACAAGGAAGATGGAGGTGGCTGAGTACGATTCTAATGGACGCACAACGCTCAATTAGGCATCTCGTATTATTATGCCAGCCAGCCAGCCAGGCAGCAGTCAACACGGACGACCAGAAGCGAAAAACGTTCATGTGAAATATTATACTGGACCTCCAGAAAATATGCCCACATAAGACTACAAGCAGAAGCAGTGATGAACAATCACAACAAGAAGATGGAGGGGCTGAGTACGATTCTAATGGACGCACAACGCTCAATTAGGCATCTCGTATTATTATGCCAGCCAGCCAGCCAGGCAGGCAGTCAACACGGACGACCAGAAGCGAACACGTTTCATGTGAAATATTATACTGGACCTCGAGAAAATATGCCCAGATAATACTACAAGCAGAAGCAGTGATGAACAATCACAACAAGGAAGATGGAGGTGGCTGAGTACGATTCTAATGGACGCACAACGCTCAATTAGGCATCTCGTATTATTATGCCAGCCAGCCAGCCAGGCAGGCAGTCAACACGGGACGACCAGAAGCGAACACGTTTCATGTGAAATATTATACTGGACCTCGAGAAAATATGCCCAGATAATACTACAAGCAGAAGCAGTGATGAACAATCACAACAAGGAAGATGGAGGTGGCTGAGTACGATTCTAATGGACGCACAACGCTCAATTAGGCATCTCGTATTATTATGCCAGCCAGCCAGCCAGGCAGGCAGTCAACACGGACGACCAGAAGCGAACACGTTTCATGTGAAATATTATACTGGACCTCGAGAAAATATGCCCAGATAATACTACAAGCAGAAGCAGTGATGAACAATCACAACAAGGAAGATGGAGGTGGCTGAGTACGATTCTAATGGACGCACAACGCTCAATTAGGCATCTCGTATTATTATGCCAGCCAGCCAGCCAGGCAGGCAGTCAACACGGACGACCAGAAGCGAACACGTTTCATGTGAAATATTATACTGGACCTCCAGGAAATATGCCCAGATAATTAAGGTGACCAGACGTACCGGTTTGACCGGTACAGTACCGTTTTCAGAACACTTGTACTGGTGTCCCGAGAGACTGGTTAAAATGTTGTATTTGTACCGGTTTGCAATTTTGGAGGGGAAATGTCCCCCCAGCAAACATGAGACTCTGGGCCCCGTGCGGGACAACCAAGGGAAGTGCGGGTAAATTGCGGGTTAGGGAATGTCACGGGACAACCCGCACGGGTCCCGCGCGGGACATGTTAGGGACATGTTAGGGACTATCTATCTGGGAGAGCTACGGGACAACCCGCACGGGGCCCGCGAGGGGAAACTTAAGGGACACCCCTTCGGGAAAGCTACGGGACAACCCGCACGGGTCCCGCGAGGGAAACTTCAGGGGTAACCCTTTCGGGAAAGCTATGGGACGACCCGCACGGGTCCCGCGAGGGAAACTAAAGGGATAACCCAAAATGTGGAGTAATTATATTAAAACAATACGTGTGTATAGATTTATGTTGAATACTTCCGTTGATTTATTCTTTTAGTTCTATTTCATTGCAAATCGTTTTTTATAACTGAATATAGGATAGGCCTATATAGACGTTAATTAAATAAATAAATATAATCAATTGATTTCAGACGAGTAAATCGTATTAAGTCTTAGTTAAGTTGTGAAGGTATGTTGTCTGGTGGCCGGCCACTGGTGAAGCTCGCAACTTGAGTTAGGTGTCCTGTATCATTGCTGTGATCAGTTTTTGACTTAGCCTATACAATTCCTAATAATTATATGTCTAAGATATTAGAGTCAAGATCTTTTGTACTATATTATTATCAAGATTTGAAAACAAGAATGAAGATTCGCGTTCGGTCGTTTCGCGAAAGTTTGATTACTCCCTGATTTGCTGTTCCTGATTTTTGAAACCTCGTATTCTTTTGAGTTGGATCGTCTAATAAATCTGTTTTTTTATTTCTTTTGCGTTTTTCTTTTTTTAATGATTTTTTCCTTTCTTTCTTTCTTTCTTTTTATTAATTTCTACAAATTAAGTACAAATTAATCTTAAAAATATGTTGAAGAGAATCAGAGAGTGCATACGATAGCCTCATAGCAAATTATGCGTGATATCCCTTCGTTACAACTAAATACACGTAAACCTAATTTTGTATAAACAAAATTAATTAATAAATAAACTAAATGTTGTAGAATCAAAATATGCTATAGACATAACAAAGAACATACATGTTAAATGATAATTTAACTGAAATAATTTTTTATTGTAACTAGTATTAAAATATGTATGATGATTTGTATTGCTTAACGCCTTTATGCACTAAGGCTATTCGAGTTGATTAGTGGTGATAATATGACGATAAAGGACGATCACAAAAAAATATGCCTTATTCGGGATTCAAACCCACGTACTCGATGAGCGCCCTAATTGTATGTGCCACCGCGGACGTCGAGGGGGGGATAATTGATCGCATTCGTTTAGTTATAAGATATAAGAAACAATTATCTGTTCTTGGCCTACCGTCGTCCAATGCAATATATCCAGCCAGCATATAAGATTTAATGATCGAGTATTTGTTAAAGCCTAATAATCGAAGAGGATAGCAAGGATTTAAAAAAATATATAATAGTATCATGTTTTAATAAACACCAAAACACATTTTCAATATCACAATAGTTACACTGCAATGTTGTGTTCCGCAATCCACGCAAGCGTGCTCCCTTTCATAAGCCATCTAACGCGCCAACAGTATAGGTGCTGTAGCCGAGTGGATAGAGCGTCTGACTCCGGAAGAAGGCATTGCGGGTTCGAGTTCGGCTGTAGTCAATAAAATTTAAATGTCTGATAATTCTTGTCTATATTCTATGTACTTATTCCCCTTCACATTAAATGTATAAATTGAGAAAGTGGCATCGCGTAATAAATAATTCAATTTTAAAATTTTGGCCCGTTTTCTCTGTTGACTTCTTTGAGTGTCTACTAGATGGCGCTAGAAGCAATGCACGGGAAACACTGGGACGAGTGCGGGACACGTGCGGGACCCGGACGGGACCCGTGCGGGAAACTAGCGGGCAGACTATGGGACCCGTCCGGGACCATCAAGGGTAGGTCGCGGGCATGAGCGCGCGGGAAACGTTTGGGACGACTTCGGGACACACTGGGACGAGTGCGGGATGTCCCGTACGGGACCCGGTCGTGGCCCATAGGACACTTCCGTACGGGGCCCGTACGGGCTGCCCGTACGGGTCCCGCACTAGCGGCATTACGGGACAGACTTCGGGAAACGTGCGGGACACCGCAAAATTGTTTGCTGGGCCGGTATTCAGTCAACAGCTGTACAATGTGGGAGGATAATGTTTCACGTGAGAAAAATACACTTCTCTGATAAATACTAACAATAATAACATTGAAATAGTTCTTCCACTTCCAAGAAGATAATTCATTTTCTATAGGTGTGTGCTAGTATTTTTCAATGATTTTGGTGGAGGTGCCGGGTCGCGCTCGAGTGTAAAAAGTAATATTTGTTCTATTCTTGGCGTTACCTTACCAACTCTGAATATGCGTAATACTAACCTCAGTCTCTGATACAAATTTGTGTTCTTTTTGGAAGTTCTGAACTTTTTTTGGCACATACCGTATAATAAAAATATGTCACTATAATGTTTGTATTAACATTTTCATGTAACACCACTTATACTACTGAATTATGTCTTAGTCTAGCCCTAATAATATTTTTGCTTGATCATTAAAATGATCTAGAGAGAGATTACATTTAAAATCAATTAGATGTTACTCTTTCACTTTTGAAGCCAAATTATAGACATATCAATAAATAAAATTAATATTGAAAAAAAAATGGTCAAAGAGTAATAATGAAATTTAAAAAAGGACTAAGTACTCGGACTCGATACTAGAGTTAATTTTAAGACTCTTGACTCGACTCGAATGAAAAAATCAGGACTTGCACACACCCTAATTTTCTCCGTCATTATTTGCATTAAATTTGTTTTATAGAAAATGAAAAATGAAAATGTAATAATCATGCAACTGAACTACGTTTTTGATTTATTTCATACCTACACTATTATTTCGTTGTGAAGACACAATGTATTAAAAGTTAAACATGCATAAATTAAATGCATTTTTCAATTATCTTTATTATTATTGATTAGAACTTCATTAGTATGATGCCCTCATCAATAAATTACACGTATTATTTTCTGCCGAGTGCTTGTATTTTATTTTGTACTGTCATTTTTAAAACCACTAAATAAAGATTTTATGACTACATAAATGTACACATTAAACCATTTTTAATTCATATTTTCATGTCAGAAAGCTGTTTTCTGGGCATTTGACCAAAAAAATATCTCGAAATAAAATTTGCCTCCAGCGGCTGGGGCTCTGCCCAGACCCCGAAATGGTCCGGGAGTACAAAGTAGGCCTACATATTCTTACACTTTTGTTGTCCCGGTTTGTAACTTTCAAAATATGGTCACCTTACAGATAATACTACAAGCAGTGATGAACAATCACAACAAGGAAGATACAGGTGGCTGAGCACTAGCATACGAGGGTGACGAGAGTAATCCGGAAGTTATTACGAGAAAGTATACGAAATAACGCTTGAGTCTCCGCGGCCTCAAATGTGAACATCAACTTTGTAATTTAAATGCGAGTAAACAGTATAGGGTTTTTCATTAAATACCCCGATTTTTGTATTTTTTGGGGGTTAATAGTACGAATGGTAGGTACCTTTTTTCATAGAAGATTGAAAATACACATGTTAAAAACAGCTAAAACTGGAAAATTTTGGTTTGTCCCGGAAATGTGATATAATATCTCTCGTACTTATTGCAAGTATTTGAGGTACACAAAATCCAAAATATGTAAAAAAAAATCCAGAAAAAATATCCTCCTTTGTAAATCAGTTTTTATAACTGAATAGGATAGACAATAAATAAATAAATAAATAAATAAATAGTGACAGGTATGCACTTATTATTTGCAACTTAACTTAAAATGTAGCTTTTATTAAAAAAAAACTAACAATTCATTAAAAATCACGTTTTTAAATAAATACTAAAAATCTTAGAAACAAATGCCGAACTCGAATTATCAGCTAAAAATAGTACGGAAAAATAAAGTACTGAAAGGGTTAAAATACTCATCAATCGATGTATGAATTATGAACACAGGTGTGGGTCATGTTAGGATAGGAGTTTACGTTGTGGATGTATGGCTACTGGCTACCTCTATCGCTATAATACCGTTCGGGTTGTTGTTGTTGTTGTTGTTGTTGTTGTTGTTATGTTTATGAATAAAGAAACAGTTGAACAACAATTCAAAATAAAAACGACACCCCGGTAATCGCACGTGATATGACACAAACAGAAGGCAATGTCCAACCGTATTCTCCCCGAGCAGAAAACTCGTTTATTTATTGTTAGAAAAACGGAGTCGTATTTTTCATTTCGCTTTAATTACGTAGAAATCCTGAATGTGACTGTATAGTATCATTTAAATTGTATTCGTTACTGAAAAAACTCCCTCATAACGGAAACATTTCTGCATTTGACAGCCATTCATAATTTACGTGTTTAATTTATTATAGTCGAAAAATATAATAGAATGTACATACAACTGTGCTGTATTCATAGTCCCAGACGGGGCCAAGTAATTAACTGGAGTTGGCATGTAATATCTCCAACTAATCTAGCATCATTGCTACACACCCCTCCCACAATGCTGGCCCATTGTTGTGCAGCCCCTTGATCTAGGCAACCCACACGCCAGCAGCTGTGGCTGACAACGATTATTAACATTCTCGAAAACTTAACATTATGCAATTAGAATTATAATGTATCTTCCCAGCCGCGATATTGCAGAGAACCAGGCCAGGCCAGCATAGCTTGTCTTGCACACTCTCCTTGGCATTACACCCTGTTTGGAAGAACGTTAGGGGATGAGCAGGCACTGCTGGTTTTATCCACTTGATATTGAAACATGTGTCGGTGACTTCTTCTAAATGCTCCTGTCTATGTGGGAGGTTATTTATAATACCCGAGCTCCGAACCCCAGGTAGGCGTCTTCATTCTTCGGGTATGAAAACCGGTTGGTTTCAGACCGAACTGAGTGGACTGTATTAATTGTACATTTTAATAGAACAAGAAACACACACTCAAAAACAATTAACCAAGGACACTTAAACAAAATTGTTTTTGAGTGTGTGTTTCTCGTTCTATTTCGTTCCGGGTCAATAAGCTTTCTGTTATCGTACATTTTAATGTTTTACTTATTAATTTAACGTTATCCTATTCAGTTATAAAAACTGATTTACTAACAACTTCAATAGAGTGGTTTTATTTCAGGCCCATTTGATTGTTAGTTGAAATCAACACCTTGGCAACTAATCTGGACAGAGAATGTCCGCAAACTCGTAGTATGCGACAACCATTACCCATTCACCACAAACACACTCAAGCCTTCACTCTAGTGAGCTCATAGTTGTCCTAGACCACCTCTCCACACGAGGGAGAGAGGGAGAGAGAGAGAGAGAGGGAGAGAGAGAGAGAGAGATTTGCAATTTATTCTGCCTAATGGTGAGTCAGTTATCTTTACCAATTACACAATCAAAGGGTGGCTCTTGCGCGTATAGAGGGTGGCCGGCCCGGCTATAGGAGATCTTATCAACGGATGAAATATTAGACGTTCGGGCGAACTGATCTTATCGACTGAGCGGACGAAGCCGGCAGAATGGCCGACCAATGTTAATGCTCCAAATTTGCAATATCGATATTTTATGTTGGTGTAATCAGGTTCTCTGGTTTCAATTAAGTAGTCTCGTGGTTGCTATAGTAATTATGATGAGAGTATTAGAGTGCGGGGTGGGGGTGGGGTGTAGCTCTGTCTTCGTCTACCATTAGCCAGACTGAATTGTGAATCTAAAGCTTTCTACTCAACTACCATCCCGTCCTCATCTAGATTAAAGTTAAGTGCTGTGCCTGTGCTTTAGCCAGTGTGTCGCGAAATTCAGACTCCCACAATTCCAATACTTATATGGCCCCGGCGAAATAAACTTGTAATAGTAAAAGTTTGTCCCGTGCACAAAACGGAATGAGTTAATCAAGTTAGCCAATCAAACACTTTGTTTTATTACTCGCGGTGCATGCCGGGAGCTAAGCCGTCTTATTCCCCGGCTGACTTCGGGGAAGGCTGTAATTTCGGTTGATTGGCCTTTTGTGTGGTGAGTTTAATGTACGCCAGCTTTGGAGGATGATGGGAATAATTGCCAACAGGGGTTTGCTACAATTTCCATTTGCATAATGGAAGAACAACAATGCATTTTGTATTAAGCATGAAGAGCGGAGATTTAATGGCGGGGAAGAGAGAGGGTAGCTCATTACCTAGTCATGACATCTAGAGTTTCAAACCAAGTGGTAACCAAGGGAATTAGGCTTACACACTCTCTCCACCCACCCACGCCCGACGCGGCAAATAATTCCGACGTTATTAGTTTCAAGTGGTTTATGAAAGGATTGTGTAAATAGTGGATATTTATTCAACAATTTAATGAATTGTGCTGGAGGCTGGGCTCGAACTCTGGTCCCACAGGCATTGAACCGGCTCGGAGGTAAACAATTTCCTAATTGCCAATTGCCGTATTTAAATGATTCTATTGCGGGGGGAGCGTGCGTTTCAGAATCGAGTAGACCGGCTATAGTCTGGTCCCTAAGATACGACCTCACACTATAGTCTGGTCCCTAAGATACGACCTCGCGCGTAGACCGGCTATAGTCTGGTCCCTAAGATACGACCTCGCGCGTAGACCGGCTATAGTCTGGTCCCTAAGATACGACCTCACACTATAGTCTGGTCCCTAAGATACGACCTCACGCGTAGACCGCTATACATGGTTTCCTAATAGACCTATGTGCGTCAGACCTGGGTACCATGGTTTCCTATTGGACTTTGTGATTCAGATGTGGTAACCCATGGTTTCCTATTGGGCTTGTGTCGTCAGATGTGGTAACCCATGGTTTCCTATTGGGCTTGTGTCGTCAGATGTGGTAACCCAGTCCCTATGGCTTTCGTCTTATTGTACCGGTATATATCGACTGGAGGTGGCCTAGAGATAATTGAAATAATATTTCCACCCGGAAAGAGCTGACAACGGCCTCGCAGCGTTTGTTTCTGACAGATGAATATGGAAATGTCAGCCTTTGTCATCAATATATTGAAGAGTTTCAAGCAAATAGACGAAGCAGCTTTATAATATACATGGGAAATATTTACTAGCGGATGTCAAGATGGCTGTCAGGAAAATGCTCCTGTTTCTAGAGTGAAGAGTGTTTGAGTGGTTCTAGGAACTAATCTCGTCAATGTTGCGACAATCATTCAATTTCACTGAGACATATTATTACCACTGCTCACATCCACAGTTAGAGCCAACGTCACTGTCGTTTACCGAAAACATAAACTACATAATGTTATACAAAGCCATGAAATTCGAAGCTGCGGTTTAGTTGACACTTTTAGTAACAAGTCTTTCATAGTTTTAAATATTGTAGAAAGTTTTTCTTTAAACTTTATCACGATGTCTTTAACCATAAGGTGCGTTTATTGTATCGTATTTTCAAGGTGTGTGTGTTTTTTTATATATAGATTAACAAAACACAGGCACTAGAACAAAAATGTAGTCCTTTTTTCCGAAGAGTTGTTTTATTGGGATTAGGACGTTGGAATTGAGTTTGAAATTATTAATATTTTTTTCAAATTATCCAGAGTAATCAACAGGTTACTTTCCGAAGCGGAAGAGTGACTGATGAGACCGTACAAGACCGGTTAGGGACAGAACATGTTATCACTTGGGTAATGCTACATACGGACAGGCGCAGTTCCTCTAATAATTCAATAAGTTCCCCACAAAAAATACTAGAAATGGTGGAGGTGCCGGTTCCGCGAGCAGACGTCGTAATGCTGTATAATAACTAATACGTAAGTATAATAATAACCAACTTTAATTTTGTTTGCGCTAAATTCAACACCAGTAGATTTCCAAGAAAATTAGACCAAACTGGACATCTTTATAAACTCGTAGATAGTATAACTTCATCTCGGCATGTCAATAACCGGATAAATTTTCTATTTATTAAAAACAATTATATGCACCTTTATCTACTTGTGAATAAGGTTGTACCAAAAGTATGTGCAGGATGATTTTATCTCACCTATGCACAAAATTCCTTTTAAAAGCATTGGCAGTTTGTTATATCAAATTCGAAATTTGCCTCCAAGCCAGCCATAAATAATTATAACCTAGTCCGCAAAAGCAATTAAAAGACCCTTGCTAATAATGAATTGACTGATGAATTGAATATTAAATTCTTGTTTGCTGGTACTGTATGCATTTGGTATTGAGAATCTTCTGGAATTCGCGACTTGTCCTGATGACTTTGATTGAGTAAATAACTTCAGGGAGAGACGAGGAAACGCTAGACTAAGTGGGTTTGCACTTTAAAGTAGCACATTCGAACACAACCAAGGCTTATCCGCCAAGGAAAGAGGAGACACAGCTTCAAAAATACATTTTAAAAAAATGACCTAAGTTTACCGAATCAAAATCAAATAGTGGATTTAGAATCATTATTATGTTTCTTATCCAGTTTGCAACGAAATATTTTGTACATTTAATGTTGTCAATATCGTCATTAGATATAGTCACCGATATTGAAAATATTTTCGTTTAATTTCAACGTAATGTGTTTAGAGATAATTAATAGAAGTTAGACAAATTAACATGTTGCTAGAAAGTATTCGCGCTTCGCGAGCTGCTCGTAATTAAAAAGCAACAACGCTTTAGATTATTAAAACCGAGCTAATATTCCTTATTACTGTAACACTGTATGACGTGATGAAGTATACGCCCCACCCCAAGTTCTACGCCTATACAGGCACACACACCTACACCTAGACAAGGTACAATTGTGTTCGTAACTTTAAAAATGTATTAATATTTAATTGTACTGAAAATTTAATTTCCAACTCACCAAAAGCTGAGGGTTGTCGGTTTACTTATTACCCACTTTGAAGTACTAATCAGGTATTCATTAAACCCCTTTCACTCAATCACTGTGTGGTTTGTTAAGTCGTTATCACTTACTACGACTTCTTTAAAACTATTATCCACGTTTACTTGTTATCAAGTAGTTGAGATCACTGACTCCCGTTGAGTCCAGCAGCGAACGCTCCAACTGCAGGCGAGTCATTTAACATCCACCATTAGCTACGAACAGGAGGATTCAACCTGCAGGACAACTCAAGCATTTCTATCGTTTTCCAATCCAGCTTCCCCCTTGAAATGAGCTAATTATCCAGACCATTACAACTTTCTTCAGCTCAAGTAATTTTTCCTCGTGTGTAATTTAATTGGGTTTTGGAACTGGCTACAAGCTTTCGTCGCCTACTGTACCCAATCGAGAGCCTCATTAGTTTCTGTATTTTATTTGCCAGTGTTTATTTGTGCACCAGTCAATTATACAATGGATTCAAACGATGAAAGAGTTTCGCAATATAATAATAATAAACTAAACTCTGTTCACATTAAATATAACCGAGTCGAGCTAATTATTAACTTGTTCAGCCAAAAGCTATTCAACCATGGGGAAAAAACAACAAAACGTATTCAATTAGCAAACAAGTATACCCCTCGCTCAACATTAATTAGCATACAACTTTTTAAAGTGCTCACTTCGTTAAGTAGACTTTTTAATTGACAAAACTTGTAGCCTTTTAATTACTTGCCTGATACGCGCTTCTTTATGCGCTTCTTACCTTTAATTATACGAGTGCTGCAAGAAGAGAACTTTCCATCGTCATAGAGAGGTGAGGTAGACTAAGCCAGAACACACGAGCCATACATGAGCCAGACTTGAAAAATGTCAACATTGAACAACGCCGTACATGTGCCATACATGTGTCATACTCATGTCATACATGAGCCTTACACAAGCCATACATGAGCCAGACTTGAACAATACATGTGCCGTACATGTGTCATACACAAGCCATACATGTGTCATACTCATGGCATACATGAGCCTTACACACACATACATATGACGCTACATGCGCCATACAAGTACATACATAGCTAGCCAACATGTGTCACTACATACCATACATAGAGCCACACATGCGCCATACATGTACCATACAAGAGCCACACATGTGCCATACATGTACCATACAAGAGCCACACATGTGCCATACATAAGCTCGCTCGAGGTACGCCTTGTCGCACACCTACACCTGAACGCTTGGCATCAGGATAATATTGTCCCACCCTGAGCATGGAATATTATATCATTACGTCACACCTGGCTTAAATAAAGCGCTGCCCGTGTTTGTGAACCTCGCTGCCGTTTCCCACGCGCGCGAACCCCGCTTTGTTTATTTAACTTTTATGGGATCCACTGAATATTAATGGTCTCGTAATCTGAACTGTGACTGCGACAGCCAACTCGCCGTGTCAATGCACAAGTTACCAACTTAAATCTCCTCCCCTGTCGATAAAACAGCGTCGCTGTTGTTTTTACTCGCGATTAATCACGTGGGCAATGCCTTGCACCCCCTCCCCCCCACATGCACTCGCGGAAACAAATTGTTACACTATGCCCTTGGCGGATTGATCACCGATCTCGCTCGTTGGGTTTAATGAGGATGCCGCTGCTTTGCGCTCGACTGTACTCTGGATAGATTCCCGTGAGCTGCAGCCAGCTAATTAGCTACCCCCCCCCCTCCCCCACCCTCTACACACTTGTGCAATACCTTTAATTGGATGGTAGAGCTATGTATATAAGTACTGTGCACCCCCCCCCCCTCCCGCCCCAGTTAGCTCAGCCCAGCGCAATACAATAGGATCTTTCGTTAATTATAACACAGAAGCCCCAAAGCCACCAACAACTATAGAGTACGGCGCAAGATGCGGGGCCTAGGTGTTTCAAGGGGGCTTCGCTTGTGGCCCAGCCTATAGACACTTGATTCTACTACAAAATATAATTCGATTATTAAAAAATTTAAACTCTTGGCGGCCATGTTAATTAAATTGAGCCAATAGAAAAGCTTGAAAAAGTCTAATGAAATGTCAAGGGGAGTGTGATTAATTGCGAGGAGCACTGTTAGTGGAAGAGAGACAGAGAGAGAGAGAGCACAATGTGATTAAACCAGCATACAATTACACTGCAGCAGTTACCTCTACTCGCTGTTGGGAAAACATCGGGTGCACAGGGTGCTAGGCGATACCGACCAACGTCGGTTCTTTAGTTAGTATTATCACTTCCGGCGTTAACCTAAACGCAAGTCAAACCAACATGCGGTTTGTTACATCCCTAAACTTTGATTTTTGATTTTGACTCGTTCTCCTTAATTCTAATGTGAGCAAGTAACTTAGCTATAACGCCGAGGAAAAGGGTGTTCAGTTTGTCAAGCCATTACATTCATTTTGTGCGAATAACTCAACAGTCTCAAACGAATTAGAATTTGACGTTTTTCTTTCCGAACCTCCGGAATTAAAAGGGATTAATTTATCACCATTTCATGACGATTAATTATGCTTTCATAATCTTGAAAAGCTTCGAGTAGGTTGAAAAGAGGGTTGATTTAATCACACTCCATATTACAATACTATTTGAATTTAAATCGTAATTAAAGAATGGGTAATACGAATGTAATAGCAGGTATTTCAAGTATTTACCCAGAAGGTGTCGTTATTAAGAGCATCACACACTTTACTTGCTTGACACGCGTTACACCTCACGCCTCATTAATTCATCGCTGAAATATTATGTTCAAGTGTTATGGCAAGTACTAATTTTGTTTTGTAATTAGCATTATTTTACTCAATCAATAACAACAACAAAGATCCAACATTCTAGTTCCACTGTTATTTTCAGTTTTTCTATCGTTGTGTTGGCAAGCGTGGTGGTGGGCTAGGTAGCTGTGTATCAGCATCCAGTTACTTCCGATACATTTGAATCAAGCCTCGTCATTGTTGGGAACAATGACGCGAAATAATTAACTTCTGTACGGGTGACGTCCGATACGCCCCACCCTCGTTTGCTCATTAACGACGGAAGTTCTATGTTTTACAGGGATGACACGACAAGCAAAGAAAACTGGACGGTTCCGATCTCGTAGGAAACTTCTGTCATGTTGGCACAAGTGACATTAAGTTTGACAGAATGTAATTAATAAATGATAAGGAATACGAGGGCTCTGTTTGACTTAGCGTGGCAGGGACTCTGATAATGTCATTGATTCGGTTAAATTGACGTCCGCAATTGGAAAAACAAACCCGTCCACAAGAGAAGAGCCCGCGTTCAAGGAGAATACATTTACCAGCTTGCGACATGAGAATATATGAACAGTCGTACTTTTTGTGGCTTACGCCGAAAGTAGTTTGTTATTGGGCGATGCAATTACAATTATGACATTAGATAACCGGTGAAGAGGCATATGCACGATATATACAAGTCCCCTGCAGCATCTTCTTGGGAACAGCCACGACCATCATACGAGATGCATGGTTAGAAACAACACGCACAAACATGCACAACAAACTTAAAGCAACCACAAATAAAATTTTTTCCGAATCCCGGATGTAAATTTAAACACTCTGAATTTTGTTTGCGCCACACAAAACCAATTTAATTTAAATATTCAGGTTTTGGTGGAGGCGCCGGGTACAGTTAACATTGAGACGGATACAAAACAAACATGGCTATAATGTTAAACACGTTTCATTTTGCAGATAGCATATTATAATGATAACAATAAAAATATTATTGCACGGTGTTTAAGCATTAACCATGTTATCTTTCAGTTGAGACAGCAGCTGTTGGATTTATATCATGGGACTCAACAAACAATCACAACACAAAACAATTTAGTAAAGGTTAAAAAATAGTACGAGGACTGGTACGTGAAGCCGGAGGTTCAGGGTTCGATCCCCAGTCGGGGAACATTTTCGACGATTACTAATTAAAATCAATAATAATTATAACTTATCAAAATTGACATAAATTTGAAGTTTTAGTGGATATTAATATAATAATTAGTGACATTAGCGCTCGCATGGTACTCGCGAGAAGTTCGGTGAGCAGCTCCATGTGACCATGGTACTTAGTGTTGTGTGACGGACAAGGCATGAAACTATCCTACCCCCACCCCCTGACTTCTGCGGTGCGTAGCGTCCTACTAACAAGGAACACATAACAGTTTACACCTCTTCGCAGTTCATACAACTAGCCGGTAACGACGCTCATTATGGGCGATTCAGTGTGCGAGCCGCTTGCGAAAACTCTTGACGACAAGAAAGGGTGGAAAACAAAAGGAAAGGGTTTTTTCAATAACGTGAGAGCCGAAAAGAAAATTAAACGTGTAAATCTTGGTAGGTGAGCAGTAGGGTAGCTACCCCTTCCAGCCAACATGGACGCAGTTAGGGGTGGCCAGAGTGCGGCGTCGATCTGTTGGCTACTTGGTAGGACGTCGCTCACAGCGTGTAGACTAGACAAGAGCCATACAGCAACACCAAGAAACATAATAGGTTTGCAGATTGATAATTTAGAAAAATAGATTTTTAGAATCTGCTTCACACATGTGAAAAAAAATGTGTTTGATTAAAAATTTTTTAAAAAATAGCAAAAATGAATTAAGCGACAACCAAACGGTATACATTATGTTAGGTCCATCAAAGGAGAGTCGAATCATTATGATATCAGAGAAGGATGTTTTAGGTCTACACAGTTTTGATTCAATGACCAATCACTCATTACCACTTCTCTCTTATGAGGACGAATCTTCGCCACTTGCCGTCACAAGACATTAGGCATCCGATATGATAAAGAGAAAAGTAAGATTCAGTACGGGACACTAACCACAACTGAGACAAGACAACTTCTCTCATGTGTAAGTGTTCTAGGCCTAGAGGGATTCACTATATATAGTTATAAGATGTGGGGCCGCAAGCTAACACTGTGTCACCCGATGAAGGCCTGGGCTGGACATCCCTGGGCGTCTCGTCAACAAAAGTGTAATCAAAGTCTGACTGTGCAATTACAGGTTTCCACACCCCTGGGCCCTCCCCTCTCGACTGGGGTGTAATCAAACACGGGATACCTCCCCCCCCCCCCTCCCCCGCGGATAACTTAAACAATTTAACTTTAACAGAGAACTTGATTACCACTTGATGTAACACGCTGACCCTCAACACCTCGGTAGCCACTGCACAGCGGTGACAGGACACGAGGACAGCTGTCGAGCTATCCACTGCACAGCGGTGACAGGACACGAGGACAGCTGTCGAGCTAGCCACTGCACAGCGGTGACAGGACACGAGACAGCTGTCGAGCTAGCCACTGCACAGCGGTGACAGGACACGAGGACAGCTGTCGAGCTAGCCACTGCACAGCGGTGACAGGACACGAGGACAGCTGTCGAGCTAGCCACTGCACAGCGGTGACAGGACACGGGACAGCCGTCGAGCTAGCCACTGCACAGTGGTGACAGGACACGAGGACAGCTGTCGAACTAGCCACTGCACAGCGGTGACAGGACACGAGGACAGCTGTCTAGCTAGCCACTGCACAGCGGTGACAGGACACGAGGACAGCTGTCTAGCTAGCCACTGCACAGCGGTGACAGGACACGAGGACAGCTGTCATCTTTATAGAGAAGCTTTTTAAATATGGTGGTTATATGTATTGTATTAATTGGGCTAAAGTTTAGCTAATAAATATGTTATTCGATGCGAATTTTTAATTTTGTTTTTGTCGAATAAATGCAAAATATACCAATATATGTTCAACCATGGGAGCTAAAGAGGGCAAGGGCTTGTCCATAGCCCTACACTAGTCTACCTGTCCCGTCACTGGACAGGAAAACTACAATAAATTATCTACCACTACAGATCCTACAGACATCAGCAACAATTGTCTTTGTATTTTGTTTTGCAATAGGGAAATAATCATTGTCAAATAATTCTATTCTAGTGATGGTTCTCGATTTAAATAATAAGTATTTCCATTCGCCCCTCGCCAGTGGTCGTCAGGGTCGTCTGCTGGTGTGAAGCATGAGGTTATGATTGTAGACGTAGCCGAGGCTGGATCTGTGAGCTCTACCCCCTCCTCTCATGACAGCAAACACGTGAAGAAGTCAGTTCACGAAGAGTGTTAAACTGCCTCATCAACCAGCCACGGGAGATGCGACATCAACACCAGAACCACGAGCCGGATTATTTTCAAAATGTATTTCACTCACCCAAATGTGATTTTTATTGTTGTGCACGCGAGCACAGGTGTGCGCGCTCGTTTTTATCAATTACTTGCTCCGATGTTTAGATAAAGTGCATTTTACTGCGGGCGTTTTATTTGTTGATTTTATAAACACGCTACGATAACAGAGAATGTGTAATGCCGAATATCAATTACAAATTGAATGCAATGCGTTCTGCTAATTGAACTGTTGCAAGCTTTAAAATGGTGCGGTCAGGTTAAAACGGGGGAACGAAACTAGTCGTAGCAGAGTGTTGCAATGTAGCTGTTCTTCTTCGGCGAATGTCACGTCGATTACATCCATTGTTATGTTGATATACGGCTTCTACTTTTACACAAGCGTGGGTGTTTGTGTGTGTGTGGGGGGGGGGGGCGGGTTCGAGTCGAGTTCGAATTCGACTTTTATTTATTTATTTATTTATTTTATTTATTTATTTATTTACTTTCACCATTATTCTTTGACTTTAACTTTAACTTGTTTTATTTAAATCTTCCAGATTTGGTGGAGGTGCCGGGTAGAGCTAACATTGCGACGGGCACAAAACAAACATGGCAATAATTGGATGAGCGTAGCGAGCGAAGCGAAGATTCCATTTCACTACACTGGAGAAAAAATCCGGAATGTTTAATTTTTTTTTAAAATGTGTGTCTGTAAACATGATTCCGGCTAAACCTATACTCCAATTGTGATGAAATTTTCTGGAGGCCTTCGAAATCTCTGAACTTACAACTGACACGTTTTTGAGCGCAATCAAAAAATTATTTCTCATAAAAATCGCAATTTTATGATTTTTTTCGATTTTTAAAAAAAATTCTTCGACTTATAACACCTACATGCTTTATCCGATTGTACCGATTTTTTCTTTGAACCTTTATTATATGAATTAATATATTCGTGTGAAATTTGTGCGTAATCGAAAAATTATTTCTCATGAAAATCACAGTTTTACGATATTTTTTTTATTTTTAAAATTTCTTCGACTAATAACACTTACATGCTTTATCCGATTGTAATGATTTTTTTTTACAGAACCCTAATTTTTTAAATCAAAATTCAAAATCAAAATGTTATCTCTAGAGAGCTTGACCAATTACGAACGTTATTATAGTTGTTACGGCTCAGCCATGGCATATCATTCAATTATTGATATTAGGCAAACATAAAAGCGTTGATGTCCATAAATAGAAATATTATTTGTGCCCAAAAATGTTAAAATTTTTCGAAAATGTTAACATTAATTTGTATCAA
The DNA here is from genome assembly GCA_024449915.1 of Sweltsa coloradensis. Classification (NCBI taxonomy): domain Eukaryota; kingdom Metazoa; phylum Arthropoda; class Insecta; order Plecoptera; family Chloroperlidae; genus Sweltsa; species Sweltsa coloradensis. The sequence continues at coordinate 432,974 of JAMZAV010000382.1, forward strand.
AATACTACGCTAAAATGGGTTAGTACTTGATAGGGTAGCGTCAAAAATGCATAACGATTCTCACGTATTCTCATTCGCGTTCAAAGACCCGGCACCTCCACCAAAATCATTATTTTTGAAATATTCGATTTCGAGTAGCAAATACCCCGGTTCGAGTAGAAAATCCTCCGGTTCGAGTAGCAAATATTCCGGTTCGAGTAGCAAATCCTCCGGTTCGAGTAGCAAATACTGCGGTTCGAGTAGCAAATATTCCGGTTCGAGTAGCAAATCCTCCGGTTCGAGTAGCAAATACTCCGGTTCGAGTAGCAAATACTGCGGTTCGAGTAGTAAATATTCCGGTTCGAGTAGCAAATACTCCGGTTCGAGTAGCAAATAATTGTCTTAGTGTACTTTACTTATGATTCATTGAGAGTAACCATGACTTGCCCGTATGTATTCAGTGTCACACCCACGTGGGCTACGCGCGTCGTCCTAGCCCACGAACCCCCCAATAGATTCATCTCGTCGTCTTCCTCTTCCAGCCCATCACCCCCGCATTACGCGTCGCCGTCGCACGTAACACAACGCGCAGTTTTAATCGCTACTTTCACAGACGTCTTTAAACTCCGCGCCGTACTAAACGACGGGATTACTGAATAGACATCTCCGCTGGCTGCAGACCCAAGTTATGATTTAAGTTGTTATTTGTACATGACAAGTAGTACCTACAATGCCCGTAAGACAGAACTTCTGTCTAAGTTGCTGTCAAGTTTCGTCCTCAGAGCTTTGTGGTCTATCTCGTCGGTTTCATCGTGAGCGCATGAGGCCTACACAATTACATCTTCGAGAGATTAAAATCTTTGTCTGAAGGCTCGTGACGTTTCCCTCGCATAACTTATCTGAGTATTCCCTGGCTGTGTCCTGCCACCGCACAACATGCTAACTTCGGGCCACTCACTCCAAACTACTCAACACAGTGTGTTGTCAACAAGACGACAGATGTAGCTAAGCAAGAGACTCGGGTCCTGGGTTCAATACCCACCACCGACAATGATGACCTGATTAATTATAACTAGTTTAATTATTCGTTATGAATCCTGGGCAGAAACGCAAATAATACAGTTGAATAGTCGAGTCTTTTGGTTTTCGATTGATTAAGAAATATCTACAACAAATTCCATCCACTATCTTCAACAAAGAATTGCTAGATTGAACACTGGCATAGCTGGAGAAACCACCATCAGCTTCCTCAGCTTTGTAGCAATTATTTTCCATTTAAAAAATTATTGCTTGGATTTCGAAGGAAATAAATAAGACTGAGAAAGTAAACACTGGGTTAGATACTGAGAGTTTAGAGACCAGTAAGGATAAAACTATAGAGGTTCGTGTATATTAGTATAGCATTTTCAAGTGTCATTTTATACAATTTTGTAGCATCTATTTTTTTTTGGCAACCTTCAAAAACTCGTGTATGAAGTTTTTTCATATTTTATTTTGAAATTATGTCATCAAAGGCTGAATTAATATCAATCGAATATAATAATGTGTGTAAACAAATTATAAACAATATGTAAAATAAAATAAAATATAACTACAAAACCTAAGTTTAAAGTGAAAAATTGCGCTATGTAGCATCTATTCAGAAAACGCTAATTTCACGTGCACATCTAGATAATGTGCCAAGAGCGTTGCAAGTTTATGCAATAAAAAGTCTCGTTGTCGTTGTTGTTGTTGTTGTTGTTGTTGTTGTTGTTGTGTGTTGTTGTTGTCGTTGTTGTTGTTGTTGTTGTTGTTGTTGTTGTTGATGATGTGAAAAGTGATTTTGCTCCAGGGTATTTAGTGCCCACTCATCGGTAATCTAACCTTCATAACATTCTTCATAACTCGTGTTTTGTACTTATTAACAAATCTCCCTGCAGTGCTCTATACTGACAAGACTAATTATTTATCTGTCTGTGTTATGTTAAACTTATACTCTTCATTTGCCTGAAGTCGTACCAATCAACCAGCAAGCCTTGTGTCCTGTTATTTTATTCACCTTGTGAAGGTTTGTGAAACTGTTTTGTTAATTACTGAAGCTAAATTACCTAACCGTAAGACCCATGACAGCGGCGCAAGCTGCTACAAGACTATCATTCTAAGTGTCTATAATTTATTGGTGTACCAACAGACTATTATGATAATGGATCGCTGGTCGTGTAGCAGCTTGTGAGGGTGGCAGGCCTGCAGGTCACACGCAATCAGTGACACCACAGTGCTAGGGGAGACACCGGGTTCGAATCACGGTTGGAGTTGTATTTGCATGGAGGGCACTTTGCTTCTGACAATTAAGTATTCACATACATGATGATGAATGAGTTTGAATGAATTTTCTACACACGCGATTTAAAACCATTTCGAGCCAGAGAAGATGAAGGTGAATATAAGAGTAAACCCTGCTACGAGTTCAGTGGTCATAAGTTGAAGGCGAGAAAAACCTTGGGTGTGGTCGCCATCTTGGTTTGTTTCCTTGACAAAACATGGCTGTAATGTATGGTAATCCCGGCGGCTTATTGAAACATTGAAATATACGACACGGCTTGGGCAATAGTTAGAGATTAGGGGCTTCACACCGACGACTGTGGCGCGGGGCGTCGCGGCGCCACACCGCGGCACAGCACAACGCGACTGCTACATGGAAACAAATTACACAAGGACCCCTCTACATTTACTAATCGAAATCATTAGTGCAATATTAATTAATGGACAGAGTACATGACATGTTCTAATTACAGTATTCAATTAATTGACCAACGTTTACTACTAATCATTACAAAAACATATTCACATAATAATGTATACGTTTAGTTTAGTTTGTTGCTTGTTTTTCGCAATTTAACTTGAAATGACAGATGATATTACCACAAAATGGCATCGTAATTTAATTACTAAATCAGAATTACAATTTAAATTGGTTTGCTAGTTTTATTACAATGTATAATATATTGAACGAATTCACCGTGAGCGATCAAATACGTTCATTCTACGCGCAAGGCAATATCTCACACTTGATGGTCGGGGTTTCTGTGTGTGACCTGCTGACTTGAATCATTTTACCAAGCAACAAATAAACAATTCTAGCAGCCTGTCACCTCTTCTCATAATTAACTTTAAAGTAAATAAAGAGACTAAACTAATTTGACCGTGGTTTTACATTTCAAGAATTCCTAAGATTCGCCTACCCACCATCGCCCAGCCCACCTTCTCAATATATTCTCCTGGTTTGATTTGATTGTTCACTATGCCGAGAAAACTGAAGCCGTTCCATAATTACATCGCAACCCACTCGAACTCGCGGGTATTCAGTTACCATTGTAATCACATTAGCTGCAGACAAACCCACACTGAAGCTTCACCCGTGCATTTGAGAGCATGATTACCATCAGCTAGACAGAAATCAGATCGGTAAAATAGATAAGTTTATAATCAAATATAACTAGCGGTCTGAATGGCGTTTGACTATATGTGATTTAACACAAGGGGGAAATAGTTCGGATAGCCATCATTTCCTTCTAAATATATAGTTAATAAATACATTTAATTTAATTTAGTAAACACATTTAAACATATTTCAAACTTGATCAAATATATTAACATTAAATCAAGACTCCAAGGGAACAATCTCGTTTTTGGTAATTTTGCTGGTAGAGAATTTGACAATTTCTGTGTTGTCATTTGTATAAATTGCGTAGATCAGTGTTGTATCGTAAAACAAAATAAATCAATGTACATTTTTAAAATTTCCTGTTGTGTTAGCAATATTCCGAATTGCAACGGTCAATACTGATTTGAATTAGATTTAATACATATTATTATTGTTGGTACCCCTAAGGCAACGCTAACGAGCTGGGGATGTCACCGCCCTAGGATATCGCCACCCCAGTGTTGCAGGCGACGTGATTCCGGCGGGCCGTGGACTCGCACCCTCTTCACATCGCATCGCATGAAAGTCCCATCAATTGCAATAAAATTGAGCCGAGGATTTTTGATTCTTAACATAACACTAGATAAAACTCGGCCACTTTTCACGACGCGAATCAGATATTCGAGAAGTTACTGGGTCGTTGTCGTAAGCCCATCGCATTTGTCTCCATGTAGCGCGGTCTGCAGCCTGTGGCTCGGGGCCAGGGAGGGACCGCCCTGTGTGGAGGGCACGATCCCAGCACAGCCAGGACTCGAACCAGGGACCATTAGAATCAGAGTCTCGTGTGCACCGAGTCAGCTACCAGTATCCATACCAAGATATTGTACTAATTTGAAGGGTGTGTATACCGCATTGTTTGCAAGTATGTATATTGCAAGTTAACAGCAAGCTTAACGTCATCTTGAACCAGCTTTGACTTTGTGGGTGATGAGCATCAATGCGATTGAACGAGTGTGCTTGCGTAGGTTTCTAGAGTGGCCTCTCTCTTGGACACACATAGCACAGAACGGCACACAGCACAGAGCTGGTGCAAGGGAGGTTTCCGCCGTCTGGTAGGAAGGCAAGAGGTAGACATAGACACACGTGGAGGTAGGGATCATGATGTATATGGGCGCCACACTCCGGCCAGGTGACTACGGGTTGTTGTTGTTGTTGTTGATGTTGTGACGTCACATGAGAGGGCCTGTGTAAGGCTCCCGTGTGTCCTCGTGCCGTCAAGAGGAATGGAACCGGCGAAGATGAGGTCGATGTCACTGCGCCAAGACAGGAGAGCATGAACACCTAAGAATGTGTATCGCGGGTTGCATACCCGCCACGGCGCACCGTACAGTGCTGCGCTCTGTGTGCTGCAGAGCTAACCTAGAGGGTCAGGCTACGGTTGCGGGAGCAGGACTGCTGTCAGCAGTGTGCTGAGCGTCCCGTAAATTGCTGGCTCAGCGCCTTCAGTTTACTGGAAGTGCTGGAGGTTTTTTGCCCAGTATTCGTCAGTAAAGCTGGCTGCTGGTTCAGTACGTCCAGCACCCTACGACTCACGAGGCGGTGGTGGTGCAGGCACTGGGCGGGTAGTGGGAGGCGCTAGCCCCCTTCAGTTGTAACAGAGGAGTGATCATAGGATGGAAGACAACTTCAGTTTACTTACGATGGATTTGTAGCTAGGTGGGCAGATAGAAGAATATCTGTGATTCGACGATTCAGCTAAAAGGCGAATGATATAGTTATGTTAGTAGCCCTTGGACAATCCCTCTCGACTGTTCTCACACTATACCCAGCCACCTGCAGAGGTCCAGGGTTTACTACGAACCAGTCACTCATTTCCATAGTATATCACAGGGTACACTTATTCAGAATATTAATAATGGTACATATTATAATCCAACGCCATTGATCTAATATTCTAAGTATTTCTCCTGTGTGTAACGGGTAGTAGTGAATATATTTATTGTTATCGTCTATCTGCTGGCTAGCCACGGCACCACGACAGTGATGTGATCCCTAAGAACACGTACGTCTGGGCCTTGTAAGGGCCACATACGGCTTAGGGCGGTCCGGGCAGCCGATGTGGCTGGTACTGTTTTTGGCAGTCACTCCAGTATGGCCCATGCGCCTGGGCCTCGTACGAGACGCATCCGGCCAGCCAGATGAAACTGTATCTGACAGGAAGTTTAGGACTCATCATGGGGTAAATAATGATATGCATACATATTTATTCACAATTTCATAAATAACTGTCAATGATATATTTCATATTTTGTTTTTTCTTGCGAGGGATGTGGGCGAGTGTATACTTACATGAAACATGGAGACTTAGTGGCACCATGCACCGATATGAATCCACCTTCTTGCTGGGGGTGCGTACGTACTGCATGTGTTACCATTAGTATGAAGACCCAATTTTCTGGCAAGGGCTGAGTGGTTAAACCTTACCTTCTTGTAATTACTTCTGCGTGCGTTCTGCATACACTACCATTAGTATGAAGACAAGTTCTTTCTGGCAAGAACTGCATGAGTCCTTCTGTACGACTTCTGCTCATGGCTTTGCGCTGTGTGCCTGTAGGAATCATCCTCTTGCTATAACGGTGCGTGCGTACTGCAAGTATTACCATAAGTATGAAGACACGATCCTCCTGGCAAGGGCTGAGTGGTTAAACATTACCTTCAGTTCGACTTCTGCTCCAGGCTTTGCCTATATGAATCCATCTTCTTGCTATAGGGGCGAGTGCGTACTGCGATTTAACCTTGAGTATTTTTACACTTTCTGGCAACAGATGTGTAGTATAGCTATATACATTACCATTTACCTTCAGGATGACTACCGCTTCTGGCTGGTGCCTATATGAATCCTTTGGGGTGTGTGTACTGCGTATATATTACCTTTCCATAGGACTCCAAAAACGTGTGCTATGTGCGTGTGTAATATACGTAGCATAAATACCTACACCACAGAGACCAGCATAGATCCAGCCTTCTCAAGAGAGCATTCGCAACTAACCAAAGAAAGGTAACGCCGTAACGGACAAGTCATTCAACATTTTCAAATTCAAACTGGACGCTACCCCCACCCTCTTTCTGCCCTAACGGCTTAACAGTTGTTGTTTGCCAAGTCATGGCTAGCCGCGCACAGCAAGGATCTGGCTGGTATCCGGTGTGCCAGATGCAGCTGACTAGGGTTAAGACGCATGCGATCCACATATGGCCAGCCAGTTGTTTGACAAGTCATGGCTAGCCGCGTAAGGCATCCGACGTCCAAGCAGTTTAAAATGTATGGCTAGCCTGGTATGGGCCAGACGATGCCCAGACGTGCTTTCCCGTACGTCAGGCAGCCAGATGAGGGCCATACGTGGCCCAAACGATCCCGAAAATCCTGTGCTACTAGGGATGGACAGTGTCACTGCTACTGTCACTGTACTGTCACTGCTACTGTCACTACTGTCACTACACGAGGACAGGACAGATGTCAACATCAGCACCAAGCAAGAACTATGCTGCTCTCAATCCGTCACAGGCCGATGTTTTTAAAAGTGTCCTGCGGTCGCGGTCCATCTCTCAGCTTCCCTGAGGGTATGGGAGACTCATCTTGTACCAAGACAAATTAGCATTGGGAGTTCCCCGGAGCCGTCAGGGAATAAGTTGCTGGGGGCTATCTCCCTTCGATCCCGGCCGCTCCGTCGGTCAGTCGCGATACATCACCCGGCCGGCTTTTACCGGTATTAACCAAATGTAGCCACAACTCTTCCACACACACAAACACAAACACACACACACACTGTTGGACACGTCAAGCACAGCGCAACATGGCCGACAGGCAAACACATTCTGCTTTAGACAGAGTGATTTTATCAAATCGACTAACTCGACTGGTGCTGTCAGTGGCAATGGCAGCGATTGCCAAGGGAAACAAAGCAAGCTGATAAAAAAAACTAACAACAAAGTAGCACAATCGTGAAAACTGAACGCAAAACGAGCTCATTGTTACACTCAAACACAAGCTCATTGTGTTCTCGGGGGCGCGAGTGCCGAGAGCAGGAATACCTAGGTTCGAACCCGGACTGGGCACACAATATAAGAACACGTTGATAACTAGGCCTTCATTCAGGTTAATGATTTACCGAGTCAGTCCCTAGTTTAGGTTCACTTTGATTCCGCTATGATTAACATTGCACTATTATAATTGGAGATTTAAAAGGTTCTCTGAAAATTTCATCAAAATCTGAGTAGCTGTTTGTCCGTTAGAGAGCGACCAACACACAAACAACAAAGAAAATAACACAACTTCGCGGTATATTTTGGCAATCTAGATGTCGTAGATTCCTCTGGCCCGGCCGCCATCTTGTATTATGACGTCACGCCCGTCTTAAATCAGACGTTATGGTGGTTGCAGGGGACACTAGACACACTTGAAATAATGTGCTGCCTCACAAACAATACACATACACACAGGTTGAGGAAAGCTTTACTCTGCAAGGGCGAGATAATAATAAGTAACTGGTTTAAGAACAAGCTGCACATTTATCACATGGTACAGAACAGTGCATGGGCTCGCCCAATAGAACCGCATGGTGTAGCACGATGAAGGACAACTAATCTTACTGTTACATAAGTGTAACGATATATTGCACGGATGACTTATTTCTACACACAAAGTCATACTACGACGAGTGACGTAACAGGCCCATGTAAGGAGTGAATGCCCACGAGTGCACGAATCTGTGAAACTCTTTATAGGGCCGGGCTATGACATATCATTCAATATCGATATCATCATATCGAATTGTCATTATTTGTGTCAAAAAGTTCTAACTAAAAATAAATACAAATCAAATCAAAATAAAAATATCAAAAGAAATGCCTAGGGCCGCTTTAAAACAATTGGGGCTAAAAAAGTTGATAACGCATCGCTAAATATTCAAAACGAGTTTTACGATCTCACACTCGCGTTTGATGACCCGGCACCTCCACCAAAACTAAAAGTCAGGACGAATGTAATATATTTTTATAGAGTAGGTGTATTGAATTCTTGCGCAATAAGACATGTGGTTGGGTAGATGAGAGCCCGTGAGGATAGCCGAGCCTACTTGCGATAGTACCGTACATCGTGCCATGCAGGCAGGCTACAGGGCGAGGGAGGCAAACTCCCTGGGCGCCGAAAATAATTGCTCTGCACAACAACTTTGAACAAACAACGCAGCATTCATTCGAGACAAGAATGTAAATATCTCTACATCCAGAGCAAAATATCTCGAGCATTACGTCGTGCTATGTCTTATGTCAACGCTCTCGCTCATACGGCGCTAGGCAGGCCTATGCTGGCTGAACAGGGGCTCATACGACTCGAGTAGGACAAGAGAGGGGATTGTGGGTCGGGTTCAGACAGATACGTGCGTTGATCAAGGATGGAGAGACCCTCTTTCAGTGCGTTGGTTGTTAGGTGCCCAGGTGTCAATGTCAACTATACCCTCTGGCTCTAACTTATGACTCACTAGGCAAAACGTGTGAAAGTAATTGCGAGAGATTGCACAAGGGAAACCTTCGTCGAGGATTATCAAGTGACTATAGTTTTGAACCGATTACTTCGTGAGTGGGAATCTCACTTATGTCGCGTGAGCCACCTCTATCGTGCTTGTCACGTGACTGGGCTGACGTCATCACGAAGCTAGTCGTCACCAAGGAGGCTCAACGTAGTAGTAGCTCTGATACATTCTTGGCAAGCAACGACCACGTGTCTTCACTCTTGTTAGCTGCGGGAGGCTGACGGGTGATGCCAGGGCTGATATAGTTGCTCATGTTTTTCCTAAGACCGACGGAGAAAAGAGCCGCTGAGTGGGACCTCTTAACAGAACAGTTAAAATGATAATCGTCTGTTAAATTTCTGCGGACGAGTAGAAGAGAGCGCGGGAAAGCTCCGCGTCCGGGCGTCGCAGTGATGACATGGCGTACAACACGGGACTCCCCCTAGTACTGCTGCAGACACTTGACGTAGAGCAACGGTTCTTGTTTAGGGTTTTCATACTTTCATTTTTGTTATTCAATATTTTTTTTATACAACGTATATCTGTATTGTTTAAATAACGATTATTTATATGTACATTTATTATTGTTAGGATTTAGTTACTTGAAACTTGTGCGAAGTTGTATCTGTTGTCCGAAATAAATAAATAAAAATAAAATATTTACTTACGCGTGGTATAGAAACATCCCCCGTTCTATAAGTCTAAAAACCATGCCCACGTAGGCTATGAAGATGAGATTTAAACTGACAGTTGCACCGAATGCAGCAAAGCATTATAGATACTAGTATAACCCCCCCCCCCCCTGGCTGCAAAGCATACACTGAAAGAAATTATGGATAAACATATGCTTATCACTAATATTAGTTTAAAAAAGTGACAGAGGCAATTTCGTTGATCAGTCTCTAACGCCGCTACGCCGGCTAAAGTGGCTCGGGCTGTAGCGAGCTCTGTGAGTGGCTACTGGAATCAGATAGAGCTAATACAACAACAACAACAACAACAACAACAACAACAACAACAACAACAACAACAACAACAACAACACTAGTGTGTGGCGTGGTTGTTGCTGCGAGCGACGGAGACGACGCCGGCTAAAGTGGCTCGGGCTGTAGCGAGCTCTGTGAGTGGCTACTGGAATCAGATAGAGCTAATACAACAACAACAACAACAACACTAGTGTGTGGCGTGGTTGTTGCTGCGAGCGACGGAGACGACGCCGGCTAAAGTGGCTCGGGCTGTAGCGAGCTCTGTGAGTGGCTACTGGAATCCGATAGAGAGCTAATGGATGCTGGTTCTTATTGAGAAGCCACAGCCAAATCACTACGCACAACCTTTTAAAATTAATGTTCTTATACCGTAATGCACTCACTTCATTTTCTAAAACACCCATTTTATCGATAATACTCTTAGAACAGAGCGAGAGAGAGGCTGAAAGCCGCGGTGTTTACGTTACTTAGAGCTAACTGCAAGAGTCGGCCAAGTTGCGCCGCTTTATCATCGTTCCACATTAGTATTACCCTCACTAGACATTACCGAAATAAAATATACAGACACATAAAACGTAAGTATAGCGAAAAGGTTTTAACTAAACGATTTGTAAGATAAATTTCATTCCCCTTTATAACCCATCAGTAGCATTTTCATACATTAATTCTCCTAAAAGGGTTCTTGTAAGTAATGAGTTATGAATAACGTACAATGGCGATAAACAGTCTCAAGTAAAGCTTTTAGATGAAAGAATGAAATCTGATTAAGATACGCCATGTTGGAAGCCGAGTGTGTGTGCAGTGTCTCTGTGGGTCTTCGAGTGGTGGACTTTAGTGTTTGTGTTTAACCCTGATGATGATAACACTAAGGACGGTGTCGTGGAGTCTGGCAGGAGCAGCAGAGAACACATCCCTTGATGGTACCAAGGTGCCTCAGTGTAGATTCACACTTCTGTGGTTACCAAATCATGTGAGTGTCTGCAATGAAGCTGCTCTGTCATAGTTCGAGTTTGTCATATATTTATTCCTGATGAAGGGTAGGTACCCAAACTGAAAATCAGTTATATAACTGAGTGGGTAGACTCTAAATACAATTTAGTTTAGCGGATGTGAAGCACTTTAGATTACTAACTAGGTCATTAGGGTATTTAGACTGTAGGAAGGAATGAAGGGGTACTCTAAGAGTATTGGGCCCAATTCCAGAAAATCCTTGGGTAAAACCTTCAAGACTAGTGACTGAGATCGAACCAACGAACTCTTGAGTTGAGTCCTGTTAGAAGCTGCGCCACCTCTATCCGTGTGACAAGAATGAATGCGATAGGATCAGTTATGTATAGAGTGCATGGATTAACATTTGAAACGCCTGTAACGATATTGTAAACTATAGGTCGGTAACAACAATCTCTATAGATGTATAGACATCGCATGAAATAAGCTCGAGCTTGTACGGTATCAGAAAACTGAAAAGCTCGCACAGATTCAGCTTTATAGCTACAAGGAGAGGATCGACACTATGTCTAGCTGGGCAGCAGAAGATACTTTGATGAAAACACCTGGGGCATATTTCTACAAATATTTCCAATATTCCTTCTCAATGCATTGATGATAAAACAGTTGGAATTGTTTCCCTAGCTCATGCTTTGAATTATTTTGGAACACAAATACTTTCTAACCGAACTAACCTCGTTCGTAGGAATGCCCACTGTAAGGGGTACTCGTCAGTGTGGCCCTCTTCAGTCGTGTTATTGAGCAGAAATGCCCTATAGGGTTCAGTCCCAACATTCGGTCTCCGACTGCAACATACTTGGGATACAGTTGCCGATGGCTGGGATCCACCTCAACTTAGTACCACGCACGAAGTATTGCAAGGAAACGTTTACCACTCAGGCGAGAATTAAGTGACTCAATTAATAAACGTGTGGATCGATGTAGATTGTGAACATTCGATTCCCTGTCCTGCTATTTGCTTGCCATGCAGCACCTCTTATGTGAACATTCGCTTCCCTGTCCTGCTATTTGCTTGCCATGCAGCACCTCTTATGTGAACATTCGCTTCCCTGTCCTGCTATTTGCTTGCCATGCAGCACCTCTTATGTGAACATTCGCTTCCCTGTCCTGCTATTTGCTTGCCATGCAGCACCTCTTATATCTGCTCGCTGTAAATCAGCGTTCTTCGTCGCTAACGAAACATTTTAGCTCGCTTAAAGACAAACAATCACTTAACGCATTGAAAAATGTCCCAACTCTGTGCTAATGGACTGAATTATATCATTAAGTAGCTTTCGCTCAGTCTACTTTAAAGCCCGTATAAATAACTTGAGTGGATATTGTACCGTGAGTGCTTTCTTGGCTTCCGCCTGCATGCCTGTCAGACACAAAGCCTGGAGTGGAGGACTGCGCGTAGACTGCTCCAGATATTACAAGCTGCAATTACAAGCTACGCAATCACTTAACGGTTTAAACGGTTTAAATCTAAAAACGGTTGCCGTATCGAATTATGGAAACCGTCGGTTTACAGTGACGATCACGGCACTATAAAACGAATTAAAAATGCAAGTTAAAATGTTTTAGCCACTGTGTGGATTTTACAATTAAAAATTATCTAGGTGACAGTCGTTTTAAGAAATACTAAATCGTTTGCCTTGTAATAAAAAACATCTTGGATTAATCATGATGTCCATGGCGTGAACGAGTTGAAAGTACAAATGCTCTGTATTGAAGTGGCAATGTGTTATATTCAAACCCAGAATTCTATTTTACTTTATGCAGGTTATACAGACAGGTTGTAGTTGACGTGTGTGGTGGCGAGGAAAGATGTCGAGTGCAAGGGGAGCCGGGGTGATTAGCGACGCCGGAGGTTTTACATGTCGCGGTCCGAAGAGACCGGACAGTCCACACCTGCGTCGCGACGCCATGATGGATCGCGGGGGCCTCGGGACGCTGGACGTCGCTAAATGATACATCGCCGCCGCGACGCTGCTGGAGTGCTGGCCTGGCTACCCCTGTGCTACTCTCAGAGCACGGGACTCATCATCGGGGACACAGATGAAGAATAACTCGCTCAGTGAGCTATCTGGTACATGGGTAGTAACCGCGACAATATGTTTACTATTCATAAAGAAGAGAAAGGGAGAATATGATTTTATCCAAGACCTAAATGACGAATCGTCCTAGCGGTCAAGTCGATGCCCCTCTCAATCCTTCGCTTATGAAACACCCTTGTTTCAAATCATCAATACTTTCTTCAGCTTTCATTCGTAATTAGCTTCAACACAAATCCTTCTTCCCAACCCTCTACTTTACACGTTTACAAGAATTATAATAAACAATAAATATAGGTGTTGAGTTATAACAAATTGCTTGTTCTTTCATAAACGGACCATACAATGGTTTGTCGAAGACGGGCATATTTTAAACTGCCCAGACTAGACAACGTCTTGATTGCACGTGAGTGTACACGAATAATAATGTATTTCGAACGTAGAAAAGTTAGTTTTGAAATGTTTAACAGGTCTTGAAATCTCTTTGTTAATTTCCTTTCCTCGTCCGGCCAATTCGTATTTTGCAATTATTGTGCACGGCGGGAAGCCTGGGTAAATCAGGGCTGCGCACGCGAGGGGCGGGGTGGGGGGGGGGGGGAGTCTAATTACCTGCTACTTGTAAGTAGTTAGGGGCTTCTTAATAACGAAGCTTCGAGAACACACCTTGCGAGCGAGGTATGGAGTGACCGGACTAGAACAGCGAGGCGAGAGGCAAAACATGTGGAGGCACGAGCTACATAATTATATACTAGGAAAACGCTAAAGTCCCGCCGCGTTGATGGATGAGCGTTTTTGTAAGTTTTTAGTTTGTTTAGGACCACTTTTCCTTTGCAAGTGCTTTTAGAATGCATTGTAGGTGATTGTCGTCAAGTTTTTATTGTTACTTGTTAATTGTTATTATAAACCTAAAAAAAAACTCATATTAAAACCTTTATTTATATGGATTCTGGCTAACTTTTTCAACGTTTTCTTTCAAAAAGCAATACATCACCATTACCTTAATGTCCATGTGAAATATGAACGTTGTAGCCTCACCCGTTTGGTCAGAATCGGCCCAAATGTCACGAAAATATCGCACTAAAAATCGAAAAAAATCGTAAAAGTACGATATTCATGAGAAATATTTCTTCGATTGTGCCCAAAAACGTGGCAGGTCTAAGTTAAAAAATTTCGAAGGTCTCCAAAAAATTTCATCGCAATTGGAGTATCGGTTTAGCTGGAATCGTGTTAACAAACACACAAAAATACAAACAGAAAAAACAAGAAAAACGAAAAAATCGTAAAATTGCGATTTTCATGAGAAATAATTTTTCGATTGCGCTCAAAAAGGTGGCAGTTCTAAGTTTAAAGATTTCAAAGGTCTCAAGAAAATTTCATCGCAATTGGAGTATCGGTTTAGCCGGAATCGTGTTAACAAACACACAAAAATACAAACAAAAACAAAAAAGAAAAACGAAAAAAATCGTAAAATTGCGATTTTCAAGAGAAATAATTTTTTGATCGATTTTTTTACGGTGCAGTTCTAAGTTCAGAGATTTCGAAGGTCTCCATAAAATTTCATCGCAATCGGAGTATCGGTTTAGCCGGAATCGTGTTCACAGACACACAAAAATACAAAAAAAAAGAAAAGAAAGAAAGAAAAAAAAACATTCCGGATTTTTTTCTCCAGTGTAGTGAAATGGAATCTTCGCTACGCTCATCCAATCATGCAGAGATCAATGTTATCGGTTCTAGAACCTGCGTTAAGAACAATAACAAATGTATAAAATATATGGTTTTCATCACCTCAGCTCACAAATCATCAATCACCTCCACAATCATCTCAACACTGCTGGATCAATGGCTGGGATAGTACGCCTATCAATACACTGAACCTTACCGCACTCCACAAGTATCATCACCATTAGCATCTGATAAAGGGAACGTTGCGGTGTTGGTTAGAACCGCGATATCCCTCTCATCATAGAGTCATCAAGCGCAGTTGCTGGAGCATCGAGCGCCACTGATTCTGCAGCAGGCCGTGCTGAGGAAACCAGCAACTGAGACCGTTTCTCAGCCCTCGACCGTGATTTCTAAGTATGATCATTACTAATCTAATACCGAATATTGTGAAGAGGATATTTCTCCTGTCCGATCATCCGTGTCATCCCTCACGATCTAAACTGAACAAGACCTTCGATGACATGAGCTTCTTACGCCCTTCAACAACGACGATGCTGAATGTTTTGGTGACCCTAGGGTCAGAGGGCGAGGCTAGATAAACCTAAAGTAAGTTTATTCTTAACCCGGCACCTCCACCAAACCTATTTCAGCACTATAGAATATAGTCTAGTAATATAAATAAATTTTCACGAACTTTTACATTTGAAACAATAGTTGCAAATACAATACTTTCCGAGCTTTGCAATGATTGCAGTCACGGGGCAAATTGAATTTATGCATTAAGAGTGCAAAAATGTAGAAGGGAACATAAGATTGGCCTTTTTTTAAAAAGATGTAAATGCTTTTCATTGTGTAAGGTTTGGCTATAATTATATATTTACAAGGATTTTGTTATGTGTGGGATAAAATATTCCTGACATTAATTCAATGATCGTATTAAATATTATATTACATGCTATGGGATAGCAATGATCTTACTCATAATATAAACCCAACACAAACACTTGTGATCTAGTACACAATTTTTTTAAGCTAAATGCATGTTGCATTGAAAATGCTAATGGAGTAGGAGTCTCGAGATGACCGATCGTTTGGTCTAGTAGTTTCAAAAATGTACGGCATCATGTCATAGTAGCATTATGTTCCTGTCAGTGGAATTATGGTTTATTCCTAATCGGAACCGAGAAGTTATTGTTTCAAGTTTGTAGGCGTCGCGCATTCCCGATGCGTCGTGGCTTATAATTAGGAGTGTCTGTGAAAAAATCACAATCGGAAAACTGTAGGTTTAGTCAAAATTTTTTCAAAATCAAAAAAATGTAAATGCGATATGTGAAAAAATTTCCGATGCGCTCAAAAACGTGGCAGTTCTAAGTTCAGGAGATTTCGAAGGTCTCCATAAAATTTCATTGCAATCGGAGTATCGGTTTAGCCGGAATCGTGTTAACAAACACACAAAAATACAGAAAGAAAGAAAGAAAAAAAAAAAAAACATTCGGATTTTTTTCTCCAGTGCAGTGAAATGGAATCTTCGCTTCGCTCGCTACGCTCATCCAACAAGTATTTTGTTATGTGTGGGATAAAATATTCCTGACATTAATTCAATGATCGTATTAAATATTATATTACATGCTATGGGATAGCAATGATCTTACTCATAATATAAACCCAACACAAACACTGTGATCTCGTACACAAAGTTTTACGCCTGATGATGTTGATGCAAATGCTAATGGAGGTAGCGAGTCTCTGAGATCGACCGTCGTCTTGGTCGGTATCGTATCACATGTACGGCATCACTGTCATTGTCTTATGTCCCTGTCCGTGGAACTTATGGGGTTTATTCCTATCGGGCCGAGAAGTTATTGTCAAGTTGTAGGCGTCGCGGCGGTGCGCGTCGTGGCGCTATAATGGGATTGTCTTGTATGGATGATTACAATAGGGCACTCACCACTCAGCCCAATCACTTTAAGAGTTGGGAGGGGCTCAAACTCCTTCCATAAACCAACCAAGCACATTCACAAGGTAGCGACGTAGAAACATAACTTCTCATAAGTTGGCTACAGTGTGGCCCACCTAACATGGCACCGTCTATAGTAGGGACCCACCTAACATGGCACCGTCTATAGTAGGGACCCACCTAACATGGCACAATCTACAGTGTGGCCCACCTAACATGGAAAAAATTGCTTGGCTATTGAATTTGGTTCATTACGAGAACTCTAAAAAAAGTCAATGGCCAACCAATTTTGTTACGATTTTGAGTTTTAAAATTTTTACTTCTTACCACGAAAATGGTTGGCTTGGCGCTCGTCAACAGGCGAAATGATCTTACTTCTTTTCAATGCAAAATTAGGGAGAAAGAATGAAAAGCTTGGCTCAACGTCTATATCTCACAGCATTCACAGCCGAAGACTTTCGAAGGTGAGCTTGGCTGCCGTTTTTTTTTTGTTTTTTTTTTTCAAATTTTTGTATTTGTGGGGGATAGCAAATCTACACAGAGCATGTACATTACAGAGTAGCAGCACACAGTAGGGTTTATAAAGTATTTCTTTACAGGTAGTTGCTTTTATCCATAAGACTAAAATAATTGTGAAGTTACCGGTAACTGCAAGAGTGGTACTTTAGAAACGATCGTAGTGATAGTAAATTGAGCTATAATAAGCATAAGAAATATTATTAAAACATGTTGCATGTTTATGTCTTATTATATTGATTCATTTAGTTCAAAGTTTCAGTTCTCGTTTCATTAAATGGGTTGAGTAAAATATAACAAATTGTATTATGATAAAAGGGGCAATTTTATTTAAAAAAAATAGGCAATGTTATTTAAACTACAATATATTCAATTTCATAAATTTAAATGTTATTAAAGAACTGTAAAGGGAATATACAATATTCTGAGAATAAATTACAATGCGCGATTTACCTATGTGACTTACACCGTATTCATACCCCTTGTCCCCCCTTGTCCCCCTTACGTTCCTCCCCTTGGAAAAAGTATACATGGTGGTAACTCACACTTATAGAAATTGTTTTATCTTGGAGGCGCGAATAATCTTAGCTCTTAAAGCGCCCTAAAACTACTAATACTAATACTAAATTACCATAGCCAATGACAATACCGGCTTGGCTACATAGAGTGTTCATACAATAATTGTGACTTACGAACAAATATATTCAAAATGACCACCACGTGACGTCTTAAAGGGGCTAGTACCCCCATAAATTATTTTTTACCATATAATCTATAGCAAGAATGAATGAACGTTTAAATTATATCTTGTAACTGTGATTTTACATGATTTTTTAAAAAGTTTTGTATCTTAAATTGGCTAAACTGAAGTTTTGATGAATTTCGTAAATCGGCTTCAACCTGATATTTTTTTGTTCCACATAGATACTAGAGTACTGTACCAATCTAAAATGGCCCTATTTAACATTGTATCTTGAAACTGTGCACAAAATACACTAAAACACTACTAAATATGCATTCAAAATCACACCCCTTCTTGGTAATGAGCATATTTTGACCGAACCACTTGTCCAAATTACTAAATAAAATATAGCGGATTTACAGAAAAGGTTATATCGCTTACGTCAATAATAGCCAATATTTGTTTGGATACGAATCCTCCAAGGTCACGGGGCACAAGATCGTCCCCATGTTATTTCTTAAGGGAGATTTTTGCCGATGGGACCTAGGTCGAAAATAATTAAGTTTGGCCATTTTTTGGGGGGTCATGGCGGCCGCAATAATTTTTCTGTTGCTTTGTAATTTCATAACTAGTTAGGCTGAATGAAATATATTCTTTGAGTTAAGGTGAATACCCCTCTAACTGGCACAGGGCTGAACGAAATAAGGTAGTAATCGCCCTATAGGCTTCACCAGAGATGGGAATGAAGATCGGAAACCTGAAGTAAATGCGTGAGTAGATGGTAACAACGTATAACTCGGGTACGGGGGGGAGTATAGGCCTACCCAATATATATATATATAGAGAGAGAGAGAGGCAACTAAATCAACAGCTTGTCGCAGAAAGATGATACGTTCTCATCTTGAGTCCACTCCTCGTTGGCGGAGGTGCCGGATTGATAGAACCTCACAACCCGTTGACTCCCAACGTCATCAAAGTGGCTATGTACATTATTATCTTTGTTATATGTGAACAAAACGACGCTTGCAATCGGAAGCCATAATTTATAGTGAGACGTGACACACGCAGACAGACAGACAGACAGACAGACAGACAGACAGACAGACAGACAGACAGACAGACAGACAGACAGACAGAAGCAGACGGACATACGTGATGCAACAGGAGAGCAGACGACCCAGTATCAGACAGAGATGACGACTAGTGTTTGACGCGAGCTGTACAGACAGACACTAGAATTGAACGCCTATGTAGGCACAAAAGAGCAGTTACAATCAGGTGACAGACGAAAATGGTTACTTCCCCAAAGTCTTTTGTAGATGTCGGGGTGTGGCGACAGAACAGAACGCCGGCGTGGCGCAATCTCGCAACCGTGTGAACGAGCCGGCAGGGTGGCAGCCAGAGAACTCTCTATTGGGATCGACAGCTCTGGGGGCTGGGGACCTGGGTTCGATCTTAACCTGAGTGGAAAGTTCTTAAGGTCTACAAACATCCAGCGGATAATAGGCTCGGCGCGTCCTATGATTTACGTACGGAATAACGCGTCAACGAGAAAGTGATGGCACCTCCTAAGTAGTTATTCTTAACAAGTGTCTATAAACACTGTCAGCCCTATGGTTTATGTTTAATAAAGAGAGTGCATTCTTACGGCGTGTCGCCCGCTTTTCTACCATAACTCGCAAACTCCAGGCCAAACATAATTTGTAGTAAAAATAATGGAGCATTAAAGAAGTCTATAGAGTGGATATAGGCTCATAAAAAAAACCACCAGCTATACACGTTTAAACGGGCGGCTGCTCATTACATCAGTTCCCGTGTCGCTGGTTTTATATCGATAGCAGAAACTAAAAGGGCGTTGAGACGATAGAGCTCACGGGGGGGGGGGGGTCGTCGGCGCTATTCTCGTCACCGGCACTCCGCACTGAAGGTTTCTTGCGTTACCCGCCTCTACCTACTTCCTAATCTAACATACACAGGCTTTCTACGACACACACACATAGTAATGTGGTTATGATGGGCTCAAATGCAGCGATATAGGCTACCAACCTTTCACACTTCCAAGAATTATTATTGCCAATTTATATTTATTATTCCTTAGATAATTCCTTTTTGGAATAGATAGGCGTAACCGTAAAACAAAGAGCAATAATCATTTTCCAGAAATAAGGAATAACACTTTGTGCCTGGGAACACAGCATGTTTCTAGCTGGCTGCTGACACCACACACACTCGTACGTTACGCCCCTCCGCTCGGATAATATAAAACTAACTTTCCGGTAAAGCGGATAAATTGTAGTGCGGCTCACATGTGTTGTCGGCACGCATCACCCACCCTGTTATTGTTTTACGTTTATAGTGTGTCAGTTGCCATGATTATATGTTTAGACGTTTCAGCTGTAGAGAAGCGCTCCAAACCGCCCGAGTGAAAACCAAATCGCCCTCATAACGAATTTTGTTTGAATTTCCACGTTGTAATATTATGTCCATGTCGGTTCTTTATGGACTTTGAAGTCTATGATGACGAAGTTTCAAGCTAATATCGCATGCAATGTATGTAATGCCGTTTGGGCTATGAAGGCACTCAGATAATAAAATTGATCTCTTAAAAGGCGAATAGTTAATGTAATGGAAGCCATTTGAGCCATTTTCAGGTCCAAACTTTTAACTTTGTATCGTGATACATTGAACGCGTGATAAAATTACAAATTAGAGTCTGTATACATTTAAAAGTACACGCCATTTATTTCAAGTGTCCATTTAAACTTGAAACGCGTTCCCGTCAAATGGATTACGAGAAGCTTTGCTTTCGAGCCATCCGTAAAAACTAAAAGCTTTCACACTGATTAGGTAAAAGTTGCCTGAAAAATTGGTTCACAGCAAATTGAAGAGTTCTACTCAAATATTTATAATGTAGCTAATGCTCTTGACCAATCAGTAAGTTGTGCCTGGCGGGTTATTCGCTGGGGTAGGCATAAAACACTGGTCTCTAACGCTCATCCGAGCTAACTCAATCTGTTATACGTGTGGGCTGGTTAGCTAATGTCGCCGGGGACTTTTAAGACTTGGATGAGTTTTCAATGAAGTTGCACATGTCTTCTCAATCCAGATATAATGATATTCATATTTTAAAATATCATCATAATGAGGGCAAACACCCAGATCGGGCCCCCCCCCCCCCCCCCCCAAGTAAAACACAAAACATCATGTTGGAACTTTGATTAAAGTGGATTTGTTTAAATAACACTAATGCAAAACTGTAGACGCGAGAAACGAAGCAATGACATGACACCCTACTAGTCCGGTTTTCATTGAAAAGGCAAAGTTTTAACTTTAAATTGGTTCCTTTATTGAGTTGCTAGGTAACGGCAATATATATATGGATGTGCATGGTTTGAATTCATGGCAATATTATCGTGTTTGCTAACTTTCAGTCGCTTAATGAGAAAACTTATTCACCGGATGTGATGAGCGCCAATTAAGAGACTGGTGTGGTGAGGTGGGTGGAGAGAATCCACTGCTTAAACTTGGAGCATGATCGCAGAGATGTACTAAGTCAACATCACACTCCAGGTATCACAGTTCGACTCTATGGTTAACAATATCCAGACCTCGACGGGAAGTGTTATAAAGGCAAAGTTTTTATAAAAAAAATATAAACATCGCAATTAAACTTAAAATTACCCGGACTTCAGTTAAGCATAATGGTTTGGTTACAAATCATAACATTTATTTTGCGTAGAATAACCATACATAAATCCTACAATCCTAGCATTCCCTTCTTCTTCTGGTTATTTTCATTGTCTTCCTACTGCCTCTTCACTAATTTAACCTAAATTTTGACTCTTGCTCGTTTTCAAACACTACATCACATAATGGTACATTTTATGTGGTTTGATCCATAAACATTGTACTAGTATTCTCAAAACATTTTCGCTGTATTACAGAAAGTGTTTGCTCTTTTTTACCCTCCATAGAACAACCCGGCCAGGGTATATTAGTATCTATGGAGCAACCTATTCATTAAATTTAACAACAAATTAGTAAGGATACTTCCATCACGTGACCACTTCCCAATCTTGTGAAACTAGAGTCACATACACGTGATCCTGTGTGGAGTCCTCTACGACGTCGTCGGCCTGCTACAACTCACCCGGTTACAAGCTAAGGTACTTACAGGGGCGTATCTAAACTACACAGATAGCTCGGCTTCTCACCTCTTATAGAAATGCTGCAATTAGATTTATAAATAGGTTGTACTTGTATTGTACTTATCACGTGATCGTTCACCCGCGAGGTTGTGGAGTCGGCGAATGAGAAGAGAGTTCGTATCCAACAGTATTGTCAGTGTCTTATCGAGTTGCAGATTGAAAGAAGGTGGTCGCAGCTAAACAGTATTATGGTATTACCTAAATCAATTCATTTTAAAATTTGTTTCCTAAACTTACGCAAGAAAATAATTTGTAAACATTTTAGTATTATCTGGCATTTCAGTCTATACAACATTAACGTTAATTTAAATTTTCCTTTAAAAAAATTAAGAATAAGAAAGCAAAAAAATGAAGAGTAAGTTAAAAATAACAGAATAACTTTAACTTGAAGAAAAAGTAAGGGAAGCTGTGCACAATATGCCCCTCTGCTAAGTCCGAGGAACCTACTGTAAATAAGTCCTGAAGGTTCCTGGATCTTTCAATCGATGCAAGCGACGAAGTTTTCCCTTGTTTCAAAACATCCCCTTCCAACCAATGTCTGCTGATTTGAATGTGGTATTTAATGCAACCCGTTCCGTGCAAGTCATGACGTATGGGGCAATAAAATACTTATGTGCAGTGCATGTGCATTACACTAGAATACATACATAATACAGGACAGATTGAAGTAATAAAAGTTAATAAGATTGAAATGAAGATGGAATTGTGAGTCTATATTCGTAAGAGAGACTTATTATGACACTAACAAAACATAAACTCATGGAACTAAATGCACAACTAGAAGATCAAGAGTTAGAAACGAATGGAGAGAGAGAGAGAGAGAGAGAGAGAGAGAGAGAGAGAGCCATTTGAGACATTAAAGGGGTATTTAACCGCAAAACTCAAAAAATATATTTCATTCAGGCTAACTAGTAATGAATTTAGCAATTAACAGAAAAATTATTGGGGCCACCATGACCTCCTAAAAATTGTCAAACATGACATTTTTTCGAGCTAGGTCCCATCGGCAAAAATCTCCCATAAGAAATAACATGGGGACGATCTTTATGCCCCGTGACCTTGGAGGATTTTGATCCAAAAAAATATTGGCCATTATTGACGTACTCGATAGCCTTTTCTGTAAATTCTCTATATTTTGTTTTGTAATTTGGGCAAGTGGTTCGGTCAAAATATGCTGATTACCAAGATGGGGTGTAATATTGGATTGCATATTTTTGTGTGCTAGAGAGTATATTTGGGCACAGTTTCAAGACACGATGTTATAAAGGGCCATTTTAGATTGGTCTAATGCTCTAACTGTAGTATCTATGTGGAACAAAAAAGAAGCCGGTTAAAGCCGATTTAAGAAATTTTCCCAAAACACCAATTTTCGCCAATTTCTGGATCCAAAAAAAATATAGATAGATAATATAATTTATATAATTTATATAATTTATAATAATTTTTTAAACGGTCATTTAAGTGTAGTATTGTACTATAGATCACGTGGTAAAAAATAATTTTTGGGGTTTTTAGCCCCTTTAATTACTTTAATATAAGGATCTGTAAATCACATTCGTGTATGTGCCCTGTACGCCTAAGAGTGAGTGAATCCAGCACCGCTAGCCCTGCAAAGTGGCGTACGCAGGAATATATTTCGGGGGGGTGCTCCCCACAATAGCGTCGCAACGATTAAAAAATAAGTATTTTGGAAGAAGTTTTTATGTGTTAAAGAAGTTAAGGGGCTTTGCTGAACTGAGAAAAAGAAATTGAAAGAAGAATTTAATTTTTTGCGTAGACCCAGATGATTTGCAGAAAATAATATTAAAGTTGAGATTTCGCGGGGGGGGGGGCACCCCCTGGATACGCCACTGGCCTCTGTACAAGTACAGTGTTGTATACATCCTGCACGGCACTCTTGTTATGGATGTGGCTGTTTGTCTATCGAGTGCACGCCCGTGATAATATAACTCGTTCCCGGCGACCCATCAGTTCGTATTAATTAATAATTATAGTAAACGTGTCAAGAGGGAAGGCTACAGTGAAACACTTCGGAAATGGATTTCAATGATTTACATGACAGAAGATAAATTAACAAGACAAATAGCCAAATTAATGAGTTACTCTAATAATCTTATTAAAATGGAGATTTATGGTAATTGGGTGTCCAGTGTCTCTTGTGTGACTTAAGTCTGGCGCGCTCTTCAGGTATAGCTGCACAGATACACGAGGAGCCTCGTGCACGGATGTTTAGTATCTACTGCCTCTTGTGTGCTCTTCAGGTATAGCTGCACAGATACACGAAGAGCCTTTGCGCAAGGATGTTGAGTGTTTGGCGGATAATTTGTGCGGACAAATTGAATAATTCGTTAAAAAAAGTGTGTTAATGACAAGTACGACTGTTTTACTGCGAAAAAGTAGAAAACCCCCACTTTCAAGTCGACCTAGCGGATGGTTAGCAACTCAAGCAAAGCGCACGTCTGAACACGGGAACTTTTCAACTCGAGTCTTGAGGATACGAAAAGGTAATCCTAGTTTGCTCAGCCCGCCTCAACTGTTGTTAAGCTTTGCTTACTTAGATCTTGTCTTCGTGTACTCTTTCCTTCCTTGCTGCTAATGAACCAATTAGCTAGGCTGTTACAACCGTACGTCATACGACTCTATTAACAGCCAGATCTCATTAGGGGACACCCATCCATTAAACCAGTGTCATCCAGGCCGGACTCGTCCACTAATGATACCACCATCGGTTTCGAGGGGGTGTAAACATGTATACGGCTCGCAGTGCGCGGACGTTCAAAAAATATATGAAAAAATATGTTTCGTTAATGGTTTTGGTTGTATTGCGAATGGACGGTGTTACAACATGGGGCCGACATTAGCATAAATCAGTTAAAATAGACGATGCATGGGATATATATTGCGAGGGTGCTCGGAGGCCCCACAGTAATTATACCCGCACAGGACGTTTTGGATTTCGGAAATCTGAATAATAAAATATAGGTTTGGTCATTTTTAAACGCCATTAGCATCGTTTTTACTACTGTATCACATGAAATATAGTTTGCACTTTGCGCCATTGACCAGAGGTCTAAATAACAATTCTTCCAGTAGTACCAAATGAGGTAAACTAAATTGTTCCTGTCTAAGCCTCCTTTAAAATATTAATACACAATTCCGAATAAGCTTGAGTTTCTACGAATGCGAGGATCAGACGAGGATCATAATGACTGCAGCTGATATGTACTTTGTACAGCTTTCAAATCTTCGACAAAGTTCTTGATTTTACAAAAACGAAAGGAAAATATAAAATATTTTCAGAGCAACATCACAGATTTGAGTAACATACATAATTTGACACGCTCGTTACAGATCATTGTCATACCCGCCCCTTATATTTTCATGTAAACAATCGGTTTTAGCAATGCTTTTTATTGGGTGTAATAGTTTGTTTAGACTTTTGTGTAATCTATGAATGATCAGGAATGTGTATGATATATTATTGTGTACAGCTTAATATGCAAAGTGATAATGTTACAAATTGTTTGTAATAATATGCAAACCTGAAATGCTCAATTGATAATTAAACCCACCCATCACCCAAGTGAAGAGTGCAAACCCATCACCCAAGTGAAGAGCGCAAACCCATCACCCAAGTGAAGAGCGCAAACCCATCACCCAAGTGAAGAGTGCAAACCCATCACCCAAGTGAAGAGTGCAAACCCATCACCAAGTGAAGAGTGCAAACCCATCTCCAAGTGAAGAGCGCAAACCCATCATCCAAGTGAAGAGTGCAACCCATCTCCAGTGTCGCTTATCCTTGTATCTGGCCAGCCCATCATCAGCCCTCATAAGCCCCGCAGAGGTTTCATTCTTAGCCTGGTCGTTCCCCGGCTTATCAACACTGAACCCGAGCCGAGGGAAGATCACACACTATAATGTGGAGAACGATTCATTTTTAATCGAGAATCGATACCACCGGGTTAACCCTACGTCGTATAGCACTACAGAGCATCTTGTAGGCGCGAGGCTTCAACACGGAGATGTTGTAGCGAGATATCTCCTAGACTAGCTGCAACGAAGGTATGCAGATGCTCTCGTCACAAGGGCTAGTGGTGGGGGAAGTAAGAGTGCGCGGTGAAGGGAATGTCGCATTTGTGTATGAATGAGAAATATATTTTACAAGCAAAAATGATCTGTGCTAGATCACTGAGTTCCTCCGTGTGTAAGATCCACGCTGAGCTAGCGTGAATAGAGTTGACAAAGTCGTTATGATGGGAAAACAATCTCGAGCTATCTGCATTCTTTCGTTGGGACCACTTTATCACTTGCTAGGAGGTGAAATAAAACCAGAAGATATCGAAGAAGTTTTGTCCTGGCTACTCTCGAAATGTCACAATTAGTGCTTACGTAGCACAACGTAAACTATACGCAAGTAAGTGGTTATATAGTTAGGCCTAAATTTTGTAGACAATACATTTTTTAACTACTTGAGGCAAACATACATTTTCTGTTATAACTTTCGGTGCACAAGTTTTGTGGGCCTTCAGTTCCGCAAAACGGAAAACTGAGTGCATTGAATAATGTCTCACAACCTTGATCTCCCATGAAGAAAAAGTTATAACTATGGCGTGTGTCATATTTAGTTGTGTTCGGATACCAGAAAGTTTGGGTCGGTCGACTGATAGCTGAAATGTTACCCGACTTCTGGGTTCTGGGGGATGGTGGAGGTGCCGGTCCGGAAAATAATTTATAGAATAATAATAATAATAATAATAATAATAATAATAATAATAAAAATAATAATATATATAATTTATTTTAATAAATGAATTGTGAGAAAATCGATTCACAAGTAAAATTCAGTATCCATTCTATAATATGCAGTATTTAACGGCCGTGTTTTCCCTATATCCAGCCCGAGAACCCGGAGCAGTTTAGTACCCGAACTCGACCCGACTGTTTAAAACCTTGACCCGCACAGTTACAATGTCAACATACGCAACCACTAGCCACGGGAGAAAACTTGACACAGTTTGATATTACTGCGATATTACGGAAGTAGCGTCAAAACAACAACAACTTATTAGGCCTATATTAAATCACGAAAACTATATTTAACAAAATACCTGAATAGTTTCTTCGGGTAAATAATGATAATATTGATAAGGATACATACCTACATGTTCATGGACAGTTTGTCTTTCTATTCAGTACTAAGTATTTTGACAGTGATTTGCAAGAAATGAAAGGTTATTTTATTCAACCATTCATTTGACTGGTTGTTTTTGTTATTACTGAGTTGTTTTACAAGTGCCGCCCATGAAACGAACCAAACACATTACTATCCTCTCTTGCAACCAAACACAATAGTCTTACAATCTGAGCCTATGTGTGGTTTCTTTGCAGGAGGGTTGTGTATAATGTCTGCATTGATCTTCGTTCCCCCCAAGAGAGTGGGTCGCAATGCCAAGACTGTCACCCATGTCCTCGAACTGTCATTCACCTCCTGATGTAGCGACTGTCCCCAATGCCAAGACTGTCACACATGTCCTCGAACTAACCAATAGTCTTACAATCTGAGCCTATGTGTGGTTTCTTTGCAGGAGGGTTGTGTATAATGTCTGCATTGATCTTCGTTCCCCCCAAGAAAGTGGGTCGCAATGCCAAGACTGTCACCATGTCCTCGAACTGTCATTCACCTCCTGATGTAGCGACTGTCCCCATGCCAAGACTGTCACACATGTCCTCGAACTAACCAATAGTCTTACAATCTGAGCCTATGTGTGGTTTCTTTGCAGGAGGGTTGTGTATAATGTCTGCACTGATCTTCGTCCCCCAAAAAAGTGGGTCGCAATGCCAAGACTGTCACCCATGTCCTCGAACTGTCATTCACCTCCTGATGTAGCGACTGTCCCCATGCCAAGACTGTCCACACTGTCCTCGAACTAACCAATAGTCTTACAATCTGAGCCTATGTGTGGTTTCTTTGCAGGAGGGTTGGGGTATAATGCCTGCATTGATCTTCGTCCCCCAAGAAAGTGGGTCGCAATGCCAAGACTGTCACCCATGTCCTCGAACTGTCATTCACCTCCTGATGTAGCGACTGTCCCCATGCCAAGACTGTCACACATGTCCTCGAACAAACCAATAGTCTTACAATCTGAGCCTATGTGTGGTTTCTTTGCAGGAGGGTTGTGTATAATGTCTGCATTGATCTTCGTTCCCCCAAGAAAGTGGGTCGCAGTGCCAGACTGTCACACATGTCCTCGAACTGTCATTCACCTCCTGATGTAGCGACTGTCCCCATGCCAAGACTGTCACACATGTCCTCGAACTAACCAATAGTCTTACAATCTGAGCCTATGTGTGGTTTCTTTGCAGGAGGGTTGTGTATAATGTCTGCACTGATCTTCGTCCCCCAAGAAAGTGGGTCGCAATGCCAAGACTGTCACACATGTCCTCGAACTGTCATTCACCTCCTGATGTAGCGACTGTCCCCATGCAAGACTGTCACACATGTCCTCGAACTGTCATTCACCTCCTGATGTATAGCGACTGTCCCCAATGCCAAGACTGTCACACATGTCCTCGAACTAACCAATAGTCTTACAATCTGAGCCTATGTGTGGTTTCTTTGCAGGAGGGTTGTGTATAATGTCTGCACTGATCTTCGTCCCCCCAAGAAAGTGGGTCGCAATGCCAAGACTGTCACCCATGTCCTCGAACTGTCATTCACCTCCTGATGTAGCGACTGTCCCCATGCCAAGACTGTCACACATGTCCTCGAACTAACCAATAGTCTTACAATCTGAGCCTATGTGTGGTTTCTTTGCAGGAGGGTTGTGTATAATGTCTGGCACTGATCTTCGTCCCCCCAGAAAGTGGGTCGCAATGCCAAGACTGTCACCCATGTCCTCGAACTGTCGTTCACCTCCTGATGTAGCGACTGTCCCCATGCCAAGACTGTCACCCATGTCCTCGAACTGTCATTCACCTCCTGATGTAGCGACTGTCCCCATGCCAAGACTGTCACACATGTCCTCGAACTAACCAATAGTCTTACAATCTGAGCCTATGTGTGGTTTCTTTGCAGGAGGGTTGTGTATAATGTCTGCACTGATCTTCGTCCCCCAAGAAAGTGGGTCGCAATGCCAAGACTGTCACCCATGTCCTCGAACTGTCATTCACCTCCTGATTGTAGCGACTGTCCCCATGCAAGACTGTCACACATGTCCTCGAACTAACCAATAGTCTTACAATCTGAGCCTATGTGTGGTTTCTTTGCAGGAGGGTTGTGTATAATGTCTGCACTGATCTTCGTCCCCCCAAGAAAGTGGGTCGCAATGCCAAGACTGTCACCCATGTCCTCGAACTGTCATTCACCTCCTGATGTAGCGACTGTCCCATGCCAAGACTGTCACACATGTCCTCGAACTAACCAATAGTCTTACAATCTGAGCCTATGTGTGGTTTCTTTGCAGGAGGGTTTGTTAAATGCCTGCATTGATCTTCGTCCCCCAAGAAAGTGGGTCGCAATGCCAAGACTGTCACCCATGTCCTCGAACTGTCATTCACCTCCTGATGTAGCGACTGTCCCCATGCCAAGACTGTCACACATGTCCTCGAACTAACCAATAGTCTTACAATCTGAGCCTATGTGTGGTTTCTTTGCAGGAGGGTTGTGTATAATGTCTGCACTGATCTTCGTCCCCCCAAGAAAGTGGGTCGCAATGCCAAGACTGTCACCCATGTCCTCGAACTGTCATTCACCTCCTGATGTAGCGACTGTCCCCCAGCCAAGACTGTCACACATGTCCTCGAACTAACCAATAGTCTTACAATCTGAGCCTATGTGTGGTTTCTTTGCAGGAGGGTTGTGTATAATGTCTGCACTGATCTTCGTCCCCCCAAGAAAGTGGGTCGCAATGCCAAGACTGTCACCCATGTCCTCGAACTGTCATTCACCTCCTGATGTAGCGACTGTCCCCATGCCAAGACTGTCACACATGTCCTCGAACTAACCAATAGTCTTACAATCTGAGCCTATGTGTGGTTTCTTTGCAGGAGGGTTGTGTATAATGTCTGCACTGATCTTCGTCCCCCCAAGAAAGTGGGTCGCAATGCCAAAACTGTCACACATGTCCTCGAACTGTCATTCACCTCCTGATGTAGCGACTGTCCCCATGCCAAGACTGTCACACATGTCCTCGAACTGTCATTCACCTCCTGATGTAGCGACTGTCCCCATGCCAAGACTGTCACACATGTCCTCGAACTAACCAATAGTCTTACAATCTGAGCTCTATGTGTGGTTTCTTTGCAGGAGGGTTGTGTATAATGTCTGCACTGATCTTCGTCCCCCAAGAAAGTGGTCGCAATGCCAAGACTGTCACCCATGTCCTCGAACTGTCATTCACCTCCTGATGTAGCGACTGTCCCCATGCCAAGACTGTCACACATGTCCTCGAACTAACCAATAGTCTTACAATCTGAGCCTATGTGTGGTTTCTTTGCAGGAGGGTTGTGTATAATGTCTGCACTGATCTTCGTCCCCCCAAGAAAGTGGGTCGCAATGCCAAGACTGTCACCCATGTCCTCGAACTGTCATTCACCTCCTGATGTAGCGACTGTCCCCATGCCAAGACTGTCACACATGTCCTCGAACTAACCAATAGTCTTACAATCTGAGCCTATGTGTGGTTTCTTTGCAGGAGGGTTGTGTATAATGTCTGCACTGATCTTCGTCCCCCCAAGAAAGTGGGTCGCAATGCCAAGACTGTCACCCATGTCCTCGAACTGTCATTCACCTCCTGATGTAGCGACTGTCCCCATGCCAAGACTGTCACACATGTCCTCGAACTAACCAATAGTCTTACAATCTGAGCCTATGTGTGGTTTCTTTGCAGGAGGGTTGTGTATAATGTCTGCACTGATCTTCGTCCCCCCCCAAAAAAGTGGGTCGCAATGCCAAGACTGTCACCCATGTCCTCGAACTGTCATTCACCTCCTGATGTAGCGACTGTCCCCATGCCAAGACTGTCACACATGTCCTCGAACTAACCAATAGTCTTACAATCTGAGCCTATGTGTGGTTTCTTTGCAGGAGGGTTGTGTATAATGTCTGCACTGATCTTCGTCCCCCAAGAAAGTGGGTCGCAATGCCAAGACTGTCACCCATGTCCTCGAACTGTCATTCACCTCCTGATGTAGCGACTGTCCCTTATGCCAAGACTGTCACACATGTCCTCGAACTGTCATTCACCTCCTGATGTAGCGACTGTCCCCATGCCAAGACTGTCACACATGTCCTCGAACTAACCAATAGTCTTACAATCTGAGCCTATGTGTGGTTTCTTTGCAGGAGGGTTGTGTATAATGTCTGCATTGATCTTCGTTCCCCCCAAGAAAGTGGGTCGCAATGCCAAGACTGTCACACATGTCCTCGAACTGTCATTCACCTCCTGATGTAGCGACTGTCCCCAATGCCAAGACTGTCACACATGTCCTCGAACTGTCATTCACCTCCTGATGTAGCGACTGTCCCCCTGCCAGACTGTCACACATGTCCTCGAACTAACCAATAGTCTTACAATCTGAGCCTATGTGTGGTTTCTTTGCAGGAGGGTTGTGTATAATGTCTGCATTGATCTTCGTTCCCCCCAAGAGAGTGGGTCGCAATGCCAAGACTGTCACCCATGTCCTCGAACTGTCATTCACCTCCTGATGTAGCGACTGTCCCCAATGCCAAGACTGTCACACATGTCCTCGAACTGTCATTCACCTCCTGATGTAGCGACTGTCCCCATGCCAAGACTGTCACACATGTCCTCGAACTAACCAATAGTCTTACATCTGAGCCTATGTGTGGTTTCTTTGCAGGAGGGTTGTGTATAATGTCTGCACTGATCTTCGTCCCCCAAGAAAGTGGGTCGCAATGCCAAGACTGTCACCCATGTCCTCGAACTGTCATTCACCTCCTGATGTAGCGACTGTCCCCATGCCAAGACTGTCACACATGTCCTCGAACTGTCATTCACCTCCTGATGTAGCGACTGTCCCCATGCCAAGACTGTCACACATGTCCTCGAACTAACCAATAGTCTTACAATCTGAGCCTATGTGTGGTTTCTTTGCAGGAGGGTTGTGTATAATGTCTGCACTGATCTTCGTCCCCCCAAGAAAGTGGGTCGCAATGCCAAGACTGTCACCCATGTCCTCGAACTGTCATTCACCTCCTGATGTAAGCGACTGTCCCCAATGCCAAGACTGTCACACATGTCCTCGAACTAACCAATAGTCTTACAATCTGAGCCTATGTTGTGGTTTCTTTGCAGGAGGGTTGTGTATAATGTCTGCACTGATCTTCGTCCCCCAGAAAGTGGGTCGCAATGCAAGACTGTCACCCATGTCCTCGAACTGTCATTCACCTCCTGATGTAGCGACTGTCCCCATGCCAAGACTGTCACACATGTCCTCGAACTAACCAATAGTCTTACAATCTGAGCCTGTGTGTTGTTTCTTTGCAGGAGGGTTGTGTATAATGTCTGCACTGATCTTCGTCCCCCCAAGAAAGTGGGTCGCAATGCCAAGACTGTCACCCATGTCCTCGAAAATGTCATTCACCTCCTGATGTAGCGACTGTCCCCATGCCAAGACGTCACACATGTCCTCGACTAACCAATAGTCTTACAATTGAGCCTATGTGTGGTTTCTTTGCAGGAGGGTGTGTATAATGTCTGCACTGATCTTCGTCCCCCCAAGAAAGTGGGTCGCAATGCCAAGACTGCACCATGTCCTCGAACGTCATTCACCTCCTGATGTAGCGACTGTCCCCATGCCAAGACTGTCACACATGTCCTCGAACTGTCATTCACTCCTGAGTAGCGACTGTCCCCATGCCAAGACTGTCACACATGTCTCGAACTAACCAATAGTCTTACATCTGAGCCTATGTGTGGTTCTTTGCAGAGGGTGTGTATAATTTGCACTGATCTTGTCCCCCAAGAAAGTGGGTCGCAATGCCAAGACTGTCACCCATGTCTCGAACTGTCATTCACCTCCTGATGTAGCGACTGTCCCCATGCCAAGACTGTCACACATGTCCTCGAACTAACCAATAGTCTACATCTGAGCCTAGTGTGGTTTCTTTGCAGGAGGGTTGTGTATAAGTCTGCACTGATCTTCGTCCCCCAAGAAAGTGGGTCGCAATGCAAGATGTCACCCATGTCCTCGAACTGTCATTCACCTCCTGATGTAGCGACTGTCCCATGCAAGACTGTCACACAGTCCTCGAACTAACCAATAGTCTTACAATCTGAGCCTATGTGTGGTTTCTTTGCAGAGGGTTGTGTATAATGTCTGCACTGATCTTCGTCCCCCCAAGAAAGTGGGTCGCCAATGCCAAGACTGTCACCATGTCCTCGAACTGTCATTCACCTCCTGATGTAGCGACTGTCCCCATGCCAAGACTGTCACCCATGTCCTCAACTGTCATTCACCTCCTGATGTAGCGGACGTCCCCAGCCAAGACTGTCACACATGTCCTCGAACTAACCAATAGTCTTACAATCTGAGCCTATGTGTGGTTTCTTTGCAGGAGGGTGTGTATAATGTCTGCACTGATCTTCGTCCCCCCAAGAAAGTGGGTCGCAATGCCAAGACTGTCACCCATGTCCTCGAACTGTCATTCACCTCCTGATGTAGCGACTGTCCCATGCCAAGACTGTCACACATGTCCTCGAACTAACCAATAGTCTTACAATCTGAGCCTATGTGTGGTTTCTTGCAGGAGGGTTGTGTATAATGTCTCACTGATCTTCGTCCCCAAGAAGTGGGTCGCAATGCCAGACTGTCACCCATGTCCTCGAACTGTCATTCACCTCCTGATGTAGCGACTGTCCCCATGCCAAGACTGTCACACATGTCCTCGAACTAACCAATAGTCTTACAATCTGAGCCTATGTGTGGTTTCTTGCAGGAGGGTTGTGTATAATGTCTGCACTGATCTCGTCCCCCAAGAAAGTGGGTCGCAGCCAAGACTGTCACCCATGTCCTCGAACTGTCATTCACCTCCTGATGTAGCGACTGTCCCCATGCCAAGACTGTCACACATGTCCTCGAACTAAACCAATAGTCTTACAATCTGAGCCTATGTGTGGTTTCTTTGCAGGAGGGTTGTGTATAATGTCTGCACTGATCTTCGTCCCCCCAAAGAAAGTGGGTCGCAATGCCAAGACTGTCACCCATGTCCTCGAACTGTCGTTCACCTCCTGATGTAGCGACTGTCCCCATGCCAAGACTGTCACACATGTCCTCGAAAACTAACCAATAGTCTTACAATCTGAGCCTATGTGTGGTTTCTTTGCAGGAGGGTTGTGTATAATGTCTGCACTGATCTTCGTCCCCCAAGAAAGTGGGGTCGCAATGCCCAAGACTGTCACCCATGTCCTCGAACTGTCATTCACCTCCTGATGTAGCGACTGTCCCCAATGCCAAGACTGTCACACATGTCCTCGAACTGTCATTCACCTCCTGATGTAGCGACTGTCCCCAATGCCAAGACTGTCACACATGTCCTCGAAACTAACCAATAGTCTTACAATCTGAGCCTATGTGTGTTTCTTTGCA
This sequence comes from Sweltsa coloradensis, assembly GCA_024449915.1. Taxonomy (NCBI): domain Eukaryota; kingdom Metazoa; phylum Arthropoda; class Insecta; order Plecoptera; family Chloroperlidae; genus Sweltsa; species Sweltsa coloradensis. The sequence continues at coordinate 467,584 of JAMZAV010000382.1, forward strand.
GGAGGGTTGTGTATAATGTCTGCACTGATCTTCGTCCCCCAAGAAAGTGGTCGCAATGCCAAGACTGTCACCCATGTCCTCGAACTGTCATTCACCTCCTGATGTAGCGACTGTCCCCATGCCAAGACTGTCACACATGTCCTCGAACTAACCAATAGTCTTACAATCTGAGCCTATGTGTGTTTCTTTGCAGGAGGGTTGTGTATAATGTCTGCACTGATCTTCGTTCCCCCCAAGAAAGTGGGTCGCAATGCCAAGACTGTCACCCATGTCCTCGAACTGTCATTCACCTCCTGATGTAGCGACTGTCCCCATGCCAAGACTGTCACACATGTCCTCGAACTAACCAATAGTCTTACAATCTGAGCCTATGTGTGGTTTCTTTGCAGGAGGGTTGTGTATAATGTCTGCACTGATCTTCGCCCCCCAAGAAAGTGGGTCGCAATGCCAAGACTGTCACCATGTCCTCGAACTGTCATTCACCTCCTGATGTAGCGACTGTCCCCATGCCAAGACTGTCACACATGTCCTCGAACTAACCAATAGTCTTACAATCTGAGCCTATGTGTGGTTTCTTTGCAGGAGGGTTGTGTATAATGTCTGCACTGATCTTCGTTCCCCCCAAGAGAGTGGGTCGCAATGCCAAGACTGTCACCCATGTCCTCGAACTGTCATTCACCTCCTGATGTAGCGACTGTCCCCATGCCAAGACTGTCACACATGTCCTCGAACTGTCATTCACCTCCTGATGTAGCGACTGTCCCCATGCCAAGACTGTCACACATGTCCTCGAACTGTCATTCACCTCCTGATGTAGCGACTGTCTCGTGACCCAATGCCAATAAATGAATATCAGAATACATGCTAATGTGCAGAACATTCGTTAGCATAAACCACTGCACAATGTCATGTTCTGGAACTGTTCGTTGCGTCCACAAACAATGTCCGCGAATAATTCTCAGCCGGAAGAAGCGTTGACCTCTTGACCGTGTTGTCGGCTATAGTTAGGATGCGAATTGACGGGGGGGATGGGGGATTTCACCCTCAGCTTATTTCATCCCTAGCTCTGTTTTACAGAAAGGTATCCCCGCGGGGATGGCTAAATCCCCACCTCTGGATTCCAACAACAAAAATTAGACTCCGGGGTCTGGGTCTCCGCCCCAGACCCCGTACAGAACACACAAGTAATATACTTGGTCATCCCTCCCTCTGCCAAGCCGTCAATTCGCACCCTGGCTAAAGCTACAACCAGGGTGTCTATTTACTAAGCCACAATAGTCGACCGACAGCGACAACTTTAGTGAGAAGAGCAAGGGAGAACTGCCACCTCGAATTCTCATCATACCACATCAAACATGTTAAATGTGTATTAATTGTTGCTAATACACACAGCTTATAAGCTTTTTATTGGCAGTAAATACACATTTTACACTTTTAAACCCGTCTGCCAAGCAAATATATAAGAAATCACTATAAAATTTGGCATGATGAAAACTCAAGGTGACAGCTGACTTGCTCTTCTCACTCAGCTTGTCACAATTAGTAAATAGACCCCAGGTCTCGGTAACACCTCGGATGTGCTGGCTAACAGAGGGTGGGCCCACACTAGCAAACACTTTGGAACGACCGTTGTTTAGAACACCAATATGGTCAATATCAACGGGCAGTCAACTGGTTATCAACTGGTATTGGCATTCTAAATGATATCATTTGGTATTAATTGACCAGTTGGGCGCAAGCTGTCCCTAGCAGTTGACCACCTGACCAACTAGCCAGGCCAGCATCAACTATAGCATCAACAGGTAGTACCAATTGGTACCTGTTGAAACTAGCTGTTATCAACTGATATCAAGCCAGATCGGTTGATTTGGTTCCAAATATCAAATGTAATTAATTGCAACAGGGCTGCCTCAACACACCTAGCATGAGATCGCACAATACTTAACCATTTGACCTGCTCCTGGGTTTAAAGAGATGGTCCGCGAAGCAGCAGTGTAAACACTTGAATCACTGCCTCCTAGATGCGACTCGTGCATCTAGGAGGCAGTGACTTGAATAATTATGTCGTCCCCGTCGCCAATAAACATTGCCTAAAAGAATTGAACACCTTGGAATCATCCTGTAGATAGGAGAGACTTGTTTGTTGTTTCGGTCGCGCTATAAGTTACTCGCGCTGACCGCTAGGACATGATGGGATAGAATAGCTTGGAAGACGGCTCAAGTATTCTCTCTCTCTCTCTTTCTCTTTCCCTCTCTCATCGAGCTCTCAACCAAAATGAAAATAAATCCCTTTGCTAATAGGCCAGTACATGAATTTGCTATTATTTCCAAGGAAGAATGATATATATGGTAAACAGACAGAATCTGAGAATGCACTCCGCGGCGCGATGGGGGCGGGGAAGGGGAAGGGGGGACGGGACGAAACACAAAAAGCCACCTTCTAAATTTGACGCGGCAATCTCCCTTGATGAGCGCTAGCGTCCCAGAGTCTTAACGAAGAATAAAGTGTTTACCGCGTCAACTCCGGAGGACAAGTTATGATATCACTTAACTCCGCTGGGGCAAGCTTCCTTAGTCACGGTGAAAATCTTTTATATTTAGAACAGATTTTAACATTCTTTCGGTGACGATTCCCTCGCAAGCGAACCGTCAAAACAAGACGGTAGTCATGTCACTATTCGCAAAGTATCATCTCATCTGTCTACCAGAAACTCGGGCTCAACGCAAGCATCGAAAACTTTGATTTCACATTACATTTTGTACTTATTGTGTCAATGTCGTCAACATTACGACTTCGGAAATGGCGGATTTTCGAGTTTCGTGAGTTGGCAATCCGGCGATATTTGAGTCCACAAATTTCTGTCGAACTCAAGTTTTGATTACTACGTTATATTATTCGAAAATAAATTAGTCTCCTTGTGTATTGCCATACACATTAATTATGGTACAGAAATGAATTACTAAATTAATATTCCAGTATTGGTGGTCTCTCAACTGAGATTTAAGCAGGGTTGAAGAAAGAATTTGAGGACAAAATTCCTAGAATCCACGTTGGAGGTGTGGATTTATTTGATTGTGATATAGAGTACATAGATTATTTTTACGAGGAAGGTAGAAAACAGACACCAACAGATTTCACTCGCCCCCCCCCCAAAAAAAAAAAAAAAAAACAACAGGTGAGACCCCAGACAATTAGAAATTATAATTATTACCAATTATCTTTACAACTCCCAACTATCCAGCTCATCTATACTCACATTTAAAGTCTAGCTGAGCAAAGTTAGGTTACAATACGGGCGTATAAACAACAAGTATGATCGCACTACCACGAACTATATAGGAGTAGAGAGAGCGCGAGACGTGCCGCGCTCTGTCTGTTGTGTGTGTGAAGTAATAATCAACCTTAAAAACTCAATTTCAGTGGGGATCCATGCAACCAAGTCGGCTGGCTAAGCCCTAATGGCTTTTACCGCTCTTTGTGATGGAATGACGGAAATGAATCTAAATGGATTATAGACACTTTAATTAAATCACACGCTCGGGAAGTACACACGTGCGTTCAGAAAACATCAATCATCTTCGGGCCAACGAGATTCACTTATTATTACTTTAATTAAACCCGCTGCCAAAACCTACGGAATGATGGGACTGGAGTGGATGTCAAACTGCGCGGAATCACGTGCAGTTGAAGTAACCGGCGACGCACTCAGCAAACTATGCAGGGGTTTCAGTTTCTCACGCAACGTTGTTATCGCGATGACGACACTTGCGTCATCATCTTCTCATGTCACACGTAGAGTCTTGGTTAACCTTGTGATTTTTCTCTCCGCTTCTTCAGACCACATCAACCATCTTCAGCACGCGTCACAGAAATACCTAATGACACCTTCTATTTTTACGTATTCAATATTATACACTTTGACAAATTGAGAATATATTACTGAATTACTATCTTTTAAAGTGACTGATAAGTGGCCAAACGACGTATTAGTAAATATAAAATTAAGATTCATTTGTAAATGGGATGGCATGCATTGACATTTGGCAATCAAACAAACTCTATCCGTCCATCAGTAAACTTTTGAAGTCGAGGCTGATGTGGGGATGTGGTAAAGTGGAGTCGCGTGGAGAACTAACGCGCTTCGCTCGCTCGCAAGGAATGGATTTAACAGCACTATTTTCAATTATAGTATGGTTATTATAGACTGAAAGAGAGGCAGCTACTCTCAAACAGGTCTTACCCAGGATTCCAGGCAAGAGAAGGAAATGATTTTATGGCCAGCTTAATTAACTTGTAGTTTCACATCAAAGAAAAATTGGATAGTCTTTGAGAGGAAAACAACGGAGAAATGTAAATAGTCCTGCTTTGTCTTTGGGGTTGAAGCAGAATAACGACTGTTTATTACAAGTTAGGTTGCCTATATCTACCTGCAGGAGGTTCTCCAAGACCTGTGTTAAATCAAAGAACTGGTGAAGATGATACTATGCTCTGCTTGGTCTTACTTTCTGTTTATCATGCTGCTCTGTACTTTCAAGTGCAATATGCTTTCTCAGACTTACACGCGCATGTGGCACTGGTGTTGGTTTCAATTAGGGCTGGGCTATGAGATATTCATTTAACTATCGATATTACACGAAAAATTTCGATATGATATCGATATATCAAAATTAAATTGTTTGTAAAAATTGAATATTAAAAAAGGCATACATTTTTAAAAGAATGGGCCGATTTTTTATGATTTGTGTCTAAATAGGGTTGATTGGGTATCACTAAAAACGCATTTAAAGATTTTTACGATTTCACAATCTCGTGTTAAGAGTGACCCGGCACCTCCACCAAAATTACGAAATTTACCATTTTTTGGGTAAATTTCGATATGAAGCCAAATATTGATATCGAAAATATTCCCACTTATCGATATCGTATCGAAATATCGATTTTTTGCCCAGCCCTAGTGTCAAATATTCATAACATTAGTCATGGTCAAAAGTTTGCCCTTGCAACAATGACTCTGATGTACGGAATATGTCACAAGTAAGAACGAACTGTTAGCATAAAAAAATAACGGTGTTAAAAATTCATAAGTTAGTGGAATGAACCTCAGATTGGCGCCATGTTAGAGTGCACAGGGTGTACTGTCAGCAACCTTCTTACAGCGTACAGGGTATACCTTGAAAGAAATTAGTTGTTCTCTGTCTTGTAAGTTAATTCACGTGGTGCGTTGTCAAGGCTACAGCAGAGCAAACCAATGACGTAGTTCACCGCCGACTAAACGTTATAAATACACGACTAATCCGTTAATAAACACAGTTCCACCGGCAGCATCAATCAAGAGGGCTGTGGGGAACCCGTATTGTATCAGTGGCGCTGGCTCGGGCTAGCGCGTCGTCATGTGGAACTAAAGCTAATTGGTGGATTCACGAACAGGCTGAACGCAACGGGCCATGAACCACGGACCACATGCACGAAACTTTGTTTGTTTAGTTGTTTAGTACCCTACCCTCTATGCTATCACTCTTATCACTGCATTGAATACTTGCATTGATTGCATCGGATTTAGATTTCAGGCACACTTCGGCATAGGAAACTGGGACACTCTTCTATAGTTGCAAGGGAATGTCCAAAAACAATAGATATGTGAGATTTAATCCAAGTAGTTTAAAAGTATTCGCCTTTAAATCGAAGTTAGTTTTACTTTTAGTACTCACTGCTAATAAAATTTATATCGGGAGTATAATTAGTATATTGTTTTTGTCTCGCTTTTTCAAAACCAGATTCTAGTTCACAAAACTTCTGAAGGTAAACGAAAGCTTTTTTTTCTGAAAATAGTGTGTAGAGTTTATTTATAGATTTAAGAGTTGTATTTACTAAAATGAGTTTTTTGAATAAACATTACTCTATTGACTAGAATAATAGACTAATGTTGACTCTAGCCTCTAGGTAAGTAGATTTTATTGAACCTGTTGCAGATTGCTGCACAACTATATTTGTTTAATCCGTTCATGTTTCACGACGGTGAAGACAAACACAATTATTCGTTGTCACTGGTGTAGACACGAAGTGGATGTGGCAGATGTTCTCGGAGCAGACGATAGCTTTTCTAGCTGTAGGATCGTTGCGGAAATTGCTTTTCAAATATTATAGAGGCTGTTCTTAAAGGAACTGGAGGACTTAAGCGTATTGCACGGGGGGGGGGTCACTTTATATTAGGACCTGAGACTAAGTCTTATTGCTCGCGCTCGGACAAGAAGCAATCAAACAAATCACGCGGGGATAGGCGCCTAATGGGAGCGATCTGAATAATGAGCCCCGGGAACCGACTGATCCACCGAGGCTCTCATTAAAACAACGTGGACACACAAACAGTTTCCTTGATAATGAGTTGTGTTACATTCACGTAAGTAAACGTTTTAAACAAATTACATTAGCAAGAGAATTATCGAGTTAAAAAGTGTTAAGTCACTATTTAGTTCAACTAAACGCCACCATGTGCGTTGAAACGAGCTAAAATAAGCTGGGGACGGAATTATTAGCAATAGAAAGTTGATTTTGCAATCAGAAAAATGTCGACAAGACCGAGTTCTTGGTTCAGCATTGAAAAACACATTACATAAAAAGATTATTCGACAGGAAATTGGCAAGGCCTAAAGCAAAAGTTTCTTTCTCCGATTCCGCTTCTTTCCAGCCAATATAAGCTATAAATTCCTACCTTTGGACATTTATGACATTGGTTATAACATTTTATATAAGTGATTTCGCAATAAGCTACTTAAAACCGATATGAAATATCGTCTCTTCTTTATTTATTTACATGCCAATAGTATTAATATACGAGCCTTGGGGCACGGTACAAACAAAACCGTGGGTGTACTAGACGTTGTGAAAACACCGAGACCGGAATCTAACTCCTAGATTCAACAACCACGTGTAGAATGGCGCTGACTTGAGTCACATGACATCCAGATACTGGTGGTGCAGCTTACTTGCTAGCGCGAGATTTAATGCGAACCAGTCCTTACTTTTAGAACTTCAATGACATTTTTACATCAATCAAGATTAATTATTTCTGCATAATCAGATAGGTGATGCCCATTCTCGTACACAAAAATTATGTTTTTCAAATTTCGGTCCAGTTTGGTCAAGCAAACATGTGAACATCAACCAAAAATTAATATTTGATGGAAAAATTTGCAGGAAAAAACTGATTTAAATAGAAAAGGGTAATGTACAAGAAGTAATAATTTAGTCATCTATTGACGTCTCCTGCAAGTTATTCGAAAAGTTCGAAGCCATACCTTGTGTACGTAGGGTTCCGACTTCTGACTTCCGAGCGTAGGTGCAACGTAATTTTCAAACAATTTGTACACCTGAATCTTTGGTTAGGTAGTATTATCTATCTGGTTCAGCTTATATAGCCAAGGTCCTTGTTCAACTCGAGGGTCGTGTGTTCTGGGGCTTCGCGAAGACCCTAGCTCTGACCTAACAAGATGATCAGATGATCTAGAAGCCCCGTCTTATAAACAAGCAGGCATCACAACCCGTACAAATGTTTTGTATAGGTACCGTACTGTATAGCCAAGACAGGGGCTCCAAACAGGCACACAAGGAACAGTGAAGTAAACATTTTAATTTGGATAGAATCACTGCAACATTTAACTTTTGATTTGTACAGTATGATGCTTTATGCTTCAATGCTTTATGCAGGTGTTCCGATCTACCCAGATCATTTCATATTAAACGTGAATTAGTAATGGGGTAGTATTTTAACCAGCTGTTCATACCACATCAGAATATTCACGTTTAAACTTTATGGATCTCAATGTTTCGCGGTGCATGTCTCCAAACAAGAAGATAAGATTGTATGTGCACGGTATATTACTATATTGTCCAGCTCGACTGGCTAGAGCAGATGGAGGGTTCGAGAGCTAGTGTCACGGCTTCGTTCTCCTCGACGTCTGCTTGGCAGTCGGGGTTAGTGGAGGAACCTGTCAAGGTTACACTGTACTTTCGGATGGGACGTAAAGTAGTTGGTCCCTTTGGTACTTTCCGGCAGTAGTAGGCTACGTACCGGTACCGGGTTTACCCAGGGGTTCTCCCTTCTTCATCATCATGCATCGTTGTTTATCATCAGCTGTTGTTATACTGGTCACTATAAATAAAATGGCAGAAAAATGCTGTATGCGGCTAATTTATAATTTTTTTTTTTTAATTAAGAAGATAAGACTGTATGTAGTATGTAGCTCGACAGTCGAAGGTGAGTATGTGTGTGTGATTGTGTTTGCAGTAGATGGTCGGGCTTCCACTCCTCCAACCTATAGAGCTGAGAAACAGTTGTGTTCCCTGATATTGAGGGAAGGCTACAACCAGACTCTGTTCCTCGATACATTTTACGGGAGTAGAGTGCAGTTTTATCTCCATTACGTTTCGTGTGGCTTCTCTTCTGTTTTTAGGCTCAAGTCAAGCAAGCGGCCACACTATAACCAGCACATTATGGCATCGAGTTATTCATACATTCATTCAGAACGGCCAGATGTAACGTATTCTTCTTCAATTTCTTCAAGAGCCATGTGAAATTTTTGTATGCGAATTTCATGTAAAACGGACGGCACAATATTGGATATTATTAAAATTCAAAGGGCATTGTATAACATACATCATACGCTCGTCCCTTATGTCAACATTTTCAATATTCAATTACAGAAGCTCGCTGCATGGTTGATCCGGCGGACCCGGCAAGATCGCGGCGATAGATAGAACTTGTTTGAAATGAGGGCCAATAAATCGCCCGGATATTGTTTGAAATACGTGACGTGCGGAGATACACGGAGGACGCTCTTGTTCTACAGGAATCACTGGGAGTAGTTGGGGGTTGAAACACGGAGGACGCTCTTGTTCTACAGGAATCACTGGGAGTAGTTGGGGGTTGATACACGGAGGACGCTCTTGTTCTACAGGAATCACTGGGAAAACACGTTGACATCGCTCTCGAAAGTTCTTCGTAGTCTCCTAGCTATAGGTACACCCTAAGACCCAGTTCCCACAATTGTAATTGTTTTATAGTTATAAGAAATCCGATATCCTGATAGGTTAGTAATGTTTTATGGTCTGTCATAATGAAGTTACCCCTTTTCATTGGTCGTCGTAAGGATTATTGACGTCTGATTGGTCCGTCGTAAGAAATTTGTTTCTGTTTTAGCACATTTTCTTAAGACTAAAACAATAACAATTTAACACGTATGTCCTATACCCTTATAACAAAACCAATTAGTGGGAGCTGGGTCTCAACGCATCTGAATCTTCACCATGTCCTAGTTTCATTATTTGGAGATAGGTCGCGCATAAGTTACAAAAAGGATATAAAAATGTGTTCACGATCTACTCACTCATCACTATAAGAAGTGTTTTCCAAGAGGACATTATTTATACCACAAAAATAGAAAAAACATACATTACTCGGTTGATTGAACTAGTTTAAACCGTCAAGAGCTGGATTGTGAGCTCTGGGTTCGAGCCTCGGTCAGGGCAAGTTAGTGCCCTGAACAACGTAACTAATACAGTAATTAAGCTCACAGCACAACACAGCCCAGCAGCTGATATTGTATATTACACGACGCGCAGAGCAAACATCACTGTTGTGTTTGCTTCAGGAGTCCCAGGAGTTCAGGGGTTCGATCCTCATCGGAGGCAAACATGCGCCCATGGTCGGGTTACCTGATGTAGATGCACGATCACTTAACAGCCAACAGTGGTGCGTTACTCCATAAGGGGAAACATGTCGGGATTCACATTAAGATAGCTGAATACCTTCAAAGAAACCTTCAGTTAAGAGTAAGACTCCAAAACAGAAATCTGCTTATTACTCTGGCAGTCGGTATACTCTCTCCCCCCTCCCCCCCACAAAAAAAAATATACAACTCCGTACCTTAACTTCATTCAAAACTTCTTCTATGAACTTTACATTATTTGCCTTAAAACTGATGGAACGTGATTCTGTTCACTCGTTCTAATGTCTGGAGGCTGGTGAGGTTGATTCAAGTCAAACTGATGAGAATGATCCCCAGTAGAAAATAATCCTTAGGTCGGTTACAAAGATTCCTAGTCGATCAATAGAATACTCTTTATTTAATAATTTTAAAATTAATTCAGGTTATGTTAGCAAAAATCAGGGCAAGTTGGAGTTTGGGTCCCCATGAGAGCTCGCGCCTCCTAATTAGAATGCCGTTTGTCTTGTAGCAACGTCACTGTTCATTGAGTCGGAGGTTGAGGGTTCGTGACCTGGTCGGGTCACTATGATAATAACAATAACACCACTCTTATTAAACTGAACTCTGTCGTTGAATGATCGCAGAGAAGAAGGCTATAATAGACAGACTGAGACTCACTTAAGACGGGCGCTGGGTGGGTGCCATTATCATATGCATAATGCATTATCGCTTCTAATGTAAAACTGCGAGTTTCGAGTTATTGTGCCGGAGATATGCGACGCAGCCCCCCCCCCCCCCCCCCGCCACGCACACAACAGAGTGTGTACGCCTAGCAATAACCAGAAATGACGTTACTTTAAAAGGTTCCCCGACTGGAGGAATAAAAGCCTCTCAGCCAGCCGAGTATTATTGACAACCATTAGGAAGAGAGCTTCTCGAATTGCGTGTATTGCTTTGTTCGAAGTTCGCCTCAAATGAATCTTCTAGATCTAGATTCTAGAACATGTACGAAACAACATGGCAGCCGAGGCCTAGGTTGTTGTGACGACGTAGTGACACTTCCCTCCATGCACCAGGAACCATCAGCCGGACCGACGAAGTGCAAGTTGAACATTTCGAGTGTTAACTTCACACAGCTAAGCTCTAGCAACGTTTGTTACGCCATCGCGCACCGGAGGTCCTGCCCTAATTGCTACTCGGAAGGTAATCTTCGATGCTGAGTGCTAGCTAATAAGTGGGCTAAAAGCTAAGAGGGAGCAGCGAGACAGCGGAATAATCTGAGGGATATTGGTCGGCCTCGTGCGAGATTCTTTGAGGTGGGCGACTAGACACGAAACATTAATGAAGATAAAGTAGAGGAAGGTCCAACTTCCGGGATCCAGGTTCGAGTCCAGTCATTTGTCTTCCTAATAGACTATTTTCCCATTCTTTTTGCAAGGTCGACTAACATCACAGTTGTACGAAACTTGTGCACATGTGCATTGGGAAAGAGAAATTAAGGCTATAATATCATAATCCTTTTCAAAAATACTGTTTTAGACACACACTTAAAAGATATAACTGATTTGAAGAAATTTTAGATTTCGTTCGAGTCCAAAACTATAATTTCAGTCGTTTTTCTAGCTTTTATCAATAAATTTGATAAATAACATTCGCTCACGCGACTGCAAATATTAATTATTTTTGATAATCACGACAAGAAAAATGTCAAGGAAAGGGAATGACAACAACAAATTGTCAAATACTATACGTAATTGTTTTTTCTTTTACCTGTGCCCGTGTTATCTGTGTTATGCATGTCTGGACGTGTGTGTCGCCCCTCCCGCCACGTCCGTCCCTCCAACCCTCAGGCGTCGCATCTGCCCCTAGCGGTCATCGCCGCCACTGCCAGCACTGAAACAATGAGCCAAGCGTTAGGACTCCATCATACAAGAAGCTCTTAGTTCACTAGGGGACAAAAGTCAATCAAGATAAGTACGAAAATCTTCAAACACTCGTCAACACTGTCATGTTTCTGATTCGTGGATTGGTTAGGGTTAAACATTTTCTTTTCGACTATTGATTTACATCCGTCCACGTGGTTAAAGAACCGCCGAAGATTTTGTTTCTGTGGCGACCACTTCAATTTGACGCAACGCATACACAATGCGAAGAAGTGAGACTTAGCTGCTGAACGTGATGCCGCGGACACAGATGTTTCATTTCATACATGAATTTGCAATGCACGTCCGAAACGGAATAATTTAGTCGGCGTCCAAATCAAAAAGGAAAGTTTGAGTCGAATTGGATACCTAAATCTTGTATCATTGAATCTGTCTCCGATCCAATCACTTGCGTCTCCCTTCGACATCGTTAAACGACTACCCGGCTGCACGGACATGACGCTGTCACCAACTAGTATCCGCTGTCACCAACTAGTATCCGCTGCCACCAACTAGTATCCGCTGCCACCAACTAGTATCCGCTGCCACCAACTAGTATCCGCTGCCACCAACTAGTATCCGCTGCCACCAACTAGTATCCGCTGCCACCAACTAGTATCCGCTGCCACCAACTAGTATCCGCTGCCACCAACTAGTATCCGCTGCCACCAACTAGTATCCGCTGTCACCAACTAGTATCCGCTGTCACCAACTCTAAACTCTGCTGCCACCAACTAGTATCCACTGCCACCAACTAGTATCCGCTGTCACCAACTAGTATCCGCTGCCACCAACTAGAATCCGCTGTCACCAACAACTATCCGCTGCCACCAACTAGTATCCGCTGCCACCAACTAGTATCTGCTGCCACCAACTAGTAAGTATTTGTCTAGTTTCTTTGTTTCTCTCTCTGCAGCCAAAGCTGTTACAAAAAAATGAAATCAATGTGCAATCTATGTAAACAGCAATATATAAGTTATTTTCTCGTGCATTCATGATCACACATAGGCTATATTTATCAATTATACACAATAACTATAATATTAATATAAGGTTTTTAAGCATAAGCCCACTTTGAGGACATTATTTTTGAATAATAGCAATTGATTCCAGATCAACAAGGCCGATTCAGAACAACTTTGGATTTATTATGTGCCTAGTTGCTAGGACGGCTCCAAATCACTGTTTACAAAAAATCCAAAGCCAAGAACTTATGGACTTCCAAATACAGATACATCGAAAGTTTGGGTTCTGGTTCGTTGTCGTGTTGGACGTGTTCCTGGTGAATGTATAAGGTTCTGGGCCCGAGTGCCGGACGCCGCCCCGGGTTCCAAACTAGCTGAGCGCGAGCGAGGCACGACACGTAGATTTATTTCTGTTCTTGTTAACACCATGCAACCACCACAGCCATCTACTTTTGATACTTCTGTGAAACAGAATAGGATTTAGCGATGTGGCGAGAAGATAAACGCAAAGTCTAAATTAGCCATTTGGTTGATATATCGTCGAGATGTGGCGAGATGTTCAGTAAGCCGGGATATGTGTCAGTTAGTCGTATCTCTTGCGGGCCGCAAATCATGACGAAGTGGGCTGAATTAGACAGAGCGAGAGGGAGAGAGAGGGAGGGAGTCCCCAGTCTTCTTCTCGGCTCGACTCTGACGGGACACGATGTTGCAATACGTGCTGGGTATTATGCATCCGCCAGTGCATCGGTTACTTGTGTACAACATAACGTGCATAAGAGCGAAGGATCCATCGACCCTTATCAAACTGCAACAACAGGGGGCCATACAATATAACACTACAAACTAGTGTTAACTATTTTTAATTACATCCAGATAATATTTGCCTTGCAAACGAAAGACATTCAGAGTATTTGACAGGCCAGACAGACCATGACTATTCTGAAGTGACGAAATAATAAGGCCATTGTGATCTGTACGAATCAGGTAATAATAATACCTTATTAACCTTGATTCACTCTGTTATGGTTTCTTTTATATTCACAAAGAAAGGGTTTGAAATAAAGATTGCCATAGATAACTAATACTAAAATACATTTATTAATAATATTTATTTCACTTTATTGCCATATTTTACAGCTGTAACATTTGTGATAACAAATAAATTTATTTAAGAATACAAGGTTTATCTTTTTTAAGCATAAGCCCGCTTTGAGGACATAGTTATTGAAGTATAGTAATTGTAGTAAAAATTTTCCCCGACTGGGGATCGAACCCAGAAGTGCAATTAGAAGAGCTATGGAGCGTTTAGCCAGAGGTTCTGGGTTCGATCTCAAGTCGGGACAAACTTTTACTACAATTGCTATCATTCAATAGATAAATTTAAATTGTGTTACATAAAAACATTATACTAAGAGAGATTACATAAATTATAATAGACGCGTGGGCCTCCTTAAACCGCGGCTCGCACGTGTGTAGATAACATATTACCACGTGTCGCTGCCTGTAGAATCACGATAAGCTACAAACAAAACATTGACTTAGTCTCTGAATCGTGGTTTGTACTCTGAGGCTTTTGTTTCTTTAAATGGCCGAGTGTAAAAGTGGTTCATGAGAAATAGTAAAATGCACTTCATTCAGTCCATTTAGATGTCAAGAGAGTAAAGTTTGGAGCGAGAGAAGCGTCCGGGGCGGGAAGAGAGGGAAGGGGGAGAAATGAAAGCCATTCCATGTCCTCAAGTGTCTGTCCGATTTGGTCAAGATGTCATCCAAGAAAGCTTTTAAAACGCACTTACACTTCCATATTTCCCTCGAGCTGGCGCAGTAGGCTACCCTTTTAGGCAGCCAGCGTAGATCCCTAGCGAATACGCCTAGCTCTCTTAAAAGCATTGCGCCCTTAACAACAGCGCAGTAAATAATAATGCACTTCGCGGCATAAACAACCTATTATTTGCAATTGCAAAGTAATGTCCTGAAGGTGAGGTGAGGTATGGGATGGAGTTAATCCCCCTCCCGGGAAACTGTCGAGGTGGAAATATCATTTGGAGCCATTCGGAAGTAAATTAATATTAACACGTGTCTTGTTGAGGGTTCAATAAATATATTACTTCACAATAAAGAACAAACACAATGAACGCCTCAGAGAGAAATGAAACAAATGCAGACAGAGACATAAATATTATTATCATGTAATAATAGAAACATATAACGGGAAGATACAACGTATGACTCAAGTTAATACCAAACAAAAATGTCGTAATAACTTCACTTTACGTAAGTATTGAGAAATGCAAGCGAGAATGCAGACACGCACTAAGGGGAGGTACGCATGCCAATTTTAACAGAATACAGTCATTTTCTTAGTCTATTTCAGCCACACATGTTTCATACATCACAGTTTAAAACGTAAGCTGCTTTTGGTGGAGGTGCCGGTCCCAAATATATTCTTAATGTTATACGGGAATTAAACAAAGTTACCGACATTGGTCATTAGACATCAAATTGATATTATGGTATTTTACAATGAGGAAACTTTTTTTATTGTGAGGTGGTTGAGTCATACGACCATTATGATGACGTGTCACTTCTTACACATCACAATGTTTGGAAGAAACTATCAAAAATAAATAAATAAATAAATAAATTTTATTTAGAGTCTACCCACTCAGTTATATAACTGATTTTCAGTGGGGATTCAAGATATTAAAGATAAAACGTTTCAAAATATCTTAGGGTTTTAAATTAGGCCGTAATATATTGTTATTGGGATTATTTTGTGTGTGTCAAGCAAAATTAAAATAAAACATTATCTTCGGACATGTCAGAACAACATTAATGTAGGCTAACTTCGTTTACTTCCTGTAGTATGAAGAAAGCTAAAGCTAAGCCGATAAACACCCCTGGAATGAGAGGGGCGACCAATGACGATATGTATATATATATTTTATTATTTGAAATCATTAAAGTAATAACTGAATGAAACGTGACATAAATATGAATAAATCTGTAAAAATTTAGAGATTTTGGTGGAGGTGCCGGGTCCAGGAATATTGGCTCGATAACCGCTTGAGTGAAGAATATTTAAATGTTGTGACAACTGTCGATTAGTTCTGAGGGATGAACGTTGATGATTGAGATAAATGAGTAGGGATAAGACTGTGCGCGTGGATCCAGCCACAGCCGAGTGGGGAGTGTAGCGAGGACGAGAGAGTGAACTTCCCAGATGTGACAGAGTAGGAATAGTAAAGTAAACTCGGCCAGGTCTTGAACCCGGGTGGATGGTTGCCTCAATCACTTGTCAAGGTGAAGATTACTGGGTGAGCAGGGAGCAGCGTCCATCTCAACACGCACCCTCTAGAAGACTAGTTGTATTTACCGAGTTCTATTTCCATGTTAGTTTTTGTCATTATTTAATAAATCTCATTAGGAGGCGTCGGCTGTTGACAGGGAGCCCGTGTCTTAACACCGGAGCCGGCGAGTGAGGGGAGGGGAGGGGAGGGCGCCGCAATATGGTAACTGTTTGTTATATTTTAATGAGAGCTCGTTACAAAGAAGGATTTGGTTCGGTGTGTGCTGAGCGCCAACCCATCCATTAAAACAAATTGACACCTGGTCTAGCCAAGCACGCTGCTCGCAAGCTGTACTGGCTAAACGTGCTAGCTTGGCTCGTACTGCAGACATCGACAAACAACTCCAACAGTCCAGATCATTCAACCTAATGTATTAACAAAACAATAATAATAATAATATTGTTATTGAAAACATTTACGAAATAAATCCGAGGTTTTGCCATGTAGATTGAAATGTATTGCCTTGGGGTTGGCTGTGTTAAACGATTCTCGTCCAGTGTCACGGCTACCAGTGTGGGCGCGCATCCACCGACAGATCGCAGTGCTAAACCGTGTTTTGTTAAATAATACAGTTTTTACTGCGATCTGTCGGTGGAAAACAGAATCACACTCGTTGTGGTAGCACGCCGTGGTTCGGTCTTCCACCGACAGATCGCAGTGATACCGTATTACTCAACATGATTTAGCACTGTGATCTGTTGGAGTAAATACTGCCTGTGCTATAATCCTGGGTTCTATTTCCTTATCGTATTTTACTGTCGTATTTTCAACACATTTTAGCAACTCCTGCAGTGCAATGTTTGCGAGCTGTAACCAACTCTTAGTGCGGGTTCTGCAATACAATGTTTGCGAGCTGAAACCTACTCTTAGTGCTAGTTCTGCAGTACAATGTTTGCGAGCTGTAACCTACTCTTAGCGCGGGTTCTGCAGTACAATGTTTGCGAGCTGTAACCTACTCTTAGTGCGGGTTCTGCAGTACAATGTTTGCGAGCTGTAACCTACTCTTAGCGCGGGTTCTGCAGTACAATGTTTGCGAGCTGTAACCTACTCTTAGCGCGGGTTCTGCAGTACAATGTTTGCGAGCTGTAACCTACTCTTAGCGCGGGTTCTGCAGTACAATGTTTGCGAGCTGTAACCTACTCCTTGTTAATCTAACGAGCAAACATTCACGACGAGTTTTTCTATCCTGCCAGACCCAATTTCCCAAGTCCCAGCTTGAGCCTCGGATGCCGACCGACTCGGCTGGGCTAACGATATCCAACCAACGGCCAATTTGACAAGGTTCAATTGAAAGCTTATTAGATCAAAGTTAACTGGGAAACCTTTGGTTAGACGTATAGAGCAGCGGAGAAGAAATGGAGTCTTATATAAGAAGAAACGTTAAATGACATTTTCATCATGATGGGTGGGCGGAGATAGTGTTCGCACTTGCCAACAATCACATTTTTATCCCATCAAGGCGATTCTTTGATACGAAGCGCCGACAAAGAGAGTTTTAAGGAGGGGGGGGGGGTGACTAAGATAAGATAGATTGCGTCCTCGATAGATGAGGGGGACTCTGTACCAGACGGCGTGAGCTCGACTCCCGCCACCGGCATTCCAGGATGGATGGAGAGTATCAGGGTATCGAGGTCTTAATGAGGATGAGGGAGGGGTGGGAGGTACTTTTAATAGAGAGCTTCATCCATCTACAATTACTTGCTCGAGTTCCATATGGTATCACTGGTAACAGTTTAAATACTATAGCATAACCAACTTGATAACAAACATGACACTACGAGGACGCGTGTTCGAATCCCGCACAAGGCATGAGTTTTTGTAGTTTGTCTACGAGGACGCGTGTTCGAATCCCGCACAAGGCATGAGTTTTTGTAGTTTGTCCTTCACAATCATCTATGACCCTTCATCATCGCATATAGTAATATTGTAATAATAGAACCAATCAGTCAAATAATAATAAATCTGCAGTCGTGTTTGGTGGAGGTGCCGGTCCCACAAATTATACACACGATACCGGTCAAAGTAGTTTATTTAATATTGTTGTGAACATGGTCGATTAGATCAAGATGGGTCTGAGTTCATTTCCTAGTTTTCACTTTTAAATTCCATGTTTGGGATAACTGTGTGTGTTTTATGCGCTCTGTATATACATCTGCTGACATGATTGTGATTGTGACACTGTCGAGTAGCCTGACTTTTAATACCCCTGAAGGGAGACACCACAAGATCTACTGTCCAAATAAAACAAATGTTATTTGTGCTACAATCATACAACATAATATAAGTTCCCTCTTTTATAACCCCTTGGGGCCAAACAGTACTCTTTTATATTTATTTCATTTTGCTTTTTAGTATAATAAACCTGATTTTGTTTCTTACTAAAACTATCCAATGCTTTTATGTTGGAAGTCATCTAGATGTCAAGCAGGGGATGGGAGTGGGGTCGTGTACAAACACGTTACTTGCTAGGTGTGTGCGCGCGTGGTGTGTGTGTGTGTGTGTGTGTGCGTGCGTGTGCGTGCGCGTGACGGACAACGCGCACCCCCCCGTCTTTCCTCTAGTTGATGATGATCATGCTGCAAGTAGCAGCCATCTTGATTAACTACCCCACTCAATCATTTTCAAAAATAAGTCAACATTAGCTCCATTTTGTAACATTCCAAATTCCAGCGTCGTCGTACGCGAACTATCTGCACGTATATCGCTCATATTTCCTTATATAAAATTCGCCGTGGAGGTTCCGCGGAAATATCGGACTCAACAATCTATATGGCCCGCCATAAAAACTCCCAACACGTAAATTCGAGTTGCAACGAGTCCCCTACTTTTGTGTTTTCTTATTAAAAAAATCTAGGTAAAATCTCGCGACGTGGGGTCACATTTCTCCGGGCTGACATATCGATATCGAATCTGTAATAGTATTTACCCTGGATGGGCGGGAGGGTGGGGAGGGTGGGGGGAGGGGGGCTCAATGGTCGCTGCTTGCGTGTTATTGTGTGCTACAGAAACAGAATTGACAATTTTCCGCCCGGTTTACTTCTTAAACTTGGAGTCGCAGACTCAGACAAAGAGGGAAAAGGTTCGAGAAAAGTTACCGGCAAATAAAGCGCCTTGTCAAAAAATACCGACCTCGGCGTTCGTTCCTCACACAACAAACATGACTATTTCATTGTGATATAATCAACAAAAGGACATTATTGAGACTTTGATATAAAATTCCCATTGTGAATTCAAATAGAAATTCCGAGGGACGTATTGGACGCTTGCAATTCTCAAGTACACGCGTGGCGACGCAGTCTCGTTCATACAATACAGGCATACGCTCGCTGCAGGGGTGCATGTGTAAGTAATATACGTTACGTGTTATTACCTACGATGTTTTATGTTTCAGTTTGTAAAATGAAGATACTTCGTGCAGCAAATGTGTTGTATTATAAATTCATAATAGTTTAGAGTAATTATTTCATTGGAGTACCTCATCAAAACGTTAGAAAACAATGGGTATAAATTGTCTTCACAAATCTAAAATTATTGATGAAAACATAAAATGTATATAATTGCACTTACACACAAAACAAAAACATGTTAATTTCGATAGAAGTGTTGAGATAGCTTTTAGCTATAATATCTGCGAACATTCCTGCGACGAAAAGTCTTGAGTTGGATTGTGTACTGTAGATTGTGGCACTCCGCTAGCGAGAAACCTCCCGCTCCCCCTTGATGTTTCTAGCATCACTTTCGCTTGTGTTTCGCCGAGGTGTTCACCGACAGCTTGTGAAATGAATTAACAGATCGCGCTGCATGTCTTTCAGATTAAACAAAAGAAAGAGGGTTAAAAGTAAAACACGCCGATGCTTATTTCTCGCCTCATTTCAACACTCTAATCTCCCCTGGAAACCACGGCAGCCCGCGCTACACAATGCGAAGCTCCTGATGGGGCGCAGAACGCGCTGGTCTCAGACAATGGTCCAGCTTTCACACAGTGTATTATTCAGAATGGCACGATAGTTTCTATGTTATCTAGAGATGTTATCAACACATCTTAGTTTTAGGCCAGATTTCTTACGCAAATAAAAATAATTTCCATACGTTGATGTCACTGAACTTATGTTTTCTGTTCATGTTTTAACTTCACAAATCACACAGCAACCTGGGGAAATGGAACGCCACTATTAGTATTTGCAATCATAGTATATCAATTTAAAACTGACGTTGATAAATAAAGATACCGCACATCTGATATAATATTTAATTTATTGCTAAACTAAAGCGAAGTAGTTATACTACAAATGATTTAAGTACATAGTTGGTTATACAGTAGATAAGAACTGATAGATATAAAATGAATGATTCAATCTAAAGTTTGTTTAAACATTCAAAGAGTTAATTTACAGTTTTATCATAATATGTGAACTGAACTGTCTGTACAAAGGCACAAATATGCATAATGTTTCCGTGTAAGTTTTTAGTGTCTAGAAGTGTGGTGATTAAATAAATAAAGGCTTGGAAATGGTGGTTGACGAATGAGGCCAAGATAGAAGACACAAGAGGTTGTATGTTGTAATCACGAGGGACACTCCCCCCCCCCCCCCTCCAGTGAAAATAACAAAATAGTTTTTGTTATTGCAAACGACCATAATATAAATTTATTGTCCAATGTGCGTAACTCGAATTTATTCTGTTTGATAAGTAAAATTTATTTGGGACCGGCACCTCCACCAAATGCACGTAAATTATTTCTTGCACAACATATGGCCACTGTACTTATGTTGTTGTAGGATTGAAGCAATCTCATCGACATTATTTAAAACACTCATTACGATCTTCTCTCTCTCTCTCTCTCTCTCTCTCTCTCTCTCTCTCTCCTCTCTCTCTCTCTGGCACAACAGCATCGTGTAGCAAGGGCCGGGAGAAGCATATGCCGGCTCAATGGAAAACGCTGAACGGCCACTCGACCGGCAAATGAGGTTTTCCAGTCTTTCCAAATTCATTTTGCGAACTGATTTTTCCCAGCCCGTTCTCTGGAAAATAAAACTTTTAGATTTACTCTTCTGTAACTAAACTAATGTAGCGAAATCAAACACGATCCTCGGCGAACGGATAATCAAAATTCCGAAGAAAGTCGAAGGAGAAATAATTACTACAATATAGACTCGATCCTTGCTCTGTGCTGGACTTGTATCCACCCCCTGCACTAACCCCCCCCCCCCCCCCCCGCTTACTTACTGGCAACGATCTCAACATGATTCGCGTATTCTGTGATACCGTGTGAAACACACAATGAGCGACCCAAGTGAAACATCTTTGACTTATACCATGACTGACGTAAGTCATTCGCTCGTCAATCAGGGGGGGATAAAGTGGGGGGGGGGCGACCGTCCCCCCCCATTAATTTTATTTTTATGTATGCCTCTGGCGACCAAGTCTTTGTTCCAGACCCCGTGCTGTTTAAAACAAAAAGTCGTGGCAATTTTGTGACCACCACATACACTCCATCCATTGCTCTCTCTCTCTCTCTCGTTTTACCTATTAGAAACTATTGATACGGCCGTGAAACCTGCCCGAAGACCATATCCTTAAAGGAATATAAATAAGTTGAATATTCCCCCCCCCCCTTCTTGTCGTCAACTCGTTAGTCACCCGGGTCAAAGGCGTGTTATCGCATGAGATATAATATATTTATAACAAGTTAAAAAGTCCCACAACATTGATCCATGAAAGTCAAACGGAAAATCATACTAAAACAAAAATAGCTTTATGCCCCGACCTTGCAATGTAATTTAGCTCTGCCGAGAACCTCCTGTTATCTATGGTGTCAAGAAACAAAACGAGGAGGTTCCAGTAGAATGTTCCTCGTTACAGAACCACGACCGGGACCTCACAGCAGCGGAGGGCAGGGTTGTTGGGAGTGCGCCTTGGTGTGCGTTGCGCGTGTGTGCGGGGTGTGTGCGGGGTGTGTGTGTGTCGATACGCGGAGACTCACTTAGTAACGTGCCTGTCATATATACAAATGGACGTTCCATTAAGAAGGCCACTAGAAGAGGTTGAGGCTCCTCCAGGCCTGGTTACCCTAGCCTAGCCTGTAGCTCACCGCATCACGCCTGGAGTACTCTCTCTACCCGCTAGAGCAATTTAGTGTAGTTCAGTGTACACTCGCTACACTTTACTTATAATATGTGATTAGTTACAAGGATATGAACACACACCCATCGTTGGCTCAATAGCTCCAGTCCAATCCTAACACATTTGCAACAGAAACTTTATTCAGTTTAACAACTAAGACAAAATCAATAAAAGAAGCAGAACCATTATTATATATATTTTAAAGATAATATTTTAACTTTATGCTCTGAAAAGTGTACAATTGGGCACCAGTCATTTTAATTACAATTATGTACAGTGTTAATTACCTCGATCTATGTAAACTGTAATGAATGTCCAACCCTAGGGAATTACTGTTGCAATAACGCGTAACATGTGTGATCATCCCATGCACCAGCCTTGTGATCATCCCATGCACCAGCCTGCACCGGTGCAACCCCGCGCTCTCAGCGGTGTAGCCGGCGACGCCCCTAGTGTAAGCCAGCCTCGAGCGAGTAAGTGCACACACGTGTTCCTAGACGACGCCATGTTTGTTGCGTCTCGGCGTAGCTAAGTGTGAAAAGTGCGACCCGAGCTACTTGATGGAACTGTTAACACGCGATGGGTTTCTCGTGAGCTCCTCGAGCTGAATGTCTTCCTTCACAGATCGGGGCAGAGCGAACTTATACGAACCCGAGCCCGACCAGGGAGATTCCTGCACCCCGGGAGTCGAACCAACGTTCATTACAGTAAGGACATTGGTGAAACAGTTCAGTCGGCTGAACCGAGCGGGATTGGATTGGGCAGCCCCCCTCCCCCTCCACCTAAATGTATAATTGTTACCAATTTAAGTTAAAGAAATACATTTTGTAATTGTAGCTTACAAATTTGAATGTGAATCATCAAGCAATATGGACCAACACACAGTGAAACCCAGATGGTATGAGGACTTCGACATTGTAATATACAGTGTATCGTAGTTGGTTTCGGTTGTACCGTTTGACAAGACTTGATATCCCGCTCTCTACAAGACAGACACCACCGAGAAGTAGTTGCACAACCAAGAGGGTCAGGCGACTCGGATTGATGCGAGTACGCTGATCTAGGTGATTAATAGTGTTGGTGTTGTTGGAGGAGCGAGGGGGGGAGGGTTAATGTGGGGGGGGGGGTCACGAGTATGAAGAATAATGGCCGAGGTCAAGAGCGGGGAAGCGTCTGATGATTTCTTTAAAATAGAGCTTGAGTTAGGGGAGGTCTGACCTGCGGGGCTAGTCTAGGAAGTGATGGACCCAGAACCTCGTTCTAAGCTCGCACACAAACTTTGGGCTAAAATCTCAGGAAATCCACTCTAAAACAAAAGTTTATTCTAATGGAGGGTTCACTCTGAGCTTGTCAGTACTTGTAGTAGATCCAAGAGTGGCAGGATGACGAACTAATTCGTCCTGCTTCCTGCTAGGTACACACCACTTGCCGGGTAGATTGCGCTCATTATGACAACACTGTTCCCCCCTCTCTCGACGTATGCACCTACCCAAGTGTAATGAGTGTATTTGTGTGTAAATCGTTAACGAGAGCTCAGGTGAATAACAACGCCCATAACGAGTAGTTTAGCGTGCGTATTGTGCGAGGGTGATGGTGTGTGTGTGTCAGTCACCCTCTCTCTCTCTCTCTCTCTCTCTCTCTCTCTCTCTCTCTCTCTCTCGCTCTCTCTCTCTCCCCGCTCTCCACCTGATTGTCTGCACGTCCTCTGGTGTCTGTGTGGATGTGTGTGTGTAGAGGAATTTAATTAGCAAATTAGTACAATTAGTTAACTTAACGGGAACAACACCACCCCAGCTCACAATATACAACAAGTATGCACCGGCTCTATTCAACATTATAATTATATTAGTTAATAACAGCTCCAGGCTAAGCCGGGAATAAAGGACACACTGTTTCGCAAAATGTGTGCAATTCAGAGCGGCATAATACACCATTTACTCCCAATGGTACGGCTTTAGAGTTTCATGCACGTCAAAAATAACGATTAAATTTGTAATTAACGATTCAGTTTGTCGCTTTAAAAGGAAATATTTTATCAGAATGTGTCATCTAGTTTTAATGGTAATATGTAGATTGTATAGCCCGGCACACAGCAACGTTACTGCTATTCATTTACATATTTCCCAGATAACAGTTTGTGTTCATTCGCCGAATATTTCGAAATCTGATTGAAGAGCCTGGCGAGCCAACAAACGGCTCGTTCGACATCAACAAGGCTTAGCCTAGAAAAACTTAATATCTGAAGTGGTCTCGTCTTCTTGACTCAATCGAACGGAGTGGTTCGCAGTTGTGGTAGTTGTTGTTGTTCGACTTCGAGGAGCTAACAGTCGCCGGAGAAATATCAAATCAATCTGTTGCCTTTTTTTAATCAACATCGTGGGTTGGCATCAAACAAATATCAGCTCGAGCCACATTTCAATACACTTGAAGCTGGTATTTTATGAGGATAAGAAAATTGAAGAATCGGTTTAAAGGCTAAGGAAAGTCGCCCAATTCTATTAGCGCGAGTGTTTCAAAGTCCGATAGATAGATGGCACCACCACCGACAAACATTGATTGAGGTTAGCTGAAACTCCGCTGGGAGATTCAAAACTAAGCAACTACTACGTTTACAGCATCTACTTTCAGAGGGCACTGATATCAAGGCAATGAGCTCTTTAGTAGTGACACGATTTCAATTAAGTTTTTTAATTTGTGCAAGAAAATAGTACAAATATAAGCCACTTTAGGGGGGGATGAAGACGTGTTTGGATTGTAAAAAAATAAGTTGGTGTGGGCAAGAAAACAGATCCCAACATGTAGGCGACGTACAACATTGCTAGATTTTTTTCTCTCTCGATTTGGTTAGTCGGGAAACATTCCCGTAGGTGTAATTGTTATTATTTACTACAATTCAGCAATTGGGGTGGACTTTTTTAATTTTTTAATTGTAGTAAAGAATAACATTGCTAGAGTCATACTTGACTTTCCCCATACCATCAGTCATTGTTATAAAAAGAAAATAAAAAAACATTAACGTTATTTACATATTGGACCGTCCAAAACTCGCAACAAAATAAATTACTATTATGCTCGGGTTCAAATCCCGTCGAGACCAGCAATCCTGAATGAACGGTTTTCCTGAGGTTTTCCTCATCTTAATGCGAATGTAAGGGATTGAGTTTTCTTAAACAGCCCTTGGACATCCCTTCACAATTATCCAAAGTCCAAAATAACTATAGTTAAGACACCTGACGAGGGGCATGCATTGCACCCTGGGCAGCTATAACATGAAATTACAGTTGCAGAATTGCAGAGTTACTAGATTTGCTCAATTAACATACTTATCCGAGGGACATTTTCTTCCAGATGCGCCTCTAACAAGACTGTGCTGTTCTCGACGGCGGGACAAAGACTGCCCGGGAGTCAAACCAAGCAGGTCATACCGTCTGGCATGCAGACCAGGGTAATTGCTATTGAAACAGCCAGCCAAAAGTCGCGGGAGCTTTCAATAAAATAAATCAATTCAGCAAGGGCAATGCATTTTTAATTAAGTTTTAATGTTAAAACAAGTACCCATGCAACCTGGATGGCGACCAAGACTCGCAGTCCTGGGCTTAGAACACTCGGTGCCAAAACCCGTTGTGTGAACTTGGCCGGCTAAGACTAACTGCACTCATGACTGCTTTACGAGAATCATTTATTAAAATCCAATCCATGGACGATTTTCCATTCCGAGTGTGTGTTCTATACAGCCAGACTTGTCACGTGGACAACATGGTCATCCATGTTGCCTGCGGTCTGCATTGTCATGGTTTGGTGACTGATACTGATAGTGAAAGACGTGCAATGGTGGGGAGACGCTTCTATTTAATATACACAAGTATTGTTATAGTTTGTTTGAAGCTTTCTCGGTTATACACATTCATAACTACTTTTTCGGGCAGACCGAGTAAGTGTAGGCAAATTATTCCTAAATTACCTTGAAACACCAACGTTTCATGGCCGCTGTGGACCACATTGTCAAGGTGAGACTGAATTTAGTAATAACTTGCCTACACTTACTCGGTCTACCCGAAAAAGTACTCATGAAAGTATTATTATAATTTCTCCAGGTAAAGTGACACGAACTTCTTTCTGTGGGCAACATCTACACAGCAAAATTGTGTGGCTCGTTGCTAAGACAACTCCGAAGTTCCCTGTTTAATTTTGATACAATCGACAGCCATATTCTAGTCTGAGACAAGTATAAAATTCAACCCTACTGGACCTTTTTACCCAGGAATAATAAGCTAACAGGGATGCAAAACTTCGTCCTTTAGTTATGTTGTAGAAGTTTAATTTATTATTATCTGGTGTTGTCTTGTAGAGATCGTCAGAACGTTACAGCATTGCCAAGTCTAGCGTGTCAAGAGTTTGAACACAAAACAGAATGTTATAAAGTACGGTAAATATGATTGAAGTCGATACCGCGCCGTTCTTCAGACTGAAGATGTGCGTGAAGTTCTCAGGAGAGTAACTATGGAGTGCATATACTTCTTTCTTTTACAAGTTCCGGAATCGTACAACGAAATGGATTGGATATTTTAGTTTAGTAAACAATTAGGCCCCTATTCAAAACGATTAAAATTGAAATTTTGAAAGTTGCGTGACAAACCCCAAGCCAAGAAACAATCTGCCAATGCTGGCAGTTACCTTCGCCTCGGTAGTCGAGTGTTTGTGCTCGATTGCATTGCGAGAGTATAAGTCACACAGCAATTTGCTATTGACTTGGAATAATTAAACGCCAAGAAAACGTTCTGGAATGGAATGCCTTCAAAAAGAATAAACGATGAAATTCCAAGGAAATGTTTTCTTTCTCGCTCGTACTTTTCCACGGCCTTTGTTGATTAATTAAACAAAAGAAAACTTTGGTATGAAACTGCGCTTGATGAATTCGAAAACAT
Organism: Sweltsa coloradensis; assembly: GCA_024449915.1. Classification (NCBI taxonomy): domain Eukaryota; kingdom Metazoa; phylum Arthropoda; class Insecta; order Plecoptera; family Chloroperlidae; genus Sweltsa; species Sweltsa coloradensis. Next base: position 494,571 of record JAMZAV010000382.1, read on the forward strand.
TTCTCAAAGATTATTTTAGTGAGTACTTTACCATCGCATTAATTAAATATGCGAGGTATTTTGTTAATTAATTAATATCAATGTCAGTAAACATTCTCCGGGCTTGTTCACGATGCTAAATATGTAGAACTTAGCGCAAATCCAATCAAAAAGCGCCGCGTTACGTAACCCCTTCGAGATCCGGCGGCGTGGTTCACATGTACGCGTTCTTCCGGCGCCGGAGTAGAACTCACTTCTCGGTACTTCGAGATCCGGAGCGTGGTTCACATGTACGCGTTCTTCCGGCGCCGGAGTAGAACTCACTTCTCGGTACTTCGAGATCCGGCGGCGTGGTTCACATGTACGCGTTCTTCCGGCGCCGGAGTAGAACTCACTTCTCGGTACTTCGAGATCCGGCGGCGTGGTTCACATGTACGCGTTCTTCCGGCGCCGGAGTAGAACTCACTTCTCGGTACTTCGAGATCCGGAGCGTGGTTCACATGTACGCGTTCTTCCGGCGCCGGAGCAGAACTCACTTCGCGGTACTTCGAGATCCGGCGCGTGGTTCACATGTACGCGTTCTTCCGGCGCCGGAGTAGAACCACTTTCGTACTTCGAGATCCGGACTGGTACATGTACGCGTTCCCTGTTCCGGCGCGGAAGTAGAACTTCATTTTTTCGGTACTTCGAGATCGGCGGCGGGTTACAGTACGCGTTCTTCCGCGCGGAGTAGAACACTCACTTCTCGGTACTTGATGATCCGACAAGAGTGAGTTCAACATGTACAGCGTTACTTTCGGTCGATGTAGATACTCTACTTCTCGGTACTTACGATATCGGAGCGTGATTTCAATGTACGGCGTTTCTTCAGGCCGGAGTAGATACCCACTCTCGATAACCTTTTCGAGATCGGAACTGTCGTCTTGCTACGATTTGGTTACTTCCGGCTGCGCTGAGAGATCTCACTCCGGTACTTCGAGATCGGAGCTCTGGTCACATGTACGCGTTCGTTCCGGCTGTGTAGTAGTAAACCCACTTCTCGGTACTTCGAGATCCGGAGCGTGGTTCACATGTACGCGTTCTTCCGGCGCCGGAGTAGAACTCACTTCTCGGTACTTCGAGATCCGGAGCGTGGTTCACATGTACGCGTTCTTCCGGCGCCGGAGTAGAACTCACTTCTCCGTACTTCGAGATCCGGAGCGTGGTTCACATGTACGCGTTCTTCCGGCGCTTGTGCAAAACTACGAATACTAAATATTTAGTCAACGTTTAGGAAACAAAACTTATAGATCAATGAAACACTGTGATTCTGCCTCAGAATGTTACTCATCGAATGACGATAAGCTCCCACACATGATTGTAAGAGATATTGTATTTTATTGTTATTCGTAATGTTTGCTGGGTTACACACAATGTGATGAACACTCTTTGATTGGTACTTAGATTGAGTCATCACATAAATTATTCAAACCATACACTATTGATTAATCTGTGATTGATATCTTAATTATCTTAATAGGACTAGATTTCAAGTAGGACGAATTTTATTCACGAGTATCATGGAATTAAAATTAAAATCCTTTTCAAAGAAACTGAATCGTCTTGTGATGTTGTGTTTAACTCGGCATTGCGCTCAAGTCGCCTCCCTGTGAACGAGCCTTTCCCTTGGCAGACGCGCGCTGTGCATATAAAAGTAATTCCAACTCTGTAATTGAAACACTGAAAACTTTGTAATAATGTCTTTATTTCTATTGCTGTGTGCTGCTCGCTTATAAATGGCGCGCTATACCCCACTTAAGGGGGATTTTAAATTAGAAAATTTAATTGACTTTCATTCATTCATTTTGTTATACAGTAGTAGTTTTGTGTATATATCTTCTCTCTTTGCTATGCAATTTAATTAATAATTACTTTTCATCGTGTCCCAGCCAAACTGGCAAATATATATAACGAGGAAGATGAAATAAAATTGCACCCATTATTGTACGGAATTCAGACTGCTACTAATTAATATGGTCTGCTATTTTCATTAAAGATTAGAGAATTTATATTTAAAATCCCTTTTAATCGCTGTAGCTTTTAGAGGCGGAGGCGACGAGACTTGGCGCTCGCTCGCGGAGCAGAATAGCTGAACAGAACGGCAGGGTGCAGCACCCTAGGCACGTGGGTTCGACCACCACTCGCATGTGTTAGCGGATCATCGAAGTAGGATACCCCTATACTAGTTTAATAAAGACGCAAAACAATGATGCAATTTATTGGTATCAGGAGAAAAAGTTGTTTCTTCAATCATAATTGAGATTTTTTTTGAATAAATGCAACTCTATGTACTAAAAAACAGTACCATGTAGATTAATTTCGTATCCTTACGTATTGGTAAATAATTGAGCCGCTGCTCTGTTTACACAACACAAGATTTTGCGTGTGCACCAACGTATTTTCAACAGGTGTAGGACTGTGAGTGAGCTTAATATCATGTTTCAGAGAAAACAGAACAGCTGAACCAGTGTTATTTTGAATCCACCGGATGCGTGACCTTGATTCCTGGGGGATGCGACGTGTGTGTCCTTGAACAACGCAGTACGTGACCTCTGAAAGACCAGGAAATATCCTCCACGCCCAGCACAGTTCTAGAAACAGCCTAAACAAACACATGGCGCGAATATTCCCTGCTGTTGCTAATTTCTTTAAGAAAGTCACATCCGGTTCAGAGCCGGCCTGTGGGTGTCACTCATAGTCTTTGTCTCGTGCGTGGTGGGCAGTTAGACCCACACAGGGAAACACAAGTCAACATCGCGGCCATGAGATTAGCAAAGATCTCAGAGAGTTTTGTAATAAGAAATGCGACGCTCTTTATCATCAGACCCGCCGCATACAATGCTAGGGCCATTGGGTGTACGCCCATTACAAACTTGCTCGCTATGGGAAGGAAGGTCCCGGATGACACGAACCCTACTTGGTGTTTATAGCAATTACCAACATTTCAAATACTTGCCATATTTTAAAAGCAAAATTATCAATGCATTAGCATGATCTACCCTACATCAAATTTGCAATTACTTTGAGATTCCCCATCAGATTACGCGATGAAAAAAAGCAGTGTAAATTGCAGACTAACAAAGTGTATTATCCCTTGTTGTTGTTGTAGATCTGACCGTCAGCATTGCCCGTCGTGGTCTCTGCTTTCAGCCAACCCTTCTAAGCATTGTTGGGCATTCAGTTTCAAGGAATGTATCTATAGTTCATGCTGCCAGTTCGGTTCCAAGTTTCTTTTAGATGGGTTAATGTTCATTATAAAAGTTGTAATTCCACCACCACGTTCTAATGTGAAACATGATGTCCGCCACAGAGCGGCCTTGCCTACCCTGTCCGTATGATGGATGCGGACGATCACAATAAACTACCCCTAGCTCGGGGCGGGGCGGGTACGAGTGCAAGACTGATGTATTGGCGTGCACCCAATCAAACATATGATTGACACGACAGGACACACAGGTATCTCAAAGCGCGATATGTATTGCGTCCCCGCGGGCGCAGCTCCCGCTCAAAGGTAGCTCCATGATTGATACACATTCGGGAAACTAATTTAGCATCGGAGATTGCGGCCCTGGAACATCTGTTACGCTAACCCCATCCCCTGCGATTTATTGGATAATCGTTACTTTCGTTCAAAAGACTAATGAAGCTAAATAAATTAATAACCGATGGTCGTTAGTTCGAGCAGAGCGCGCCACCGTCGCTAGAGGCTTCTCGACTGAATTGTAAACGAACCGAGTTTGATGGAGCCGCGAGTAAACATGGCAAACATTGCAAACAGTGCTGTTCAATGACACATTCATATTAAGTAGTGGCGGAGATTAAAGGAAGGGGGAACTTAGCGCCACGGACCTGAAAGTAAAATCTTTTCAATGTTTCATTTTATAGGTCTTTGACGGGTTCATTAACACAGTTTGTGGGCAATTGCAAAATAGTGAAAATACCAAATTTATACACGCATTTTAAACAATTTAAATTTGATTCAGGGACTGTAGAGACACGGTACAATTACAAAAATGGAAGAAAAAGTTGAAATTACCAAAGGCATAAATATTTAAAAAAAAAAAAAAAAAAACAGTTCCGTTGCTTCATGCTTGATGGGCGTCGAAATATACGGGAATAGGAAGGCAAGCTTACGAAATATAACTTTAGACTAACGTCTAAACGGAGCAATGTTTGTCCAGCTGCGTCGCCCTGGGAAGAAGGGCAGCTTGACCACTGCACATGGTCGCCGAGGCAGGGGAGGAAGATGATGATGAGACGGGAGATGTGTGAGGCGTCTTGCAGTGGATTATGTGCAGTTGTGCACACGCTCTTTAGCAAGACACTATATATATATATATATATATATATAGTGGCGCTGATAGGGATAGGGGGTCCGATGAATATAATAGCGACCTCAAGTTGAAGGAACGACCCAGGCACGCAAGACATCACACTGCACTCGCACACTCTAACACACCTTGTATTTTTATTTATTTGCGTTATATTTGTATATTTTCAAAAATGTTAATGTGAATGGTTAATTGCACTTGTGGGACGTGTGTCTTGTTGCAATGTGGCCACATAATATATAATATAAAATAACTTTATAAAGCGTGATCACATTCGTTGTAGGTAACGCTAAGGAATGCAATCTCCAGCTGGAATGTCTCTTGACACGCGACCATGCTAGGCCACTTAGCACTCAGCCTCACGGTCACGGCAGGTCGCAAGTCTAAACATAGAATATAGAAGGTATTTACATCCACACTGCGAATTAAAACATTCACCATTTATGTTTAGTTTAATGTGAACCACTGTCAGTTCAAATAAAGGTAATTAGACGAGTGAGCGCAGCGCAGATTAAGAAACCACTCGGCTATATATAGATATTAATGTATTGTACATTAAAACAGGACAGTATTGAGCTAAACACCTTAACAGCAGGTTGTTCTGACATTTCATAACTGAACAAGACACAGTTTCATTTTGAAATTGTAATCCACTACACTCTAAGAAATCTTGGGTGATCTACCATTATATGAGGGCAACAATCTACAATTATTAAATGGTGAAGTCGTCTCCAGACTCTCATAATCCGTAGAACTACCATTATATATTAAAGAATCCAGTTTACCGTTTTATAAATGAACGCGAACCGCAAAAGTTTGAGATGATTTTAACATTAATCTGCCGAGATTCGACGTTAACTTAAGTAGCAACAACCTATTTACGGAGGCCGGTTAATCTCCTATTTTGTGAGGGTAGATTGCAGGCAGCATATTGTTACAGCACGGTATTTCTGCGAGAGATCACTTATGTGAGAATAGCATAATATGTACTATAATGTTACCCGAAAACAACTACTTGTCGCGGCAGGTGAATCTCCCATTTTGTGAGGGTAAATTGGCAGGCAGCATATTGTTACAGCAAGATATTTGTGCGAGAGATCACCTGCATCTGGATGTTTGATGTACAATAATGTATCATTCAACCTATTTATCGCGGCAATTCGTATTGCTCAAGCCCGGTTTATCAATGGCAGTTAGTGTTTGGTTTCATCTAAACCTACCATTAAACCAAACACTAACTGGTCATTGAAATCTGGCACCTAAGAGAAACACTTTAAGTCTTTGACCCTTGCACTCATAACAAAAATGAAACAAAACATAAACATAAAACATAAATCTCACGGACATATTATCGAGCATCGCAACAGGCAGCCCTTTGTTTGAAGACTACAAGCACCGATCATATATTAAGTTATGCTCATATACATCAAATGTGTAGTATTAATTCCTGCTTCCATTTAATCATTGAGCTATTAATAAATACCGTATACATATTAGCAAGAACTGAACCATATGATTAAATTATAGAACACAATAATAATACATGCATATTAATAAAGGTAGGCCACAGAGCAAGTGCACAAAGCCTACGATATTTGCGTCGATTTGCTGTTGTATCTATAGGAGGTAACTCCCTCTCGTATTCAGCGTCTTCTGTGGCGCAACGGTCTGAGTCTTTGCTTACAGTTGGAGTGTACCAGTTGGAACGAGTTCGAGTCACCATGAAAAATCTTGTAACTTTATAATCGTGTCAAATTAACATATGCTATGTATCCATTTACAGATGATCGATTGCTGAAGGAAATATGTGATTTGAACAAGTACTAAATACAATAATTAAATGATTAAATAAGTCTAATTTTTAGTTTTTAGTTTGCTTTTTTGCTCCTAGATCGCGTTACAGGCGCTTAGACAATGCGTTTGACTAAAGGAACATACGATCTACAATAATGTGAGTGTAGTTCGCTCACAAGAATAGTACGTTTGACTACAACGGAACGAATGATCTACAATTATGTGAGTGTAGTTCACTCACAAGAATAGTACGTTTGACTACAACGGAACGAATGATCTACAGTTATGTGAGAGTGGTTTGCTCATAATACATATCATAGGTGACTAAAATGGGACTGGAGATCTACCATTATTGGAGGGACTTTCTAGCATTCAGGTGTAGTAGATTGTTCATAGCACGTATGCGTACATCTACCATTATATGGTTGGCAGCTCCTCTTGCCAATAACATAATTGTAGATCATACGGCGAATTTCCTTACAGTGTAACGCCGCATTATTTCCAATTATTTAAGCACGATAACGCCTTGCAGCCTTGGTGTGCTCATAATGCGACGGGACGGCGTCGGAAGTCAATCTCCCGCTCGCGACACCGGAAGTTTACATCCCTAAACAACCAGACCCTGCTCAGATACTTACGAATATTAAACACTCAAGTTATTACACGGTGCCGGTATTGTTAAAAGTGTGAATCTCGCGCGGCCTGGCACTTGGAAGACATGCGCACAATTTATGCCCAAACTTGCAGCGTCTTGCCAGGACACAGACAATAAAATATCGTAAGATGTTACACATTCGCATCATGAGATCAGGTGCGCGGCGGCGCTGCTGGCGGGGCGCGCCCGGTGGCAATCCGAGTAAGTACTCCGACACCGTTGCTTGCGACGACTAAAATATGTCTCCTTAATAATTCCTGATATTTTTTCACTTGTAATCGCAGTAAGTGTTAATATTTGAAAGAATAAGTATTTGCTCAAAGCAGCTCTGCATCTGGCTGGCACTTAGCTTTTAGGCTGAGTAGGAGAGAAAGACAGGCCATAGAGTGAGAAAGGGGGAGGGGAGGGGGTCACTAAAAGGAAAAGAAGAGAAGGAGAAGAACAGATGAAAGTGTGGGATAGTGAAATGGAAAAGGAATAACGATGATAAAGAAAGTAAGCCGCACAGAGAGATGGAAATGGAAAGAGAGGGTTATGGTGTATTCAGAATGAGACGGACGATGCTCTGAAAGCCACTCAAATGCTTTTAGAGCGAATGAGTTTTATCGTGTAGTCAATACAGCACACTAGCTATAATGCGTCTCCCTGCCCCCAGATCAAGTTACACCGAGAAAATGATTTTCACTCAAACATTTTTACACGAAAATGCTACAATTTCCTTGCTTTACCATTACCTCGGAGAGCCCAGGCAAATCCCTCCATATCGTAAAAATAAATCTTTTGAAACGTTTACCGCTAACAGTTTCCAGTCTAAACCAGGCGAGAAAACTAGATAAGCTGTGAAAGAAGAGTGGGCCGAGTGCTGAGTGGTGACTTGCTTGGTATTTGGGTTTAGAGCTTGGTGGAGGTGCCGGGTTTAGCCGCTCAATAACTCGTATCATCGTTTTACAAGGCTTTTTATTTTTGTGTTGTTCAGCTGAATTTAGTAAAATAAAAAATAAAAATTATAACCAAGCTTGTGATTTTAAAACTTCGCCCGTTAATACCTTCTCTATGAAAAGAAGAACCGTCTTCAAAATTGTTTTTAATATTTGTTACTGTAATTTTAGATAATTTTTTAATACTTACAGTTTCATAAAATTAGCTTGTTTTTTAATACAACACCGCTAAATAGTAAATACCGATTATGCTGCTAAGTCTATAAAAACTGTTGCCAATACATACGTAGTAAAATTTTGACATAATTATCGGAGTACCGGTATGTTTTAATAAATTGTAATGTTTACAATTTGTAATCATAAAATTTAAATTAAATTAATACTAGTTATTTAGAAACAGACACAAGGAAAGCAATGCATTTGTATTTGCTAATGTAGGCCTAATTATTCTATTCTATGTATATATTTAGGACACATCAATGAAGGGTCTTATGGCTTCAAAGCAAACTTATTGTTGCAGGAATGATATTATAACAATGCCCAGCTTTCTCCTGATTTACGCTAGTGAAAGATTCTCGCCCGTGGTCTTCGCAACGATATTTTGACGAGGTCTTCGCAACGATGTTTTGACGTGGTCTTCGCAACGATGTTTTGACGAGGTCTTCGCAACGATGTTTTGACGTGGTCTTCGCAACGATGTTTTGACGTGGTCTTCGCAACGATGTTTTGACGTGGTCTTCGCAACGATGTTTTGACGTGGTCTTTGCAACGATATTTGACGTGGTCTTCGCAACGATGTTTTGACGTAGTCTTCGCAACGATGTTTTGACGCAGTCCTGCTCTTTCATATGAGATTTCTCCGGCAGGTTGAATATTTCATGCCTCACTGTTAAAACTTCATTCGCCTTCCTTTTGATGCCGCCATTAAACCCAATTCCTTTCTGCACCCATGTTCATCAGTGTACACTACAGAGACAATGCATTGCAATCAAACAAACAAACTACACTATAGAGGACAAGGGACGCATTGACACCTTAACTGTGATGAGACTGACGGCAGTTTACTTCAATTTAAAACTATTTAACAAGTCAAGATCTGAGTAAATTGTAATACAATAGAAACGAAGCGAGAAATAACGAAACATCCAAGAACAATCGGTTTACCAAGCAACACCATGAAAGTATTGGTGCGGACAAGGAGAAGAAAATATGTTCCCTGTTGCTTCAAGGGAACTAACTCGAGCACCGTTCTAAAGTGAAATACAATTAGAAACGATATTCATGAGCTTTGATCATGTTCCACTTGTCATACCAATCTAAACTTGTCGACAGTGACTATGTCGATCAAGGTAGAGCTTAGAGCTAGTATTTACCGTTGTCTGCTGTCTCCAAGTCTTCTCCGGCGTCTCCAGCAGCCCTGAAACCAATGAACAAACTATATTAGCAACACAGTCACCTTGCAGTCATCTGAGCATGGAAGTTAACTACCTGCTGAAATTGATCGAACAATCGAGCATGTCGATACTAAAAGAAATTTAGTCGGAACATGATTTTGTTTGCAAAATAATAATGTATTGATAAACTCTTTTGGCCCTTGGTATATGTTTACAAAAATGTTTAGAGACCATGGAATATGTATAGGGAACACCAACCAAGCTACATAGCTGGGCACGACCAAACCAACCCGTGGGAATCGCCTTGTTTGTGCTAGAACGGCGTCAAAGTCACCGTTTACACATTTCCAGCCCGATGATCGATTGCATTAAGTTCATATTAGAAGTATATGTGTTCATGTCGCCATGCAGTGACCCTCGCTCGCGTGCCCCCCCCCCCCCACCCTCATTTCATTTCATTTAGCTTGAGAGACCTCCCCCGTTTTATTAAAACTCATTCAATAGAAACTTGGTCGTATTCCGAAAAACGACAACAACATTCGTTATTTAATAATAAACGTATCTAAATTACTTGCAGACCTACGGTGGCTGGTAGCTAGCTACACACAATGACATTCTTTATTAAATTGTTTTCTATACTTCATGGAAACCAGCTTTATAAAAACGAATTAGGATGTCATAAAAGAAATTGGAGGTAAATAACAAATGTATTGGTTTGACTGGCTGGTCGAAACGAACGCTCGCTTCGACTTCGTCTTGATTGTTAATGTCGGGAATCCCCCTGCCGCGTCGACCAATCACAGCGCCGCATTCTCCCCGAGTCGTGTTTTGACACTAAAGGAAGATCACTCACAAACTACTTTTATTCCGGTTTGAATGTTCTTATTCCAAAGCCCCTAGGAGCGTTGTACGAATGTTTACCGACGCCTCACTGCCACTTTGATTCATATTTGATGCGTAATGGCGTTGACCCCGGGCGCTGTAATTGCCTGCGCCTACGAAATGATCTCTTTGGGACTCGAACTCTGACCCCTCGAAGCCAATTCAAAGTTACGTGAACATCCATTTGAAGCGGTGAATATGTCCCAGGAACACAGTTAAAACACTCGCCAACTGTAATTCTACGTTTTACAATTCTAATCTAATCTGAAAGCAACGCTTGCCGAGTCAAGATTTCACCCGGTCTGGGATAACTCGGGGCCCCCGGCGAAAGAATAGCGACCAACCTGCACAGCGGCGTAGTGAAGGGATGGACAATTAACGGAATGGACTACATACTAGTACCAACATAACGATATTACAGGTGTCGCAGTTCGGGATTGCATATTCCCGTCCTGTGTTTACACTCGACTGGATGCAGAGAGATGTTGCCTGATACTCCCGTCTGGGCCCGGGGTAGAATTGGCCCAGAACATGGCTCTGCCACTCGTACAAGGCGATTCAAGAGAATAAGTCCAACTCGCAAACACCAGCTTAAGAGGGGAGTATATATCTACCCGAAACAAGAGGCGAGCTCTGGCAATCGCCGACGGGGACACTCCCCCTTCCCTTGACGACCTCCCCGACGACGATGACAATGAAACAACGAACGATGACAAAGACGATGACGACCGCGACGTGAGAAACCCCCTTTCCTCCCCTTACCCGTGGCTGGTTCTGACCAGCATCGGCTCCCCCTCCCCATATCCCCTAGGCTAGAGTGGTGCATTATATGACCTAATGGTTGACGCGTCCTTAATTCAAATAATAAACAAAACAAAAATCTGCCTGATACTAGACAACTTTCGGGAAGTGTAATACAAACGAACAACAAACAAACAAAGCTATTCCTGGCAATAAAATTTCTAGCGGCGATAATTAATAAAGCTATAAACATAATAATGCGAATAGCGAAAAGAGGGACCTTAGGATGAAATCCAAAAAGCCACAGAAAAGCAATAGTTTTCAAATAATGCCCAAAACATCATTATTTTTACTATTGTTATAATAATTATTATTGTTACTATGCATTTTTAGAGTTAATTTTTTTTATTATTATTACTAGCTTGAAAACAAAATGTCTTTTAAGTGTGTATATATAAATATAAATTTTTAAGTATATATTATTATTTCAATTGCGTTGAAGTAAAATTTCTTTTAATTAGAGGTAGTAACCGATTTTTCCGGACACTACCACGTGAGTGCTCGACTTCCTAAGCGCACCCGTGGAGGTGGTTGAGCAACAGTATCCAATCATGTTAATGATATAGTACGTCACACCGGGCTAAATGGCGCCTACTCCTCAGCTCTGGTATGCACCCTCTCAACAAGAATCAATCACATAATGTTCTTCCCAAAGTTTCCTCGGGCGGCCTATAAACATTAAAGTAATTACATAAATTAGCTTTTAAAAAATGTCTAGTAAACGAACGTAATGAGACCTTACTAAGGCATATTTACAAATAAAGTTAACGATTATTTTTAAATGTACACAAAAAGTTTCACAGCACCACTATTTGTTGGATTAGCAGTTGAGTGCACTTGAATACCCTAAGATAGACAACGGTTGTAGGACATGATTAAAGATGGACAAAGGTTGTGTGTCACACGGGTTATTTAATCCCCTGGTTTACTAGCACCCGCGCGGCCAGCTTTTTCATCAGCTAAAATTAATTTGTTTGTGTTTGAAAGACTGGCTATTAAAGTAAATCGCTGTGAATGTGGCTGCGGCTCATGCAGCACCTCTCTGTGAAGACATTTGATGGGTTTTGACAGATCCATTAGCGGGGTCACATTAACTCGCGCCTAATAGATTTATAATAAACCTGGCGCTGCGGCCGCGCGGGGCGCTACTCGCTGGCGGCGGTCGGAGGTGGCACTAGAGCCGGGCCCGGCTTCAGGACCCCTAGCTCCCGTCCATCACACCGCAGGAGACACGTACAACCCACCAGCCTATGCGGGCTAGACCCAGCCGGGCCCGGCTTCAGGACCCCTACTCCCGTCCCACAAACCCCAGGGGACCGTACAAAACCCCCCACCTATAGGGCTAGACCCAGCCGGGGGCCCGGGTTCAGGGACCCTACCCCGTCCACACACCGCGGAGACACGTAAAAACCCCCCACCTATGCCGGGGTAGACCCCGCCCCGGGGGAACCCCCACCCCCCCCCCCCGGAACAAACCCCCCCACCACCCAAACGCAACCCACCGGGGGCTTAACCCCGGGCCCCCTTAAACCCCCGCCCCCCCCAAAAAACCCGGCACCAAACCCCCGGGGGCCGGGGGCCCCCCCCCCCGGGGGCCCCCCCAAGGGCAACCCCGACCAACCCAGGGGCCCCCCCCCAGCCGCCGGGTAACCCAGGGCCCCCCCCCCAAACCCCCCGGGGCCCGCCACCCCGTTAACCCACCCCCGCCCCCCCATCCCAAAACCCGGGGCCTAAACCCCCGCCCCGGGTTTAACCCCCAAGCCGGGAAAACCAGGGCCCCCCCCCGCCCGGGGCCCGCCCCCCCCGGGCCCAACCCCCCCCCCCCAACCCTTCGCCCCCAGGGGCCCCCCGGGGCCCCCGCCCACCGCCCCCCGGGGGAAACACACCCAAACCCCCAAAGGGGGCCCGGGGCCCTTAGGCCCCCCTTTTCCCCCCCAAAAGGGGAAAACCAAAACCGCCCGGGGGCCCGCCCCGGGGGCCGGGGTTCGGCCCCCGCTCCCGTCCCCCCCGAGGAACACGTACAACCCCCCCAGCCTAGGGCTAGACCCAGGGGCCGGTTTGGGCCCCTAGCTCCCGTCCATCACACCCGGGAAAAAACCCCCCCCGCCCAGCGGGCTAGCCCAGCCGGCCCGGCCCTTTAAAACCCCAGACCGTTTCCCCCCCCCCCGCGGGGAAACCCCCCCCCCCAGGCCTTTGGGGGGCCCCCCCCCGGCAGGCCCCCCCCCCTCTAACCCCCCCGGGGGGGGGGGCCCCCCCCCCAACCTACCCGGGGATACACCGGGGCCTACCCCCCCAGCCCCCAACGGGGCCCCTTTTCCCACCCTTTAACCCCCCGGGGCCTTTCCCAAAACCCCCCGGGACAGGGGGGTTTAACCCCCCGGTTTTTAACAAAAACCCCCTAAACCACCCCCGGGGGGGGGGGGGGGGGGGGGGGGATAGCTCCCGTCCATAAAACCCAAAACAAACCCCCAATTTCACCCCCCGGGGGTTTAGGACCCCCCCCCCCCACCACCGGGGGCCCTCAAACCCCAAACCTTTCCCCCCAGGGGCCCTTCGGCCCCCCCCCCTCCAACCCGAGGAGACACGTACCCCCACCGCCTATGCGGGGAAACCCCCGGGCCGGGTCAGGGCCCCTGCTGTTTAAACCGCGGGGCATAAAACCCAAGCCCGGGCCCACCACCCGGTTTGGGGCCCCCCCGTCCATCACACCCCGGAGCAGCCCCCCCACCGCCAGCCCACCCCGGGGGGTTCAACCCAGCCCCTACACCCGAGACACGTACAACCCACCACCGCGGGAACCCCCGCCGGGGCCCGGGTTTGGGGGGCCCCCAGCTCCCCCCCCAGGGAAAAAAAAACCACCCGAAAACCCCCCCCCCCGGGGCCCCGGGGGCCCCCCCTCCCCCCCAGGGCCCGTCCCCACCCAGGGGCCCTAACCCACCCCCGGGGCCCCCCCCGTAAAACCCCCGGGAAAACGAAACCCCCCCCCGCGGGGGGACCCCCCCCGGGGCCCGGCTTAGGCCCCCGCCCCCAACCCCGGGGGCCCGTCAAACCCCCCCAAGGGTGACCCCCCCCCGCTTCAGGCCCCTTCCCGTCCAAAAACCCAAAAAACAACCCACCCCCGGGGGGAGACCCCCGGGGCCCCCTTCCCCCCATCCCCCAACAACCCCAACCCCCACCCCGGGGGTAACCCGGGGCCGGGGGCCCCTTCCCCCATCCCCCCAAAGGGGGGGCCCACAACCCCCCCAGTATGCGGGCTAGACCCAGGGGGGGGGGGGGGGGGGGGGGGGGGGGGGGGGGGGGGGGGGGGGGGGGGGGGGGGGGGGGGGGGGGGGGGGGGGGGGGGGGGGGGGGGGGGGGGGGGGGGGGGGGGGGGGGGGGGGGGGGGGGGGGGGGGGGGGGGGGGGGGGGGGGGGGGGGGGGGGGGGGGGGGGGGGGGGGGGGGGGGGGGGGGGGGGGGGGGGGGCCCCCCCCCCCCCCCCCCCCCCCCCCCCCCCCCCCCCCCCCCCCCCCCCCCCCCCCCCCCCCCCCCCCCCCCCCCCCCCCCCCCCCCCCCCCCCCCCCCCCCCCCCCCCCCCCCCCCCCCCCCCCCCCCCCCCCCCCCCCCCCCCCCCCCCCCCCCCCCCCCCCCCCCCCCCCCCCCCCCCCCCCCCCCCCCCCCCCCCCCCCCCCCCCCCCCCCCCCCCCCCCCCCCCCCCCCCCGGGCCCCGGGTTCAGGACCCCTAGCTCCGTCCATCACCCCGCAGGAGACACGTACAACCCACCAGCCTATGCGGGCTAGACCCAGCCGGGCCCGGGCTTCAGACCCAGCTCCGTCCATCACACCCGCAGGAGACACGTACAACCCACCAGCCTATGCGGGCTAGACCCAGCCGGGCCCCGGGTTTAGGACCCTAGCCCGTCCCTCCCCCACCGCAGGAGACACGTAAACCCACCAGCCTATGCGGGCTAGACCCCACCGGGCCCGGCCCTTTATGACCCTAGCTCCGCCATCACACCCAGGAGACACGTACAACCCAACCAACCTATGCGGGCTAACCCAGCCGGGCCGGGTTAGGACCCTAGCTCCCGGTCCATCCCCCACCGCAGGGAGACACGTACAACCCACCACCCGGGCTAAACCCCCGCCGGGCCCTCCAGGCCCTAGCTCCCGTCCCCCTCCACCACCCCGGACACGTACCCCACCCGCCTATGCGGGCAGCCCCAGCCGGCCCGCCCAGACCCACTCCCCCCCAACCCCGGGGCACGGGAAAAAACCCACCAGCCTTGCGGGCTAGACCCAGCCGGGCCCGGCTTCAGGACCCTAGCTCCCGTCCATCCAACCGCAGGAGACACGTACAACCCACCAGCCTATGCGGGCTAGACCCAGGGGGCCCGGCTTCAGGGACCCTAGCCCCCCGTCCATCAAAACCGCAGGAAAACACGTAACAAACCCCCAGCCTATGCGGGCTAGACCCCCGCCGGGGCCCCGGGTTCAGGGCCCAGCCCCGCTCCCTCCACCGCAGGAACACGTACAAACCCCACAGCCTTGCCCGGGCTAGACCAGCCGGCCCGGCTTTAGGACCCTAGCTCCGGTCCCTCACACCGCAGAGAACACGTACAAAACCCACCAGCCTATGCGGGCTAGACCCACCGGCCCCGGGCTTCCCGGACCCTACTCCCGTCCATCACCACCGGGCCCCGGGGGGCACGTACAAACCCAAACCCGCCTATGCGGGTAGACCCAGCCGGGCCCGGTTCAGGACCCTAGCTCCCGTCCTCACACCGAGGACAACGTACAACCCACCAGCCCGCGGGCTAGACCCACCCCGCGGTCAGACCCCCAACCACCACCCAGGAGACCACGTACAACCCAAAAGGGCCTATGCGGGCTAGACCCAAGGGGCCGCTTCAGGCCCAGCTCCCTCCATCAACGCAAAACCAACAACCCAACCCAAAACGGGGGACCTACCCCCGCTTCAGGCCCCAGCTCCCCCCGGTCCCATCCCAACCGCAGGAGACAGTACACCCACCAGCCTATGCGGGCTAGTGACCCAAAGCCGGGCCCGGTTAAGGACCCCCGCTCCGTCCATCAACCCGGAGTCCCTAAACCAAGTATGCGGGTAGACCCGGGGCCCGGCTCAGGACTGTCCGTCATAAGCGGAGACACTACAAACCAAGCCTGCGGGCTAGACCCCCCCGGGCCCCCTTCAGGACCCTAGCTTCCGTCCATCACACCGCAGGAGAAACACGTAAACCCACCAGGCATGCGGGCTAGACCAGCCGGGCCCGGCTTTAGGACCCAGCCTCCCAGTCAAACACCGCGGAGACACGTACCCAAACCCCCCAGCCTATGCGTCTAGACCAAACCGGGGCCCGGCTTCAGGACCCCTAGCTCCCTCCATCACACCGCAGGGGACCGTACAACCCACCAGCCTATGCGGCTAGACCCCCGCCGGGCCGGCTTCAGGGCCCCACTCCCCTCCTCACACCGCAGGGGGGGGGGACACTAAAAACCCACCAGCTATTTGGGGGTAACCCAGCCGGGCCCCGGGTTTTAGGACCCTAGCTCCCGTCCATCCACCCCAGGAGACACGTACAACCCCCCAGCCCAGCGGGCTAAACCCGGCCGGGCCCGGTTCGGCCCTAGCTCCCGTCCATCACCCGCGGAGACACGTCACCCACCAGCCTAGCGGGCTAGACCCGCCGGGCCCGGGTTTTTGACCCTGCTCCCGTCCATCCAACCCCGGGAGAACGTCAAACCCACCACCCATGCGGGGTGACCCGGGCCCGGGGCCCCGGGTTTAGGACCCCCCAGCTCTCCTCCCACCCGGGGCCCGAAACCCCCCAACCATGGGGTGCCCAGCCCCCCGGCTTTAGGCCCTAGCTCCGTACACAGGGCAGGGAGACACCCACAACCCCCCAGCCATGCGGGCTGACCCAGCCGGCCCGGCTTTAGGCCCCTAGCTCCCGTCCATAACACCGGGAGACACGTAACAACCACCACCTATTTGGGGCTAGACCCGCCGGGCCCGGCTTTAGGACCCCCAGCTCCCGTCCATCACACCGCAGGGGACACGTACAACCCCCCAGCCTAGCGGGCTAGAGCCGGCCCCGGTTTGGACCCCCCTTTTATTAAACCCCAAGGGAAGTCCCCCCAGGTATGGGGGGGGACCCGGGCCCGGCCCCGGCTTTGGTGTTTGGGGGGGATCCAGAGGGGAAAGTCAAACAACCCTTTTGGGGAAAGCCGGGGAAAAACTGTGACAAAGGTTGGGGGGTTTTTTTTTTTGAATGCCCCAAGTTTTTTGGGTTTAAAATTCCGGGTAGTAAAATGAAAAGGGGGGGGGAAATTTAAAAAATAAAAATTTTTGGGCCCCTTTTTCATTTGTTTTTTTGGGGGCCCTCCAAAACTAAGAAAATTTTGGAAGGATCTACCTAAGAGAAAACCCTACCCCCCCCCAAAAGTAGTCCCGGGAAACGATTAAAAATACTAAAAAACCTGGGGCCGGACCCCCCAAAATACAATAAAAAATTGAAAGGCCCTCCACCAAACGAAGAAAATCTGGGGCCGGGCCCTCCACCAAACATAAGGAAATCCTGGGCCGGCACCTCCACCAATACAGTAAGAAAATCTTGGACCGGCACCTCCACCAATACAGTAAGAAAATGCTTTTCCGGCACCACCACAAAATACACTAAGGAAATCCTGGACCGGCACCTCCACCAATACAGTAAGAAAATCCTGGACCAGCACCTCCACCATCCCACCAAAATATATTTTCGTTACCAGAAAGTCGGGTAGGCCTTAACCTTAAAAAAACTATAATTTGCTTCAAACACCCGACACGATTCGCAATGTCGGGAAACCAAAAACCACTAGTTAAAAACACTTTGTTAATTTTATTGTTTCTATTATAATGTTATTCCAATATGTTGTCATGAATGTGTTTGGTGAGACGATTTTGTTGACGTTTGTGGTATATTAATTAATTGTGAATAGTTTGACACGTGACTTTCAACAGCTAAGCAACTTTTGATACAACTCAGTAAGTATTACGTTGATAATATTATAAACCTCAACTTTTAAAGAACACTGTAGGCACTATCCCACCTTAACTAAAAAAAAAAACAAAAACGCAACCAGGTTCTGCTGGAAAGTTTTACTAACTAAAAAATGGCTTATTGTCTTAGTATCTACATTTTGCGAGAGTTGAGGCATTTATAGATGGTTCAGATTACATTTCTATCTGTCGTGCAGCAGTGAGCATTTTCTCATCGCCTCATCTTCGGGATCAACTAGCTACGCGCGCAGCACTCCGGAGAGAGTGGCCGATCAGGGAGTCCCCGAGCTCCGAGCTCGTGCGCGCCCACATTGCTGCGCCCCCTTGTCCCGGAGCCCAGCCACTCAACGTACAATCCATTAATGGCTTCTAATGGAGACTCGCAGATACAACCAATTCTCTCTACTCCTCTCAATTACTACAGATTACATCCTCCCCCCCCCCTCCCCCTCCATACAACCACCCCACAGCTACACCACTCACACAGCCCCACCTAGACGATGCTTTTACAGCATTTCACTAATCTATACAGATCCTACCATTGTTCACCTATGCTGGGTGACAATTCCTCGGCGCCAAAAACAACAACACATCAGTCGGGTCCATTTAAGTCACAATATGGTTTTTTATGGTCGTTGACATCCATCGGATATTTGGAATTGTTTTGAATTGTTTTATCCGTTATGATCCATTGGATGTTTGGAATTGTTATGAATTGTTTTATCCGTTATGATCCATTGGATATTTGGAATTGTTATGAATTGTTTTATCCGTTATGATCCATTGGATATTTGGAATTGTTATGTACCAAACATGCTCATCCATAAACAAAACTGTAAACAGCGTTTGTGAAGTTGACAACAGTCAGTTGGAACTGAGAGAACTAAAGGAAGCCCTTCTACACAACCGATTTTTAAATCATAAAGCAGATTGTTTATAGAGTGTTTTTTTAAACTCTGGCGTGGCCGGACGAAGATGAGGGGATCCTCGTCGAAAATTCGCCGAGTACGGGAAAAAAAACAGTGACTTTGGTAAGTGAAGTTTAAAAAAACACTCAATAAACATTGTATTTCCGGGTCAAACAGATAACGAACTAATATCATAAAGCAGATTGTTGGTATACCGTTTAAAGTAATCTATGTAATAAATAATTTTCTACGTATTTCCGAAATGGTGCAAGTAGATCGTGTCATCATTGAGTAAGGTGTCATGTTGTACATTCATGTAGCCCATTGTACTTTCAAGGGGGGTGGGGGGTAGATACCCCTACCGTTCGGCTCGGCTCCCGTGGCGAGCTCAACTAAGTCAGTTAGTAATGGTCAACTTCTCACAGTAAACACGATACTCTTTGCAATTTCATTAAAGCATTCCGTGATTCAGTCGGTGCAGAGTAAACAAACACCGAGGAGCGAGTGTCTTTGCACCAGCCACTCCACTCCACACCACTCCACTCCACGGACGACGAAACGAATTAATTCACACGAGATCACCGGCTCATGACGTCACAAACCTTTCAGAAAACCCTAATGCGATAATGGAACGTTCTAAATTAAATTAATCGCACTCGGACGGGTAAAAGGCTCTCCTTGCTGCACCCCGCGCGGCGCACCCGTCCATTGCTTTACTTGGGCTCGCGCGGTGACGACCATTGAGATGAAAAATTAATTTCACACGCAGTGCTCGGCTAAGTCTTAGTTTCACACTCAGCGGGCGACGGGGGTAGGGTGTACAAGACTGCAATCACTGCAACATGAGAGCTGAAACTTTGTTGAAGTAACAATACCACTTGTTTCGCAGTTTAATATAATCAATAAGATTCCTACTTTAACCAAAGTAGGAGCATGAACTATAGCTTGTATCTTATCTCTTGCCATAAGACAAATAAGTAACAACTAACAATACCCCTTGATAATTTGTTTTGCAGTAGTTAACCCCTTCAGTCCCTGTGGTCATTTAAATGGACATCAAATTTCAAATTTTAATCTGGGTAAATGATAAGTTTTCCAATTTGACCCCAATTGATTTGTTTGTGAATAAAAAAATAATTCGTCCCCCCCCCCCCCCCCCCCATGTCATTGGGACAAAAGTGTCCTTTCTAGAGAAGTTTTAAAATACACATCTGCAAAAAAAGGTAAAAATGGTGTTTGTCCCAGAAAAGTAATATATTTTTAGTATTGTTGTTATTTGAGATAAAAAAATTCAAAATGTGCAATTATTTTTTTACATCTATTTTTAGGAATGGTATTTAAATTTATATTTTAACTTAAATACAAGCTTTAGTTCAAAATTACATAATCTCCCAAATTTCATTAAAAAATACGATAAAAAATATTTGAAAAACCCTTAATATCTTAAATGTTTTTGGAATGATACTTAATTGCTTAAAATTTTCTTAATTTAGCCCAATTTAATTCGGGACTATGAGGTATAAACAACTTAGAACCATAATTTAGCGAAGGAGTGGCGTTGACTACGTTCTATAAGTTACAATAGAATGTCAGTGGCAGTCCAGGTAGTATGGTAAGGTGGTAGATTTATTTTCAGGGTAAATAATAAAAACATTAGTTTAAAATCCTATCCTGGTTTCTAGGGAAAACACGTTCGAACTGTAATGTATACTGACCAACGCTGAGGGGAACTAGTATTTTGTGATTGGTTGTGGTTAAAAATTTAAAACTGTAGAATCACTTAATCGTGGGTAATGTGTTACTTTGGGTATATGTTTTATGTAAATATTTATACTTTCATTTCGATTGAAGTGCGTTGCAAAGTAAGCATCACTGTATGGTTGACAACTATTGTCTTATGGGTGCGAGACATCCAGCCTGACAGGACCCCAGGACCCCAGGACGAGGGTGACGCCACTATTATCATGATTAGCATCCTCCAAGTCAGTCGCCTCGTCCCAATGTTTATACACAGACAGACACTACTTCAAATCTAATTACTAATTAATATATTCAAAAGGAGTGTTAAAGCGTTTGGGGTAGGAAAGTGAGATTTTAACTCGCTGTTTTAATTTAATTTCAAATCAAAACTCATAGACAAAAGATTCCCAGAATTTAATCAATTTCTGGCTTTGGAATGAGTAGAAATATATCCGAAATATTTATACATATCACGAGCGACATTCCATTCGAGTCATGATAGGATATCTCGAATTTAATTAATCTCGGTGATGTGCGAGTTAGGCCGTCCTCGCAGAACTTGATGAATGAATTTCCTAACTGAGAGAGTAAAACGAAGTCTTCTAATTTGGTTTTCGTACGGCTCGAAATTAAATTTCCCTACCCGCAAGAAAAACTGAAGAAACTTCATTTAGCTAACCTAAAGTTTCGTGCCTCCACTACTCAAACACATGCTATGAGGGGCGTGCTAAGATATCAGGCATATTGTAACTCATACGACATCGCCATCCATACAGTCATCGTAACACATCCGACAGTGTTGGCTAAAGCGTAATACGCGAGACTCTCGTTCGGGAGTCCCAGGTTCGAATCCCGTCGAGACCGGCTTGCCTGAAGATTTTCCCGAGGTTATCCTCAGTTGAGAAGAATAGGGGCATACATTGCACTCTGGCTCGCGAGAAATTAAATTTGTTTTTGACGTAATACATTCAGCTTTCTATTGCTTTGGTGTAGGATTTCGATCAAACATACATAAGATGTTTGTTTGTATCAGCAATATTATAATTGCTTTTGCTATAACCAAAACAAAGTATGTATAAAATAGCAAAATTTATTGTGTATAGTAGAGCAGGGAGAGGTAGGATGTCTTGTTTTAAGCGTTTTTGGTTCAAATTTAAAAACAAAACTGTGCATTTTAAAATAAAATGATGTAATTCCAAGCCTAAATAATTACAAAATAGTCCAAAGCTCCCACAAAGTTCGCAGGTTTGATCCAAAATGCGAGACAAAGGGGAATAATGTACAGGGGGATCTAAGTCATTGCAAGCAATAAATCCGATTGTTCATTAATACAAACAAGGTATTATCACGGAAGACGCGTTTAGCCCCGCTCCAATGATAGAGAAATTAACAATTTAGCAAAACAGTTCCATGGCGATTCCCGCGCAGAACTCTAGTTATAGCAGAATTAGTAGCAATAAATCATTCATCGTGGGGGGACGCCCCCCCCCCCCCCCACCTTGCGGTACATGGCGAGTCTTCGCAGTCAGAGAACAACGGAACAACGAATCCCCACGCGATTTAAATTAAAGGTGTTCATTCTGCTTAGCTCTTTACCCCTCGCAGTAATGTTCAACCCCACGTTAGAAAGTATCTAGAGCCAAATACAAAAATTGGTTAAAAAAACGGCAGCCAAGCTTTCCTTCGAAGTCTTCGGCTGAGAAAACTGCAGATATAAAGAAGTTGAGCCAAGCATTTCATTCTTTCTCCCTAGTTTCGCATTGAAAAGAAGTAAGATCATATCGCCTGATGACGAGCGAGCGAACTAGTCACTCAGATTCAACCCTGATGAGACGGAACTTTAATTAATTAACCGAATATGTGAGGAGCTCATCACTGAAATCATTCAAACTTCAACAAAGTTCTGCCAGCGTCTGGAGTCTGGCGCGAATCAGGCGATAATGTAGCGTAACGTGTACGGAAAATAAAAAAACAAACGTGTCGAAATTGTAATTAACCTTAAATCTACGTCAGTGGTAATGGCGTGGGGATGTGGGGGGTTGCAAATATCAACGCGACGTCCTGTGTATATAGTTGATATGGTGGCTGTCAGGGCCCTTTGTCTGCTTTAGACATTTAATCAACTAATTTCCGAATTACGAACAACAGATGGTTTGAACAGTTCTATATCAGCTAATTAATTTCACAATGTTTGCAAAACTGTTCGTGTACAATGGCAAGTAATGCTGTCAATTCAATGGGAATTGTGACACGCGGCGCGGTTGGCTCTAGCTATCTGCGCTCGACGCGGCGACATTCATCAGTTAGACTGGGAAGATTAGGTCTATTCATTCATCATTCAACCGAGACGTTCAGAGTTTCAAGACGGGGCCTGGTCCTGGCAGACGTGCAAGTACAGTAGTACTGCAGGAGGTTACTAACAACCATGTCAGGGAAAACCCAGATGTCACTAGGGTTTCGCTAGTTAACTTTAAGTCCTTGTGTAAGCGAAACAATAAGCTGTGTGTCGTGGACAATGAAACCACCCAAAGTGCTCAAAACATTTAAATAATTTGATTGTGATAGTTTTGAAAATCGTTAATTTATTTCATACACAGAGAAAAATATTTACCAAACAATTATTGCTAACTTTATTCTGCTGTTCCAGCAATATTTTCGGTGAATTTAACAGAACAGGTATGCTGAAACAGCGATACAGTTACTGCTAACTCTAAAATAAAGAATCCAGCATGATATTTCGCTGCAACAGCAGAATATTTTGCTAGCAGGTACTTAGCAAAACATTCTGCTCCTCTAGCAAAATATTATGCTAAATTTACCGAACGTTTTGCTGATTCGAATGTAGCGATATGTATTGCAAACTACCTCGCGAGACCTGCGCGAGATTTGACGAGATAGTTTACAGTGCGCACGCCACGAGGAAGATATAGCAAAGTGAAGCACCCAGCATCAAGCATAGCCGTTTACTTTTCAGTTACGAGCGACATTTTGTCCCAAGCCAGCAGAATATTTTGCTGGGATTACAGAACATTATGCTGGTACAGCAGTATGTTTTGCTGAACCAGCATAACGCTCTGTAATTCTAGCAAAACTTTCTGCTAGACCAGCATAACGTTCTGTAATCCCAGCAAAACATTATGCTGACCAGCAGAATATTCTGTAATCCTAGCGGAACGTTCTGTAATCCCAGCAGAACGTTCTGTAATCCCAGCGGAAAGTTCTGAA
The DNA here is from genome assembly GCA_024449915.1 of Sweltsa coloradensis. Lineage (NCBI taxonomy): Eukaryota > Metazoa > Arthropoda > Insecta > Plecoptera > Chloroperlidae > Sweltsa > Sweltsa coloradensis. The sequence continues at coordinate 518,294 of JAMZAV010000382.1, forward strand.
TCCCAGCAAAACTGTTTTTCTAAAATAGCACAATGTTTTGTAAATGTAGCAATACTCGTTCGGTGTTTTCAGCATAATGTTTCCTTGTCCACATAGTAGTGCTGCTGGTGCAGAATGTTTGGTGTTTTCAGCAATAATTCTGTTCATATTTTTCTCTGTGTAATAACAAAGTAATATCTAGGCGACGGTCGTTCGCCCGCAGCCAAGCGCACGCGACTGCTAGAACTCGACCCTGTTACAGCTATCCGAGTTGGGGGGTTTTCAGCTATCTGCACACGCCGTCCCGAAAGATTTACAATCTTGAAACTCGGTATATGACCTGATATGTGGTCCATGACATACCAAAAAAAAATCAGCCCGATCCGATAGCCCGTTCTGTGTTAAAAAAGTGCGTAAATATCGACGATAATCGTCCGGCTGATTGGTTGGTTGGTTGGTTGGTTGGTTGGGGGGGGGTAGTGGATTCTGACAGAGAGGAATAAGAGCCTACAGAGAAAACGGTACATCTTAGAACTATGAAACTTGAACCACACTTAGATGTACCTCAGACTCACAAACTTCCGCCGAGAGACAAGCAATATTTCACCCCCAACACCCCCTAAATCATCCCCTAAAATTAAAATAATTCATAGCTCTAACCCAAAATTGAATTTTTAGTCAAATTAGTTATTAAAATTATGTTCTTATGTATTTTAACCCAATCGGTCTATTCTCATTATATAAACCACATTTTGTCAACCCCCATCCATTACAACTGATGAGAGGGAAATACGCAATTTCATTTACCAAACTATCTCCGCACCGTGCTACTGGCCCTGATAACATTAGTGCAATTTTTATCAAACGTACTGCACCTCAATTAGCTTCCCATTGTCCATCTTATTCAACAAAATTTTTTCATGGGGTTTGTGTTTCCGGACTGTTGGAAAACGGCAAACGTGGTCCCCATATTAAAATCGGTGACAAGAAACATGTTAATAACTATAGACCTATTTCACTTCTTCCCATTCTGTCCACGATTGTGAGAGAATTATTCACCAGCGACTCCTAACTTTTACACTACCACACCTGTCGCTAATTCAACACGGATTTCTACCAGGTAATTCCTGTCAGACCAACTTAGTGATGTTACAACAAGAGGCAATGTCTGCTGTGGAAGCCGGAGAGCAACTCGATGTTGCATTCATCGATTTTGCGAAAGCTTTCGATTCGGTGAGTCACAGGCATCTATTGCACAAGATCGAACATCGCTTCGGAATTCACGGTAATTTCCTTGCTGTCATTGCCAGCTTCCTTAAAACCGTCTTCAACGCGTCGTCATCTCTGGGGTCGAATCCGGTTGGGTCAGTGTGACCTCTGGGGTCCCCCAAGGAAGTGTCCTTGGGCCCCTCCTCTTCACACTCTTCATGGATGATATGCAAGACTCCGTTGACTCCTGGATTTGCGACTTCCTGTTGTATGCTGACGATTGCAAACTCATGAAACGCATTCGGGATGCAAGTGATGTAATCATGCTTCAACGCGGACTTGACTTGTTTTACCGCTGGTGCTCTGACTGGGAAATGATCCCGAACCCCAGGAAATGTTCAATACTGTCTATAACTCTCCGTCGTGTCCCCCTTCTCCATGGCTATCAATTGGGTGGTGAAGTGATTCAGCGTGTTGAGAAGCAGCGTGACCTGGGAGTGACTGTGGATGGGAAACTACTGTTTGTAGATCATATTGATACAGTCACCTCCAGGGCCATGCGTCTTCTTGGAATGATGTACCGTTTCACCGAAATTCGTGACGTCATGGCCCTTCGAACCTACTTCACTGCATGTGTGCTACCCGTCGTTGAATATGGTTCTGTAATTTGGGCTATGTCTGCTCCGTCAAATCTGAAGAAGTTGGATCGTGTTATGTCTTTTTTTCTTTCAATTGTTAAACATCGAGTTACAAACTTTCAGAACACTTCAAAACCTGAAATTATGTCTTCTCTCAATTTATGCTCCTTAACCAGTCGTCGTTCTCTGGCCGATTTTAAGTTTTTTCATAAAATCGTTAATGGGAATCTTCGACCTCCATTAATCAATTTTTTCTCCCTACATGTCCCTTCCCGCCTAACCAGATCGACTCAACTGTTTCATTTACCTATTCCTCGCCTGGAAATCATCAAACGCTCCCTCTTCTATCGGCTACCCTTCACCTACAATTTACTTGCCACACCCACCCTAGACATTTTTGCAAACCAGCGTGAGTTCATAACGAACGTAAAACCCCTTGTTAGCCAGGGTTAATTTTGCTATTTAATTTTTAATTTTAATTTTAATTTTAATTTTAATTTTAATTTTAATTTTAATTTAATTTTAATTTTATTTTTATTTTTATTCTTTCTTTCTTTCTGTTTTTGCTATGACCTATCATTCATTGTTCATGCATTCATGTATTTCGATTCGTATTTCCTCTGTTATCATGTTTGGTTTAAGTTAGTATAAGTTAGTTAGTAATGTTATTATGTTTATAACGCACAATGTAAAATGGCCTATGGCTGTATTTGTGTCCAGTTTGAATAAATAAATAAATAAAATAAATAATAGTTTATATTATTTTTACCTTGATTTCCAGCATTCACCACGAAGGCACCTAATGAGTTATCATTATGAAATTTGACATGATGGTACATAATAATATGAAAAATAATCCGCCAAGAGGCAATTAAGCGATATTCCACCCCCAACACCCCCTAAAACTGGAATAATTCATAGCTCTAATCTAAAATTAATGTTTTATTCAAAATAGTTATAAAAATTATTTTTTAATGTGTTTTAATCCAATCGGCCTATTCTCATTTCCTAAACCACATTTTTTCAACCCCCATCCCTTATAGTTTATATTATTTTAACCTTGATTTCCAGAATTCACCATGAAGGCACCTAATGAGTTATCAGCATGAAATTTGGCATGATGGTACATACTAAAATAAAAAATCATTCGCCGAGAAGCAAGCGATATTCCACCCCCAACACCCCCTAAATCATCCCCTAAAATTGGAATAATTGATAACTCTAAACCAAAATTGAATTTTTATTCATGTTATTAAATTATGTTTTAATGTGCTTTAACCCAATCGGCCTATTCTCATTTCCTTTGTCACATTTTTTCAACCCCCCTCCCTAATAGTTTATATTATTTTTACCTTGATTTCCAACATTCACCATGAAGGCACCCAAATGAGTTATCAGCATGAAATTTGACATGATGCTACATACTAATATGAAAAATCATTCGCCGAGAGGCAAGCGATATTCCACCCCCAACACCCTAAATAATCCCCTAAAATTGGAATAATTCATAGCTCTAACCTAAAATTGAATTTTTATTTAAATTAGTTATTAAAATTATGTTTTAATGTGTTTTAACCCAATCGGCATATTTTCATTATATAAACCACATTTTGTCAACCCCTATCCCTAATAGTTTATATTATTTTTATCTTGATTTCCAGCATTCACCACGAAGGCACCTAATGAGTTATAATCATGAAATTTGTCATTATGGTACATAATAATATGAAAAAAATCCGCCGAGAGGCAAGCGATATTCCACCTTCAACACCCCCTTAAATTGGAATAATTCATAGCTCTAATCTAAAATTGATGTTATATATTTAAATTAGGTGGTTATTGAAATTATGTTTTAATGTGTTTTAACCAAACCCAATCGGCCTATTCTCATTTCCTAAACCACATTTTTCAACCCCCATCCCTTATAGTTTATATTATTTTTACCTTGATTTCCAGCATTCACCATGAAGGCACCTAATGAGTTATCAGCATGGAATTTGGCATGATGTTACATACTAATATGAAAATAATTCGTCGCGATGCAAGCGATATTCCACCCCCAACATCCCCTAAATCATCCTCTAAAATTGGAATAATTCATAGCTCTAACCCAAAATTGTATTTTTATTCAAATAAGTAAATTATGTTTTAATGTGTTTTAACCCAATAAGCCTATTCCCATTTCCTAAACAACACTTTTTCAACCCCCATCCCTAATAGTTTATATTATTTTTACCTTGGTTTCCAGCATTCACCATAAAGGTACCGAATGAGTTACTTATCAGCATGAAATTTGGCATGGTGGTACATAATAATATGAAACATAATAATCCACGAGGAGACAAGCGATATTTAACCCCCACTGTTCCCTACCACTCTTTACTTTGGGAAAAACGTTATGTTGTATTTATTACAATTTTTAATATTTTAATTGCTGATTAAAATTATGCGTCAATGTGTGTTATAGTCCGGCCAACAAATCATTCACACAAAAACCCAAGACGACATTAATAACCATATTAAATTTAATAAAAACATTGAATATTGCCAACTAGGCCTACAGATTGTAAACAAAAAAAAGATGGTAGCTTTTGTTTCTAGACAATCTGTTTTAAACGCACTGTATCCACCTTTACACGTATTTCACATGTTTAAGCCTTGATATGAAACAAACAACAAAAAGATGTGATATCCCCCCAAAATACAAAAATTTGTAAAAAAAAAAACGGCAGCCAAGCTCTCCTTCCAAAGTCTTCGGCTGTGAATGCTGTGAGATATAGAAGTTGAGCCAAGCATTTCATTCTTTCTCCCAAGTTTCGCATTGAAAAGAAGTAAGATCATTTCGCCTGTTGACGAGCGCCAAGCCAACCATTTTCGTGGTAAAAAAAGTTAAAATTTTAAACTCAAAATCATAAAAAATTACTTGGCTATTGATTTTGGTACGAGGACTCTAAAATCATAAAAAATTACTTGGCTATTGATTTTGGTACGAAGGACTCTAAAAAGTCAATGGCCAAGTAATTTTTTTATGATTTTGAGTTTAAAATTTTAACTTTTTTTACCACGAAAATGGTTGGCTTGGCGCTCGTCAACAGGCGAAATGATCGTACTTCTTTTCAATGCGAAACTTGGGAGAAAGAATGAAATGCTTGGCTCAACTTCTATATCTCACAGCATTCACAGCCGAAGACTTTGGAAGGAGAGCTTGGCTGCCGTTTTTTTTTTTACAAATTTTTGTATTTTGGGGTTTCGGACTACATTTCGTACGATGTACTCAGCAACACAATGTTTCTTTGTTGAAAACACTCAAAGCACAATGTGGATAGCCAGAGATCCGGGTTCAGTCCCCGGTCATGCTTAATTATTTGTAATTTTTGGATATATTAAACATTAACGTTTTTCCTTAGCTTTCAAACCCATCCAGTAGAGACGTGGCATATGGTCTGAGAATGTTTACCACAAAACAGGTAAAATATCCAGCAATCTTTAAAGTAAACATCAACAACAAATTTGAATAACAAATTTGATTTACTTGGGCTAATATGAATGGGTCTTACGGTTAGTTAAGTTAAATAATATATTTTTACATACGCAGTAGTACTGATTAACTCGTATTGAATGTCGGTATATTATCTCCCATGCAATTAGACGGGGGTTTGGCCCCAACTCATTATTACTCCGACGGAGCCGCCGGAGGAGCAGCTTACTCACAATGCAGAGTCGTGCAACCTGCAGAAGTTTGTACCGCGGGTGTAATTAGCATTCTGCGGCTATACCAAAGTTTCCCGGGGTTGTGTTGGAAACAGAAAGAATGATCAGGCAAGCCGCGAGTCTGTCCCGTCCACAGAGACAGTATCAGGGTAGAGCTGAGGGATACTCAATTGATAATCTCGGTCCACTCGTAATTATTTTTATCATTCACTTTCCTAGCAATGGTATTGTCTTATTAACAACTCAACAGAGCGAAGCCTTACCTTCTGTCCGTATTGTGCTTATGTCACGTCTAACCGACGTGTGTAAGTTTATTTGTTGGCAATTGCTCTTCAACGAGGATCATACAGAATGTTTTTGGTGACCATTGAGGTAAGAGGGGCGGGGCTAATCATTTTATGGGTGCAATTATGCGAACTTGGCACCTCCATCAAAGAAGATTTCAATGCACGATAAAATTTGATTTGTGTGTTCTTCGTCAAAAATCTTCGCTCGCAATTTTGGGTACTTGGTACACATGCTCGAATATAATATAATATAATAATGAGTATTTAAGAAGAAGTAAAATTAGTAACAAATGATGCATATTTAGTTGGTGGGTAAAATGTGGACAATGCTTGAAGCCCAGTCTGACTCGTGCTCTAGTAAGACCTAATGAAGTCTACGTGCTCGAACTGTGCTCAAATCATTGCCTCTCTCTCTCTCTCTCTCTCTCTCTCTGTACATTTCGTATAACTTCGTTGTTTGGAATTAAAAGCCTATTGAAGCTTATGCTGAACAAGTAAGCTATGGCCAATAAAATATCTAGTTAAGCTTGTTAAGTTACACATGCATGTTAACAAGCTTAACCAGATTTATTGACTTTTGCTTTGCTTTGTATAATGAGTTGGAATTTAAATAATGGAACACTCGTTGTTTTTGGAAGCTCTGCAGAGTCATAACGTGGGAGGGCTCGCGGTGGATATTAAACATGGGAGTTAAAACGTTGCCCAATAAAACGCCAAAAAATGGTAAATAGATTGAACTTCATTCACGAAAATGGCGAAATCGTGATGTCGCTTTAAAAAACTCTTTGACTATTAAAATGCAGCGAATTAGGTCGTGTTTGATACCGAGGTAAATTTGACTTTGTAATTGTCAACTTTCAAATCGATTTTTTGCTCATTTGGTTGTCTGAATCAACTTTTTGCTTCTTGTGTTGGTTAACACGATTGTGGTGCAGGGACTTATGGACTTGGCTTCGGCGTAAGTGTTTCTGAATCGTCTTTAGAGGCGCAAAACAACAAGCCTCTACATGACTGTCTACAGTCTAGTCCTAGGCTATACCAGTACTGCTTGACCCAAAGTCGAAGACAAGAGATAATTGAACACATCCTTGCAAAAGAAAACTTCGTTACAAATAGATGATACAAGTATAGGGTGCGGGTGCACCCAAGGTAGGAGGCGCCGAGCGAAGCTACTTCATAAACAGATAGTCGGGTTCAGAAATATTCTCCTTTTGAGTTAGTCAAATCACGGTTTTCAGGCCTAAAGGGTCACAAAAACAAAACCAAACACATTCTGATTCAGCCTTGTTGAAGGACGATGCTGGCAAACAGACAAAAAGACGCGTGCCAATCGGAGGACCAAAAGTTAGGGCATGGAGGAGAGTTTCGATCCCTAAAACACAAACTAAGTTTAAGACTACAAATGTTTAACTTGTCCACTGAAGGGAATGGTCGCACGTTGAGCCTACAATTCTGCGTTTACAACAAATGCAATCTAATGTGAGTGGATGAAGGCGAAGTATTGGCCAGCTATATCAGAGCTCCCCTATCTTGACTCGTGGTATAGATAGGAAGGCCAAGAGTTGGCCAGAGCTCCCCTATCTTGGCTCGTAGTATAGATAGGCAGGCCAAGAGTTGGCCAGAGCTCCCCTATCTTGGCTCGTGGTATAGATAGGAAGGCCAAGAGTTGGCCAGAGCTCCCCTATCTTGGCTCGTAGTATAGATAGGCAGGCCAAGAGTTGGCCAGAGCTCCCCTATCTTGGCTCGCGGTATAGATAGGCAGGCCAAGAGTTGCCAGGCTCCCCTATCTTGACATGTAGTATAGATAGCAGGTTCGTTTCATTTCATTAGTCATTTATCACCGAGTTCATTATAACTGGAGCCGCCATTTTTCACCGCCCCGCGGACTCTGGTTTCTTCCCCGCGGTCTCCCTGGCGTGCACCGCCTGCTGGATGCGATGCAATCAACCCCCGTTTCATGATTGACTGCCGAGTTAATTGGATTGATTGATCCGAGTATTGTACGCTAATCAACCGACACGCTACAATTACGCTAACTACTCTACTGACGAGCATTTCACCGCCGTCATGCCGACACCCGAGAAAGACAGGCCTGCATTCTGCCACTGATATTGTACTCGAGATTAAATAACACTGCGGTCATCTGGGCCTAGGATGTTGGTGACAATTAACTCGTCAATATAATATTGAGACTAATTTGTTTTAAAAGAATGCAAGTAGACCAACATGCTCAAAAGGTTCGAATTGGACTCGCAAAAGTGGGATTAAATGGCAAACTGACATCACAGATTTACACGATGCTTGGCACAGTTGTCATGCTCAAGTGAAATTAAGGGCTCACTTTACAAAATCATTTCATGTGAATAATAACAAACTACTTTTTAAATGTGCTCTGATAGAGGGAAGCCACATACTTACTCGACATACTGGTGTAAACCACAACCCCATTATATTCCATCTATAGAGGTTGAAGCGTTCTAGAATAAACCCCAGCTCATCCAACAGTCTTACTAGATATAACGAGTCCCGAATCACGTTCTAGCAATGAGCCACTTCCACCGCCGGTGAGGAGCTGTAAGGGCTGTAAAGACGGCCGTTACAATCAGATAATGTTACCAAGTTTGACACGGAATTAGCTGAAGTTTACAAAAGGCCCGTCTTTATAAGGGTAATTGCTATCAGCGGGATCGGAAGGGCTCCCCCCAGACTCCGCGGCTGGATAGATAGGGAAAGGTGGGATATAGTCGCCTTGGGCCTCATTAATGGAACTATTTTCACATTTCCCTAGAATGGCGCAGATAAACCAAGGAAAACTTTACGCAAGCAAAACCCAACGACGAAATTAAACCACGTCTGGGGAGTTGGAAAAGTATCGAAAGTTTCGGGGACCATAAGAATAATTTTCGGCGTTGTAAACATGAAACTAAAGGATCCTGTGAACGAGGGGGCAGCTTCATCTGGGACTGGAGATGAGCTTGATTGCAGATTCTAACTGTGGTGGGAGGAGTTTAAACTTGGGCTTTACCACAGTTTGACACTTTTTACTCCTCGCATTTGAACCTCGCATGAGCACAGATGCGCGCGTGAGACTCGGAGTCGGAAGGTCGCTGGTTCGAGACCTATCACCCACAATCTGTGATAGAGTCCTTTACAGCCGTTTACTAGACGATACATTCACAACTACGTGGTTATAGGCACCTGATGCCCAGGAGAAATTTAAGCAAATATTTTAGAAAATTATCTATCAAGTCAACCTAATTGGCAAACACTTATAATTAGAGATAAGAGTTTTTAGCGTTTTTAGGTTTTTGATGCTACAAAATGCTAATTTTGACGATTTAAAATACTAATTTTACAAAAAATTATGTTTTTTACTGCCTATTGAGAAGTAGTTTATCAATGTATTCTAGAGTTTTATGTGACCATATTGAATTGAATGTTCCTATTATTCATTATTTACTCCACATTTGGGGTTTTTGGTGGAAAGAAACAATTAATGCTACAAAATGCTAAATTTGTCAAAATTAATGCAAAATATTCTAAATTTAAATGCAAAAAAAAAGTATCTCTACTTATAATGCTAATCAGTTGTGCCAACCCCAGATGATCGAATGTTCAGTGAGGATTGTCTGTGTCGGGTGTCGAACCTGAGACCTCCTGAATCAGAGTCTCGCGCTATACGCTTGAGCTACATTACGTCAGCCAGCAACAACTCGTTACTCAGAAGTTATTCAATCTCTTCAATTAATAGATTCACTCGTGCATCTCTAGCCTAACGCACGAGACTACAATAAGAAGGTCGCTAGTTCGATACCCGCAACCTTATGATTCTTTCGAAGTTTTCCACACTCAAAATGCGAATGAACCTGAAGGGGGCAAGTTTTCAGGGCAGGTTTCCTACGAACTATTGCTAGTTGCATCTGCATAGCGAGTGAGATAGAAAGACAGCAGAGATTCCTGGCTGTGGTGTTGCTAATGACGACGAGGGGTCGTGTGCACCGCGCTTTTCAACGCGTCATCCCCAGTTTGGATTTATTTCAATGGATCTAGAAAAAACAGCTCTACCCCTTGAACATCTTTTTAGCATAGTGCGATTCTCTCCGGCCATGTTGGACTGCAAAGCGGTTTAGATGATAAATCACTTTAATTTAACTTTGAGCAACCACGAGTCGACTTCAATGAGACGGTTTGAATGTAAAACTGACCGCAAGGCGTCCCTTTCTTGCGTCTGAATTCAACTCTAAGCCTCTTATTGAAATCAAACTCACCTATTGTCACAAGTGTTGGTAGAAAGAGCTCGCTTGGTCACGGATGGTTTTTGGAACGTTGCGGTTATACAATATGGCTGCTTACCGTTGCTGAATGCACTTGGAATATTAATCAGAGGGGTCTGCTCTGTTCTATAAACCTACGTTTTCATCTGCAGAGGTTTTTTGTTACTGATAAATTATTCGGATAGGCTATACGTACAAAAGGTCTTTCCAAGTTTTTATCAAAGTGTTTTACTTTGTCAGAAAACAAAGATAACACAGAAAGTGTTTGCTTGTTCTTCGACAGTTTTCGATTGTTGATTCAGTCTATGGGAATGAAATATCGTTTAACGGATTTGTAGTCTCCGTCGTCTTGGCTAGAATTACATCGAGTCCCTGGTGTTTACTTTATGAGACAACAAACCCACTCGAAATCCGATGATAGCGCGCGACTCATCCATATTGAATCAAGCGAGCCACTCCAACCACCGGCTAAAGTAATATTATCGTTCATTTAACAAAGTTATTGGACATGGATTTCCAACCGATTCTCGCGGCGCGCGGAGATATTTCCGTGTGAAAATATCTCTTTTACAGGTACCTTGACTCCGACCAGGGTACAAAACAAGGATATTATTTGTCACTCGCTCACTCACCACGTGTTTTCTGCGAGCAAGTGCAATAATATACAACTTAACTAGTACAATAATAGAACCAATGACAAGTCAGAAGTAGTGGGTTCGAGTCCCAGTCTGAAAAAAGCATGAAGTTTCGTCACAATGGGGGTTGGGTTGTTAAGAATTATGACAAAAGTAAAATACAAACTAAATAATGAAACATGTAACGATTCACTATAACCAAGCTCCCGCCAATTGTGGTTATATGATACACACACTAAACCGCAAGTTTGTCAGTGCTATTACTGATAGCTCAATAGGACAAGAGCTGGGCGTTCTGGGTTAGATTCCAAGTCATGACAACACAACACAGCACTATAAGAAGACTCCACTATGCCCACACTTCCTTGAGATCGCAGGCTTCTGTCCAAAGAACGTGATCAGTGGTTTTAACTTCGTATAGGACGTTATATTTTACATTATCATACGTAAAGAAGTTGCCAACTCTTCGCTTAAAGCAGAATTTATTATGTAATTGGTTCATTGATTTTCTGTGTCTAACTCAGTTTACGAATTACGATCATGCAAACTTGCACTGTGCACACGTGGGAAGGAAACGCACCCTTAACAGCGACTAGTGCAACCCTAACGGTAAAATAAGTAAGAATGAAAAGATGTTCTAAACTCTTGCATCAACGTCAAACAGCTTCTGCCCTTGAGGTCCATTTTAATTGTCGTAAGAATTTTCAGTTCATTATAAAAGTGAAGCACGTAGGAAATTCTTTCCAAATTAACTTTCTGCCGTCGTATAAAGTTATAGAAATAATGGTCTACATTTTAATTGTTAGCTTGACGAATGTCTTCGGGCAAATGGCAATTAGCGTTTATCCCGTGTAGCACTAATGATGGTAGCTACCCCGGACCTTGTGAGTCTGTAACTCTCTGGCATCGTGAGTCGGAGTGCAGCTCATACTGTCACACACGCTTGTGTTGTATTGTTCTTTATTTCAGTCCACTGATATATGCATTACATATATATGAGACAAACACAAATAGCAAATAATAACAAAAAATATAAGTACAATACAGATTATGGTAATTACAAATACTATACTACAAAATATCAATAACAATGCTAATTGCATTTTGTTATTATACATAATAAATAAGATAATATTACATGAATACATTTTACAATTTTTAAATCATATCCAAAGTGAAGAGAGAAAAAAAAAGTGGTGTGAGAGAAGTGTGAAAATAATAAGTTAAATTGTCCAATGGTCATCTAGGAATTCTCTAAATGAGTAATAAGCTTTATTTATAAGGAATTCTTTCAATTTGTGCTTAAAGAGTGTTAGTGAGTTGGAATATTTAATTGAAGCTGGTAATTTATTAAATATTGTACTACAAACGTGAGTCGGGCTTTTGTCAAAGAAAGTGTGGCTAGATTTGGTATGAAATGTTAGTATTATATCTAGTAAAATGGGAATGGTGGGCATTATTTAATGGAAAATAAACAGGATTGGAATATACAAAAGTTGCTGCAGAGATAATTAGCGTACATGTTAGTGTGAGGATACGTAAATTTGTGAAATGTGCTTTGCACGATTGCCTACTGGATATTCCAGCAATTATCCAAACAGCACGTTTTTGAATAATAAAAATACGTTTAGCGTGAGGTGATGTACCCCAAAAAAATAATGCCATAGGAAAGAAGAGAATGAATAAACGCATGATATACCATCGAAAGTATGGAGGGTTAACAATTAATTTCAGTTTGCGAGCATGAAACATCACTCAGGAGGCGAGGAACAATTTGATTGAATATGGGGGCCCCCAGTCTAACGAATCACTTATGGTCAGCCCAAGGACTTTGGTGGTTACTACTCTTGGTATACTGTGGCCCTCTAAACGGATTAATGGACTCGAGAGCACTTGCCGAGTACCAGTGCGGAAATTCAGGAAAATGTTTTACTGGTTTGAATAGCAAGTCGATTATTTGTACTGTAAGATAACATTTGGGAAACTTGACAATTAGCAGCTTTGGTCAATTGCAAGGTAGTCTCCTTGGATGACGTAAGTAAAGAATTGATGTCATCAGCATAAAGTGTGAGTAACGCTTTAACACAAATAGGAATAGTTTTGGGTTGTTATGTAGAAATTGACGTAGATCATAATGTATACTATAAAGAAAAGAGGTCCAAAAACTGAACCTTGTGGGACGCCGTTTTGTACATTTTGAGGATTAGATAGAACTGGTACGCTAGAGGTTGCTCCCTTGATTTTGACAACTTGTGTGCGGTCCGATAAAAATGAGTCGATCCAACCTAGGCAGGTCCATTAATACCTAAAGATGCTAATTTTGCAAGAAGAATTTTATGATCAATAGTGTCAAATGCTTTGCTAAGGTCAACGAAAAGGCCAATGGCAGAGTCACCCTTATCTAGTGCCAAGTAGAGGGAGGATAAAAATGAGAAAATAGCAGTAGTCGTGGATCTCTTAGAACGAAAGCCATGTTGACAGTTATCAAGAATATCAAATTCAGTGAAATACGATGTAATGCGGGATTGCATGATGAGTTCAAAGATTTTCGAAAATGATGAAAGTAATGAGATGGGTCGGTAATTGTTTGGAATATGAATGTCCCCTTTTTTTGTGTATAGGGATAACAATCGACTTTTTTAAGACAGATGGGAATGTTCCTTGTTCTAAAGACATATTTATGATGTGGCAGAGGGGTTCGCTAATTAATTTTGGCAGTCTTGACAATAATGGCACTTGGAATGTCATCAAACCCACATGAGTATTTAGGACTTATACCTTTTATAGTGTGTTCCACTTCAATTGGAGTTGTAGGTGAAACAAAAATTGAGTGATTTGTCTGGCATGATGAAATTGGGGAAGAACTTGGTGGCGGTAGATAACTTGACTCTTTAAAAAACGTATTGAACTCATCTGCTATTTGTTTAGGATTTGTTATTGTTTTGCCATTAATTGACAAAGTTATGTATGTAGATGGTAAAGAGAACTGGTTTCTGATTTAATGATGCTCCAAGTAGTCTTAGACTTATTCTTTGAGTTTGAAATGATTTGGCTATGAAAGAGGCGTTTAGTGGCTTTTATTTTTCGTGAGTGAATCTTTTTTTTCACATTGTAAGCAGCTTTGAGTTCAGGAATGTTTGGGTTTCGTTTACAGGCTGAGTGCATATGGTGCAGATCTGCCGATGACAAACGGACCTCAGGCGTTACCCATTTTTTAGATTTGGGTTTGTTGTTAATTCTGTACTTAGTGAGAGGGAAGGCAACATTAAACAGTGCTACGTAACGCGAGTGGAAAGCACCAAAACAGTCATCTACATTTGTCTCTGTATATGATGAAGACCAAAGTTCCTCCTGTAGTAAGGAGACAAAATTATATACATTCTCATCAGAATAATTCCGTTTGTATAATGTAGTTATTTTAACATTAGGAATAGCTAGGAGTTGAAGGGAGATAGCATGGTGGTCTGAAAGACCTGGGTCTATAGTTTTGGTTTTAAGAGAGTTACCGTCAAGTGTAGTGAAAATATTGTCTATGGGGGTTGAAACAGGGGGAGTATGCGGGTTGGTGTGGAAATGGTGCTAGATAAATTAAAGAAACCAATAATATCCTGAAGAAGAGTTCTTTCTTTGGATGGTTGCAGAAAGTCAATATTAAAATCGCCACATATTATCATCTCAGCCTTGGGATATAATTTAGTGAGACGTATGAGAAGTTTATCAAATTTACATACAAATGTAGCTACGTCACTAGATGGGGACCTATATACTGAAAGGATTATGAAACTCTTATTAGATACAATAAAAGTGATGCCTGTACACTCAAATGTCTTCTCGATACAATATTTGTGTATTTCAGGAATAGGAGAAACATTAAGGTGTGGTTTTGAAAGGACTGCGACACCGCCATATGGGGAATTACGACAGTAGATATTAGAATTTACGTAAGATGGTATGGCAAATGTTGTAGCCTCAATATCAGATAGCCAGTGCTCCGACATACAGAATATATCTGGAGACTGCTCATCAAGAAATAATTCAACCTCTTCGCACTTATTTTTATCGATCTGACATTCAGGGATTAATGTGTAGGTAGTTCTGTTTAATAACGGAAGGGTTTACTTTTGGAATAAACTGAACACCTTTATTTAAGTTTTGTGAAGTGATATCTTGCCACTTATGTGAAGAAGTGTGAAGAGGCGGAGTGTTAAGGCTAATGAGAGGTTTTTTGTCATTAGTATTTTTAACAGCCACGATAATGTCATTATGGCTTGGTATGTCAACTAGTCAACTATGCTTAGATTTGGATTGATTGTATTTATATATGATTTTAAATGAAGAGGTGGAGATCTGATAATTTTTTGACGCTGTTTTTGCTTCTTCCGATAATGATCAGTAAGAATTTCTATTAACTCTCTGGGGGACCATGGTTTTTGAATTCGAAGTTTTTGCCCAAGACCCTCACTTGTCATTAATTCCCTTAGCTGTTGATAATTATAATTGGAGAATTGCCTTATACCACAACTTCGGGTTGTCATGTGGTGGTAGGTTGATTCTCCCCATGAAAAAGCAGCTGGTACAGCGTCCTGCTTGGAAGTGGACGCTTGGGCCGTCTCAGACGTTCGCAAGTAGGCTGGCATCTCTTCCGACTCAGGACAGTGTACATCATTCAGTTCGCTTATGGATGTGTGTCTCTGTATTGTCATCTCCTCCGACGCAGTGGACAATACAGCGCCCTGTGCCGAGCCAGATGATCGCACTTGGGCTGTCGTCCCCTCTTTCGGTTTTGAAGATAGGGCTACCTGGAGTTGTTGGAAGTCTTGATTCTGGAGATAGGATATCCAGGATAAGATTTGTCCGATTCTTCTGCAGTTAAGGGAGTAGAGTCTATTAGAGGGAGTGTTAAAGAATTTGAATTTTTCAATTTTTTGGTAGCTGACAGATACTCAGTTAATTTAAACGAAGGATCTTGTGTCGTCTTCGGCTGATCCAAAGCAGGCACACTATCATCCTTGGTAGACGAACTTGTCAGTTGGTCTTTGCCCTGCATTTTTCCTTGATGTGCTGGATTTGTCGGAAGTCTTGATTCTGGGAGATAGGATACCCAGGACGAGATTTGTCAGATTTATCTGCAGTGGAGGGAGTAGAGTCTATTAGAGAAAGTGTTATAGTATTTTAATTTTCGATTTTGTGGTAGTTGACAGATACTCAGCTAAGTAAAGCAAAGGATCTTGTGTAGTCTTCGGCTGGTTCAACGAAGGCACACTATCCTCTTTAGTAAAAGAACTTGTTAGTTGGTATTTGTCCTACACTTGTCCTGATGTGCTGATCGTTTTCAGAACAAGTAGTCTCTATAGTTGTATCGTCTAACGCTGGTTTACTCTAGTCCATTTACAACATTAGTAGTTGTTTTCTTCGAATGGTTATCCCTGAAGCTAGGCCTACTATCCTTGTGCTGAGTAGATGTTGTTGGTACATCATGGAACTTTTTTGCTGTAGCATTTGTGAGCCTTCTTTTTTGCACCTGAAAAGTAAACGATTCTGGGCATGGCTTCCAGTCCATTGTACTAATCATTTCAGTGATCATATTATGTAATTTCAAGGTTCCTTTGCTATTTGGATGAAGACCATCAGTTGAAATATCAGATGATGTTAACCAATTATTAGTTTCAACAAAAACCACCTCAAGTGTACTGCACACCCATTTCAGAGAAGAATTAATCTCGGATATCACGTGGTTTGGGACATCTTTACGATATAGCAAACTTGTGTAAGCTATGTCAGCATTTGGGTAATTTTTTTTTAACAGCTCGCAGCAATTGGTAGACGTTATCCATTATCTGTAATGGCTCTAGATATCTTACAGAATTTGTGCCATTGTGGATTATAACAGTTCTTATGTGTAGTTTGGCAGGATTTTGGTCTTCTTCTATCAATTTTTGTAGCTGGTGAGGCTGAATTCCTGGATATACTCGTAGGGAATACTTATCTTGAGAAACATATTCTTCTCTTTGGCATCCTTTTAAAATAGAGTCACTTATAACTAGTCCCACTGTGCTAACAGTCTTTGTTATCTCGCTTTTAGATGTTTGAGTCTTTGTGAATTCACAGTTGGGCGTAGGTCCAGACCTAGGTCTGGTAATGTTTCTATTATTCATTGATCTTTTATTTGTACTTACATCAAGAGAAGGATAGGCATCGTCGTCTAAGTATTCCAGTTTGGGAGGTACCTGTTACTAGTTTTTGTGATCTCTGTC
This sequence comes from Sweltsa coloradensis, assembly GCA_024449915.1. Lineage (NCBI taxonomy): Eukaryota > Metazoa > Arthropoda > Insecta > Plecoptera > Chloroperlidae > Sweltsa > Sweltsa coloradensis. Next base: position 535,281 of record JAMZAV010000382.1, read on the forward strand.
CATTTAGGTCTAGGAGGTTCCTTGTAGCTTATTGTTGTTGTGTGCTGAACAGGAAAAAGTGTCTCTGTTTGTGGATTAGCATTTAAGCTTGTTTTACTGTATGCTTTAGGTTTTTGATATGCATATGCCTTCCTGTTTGGCATTAGTAGTGGAGGTCTAGGAACATCGTTGTGACGGACAGTGTGGATAATTGGTATAGAGCCCATTTCCTTCATATGTGGCATGTGGACAAGAGGCCTAGGTATGTCATTATGACTAACGCCGTGGTTAGGCTTAAACTCGGATCTTACATCAGCTGTCTTTTGGCTGAACCTAGTTCCAGTTGGGTGTTCGTTATTGTAAGAGCTAGTCAGATTTAGAGTTTGCTGTTGGTTTTCAAAAGAGTTAGGATGTGGCTTTGTCATTCCATAATCTTGTTGACATTGAAGAAATGTTTCTTTTCTGAGAAGTAAATTGTTGTTCCTTTCGGTGTCAACATCAAATAGTAGCACATTGATGATTTTTTTATACATACCGCACTCGTGGCACGTCATTTTTAGTAAAGATTAGTTTGTTAACATTCACATTTAATAAATAACTTTCACAAAGCAGATGCAGCTGTCACACACGCTTGTGTTGTATTGTAGGTAACTGTGGGGCAGCAGACGTGTGGACTCGTTAGGACTTGGTCACGGTAGGGGTAGTCACACGGAAGACACTCCTATGCTAACACACTCACTCCTGCCTGGCTTTGTCCCATACGGTAGGGGTAGTCACACGGAATACACTCCTATGCTAACACACTCACTCCTGCCTGGCTTTGTTCCATACGCAAGGGGTAGTCAGACGGAATACACTCAGTGAGAAAATAACATTACCTTTAAAATAAAAGCAAACATGTTCACGGCTTCACACAATTTCACTACTTATATTTCAAATGTAACTGTAAGTGGTTTCTCATGATTCGGGAGGTGTGTGTTGGGTTCGATTCCCGCCACCGGCAACCCTGACTGAAAGTTAGTCTTACAAGGGGCCTGCAGGCTACCGCATGGCAAATGATGACAGTTTTATCCTTCTTACCTGTTATTTCCTTCTGTGTCACCGGCCGCTAGCAATTAGTCTGTCTCTTCCTCTCCACACCTGCAGACAGACAAACAAGAGAGTTAGTTAACAGGAAGGCCCACCCAAGCGTGGATGTGCAGGCCTAATACTAGTGAGTCTCGGCTTAGCTTGGGAGGGGGAGCTCGAGGGGAAGTTAACAAACACAATACGAACACTTATAATATTACAAAATATAATTTTTTAGAACTTTAGATACGAATATTCTATAATAAACACGAAAAGTATAAAACAATTTGATTTTGGTTTGCACATTAATCTTCAATAATTTGTTGACATTTATTAAAAGAAAGCTAATGACCAGTAACCTTCCTTCATTATACATAAAGTACATAATTATTATGTGTCTTTATATTTTGTTGTTGGTATAAATTCTAAGATATGGAGCTCATATATTTTTCAGAACAGTAAAATGTATGTGATTTTAAAAACATTATACATAAAGTACATAATTATTATGTGTTTTATATTTTGTTGTTGGTATAAATTCTGAGAGATGGAGCTCATATATAATTGAAAGGAACTTATAGTTCCTTTCACGTTCCTTATACCATCATTGATTTATAAACAATAATAAATTTGAACTGATCGAGTTTATTTATCATTACTCTTATTAATTAAAATGAGTCCCAGGCTATCTGTCGAGGGTGGCACCATTTTTAAAAAACAAGATGTCACATTCATATTTTTATACAGCAGTTTACGATATCAGCTAGGCTCTACTGGATGGAATTCGAAGGGATTACGACGACGAAAGGAACTTATAAAGGAACGTTAAATTCGTTCCAAGTTCCCACGAAATAGTAACTTTGACGTTACAAGTTCCTGATCAAAGAAAAGGAACTCGTTCCCACAAAAGTTCCTGAAAAAGGAACGCGTTCCCGGGAACGCGTTACTAGGAACGCGTTCCTCCCCAAGACTGTATATTTCAGAACTATAAAATGTATGTGATTTTAAAACATTATACAATAATTTTTTTGTTGTTGGTATACCAATTATAAGAGATGGAGCTAATATATTTTCCAAAACTGTAAAATGTATGTGATTTTAAAAATACATAATGTACATCATTATTATGTTTTTTTTATTTTATATTTTGATGTTGGTATAAATTCTAACAAATAGCACTCATAAGTATTTCCAGAACTGTAAAATGTGAGTGTTTTTAAAACATTATACATAAAGTACATAATTTATTATGTGTTCTTATATTTTGTTGTTGGTATAAATTCTAAGAGATGGAGCCCATAAGTATTTTTCAGAACTGTAAAATGTATGTGTTTTAAAAACCTACGTAAATGAACGTGACACTCCGCAAGAGATGACCACGTCTTTGGAACTAAACATGGGTGACACACGTGGCTGTGGGTGAGTGTGAGGGGCTAACAGCAATTACGGGAGCTGTCTTCTGACTGTGTACCCAGCTGGCTAGCTACTACATAGGGGGCGCGGATTGAGATTCGCAGGGAACTCATTACGCGTATTATCGGCATCACTGCTGCGAGAGAGACACAATACACCTTTTCTTCTACACTTGTTTCATCCGAGTCTCATTTGTGTAGCTGATTTAAATATGAGGGAGCGAAGCACTCATATATGCGTCACTTATTTGTCCATCCGAGGTGTAAAAATATACATGTGAACATAATAATAAACAATAAATACTACTTTAAACAGCATCTTACAAAGTCTTAAAATATTGAATGATGAATCTCTCATCGAAAAATCGGTTGAAACTGTTCAAAAACGGTTTATCATTTTTAAAGTACAGTTTGTAAGCAACAAGTTCTGAGAATAAAAACGACATGGATGTGCACTCTTCACTCTTCAAGTCGCCACGTGATAAAAAGTTGCCATAGTTAGCATTTATCTCATTGGTGTAAATTACATCTTACTTGAATAGCTACAAACTATTTACAATTTAGCAGCCATCTTGCATATTTCCGTCATATTGGATTCCTGGACTATATCCAATGACGAGCATGTTGAAATTGGTTTCAAGTGACTTTCAACAATACATTAAAGCGAATAAAAGAATTGTGAAAATAGATAGGCAGAAAGGAGGGGATGTTGAACTGCCTTGCCAGATTTCTACAACCCCATCAGATACAGTTTAACCCTACCCTAATCTCGTCAGATACATAAAACACACTTAAATTCTCATTTTTACCTAATTCCTGAAATCCTGTGTGAAACTTGTCGGCAAGTGTGTAGGTCTCCGATAACGAAGCTAACGTTAATTACTGCTCGCCCTGTATGAGGGTGGCTTATTCTGTTGGTGGCTAATTATCCTGTCTTCTATCGCGAGTGTAAGGGAGGGGCGGGGGCGGGGGTGGGGGTCGTCTCTAATTGGGAACACCGCATCAGCATCAACCCCCATGGTGTAACGAGACAAGGGGGCCAGAGCCTCGGGCGCCCAACCAATCTGATGTTTCATCGTTTTATCCTCGTAGCTTCGTTAGATGCAAGGTTTGTTAATTATAACAAGCCATAAATTAAAACGAGGGACATCAAGGAAGGAGGGGCGGGGAGGGGGGGGGGGTTGAGGTGCCGGGTTCGATCGCAGTTCAAGACTGGCCAAAGGAGAAATGAACCCGGTTTTATTTGAGTTGGCTTGGAGTGGTCGAGGTTAGAAGCACGGGGTGACTGGTGCTCACGGGAGGTAACCAGCGTTATCACACTCACACTCGCTCTTGTAGTGAGTGACATCGTGCGGCGGATCAGGAACAAGGTTTCCAGCCCAGCATTGATCTTTCCAAGGAGGAAACATACCACGATGTGATGTATGTTTTATTAGAGTGGTAACATTGTTTTACTTCTGACACACAACAGTACGTACGCTCTAGCCACGTGCGTGGCCTGGCCTCCTTGTAGCATGTGCAGGTATGTAAGTGTAAGTGTGCGGCCAAACCAATAAGGTATTGCTGGATTATCGTAGGTTCGTCACCATGCCAGGCCATCACAGCGCACACTGCTTGGGCTCAAAGACACGTGCATGGTTGTGCCACTTCAACTAGAGTTCCAGCTCAAGCAACTTAATTTTATCAGGAAATAGTTTTAAAATAATCATTTTTTTTTTAAATATAAAATTTAGAAATTAGAAATGAGAATGTCAATGTTTTTTTAGCGCACCAATCATGAGCGACGTACAAGTAGTTGACAGTAAATAGCATGCATGTCATGTCCGTGTGTGTGTGCGCCGTGCTCTCCTCTGCGTGGTCCACGCTCGAAGCAGCCGCATGTTTTTGTCCCGTACTGTACACTGAATGGAACGTTCACAAATATAATTATATTAATCTGGTGGGTGGAGGTTATTTGATTGCAATTTAGTAAGCCCATACAATCAGAGAGTTAGGGGTGGGTGGGCTTATCATTGTTGGTCTAGTCCCCGACGATAACTCGATATAACTCGATATATCTCGCAACTACTATCGAGTTTCCTGTCCCGGCCTCTATTGATAATCCATACAACCATTAAATGCCATACACCAACCCCATATAATACTGCAGGCTAATCTTCAACGGGCGCGCTCGAGTGTTGCTATTGCATTTTAATTCGCGCTGCGTTCATTTATGGGTGTAGTTATTTTCTATCAGCCATGCAGCGGTGAATGAGAACACGGTCACGGGGAAGTACATGACACGTCCGGCCATTGATACCATTCGCCATTATTCACCGCGTGCATGGTCTCGTTTGAAATGCACTTAATGGTCTTTATTGTTTTTAAAAACGTGCGCGAAGGTGGCAGCGAGGTGTAAATATCCTTTGTGAACCTCGTGAGAGCGATTAGCTGCGAACATAACACTACACACACAGCGAAGTCACGAAAACAAGACATTAACACCTTGGTTATTGATAGTAACATCAGCTTAATAACTCGTCAAGAAGTATAAGTATTTGCCTGGTAGCCTAGCTTCTAGCTAGGCACAAGCGTACAGGCAGAACATAGCCATGGTGTTTGCAACAGCTACAGGATTCCTAGGCAACCTTATAGCTTCTAGCTAGGCACAGCGTACACTAGCAGAACATAGCCATGGTGTTTGCAACAGCTACAGGATTCCTAGGCAACCTTATAGCTTCTAGCTAGGCACAGCGTACACTGGCAGAACATAGCCATGGTGTTTGCAACAGCTACAGGATTCCTAGGCAACCTTATAGCTTCTAGCTAGGCACAAGCGTACACTAGCAGAACATAGCCATGGTGTTTGCAACAGCTACAGGATTCCTAGGCAACCTTATAGCTTCTAGCTAGGCACAAGCGTACACTGGCAGAACATAGCCATGGTGTTTGCAACAGCTACAGGATTCCTAGGCAACCTTATAGCTTCTAACAAGGCACAGCGTACACTGGCAGAACATAGCCATGGTGTTTGCAACAGCTACAGGATTCCTAAGAGACATATTTCTAAGAAATATATTCACTGTTAACCGGTTCAATTCGGTAAAGCTCAAAATGTTTTGTATGCGAAGCTATAGAAAACAAACAGTTTCTTATCAAACTTGCAGCTCTTACAATTAGAACTTTGATGAATTTAGTTTTACACTAAAAAATCCACCTCCTTGTTGTCCTCCTTTGAAAATCAGTTTTTTTCACTGAATAGGATAGAGTTAAATAAATAAATAAATAAATAAATAAATAAATAAATAAATAAATAAATAAATAAATAAACCTAAAGAATCTTATTTTAGGTTAAAATAAAATCAATTATTTTAATATGTGTGAAACATATTCTAATGGACATGTGAAGACTTTTTATTTGTGGCAAAATCGCTGTGCAACACACCGCTGGCTGAGAGGAGCACCCCTGACACTCCTGGCAAGCCGGGAGCTCAACGCCCGACTAATACAGCCAGCCAACCACGTCCACAGCACTGGACTCGTTTTATTCGTCAAATTAAACTCTGTCCACATTGATCAAAGAGATAAAGCAAACCAAACGGGACAAATGATTTCCAGTTAGTCGAAATTGACACTTTTCTAACTCGTATATTTACGTACGATCGTAACTCTACACTTTTCAATGCATCGCTTTATAAAACCACGTCCAACAATATTCGACACCGATACTGTTAAATAAACAATCCTGGTTTCTGCACAGAGATATCGTGACCGGTTCCAGGCTTCTTGTGTTTCTACACCTATATACCATAGAAGCCTACACGTAGTCCGTAGGATGGAACATCTTGCCCCTCTCAGGTGACGGTGTATGGTTGGGGAGGGAAGGCGCAACTGATTAGCCTTAGCATAGAACTTAATCCCAGCACGAAACTTGTAAAAAAAAACTAACTATTCATTCGGCGAACTATCGAATTAGACTTTGTGTTTAAATTGTGTGTGTATTTTTTGTTTTAACAATCCTGTTAAAGAACTTCCGTTACTAACACATGATGTGCATACCAACAAATACATCTAGTTAGGCCTTCATGCAAACTGCAGAAACTGTTGACGTCGCACGCGTGGTCTTCTTCTGGGTGCGATGATGACTTGGCCAGCTACACCTCCATCCAACGTTCAGTGCATGTGCATCAGCCGACTTGAGGGTGGCAGCACCCTAACAACTCTCATACACTCTCCTTGATTGGACCTAATAATCTTTGTTGATATGCTCAGGTCTAATTCGAATATAGGCGTAATAATATCACGTAGGTGAGGTGTCTGTGTGTGTGGCTCACCGCGCCTCTTATCTTGCTCGTGCTATGTGTGGGACTGGGGGCCGTGGGGGCAGTGGGGGCATATAACGTATTACTGGGGCGTGGTAGTTATTTTCGAGTGGCACAGCTGACGAAGCTCTGCTTGTTTGCTTAATTATCTATATACACGAATACACACACACACACAACTAGAATAGGCCACCGACGCCAAACATAATTACACACAAATCGTCCCCTCTCTCTCTGGCACGTAATTACCCACATCACGTTATCTCCGTTACACTTCGAGCTCTGTCTCGCTGACACCCCTATATCATCTTTATCATTGTTCAACACGTTTTACGATCCATAGCTATTACTTGTTTTACTTGTCATCCATTTAAGCTCTTTCGTTTTTTATTGCATCCGTCTCTCTCTCTCTCTCTCTCTCTCTCGCTCTCCACATGCGCTACAACCTGCGTTCATGTAGGCCTGTATGTACGGGAAGGAACCGACACAAAGCTGTGAAGTGAAATATCGCAGAGCTGCCCAGAAAGAACCGGAAGTGAAAAAACAACGTCGCACTTTTAATTATTATTCTCATGGTAAAAGTTTTCGACAACGTTGACGAATTCACTTGATTTTGCAAACTCGTACCTAAAAAAGTTCCTAACCTTTGACTCATTGTTACGTTTCATTAATAATTAATATAATTACTTTTGTGGGAAGCCTGTCCAGGGTGCAATGCATGCCCCTCTTCAGTGTCTAACTAGGTATGTTGCGGGTTGGACAATTGTGAAGGGATGTCCGATGGCTATAGAGGACTCAATCATTTGCATTCGCAATAACGACTGAGGAAAACCTCGGGATAAACCTTCAGTCAGGATTTCCGGTCTCGACGGGATTTGAACCCGGGACCTCCCGAATCAGAGTCGCTTTAGACAACACTGTCGGTTTCACGCCAAGCTTACTCCACAAGACCACATTACTGATCAAACTCAAGTAATTACAATCACAACTGTGATTACTGTGGTCGCGGGTTCGATTCCCTTCAATGAAGATCAAGATCTGAAGTTTATATAATGTAAATATTCCTGCCCAAGTAAAGTAGTTACCTGCACAGAGACACATTGTACCCTCCGTGTAGTGTGGCAGGACGTGTCTCAACAGAATATTAAATAGAAACATAAGAGCATCCACCGAACGGAATACGAAGGCATTGTCGTCCCAATGGATACGTTTCCTTATGAAAGTATGTATGAAAAACATAAAGAGCAGATTTGAAATTTTCAGGACACACTCCTGCTGTCAGTAAGTGGAAAGTAATGCAAAGAGTCATTCTATGAAAAAAAAATATATATTAATCTTTTGTATCTACATAAAACAAAACGTTTGTGGTTAGCAAAAAGATTTTAATTTGGCGGTTCTACATAATGCTATGGTGCACATTACTCCAATTTGATGGGATCGTGCCATCAATATAATAAAACCTGCTTTCCAGACCCAGGTCTATGATCCCGTGTGTTTGGGACTTACCTTCTTCAATACAGTAAATAACGTGTGATGGTGCAGGTGCCGGGTGGGGTGCTACGGCGAGCTAGGGGCGAGAAGAAAAGTCCCCATCAATAACATTGTAACTTCATGCTAATGTTCTCACATTTGTATGATTCTTTGACGAAGGTATAAGATATCCAACATATAAGCCGGTGCTCGGTCCGAGGTTTTGTCACTAAACGTCTATAGCTTCGTCTATAAGAGCCGACAGAAGTTAATTTTGAGCTCAGCTCCACAACTAACGAACGACATATCCATACTCTCTTGCTTGGCATAGATGAATAATCAAAGATATATATCGTTCTGTTTCAGCTTCTACCCCCGTATTGACATTCCGGTCTCTCTCTCTCTCTCTCTCTCTCTCTCTCTCCCATTGTTGCGCCCTCCTCATTATCCACCGCTCTTGTTAGTGGCACAGATAAAAGAAGCGTCCAATTAAGCATTTCCCATTCGATTGTCGGATTTCTTTTGAACTTTTCACATCTTTTTGAGCTGACGGATTTCGGTTGGTCACGACTTAATTAAGACAATTAAAAAAAATTGTCAAAGGAATAAATAAAATTAATTATTCAAATGGATGGATTAACTAGAACAATTACAAAGCGACTACTGCGGTGTGCAATTATTTACATACTCTATTTAGCACTGACAGACGGTGAATCAAGAGCACTGCACAATGTGTATAAATAAATAGGTGCATAACTTTGACAAGATAATTGCATATGTTGACACTTTCCGGGCCCTCTGGGTCCCTTCATCAGACCAGAGCGAGGATCTCTGGGCTACTCGCGGGGTATCAAACGAAAGCTTTATAAGCGACTATCCCAGCATCGACTTCGAACTTTGATTTCCGTCGAGCGATTTTTGATAATTATAAAAAATGAACTCATTGGGGTTGCCGCCAACTGGTTACAGTTTTTGGTTGGGTTTTTTAGATAGATAATTTTCTAAACTGCCAACTGCAATCCCAGGTTTGATTTTTATAGTACTGTGCATGCGCACATTCGTTCTGCTCACTTCTGTTGTAATCAAAACAGTAGTCAGTTGTCGGCGACCCCAGTGTAATACCAATAAAAGAAAATTAAAACTTGGTCATAATCTTGTGTTGGTAGGGCCCATGTTTCTGGCACGGCCACTACGAGCGAGCCAGCAGGTCACGTGGGAGGTAGGAAGTTAATCACGGCCTCTTGGATTGGGTGAATGAGAGTCAATTGGACGCGTTAGTGAGATGCTGATTGCGGCGATACAGACCCTCCACAGATTGTGAACCTTCCTTCACTTAATAACAAAGCCGGTTCAATCTGGTAAAAGATTGTTCCTTTCACTCGGCCCGGTATGAAAGGACAAACGAACGCCGGAAAATTGGGCTCCAAAACCTCTATTAGATCTGGAGCCAAACAGGCGAAAAACTTATCGGACTGGGTTCACTTTTCCCGTGCTATTAGGGACCAAGAGCTTATATATCCATGCATCCACCCGGGACTTGAACCCATGTCTTGCTTGTAGTCTAGTTCAAGGCTTCTGTGACGTATCCACCATTAAGAATAGCAACACCAAGTACAACATACAAGTCAAGCTGTGTGGAACATGGGATTAATTTAAAAATCCTTGTTAATGAGATTTATCTTGTTATTATACTGAGCAGGCCCCGGCCCCGGTGGAAGCCGGAGAAGGAAGGGGAAGGAAGACAGGATGAGATAAAACATAATATTATACTCGCGGCGCAACTTTTATACAACTCGGTGCGGAACATGGGGGTGGACATAGAGGTTGGGTTTGAGCGAGAGTTCGCACATTGGTATTTCGCTATTTGGGAGGGCGCAGGTGTATTTGCTGGTGTTGGGGGGGGGGGGCAGTTTGACTTTAATCCATCAAAATTATATTATCGTAGGCCTAGATACAATGCAAGTTATAAATGGCTCAATTATGTCCTCCACTGAAAATCGAATTTTGTAACTGAGTGTGCAGACATGAAGTAAGGATTGGATTATAAGCCTAAATCGAAATTACAAATAATCCTGTTAGCAGATTGCATAATTATGATATGAACTCAAAAGCTCAGCAGATGATCGTTTATTCAACAGTGTCATAAAGGAAGCGATTTAAATTTAAAATACGAAAAAAAGTTATTACAAAAATTAAAAAAAAAAAAAATTGACATCAAGAGGTCAGACTTCAATTTTTTGACACCAACAAAAATTCAAATTAATATAAAATCGAATTGAACATAAAAAATATATTTGCAATATTTGAATCTCCTTCCTTTCAGTCTTGACACGTGTGGCTTGGCTTGTACTGTCATTCACATGCCTGCACACACAAACAAACAGACAGACAGATGACTTTATCAAAAACCTGCTCGGAAATCGATTGAGCTAGAACAGTATTTTTAGATATTCAGAAATAAATTGCATCCTCTTTCTCCGGTCCTTGAGTGTTTTCGTTTAACTGGACACGTTATTGCCTGAAAGTTAACCAACCTATCTCTCACGTCATGCCGTCACGAGGCCGCGGCGCCGACGCCGCATACAAAACATCCTTGCGGAGTTGCGCATGATTCTCACAAATAACATTCAAATGTTGTTATTACACTTTCATTTGTCGTCTTGGACAGTGATCATTAGAAATATAATTTCAAACCAAAAAAATATATTAGTTTTAAAACGTCCTATAATATGCATTTTGTACCGGTACAAAAATATAATTATGCACATTATACGATCAATATATTTACGTTGTTTAAATAATTATTAAATGTTTAAGTGTGTCTCGGAGTTATTGTTGGGGGATGAAAGGGGTGTACGGTGTTTCGATAAAATCCTTCTCATGTAAAAGTAAGCATATACGTGGATTTATGCCAAGCTTTGGAAAACACATTTTTGCTTTTTAGTTGGAAAATCAAAATCTAGCACACAAAAAATGCAAAGCCGTAAATTTACCGAATTTAGCACATAAAGCCTAATAAATGGTCATCAGGTAGAAAATTTTTAATCCACCCACCAAATAACTAAACAGATCAAGTTGCATTGTTCTTTACAATTTACGTGTTATGAATTTAAATATCAAACTTAAAGCATCAACAATGGGATAGGTTTCTTTATGTTCCCCCCACCGACCGCAGATTGTATTCTCTGTGCCTGTTTCGCTATGTTGTTCGGCGTCTCTACTATTCCAGAATGTATAACGGATCTATCCCGACTCCCTAAGGATCCCGAGACGGGGCCCCTAATTGAACTGGCCAGTAGCTACGGCCTACGTAGCCATGGAGATGCCATGAAAAATGAATCGGACCCCCCACCCCCACCCCAGCTTACTACAGTCAGAAAAGATGAGATTTTTCTCAATTTCCTTCGGTTGAAATTATACTCGTCGAGTATTCCGTTCTCTGTCGTTTGTTCTTTGAGCGATGCACGCACGCACGCACGCGGCGCGCGACATGTGCAGTGCGTCGCACGCATGCGCTCTGCGACCTCTCTCTCAGACCGTTGCAATTCCTCCTCCTGTCAACTCTCTTCGTCTCGACCGACTCCTTCTCTCTTTACTCCAGTAATAGGTTTCCTTTTTTGAAGGGTCAAAAGACATGATTTACTCTATCTGGAACCTCAATCATAGTAAGCTACTACGGGAACCGAAAAAGTCCAGGCCTTTCTTTTCCGTGCGTTTTTATCCTTACCACAATATCGACTATTTATCTCATTTTTATACGCATTCATCTCTCACCTATATCTCATACCAACACATCTCATCTTCACATCAATCTAAACCCAATACCACCTCATTTTAACACCAAACTTATCTTAACACCAATCTCAACCCAATACCACCTCATTTTAACACCACCCAATACCAAACTCATTCAATCTCAAGTCTCAATCCAATACCAAACTCATCCAATCTCAAGTCTCAACCCAATACCACCTAATTTTAACACCAAACTCATCTTAACACCAATCTCAACCCAATACCAAACTCATCCAATCCCAAGTCTCAACCCAATACCAAACTCATCCAATCTCAAGTCTCAACCCAATACCACCTCATTTTAACACCAAACTCATCTTAACACCAATCTCAAACCCAATACCAAACTCATCCAATCCCAAGTCTCAACCCAATACCACCTCATTTTAACACCAAACTCATCTTTCCACCAATCACATCCCAACACCATCTGATCTAAAAACTTACACGTATATAAATTGATATTCTAAACACCTATTTCATCTCAATTCTCAACACCTATTTCGATCCATCACACTAAAAAATTGTTTTAAATTAGAATTAATTCGACTGTGAAAGAAACTCGAAATCATCTGTTTCTGTTATCTCTTCAACAACGACGACGACGCCACATATTCGGGAGCACATTTCTCGTTCCATCTACACACACACATCAACCTACACTGACACAGCTGTTTGTCCGACTCATTCCCAGCTGGTCATTCCACGCGCTCTTCCTCAGCGACTGTCTGACCCCCCACTCAAGAAGATAACTTCTTATCCGACTGATTTAACCTCGGCTGTGTTTTAGTCTCTATCAAACTTTCGTTCACATCTTTTGTTTTTTTCGTAAAGTTGCTATAGACATAAGTTACAATAAAACTAACTTTTTGCGCAGTCAATTTAATAAATCTCATAAAAATGTCGGCTTAGAGGGTGTGGAGTGAGCGCTAAGCGAGAGGGGTGTAAAGATATTTGACAAATGTGCGGGTCGGGGTGCCCTAAACGCGTTTCAAATCCACATAGAGAACTATAACGTTAAGCAGTTACGCGAGAAATACAAGGCGCTTAGCGCAAGCAGACATTTTATATTGAGAAAAACAGCAAACAAACAAAATATGAAATATGAAAGGTTTAGTATTTGCGCCGCCGAGTTCCGTGCGTACGGCGTGTTCTCCTGCTAAGCCCTTGGCCTAGCACACACATAGACATTTATCAAACATATACAATGAGCAAATAAAAATTGTGAATTCCAGGTGACAGCAGCGAACATTACGTGCTATCGTTGTAAGCCACAGGCTTTTAAAGTTTAATGAATAGGGTCATTTGTCATCATTATCTAATAAACACACATAGAGGTGAGGACTATAGTAAATATTGGCCGTTATTCCTGTGTTTACTCGTTTAGTACGGATTCCGCCTCTCTGGTGATAGCAGGCGTGAGTTGTACTGCAAACAGCGATGCCAGAATGCTGTACAGTTTCACTCAAAACATGGTGCAAACTGCGCGACCAGAATACTGTACAGTGCGAAACAAAACAATACAACAAACAAATAAGCCACATATGAAGTAGGTGAAGTTGAATTTTACAAAGCCATCAGTAACTTACAGACTCATTAAAACGGGCTACAGCATCAACAGAACATGGAGTTCTTAATAGTACATCCAACTCCATTATCAGATCGTCGAGGATGAATACAAAAATAAAATAATTCGCCGTGCGTTCATATTTTGGTGGAGGTGCCGGGCTCATTATTTTTCAAAAGTTCTGTGGAGATAGATACATCTTCGTTTCAAAATCACTCTGCGTCCTCTTTGTTGAAGGTCAAAGCTAAAGAACGCACGTCAATAGAACGTCGTGTTCGGTTTTCATCGTGAGACGTGGCACACGCACAGACGGACGTACACTTACAGGAAGGTGATGCTGCGTGCACCGGTCACAACTTGCAAGCCCTCTGCATCTCAGGGTAGCGAGATGAACACCTGTTAGGTGGGCATTAGCATGGCGGTGTTATGACAAGTGTTAATTGCATCAAGTCAGGGGTTTGCGGACGTCGTGTGCGGTGAGGGGTGACGGGGGACTAGGGGGGGCCGGATATTCGAGTCGCGGAAATTGGGTGCCGAGTTTATTGGAAATCTTTCAGCTGTCCGAAGTCGGGGCCAGGAGGAATTGCATTTCCCGATGAGGAGTGTCGGGAGGGCGGGGGAGCCGGGGGGGGGGGGGTGGTTTGCAATAAAACCGATTCTTATTACACCTAGCGAGCGGCACAGGGCCAGCCCAGCCAAGCCAAGCTACACTTTTAATAGTCGTACACTGGAATTGCTTTCAATCCGATAAGTTTTTTTCCAAAATTACTTTCTGAGTGAAGTTGAAGCAAGGAAGAAAATTGAACATTACGTCAAAAGTTTATTACTATTTCCTTTTGTGAGTGAGATGAGAGCATGGCTGGTATCTTACTTAGCTGGGCGCGTACACACAGAGACAGAGCAGGGGAAATATGGAAATGTTGAGCACATGTTATTATAGCTTACAGTAACAGCAACAAATCGCTCAGAATCGTTCTGCTGCACATTAGGCCTTAACTCCTCCTTTGCATAGAAACAACATTGATAGTTTGTCTGGGATTGCCCCACGTTGGGCGCCAGATGTAAATCTACCAAACTCATTAAATACAAAATAATTACAAAATACAAGAATGAAAGTGGAAACAGACTTACAGTTATGCCACGGCTGTTAGTCGGTAGAGCACGTGTTGTAGAGCATGCACTAGTAGGCCTAAATAAATTAGTACAAAGCTAAGTTAGGAAGTGAGCAAGGAGAATCACAAGGTACACTTACATTTAAATCTTACACAATTATATTGAAAAGCACCAGAAAAATACAATTCATACAAGAGAAATAACCGGGGTTTTGTTTTATACTGGTATTACTACTTGTATCGATGCTTAGACAAGTAAGCGAAGAAGAATAATTTGGAGAGCAAAAAGTAATGAAAAGCGAGGTAAGGTGTAGATGAAAGATTCTTCGGATGAAAGAGTTCTCCTGATTCTAAGGTGAGTGTTACGTTTAGTTAATCTCGAACATCAGCTAGAGATGGAAGACGGTGTAACAACGACGCGACCGACAACGAACACCAAGAGAAGAAACTGTTTTATTTTTATATTCCGCGACTTGTTTGAAATCTACACCGCTCGAAACAAAATGGAGCTCAAAAGTGGCCGTCTTTGTGTCACTTCTTGTTTCGTACCTGTCTGAGTGGTTCAGTTCCCTGTTCCCTGTGCCCGCTGTTCCCTCAATCCACACACACACAACACAAGGAAATGTTATTCCGTGCTGCACTGGCTCTATTCTCATTCGGTTGATTCGATACGTCCAACATTAGTGTCGAAGAGAGCGAGAGAGAGAGAGGGGGGGGGGTGTTTTTGCTCTTGCACACCCTGAACTTACTTCAAGGAATAAAATTGATTCAAAAGGTTATTTTGATGGAAAGGGATAAGATTGAAACCTATCCCAGTTTTGCTGTGTTATTGGAATTTTATTTCGTTTTATTTTTATCGCTCGTCTATGTATTGGAACTCGTTTCGAGTCACAATGAGAAAATAAAACCAGCTACGAAGCTAAGTGGAGGGGAATTTGTTTGGAGTGGATACCAAAAGGCGCGTGCAATGGGAATGCAGATCCAATACGCGGGACAACCAGGGTTATCGCGACTATGCTATCGTATACACCTGTGATACGTACAGTAGTTTCAATGCAGTACTTGGTCCATGCTAAAGTTTAAACGTTGAAAGTATGCAGACCGGTTCCATCCAATAATTATTCAAAACGTACATAATAAAACACCCCTCATATTTTACTTGATCGCCATAAAAAATATTTAAATTTAATTGCTTTCTTTGTTTTAAACAAAAATATAAATCTCTGGCATTTTACCCGCGAAGACGGTGATTATTGTGAGGTGATTTACTAGCCATTTATATGTCAAATAGTAAACTCCGTTACACATTCCCTGCACCGATGCCAAGGTGCTGTGACTGCTGTGCTATATTATATCATCTGCCCCAAGACATTGATTGTGAGGAGAGG
Organism: Sweltsa coloradensis; assembly: GCA_024449915.1. Lineage (NCBI taxonomy): Eukaryota > Metazoa > Arthropoda > Insecta > Plecoptera > Chloroperlidae > Sweltsa > Sweltsa coloradensis. The sequence continues at coordinate 551,373 of JAMZAV010000382.1, forward strand.
TGAGGAGCGCATATTGTTGCCTGTTCACTTTCACCCGAGTCGAGTCAGTCTAATATAACACCCGCGACCAGCATAAGCTAAACGCAATGCAATATCTCCCCAATGGAATCTCACACAACCTTCTTAATGAATCGTTTCAAAAATCCGCCCGGCAATATAATCTTGATTCCCGTGGCCGGCTGACTGGGGGAGCCCCCCCCCCCCCCCTACTCTGGAGTGACTGGCTTTATTGCTTCCCGTGTGATTCCCAACATCCAGACTTTTATTAATATCTGAAATGCAATCTACAGACCCAACTTAACCTCGCCGACGCTCACATTCTTAAATATAAGTACACATCTCGTCATAACTTTTCGGACGGGGAAATGAACATTACCTTTGCATCGCTGAGCGCGCCTTAGCTCATGTAAAGACATCCAAGCCAAGACGTGCCTTATATAGGCAAACAACACAGAAGACGGTTCTACCTTCATTCACAATAGAATCCAATTTTGATATTTTGACAGACAAACTGGATCTCTGCTCAGTTTACTCTACCGCCCCGATATCCTGGGCTCCTGGTCGTCATCTCTGCTCGGTGTACTCTACCGCCCCGATATCCTGGGCTCCTGTTCGTCATGCACGCCCCGCGGGTTGGAAGAATATTGTCAGTGCGATGGGAACTATAAGATAACTAATTTTATTTTATTTTAAATTTCCGAAACCAAAGGTCTGATTGAAAACATACATCAAAACAAAAATACGCAAAATATTATTTAAACCTTAAAAAAAATTATGATCATTATTTTTTTTTATTTTTTTCTAAGATGGCGCTGGAATTTTCAAGTATTGTACATGCATTGTACTTTTTGATAAAAAACGGCATTTCAATTATTTCTGAAGACGATTAAGTATTTACATTGCAATTAATAAAAAATAAAAAAATTGCGGGAAATTGGCAGTAAAATAGAATCCAAGATGGCGTCCAATACAAATGTTCGAAATAAGTATACATTATTGATACATATATCAGAAACTAAAGCTTTAATTACAAAAAACACATCACAAGACAAATATTAGATTTTTTGGAAACTTAAGTAAATAATATGCTAATTTAAAAATTCCAAGATGGCATCTAAATTTTAATATTGTTGATTTACGTAACTTTTCGATGAAGAACTGAATTTGAGATCATTTCTAAAATCGTTTATCATGTGTATCATTATATAATATTAAATATTATTGCAGTGAAATTGACAGTGAATATCCAAGATGGCGGTCACAACAAATATTTAGAAAAACATTCCTTATCACAGAAACCAGACCTTAAATCTTAAGAACCGTATTAGTACAAAAACACTAGCAATTTTGTATCCAAATTAGGAAAAATAATGCTCATTGATAAATAATGTAAATCAACAAGATGGCGCATGACTTGTATAGTGAATTTACTTTGCACTCAATAATGAGCAACCAACATAGATACCATAATCCTAAAAATCTAAAATATGTCGCACTTCACGATGAATGGCCAACTTTGATTTTGTTGCTGAAATAATTAAAATGTATATAATGAAGTATTTTGTAACTTGTCTTCAAATTGACATGTTACAAAATCCAAGATGGCGGCCAATTTTAAATATTCACAATAAGTAGCAATATCTTGGTTGTCATACCATTGTAGAGTTATTGTTCAAGTAATAAATATTATAAAAAAACATTTTTAGTTCATACAAATTATACGGACCTTAAAACACATTAAAAATTCAAGATGGCGGCCGAAATAAAAAATTCCATTATGTATGAATATCTGGGAAACCATACTAAATTGGGGAATATTGTTCATATATGATTTACTTTAAATAGCATTTAATGTTCATACAAAATAACACCGAACTTGAGTCATTATTTACGAACGTAAGATGGTGGCCAATTTTAAATTGCATATATAATTAATTTTGGAATCCATACCTTGGCGGGAATTTTTAATGCCAAAAAGAAACACCATATAGCATATCAAGTTTATGACAGAATCAGTGTACTGACAACATTATCAAAATACAGATAGATGGGATACAAAAGTTATTATCAGAGAATTATAAACATTTCTTATTCTTTAGAAAAGCTGATCAAGAAAATAACGCCCCAAATTTACTAAGGTTGATTAGTACAGTTATTAACATAAGACAATCAATTAACAGATAAATAAATAAATGAATCATGGTACACATACTGTATAACTAATAATTCACTTATTTTTAGAATTTTAGATTTTTTAATTTTAGAAATGATCTCAAATTCAGTTCTTCATCGAAAAGTTACGTAAATCAACAATATTAAAATTCGGACGCCATCTTAGAATTTTTTAATAAGCATATTATTTACTTAAGTTTGCAAAAAATCTAATATTTGTCTTGTGATGTGTTTTTTGTAATTAAAGCTTTAGTTTCTGATATATTCATCAATAATGTTATACTTATTTCGAACATTTGTATTGGACGCCATCTTGGATTCTATTTTACTGCCAATTTCCCGCAATTTTTTTCTTAATTGCAATGCAAATACTTAATCGTCTTCAGAAATAATTGAAATGCCGTGTTTTTATCAAAAAGTACAATACATGTACAATACTTGAAAATTCAAGCGCCATCTTGGAAAAAAAAAAAAAAAAAATAATAATAATAATAAAAATAATAATAATAATAATAATAATAATAATAATAATAATAATAATAATAATAATATTACGACCGCACAGTTATAACAGACCAAACGATACATCACAACAGACCGGATTTAATAATAATTGACAAGAAGAAACAAGAAACTACCCTTATCCCAATGTGCCATAACGTCGAGACCACGTGGAAGAAAAAAATTGACAAGTATAGTGAACTTGCAATTGAGATCAAGAAGATGTGGAAACAGAAAAAGGTAAATACAATCCCATTCATTATATCAGCCAACGGCATCATACCGAAGAAGCTACATGAAAGCATTAAACAACTAGATCTTCACCCAATGTATACATCGAGACTCAAAAGGCAGTAATACTCAACACGTGTAGAATAGTTCGTAAATTTCTAAACTAAGAATGATACTTCGAGATTTCGAGACAGCTTCCATCCTGACATGGTTTTCGTGGTTTCCCATAGTCCGAAGAGCAAATGCTAGGATGGCGACGAGAAATCGGCCACGACCGTACACAGCAGAAAGAAAACATCATCTACAAACAATATTACAATTTATAAATGACTTATTTTAGTTAGAGTTAAGACAAAAGTAATAATGTATGTAATAGGTACACATGGAAGTACTTGACGTAAGTCCGTACAACATGTTAGCTCCGGTTTTAACCGAGTTTGTATGAAATACATCCAATAAAAAAAAAAAATAATAATAATAATAATAATAATAATAATAATAATAATAATAATAATAATAATAATAATAATAATAATAATAATAATAATAATAATAAGCATAATTTTTTTAACGTTTAAATAATATTTTACGTATTTTTGTTCTGATGTATGTTTTCAAATCAGACATTTGGTTTCGGAGATATGGACTATATTCTTTGAAATTTATGTTTTGGCCTCCATCTTGCAAAAAAAATACAAATAATATTGAGCATAATTTTTTTAACGTTTAAATAATATTTTGCGTATTTTTGTTCTGATGTATTTTTTCAATCAGACCTTTGGTTTCGGAGATGTGGACTATTCTTTGAAATTTATGTTTTGGCCGCCATATTGGATTTTAGAAATCTTTCAGTATGAAGACAAGTGACAAAATACTTCAATCTGTACACACAATCGATTTCAGCAATAAAATCAAAGTTGGCCATTCATTGTGAAGTGCGACATATTTTTTAACATCTGCCCCCTGACTATGAGGATGAAACTGCCTGCCTTCACTAATTTAAAGAAGTTTGACGTGACATTAAACTAAAAGATATTCCTATACAGTTCGTCTAATCACCAAATAACATCAAACTGTTGAAACGTGCGAGATGAGGTTTAGGTTCGATACAATGTTAGATGCAATGTGCAACTAAGCTATGATGAAACACCTTGATGCAAGAATCTTGCAAGACGCGTCGTGAACATGACCACGCAATTGTAAGATGATAACTATCCAATTAGCATAAGACGACGAGCAGTTTTAATTGATTAATTACCCCTTGATTAATAACTACACAGTGTATAGTGCGGTGTGATTGATTCGCCCATGAAGGCTGCGGGATGACTTGAGCTTTAAGATCATTATCACAACTCATGTGACTAGGAAACATTACACTCTCACAGCAGAGCTCACTTTGTATTGTTACTCAGCTAACCACAGTGTTCGTCGAGAAGAAATAGTTTACACAAACTATTCATATCGTGACATTGAATGTCTGTAGGCTACGTCTGAGATAATGATATATTGTATACGTTTTTAATATATTAGTATCCTCTTACATGTGAGGTAAGAGCAAAGAGAAATATTCGTGCACTGCTGCACCTGAGTCTGAAAAGCCAACCAACAAGTACCAGATCTTGTTGCGAGTTTAGTAGTTTGAATGAAACAATATCCTGTGTGACCTACTCACACCAACATGCAGAGCTGCTATTGGAAAGTGAGGCCCAATTATATACGTACAACAATCAACACAATGACGCACATATTAATCAGTAATTATTAAGTCATAAGGTTTGTGAATATAAAGCATAATTATGTGGTGAAGAAGTTGGTTATTTAAATTATTTAAATTGTCTTCGAAGAATAATGCAATTGCTTGAGTCACAATTGAAGATAAGGCTCATACAGTTATAGAACCAATGCTCTAAGTGGCTTGATTGTCGTCGTATTCGCAACACTCGGTGCAACAATGCACTAAAGCTCTTGCTAACAACATGTTCAGCCCTCGCGTTCCAAGACCTGCCGAGGTATTAATCAACCTTACAGTTAAGCATAATATCTGTCCGCGTGCAACTCCAAACTGCGCCACTTGCACCTGATTTACTCCCTTGCACCATTCTACACACCTGCACTCGGCATTCCAGTGTAATATCTATCTCCACATTACAGCGAGCATATCTTACACGGACTACTTTATGAACCGACACACATGCAGCTTAGCGTGCAGGCTACGCGCGAAAAGAATATCTTGGCACGACGTATTTAATTCGGTTTATATGCAAGTTAAATTAACTTAAATCCGCCACGTGCGCGCATATAAATAAGCCGACCTGCGTCGCGTGTATATTTTGCTACAAAGTTATAGTTTTGGCATAAACTCTGCATGGCTCTAGCTACGTGCGGACATAAAACCACGATATTAACTGCAGGCATGCGGGATTATGCGGTACCCCTTGCACGCAGGCAACCACGACACACGTCGTCACTCGGGAACGTTAAGGGTAGTCGGCGACAATGCGTCGCTCTGGGTATCCCTATTCTGACAAGACATCGCCTTCAGATTGCACATGACACCCCGAAGCAAATACTTCACACCTTATAAAAAAATATTTTATTCTTGAGAAAATGTTTTATTTCAAGTTCACAATATTATTGTAATTTCGTTTTTATTTTTTATTTTTCTTGTTCTTAATTTAATTTAATTCAATTCCATATTTTTAATATACGATTTCAAAATGTTATCAGAAACTGTTGTTATTATACAATATATAATACAATAATACAATAAAAAGAACACAGCGAAATGCAAAATATATTATTTCTCAAATATATGTATTGTAACATTATTATTTCCAAATTGGCTCAACTAAAGTTTATAATATTTTTTGTGTTCATTAATGCCCTCAGTTTAACTTCTTGTCCTCTTGTGTACACCAGATAAGTGAAGAGGATCCAGGATAGACGTCGAGTGCCGCGACGTAGGCGGGCTACCCTAGCAAGCCAGGCCCACTCCGGCCCTAGTGTTGCAGTTTCCTTGGCGAGCGCGGTGCACAGGAAACAATAAAGCAGCCCTCCGCCAATAAGTCAAGAGCAATACGTTCAAGGCATTTCGTATTTTAAATTTGACGTTTTTTCGGACATGATATGTTGGGTTTTTAATGTCCGGACTCTCCATTTTCTTTATTTTCTTATCGATTCTCCGCTCCTGGCCGGACGCCGCCGTTTTAATAAAAACTTTCATCTACGTGAGTTTCACTTCTGCTGCTTTTTAATAAAATATAACAAACACACTTTTGACACTTTATTGAAAAACATTTTCCGTTGCGACTTTGGACGCAAATGACGGTTCAGAGCTTTTTATGACACAAGCAAACAATTACTTTTTAGAAGCTGACATTACTTTTTATGGGTATGACGTAAATTAAAAAATCCTGTGAAGGTTTATCTTTTAAACTGAAGGGAATGAAATTTAACATGAAACGGTGAAAGAATGGAACATTGAAGAGAAGTGCCGAGCTTTGAAGTCTTACGAAGCCACAAACACCAGGTCAGATCTAACGGACCCAGCTACGAACACTAGGTTGGGTATTGCGGACCCACCTACAAACACTAGGTTGGGTATTGCGGACCCACCTACAAACACCAGGTCGGGTATTACGGACCCACCTACAAACACCAGGTCGGGTATTACGGACCCACCTACAAACACCAGGTCGGGTATTACGGACCCACCTACAAACACCAGGACGGGTTCTTACTCCCCAGTCTACGGGAATAACACTATTCGTGAGCGAGTGACCGGAGAATGTAAGCCTATTCAATCTACCAGGCACTTCCGCATCACGCTGGTCGGATAGACCGGCCACCGCCACAATAAAACAGATCAATTTAAAAAAGCATGGTTTTGTCAACAACAAAAATCAAATTTCAATGCCAATAATAAAAACTCTGGTTTACACCCTCCACAGAAGGGTAGCTACCCAATTTCACACGAGCCTCCCTCAGGCTCTTTATTACTCAAACTGTCGTTGAGGGGGGTGGGTTTTGTGACCCACCCCAGTTGATATCCGCACCCTGTATGATTGGATATTTTACCCCCAGGTTGACTCGCCTTAAAGCCGGACTGGCCTGGCCTAAGATCCCACTGTACCGTATTTTCAATCAACGGGCTGTCACGGATAGCGCCCCCCCCCCCCCCCCCCCCGGTTTCAATTAGGAGGGCGCGCGGACGCGGGACGTGGATTGTAGCGCACCTAGGAGGCACAAGACAAACGACCACAGTCACACATCAACATCAACCGATGGCGGGGAAATTATTTCCAAGTCTTTGATTTGTAGGATGAGAAAGACGTCACGAGACAACACGACAGGATCTAGAAGAGTAAGTTGCAGCCTGCTCTAGAGCGACATATTACACCGAGGTTCAAACACCGATAGAAGTAGCTCAAGAGTCAAGAGCACGCGCGAGGCTCTGAGTCTGGCACCAGCCTCCGGCAATCCTGACTGAAGATTCTTTCTAAGGGTGTCCCGAGTGAAAGGTGAGATGAAATACCCTGTGAATAGCATGGCCGTGCGGTTATAGGCCGGGTAGGGTCCGGGTACTAAACTGCTTCAGGTCGTCGGCTCGGCTCGGGTAGTAGGGAAAAGACGGCAGGTATAATACTGAATTTTAAAATGTATAATGAATTTACATTTTAATTTTATCCCAATTCATAAACTATTGCATGGATTTTGATTTTTTGTTAAATTGTCTGGACCGGCACCTCCACCAAAACAATATGTAAGTCATGATTTACCACCATCCAAAACATATTTTTTGTTACCCTAAAATTGGATACCATTTCGACTTCGGGCCGGCCCCCAAATACCGACCAAAAATTTTGGGTTCCCACACACACAGCTAGAAAATAGTCATTGGACCGTCCAGAACACCTTGTATACCTATTGCCTTATTTGGCAGATTTCATACACAAATTTTAAAAGATTATGGGGATTGCGTAAGAGACTGCTATACATTAATACCACTACCATCACACTCCTTCTAACCCCAAACCGTGTTACGATTTTGCTTTTTGTGCATTTCCTTATGTTTTGTCGTAACTACATCAGTTTTCCCTGTGTGACTGTGGACTGTGGTAATTAATGTAGTTCCTATAATTCGACTAAGGGATATTATAAGGGAAGTAGCCCTGCAGACCGAACACAAAGCATTTCAGTCATGAGTGCTGGTAGCTGGGATCACCCGGCGTCCGAGGCTAAATGGTTGAGTGTGATTGGTCGACGGGGTCGCGAGCTGTGACGCGCGAGGCAGGGGGCAGCACGCCGAGTCACTTTCATTGAATACCTCTCTCTGGCTTCGCGTGATTGCAAAGATTTACACCCAGTCTTGATGTAAGTGACACGTCTTGGAAGGTGAAAGGCATTCTTCTCCTCTGACGCCGACGGAGATCACCATGATTTGGACACACGGAATGTCATATCATAGAAAAAGGTAAGCGTCAAATTAATTCAGATAATTATTGCTGAGAGTAAATGAAGCATGATAACGCCCGCCACACCTGAGAATACACCGCCCGCACCGCACATGTGCAGATGATAACGCCCGCCACACCTGAGAATACACCGCACCGCCATGTGAGCGGACGCCGTTTTAATAACTTTCATCTCGTGAGTTTCACTCTGCTGCTTTAATAAATATACAAACACACTTTTGACACTTTATTGAAAAACATTTCCGTTGCGACTTTGGACGCAAATGACGGTTCAGAGCTTTTTATGACACAAGCAAACAATTACTTTTTAGAAGCTGACATTACTTTTTATGGGTATGACGTAAATTAAAAAATCCTGTGAAGGTTTATCTTTTAAACTGAAGGGAATGAAATTTAACATGAAACGGTGAAAGAATGGAACATTGAAGAGAAGTGCCGAGCTTTGAAGTCTTACGAAGCCACAAACACCAGGTCAGATCTAACGGACCCACCTACAAACACCAGGTCGGGTATTACGGACCCACCTACAAACACCAGGTCGGGGATTACGGACCCACCTACAAACACCAGGTCGGGTATTACGGACCCACCTAAAACTACCTAGTTCTGGGCGGACACTTATGAAAAACCATCGGTATTGGACCAACCTGACAACAGGTCGGGTTTTAGACCCATACAAACAAGTTACGTTTAGACACCTGACAACCATGGGTATGACTAACTTAAAAAATCCTGGAGGGTATTATCTTTTAAACTGAAGAAATGGAATTTACACCATGAAACCGGTGGTATAATGGAACATTGAAACACAGTGCACTTTGAGTCTTACGAAGCCTACAAACACCAGGTCGGGTATTACGGACCCACCTACAAACACCAGGTCGGGTATTACGGACCCACCTACAAACACCAGGTCGGGTATTACGGACCCACCTACAAACACCAGGTCGGGTATTACGGACCCACCTACAAACACCAGGTCGGGTATTACGGACCCAGCCTACGGGAATAACACCAGGTCGGGTATTTCTCCCCAGTCTACGGGAATAACACTATTCGTGAGCGAGTGACCGGAGAATGTAAGCCTATTCAATCTACCAGGCACTTCCGCATCACGCTGGTCGGATAGACCGGCCACCGCCACAATAAAACAGATCAATTTAAAAAAGCATGGTTTTGTCAACAACAAAAATCAAATTTCAATGCCAATAATAAAACTCTGGTTTACACCCTCCACAGAAGGGTAGCTACCCAATTTCACACGAGCCTCCCTCAGGCTCTTTATTACTCAAACTGTCGTTGAGGGGGGTGGGTTTTGTGACCCACCCCAGTTGATATCCGCACCCTGTATGATTGGATATTTTACCCCCAGGTTGACTCGCCTTAAAGCCGGACTGGCCTGGCCTAAGATCCCACTGTACCGTATTTTCAATCAACGGGCTGTCACGGATAGCGCCCCCCCCCCCCCCCCCCCCCCCGTTTCAATTAGGAGGGCGCGCGGACGCGGGACGTGGATTGTAGCGCACCTAGGAGGCACAAGACAAACGACCACAGTCACACATCAACATCAACCGATGGCGGGGAAATTATTTCCAAGTCTTTGATTTGTAGGATGAGAAAGACGTCACTAGACAACACGACAGGATCTAGAAGAGTTGGTTGCAGCCTGCTCTAGAGCGACATATTACACCGAGGTTCAAACACCGATAGAAGTAGCTCAAGAGTCAAGAGCACGCGCGAGACTTCTATTCTGGCACCAGCCTCCGGCAATCCTGACTGAAGGGTCTTTCTCAGGGTGTCCCGAGTTAAAGGTGCGATGAAATGCCCTGTGAATAGCATGGCTGTGCGGTTATAGGCCGGGTAGGGTCCGGGTACTAAACTACTTCAGGTTGTCGGCTCGGCTGGGTAGTAGAGAAAAGACGGCAGGTATAATACTGAATTTTAAAATATATAAAAAAAAAATCATTTTAATTTTATCCCAATTCATAAACTATTGCATGGATTTTCATTTTTTGTTAAATTGTCTGGACCGGCACCTCCACCAAAACAATATGTAAGTCATGATTTACCACCATCCAAAAATATTTTTTGTTACCCTAAAATTGGATACATTTTTGACTTCGGGCCGGCCCCAAAATACCGACCAAAAATTTTGGGTTCCCACACACACAGCTAGAAAATAGTCATTGGACCGTCCAGAACACCTTGTATACCTATTGCCTTATTTGGCAGATTTCATACACAAATTTTAAAAGATTATGGGGATTGCGTAAGAGACTGCCATACATAATACCACTACCATCACACTCCTTCTAACCCCAAACCGTGTTACGATTTTGCTTTTTGTGCATTTCCTTATGTTTTGTCGTAACTACATCAGTTTTCCCTGTGTGACTGTGGACTGTGGTAATTAATGTAGTTCCTATGATTCGACTAAGGGATATTATAAGGAAGTAGCACTGCATACCGATCACAAGCTTCTCAGTCATGAGTGCTGGTAGCTGGGATCACCCGGCGTCCGAGGCTAAATGGTTGAGTGTGATTGGTCGACGGGGTCGCGAGCTGTGACGCGCGAGGCAGGGGGCAGCACGCCGAGTCACTTTCATTGAATACCTCTCCTGGCTTCGCGTGATTGCAAAGATTTACACCCAGTCTTGATGTAAGTGACACGTCTTGGAAGGTGAAAGGCATTCTTCTCCTCTGACGCCGACGGAGATCACCATGATTTGGACACACGGAATGTGATATCGATAGAAAAAGTTAAGCGTCAAATTAATTCAGATAATTATTGCTGAGAGTAAATGAAGCATGATAACGCCGCCACACCTGAGAATACACCGCACCGCACATGTGCAGATGATAACGCCGCCATCAACCGTAGGTTTAATAATTCTAGGGGTAGCATCTCGCGAACCCAGACCGCATTGAGACGTGGGGCACGTAGGCCTACTCTACTTCCACCACTAGTCAATATGGATGGAACGATGCTCTTTATAAAAAATTAATAGAAAACTATAATATTCATGGTCTGTTGGTTTTTTCGATAAATAACATAGTAATTTTTGTTTTTCCTTTACACAGTGCGAATATTTCCATGGGGAATTTGTACGTGTTGCGATGATATTTTCCACAGAAACCGGCTGTATCTGCACCGCATGTATTGGCCAGAGAGTCCACTAACAACACATTATATGCTTGTCTTATTCGCCACTGGCTCGGACTCTTGCCCGGATTATGTCAAGAATGCCAGTTCTGTTATTACTTTTAACACTTGGCATTACAGTGAGTATGAATGTATGGCGAGCTGTCAATACTCAAGTGGGTACAGAGTAAACAAGGTTGGACTGAGCTGAGTGGTTTGGAATGATATGAGGTGAAAGAAGAAGTGAATGATTTGTTTGTTGATATGTAGCTTTAGAGCGATATGTTGACCATAACTCTAATGTGAATTGTGTATTCATATTATTCAGATGATAATAATAATTGTTAACATTTATTTCACATTGATCTTGTACATAGCACAGATATTAACTTATCCGAAGAAAGAATGTGACATAATATGAAGACTAACTGAAGACTAACGTTATATGACAGTCGCGGATGTATAAATGTAAGGCTGCTTCTTACTTCCCTGGTATCGCACGCCACTGGAAACCACAGTGGCGCTCGTTACCAGTGATTTAGACGCGGCCCCCCTCCAGTAACTTGTCCCTCCCCCGAGGCCTAGGCTGGTGGCCTATGTGTCCCTGATGTGAGCTCAGATCAACAATACATGGGACGCTGAAGGTAACTTATGCGACGCCCTCACCACACCACGTGCGGGACAAACCTTACAGACAGACTATCAATTAATTGCCATTCTAGACACAAAGAACACATACAATATCTAACATTTAATTTAAAATTGAAACTGATTTTAGATCAGAGAAAACAATACGCTTTTAATGAAATATTTTCTGTTTATAAGCGTTTCATTTAATTAAAATACTCGTCTGGGCGCTTCTAATATTTCATTCGTGTTTTTGTTGTGGTATGCTGGCTTGATAATTAAAAACCAAATTGCTATGACACTTGACCGTACAACTACGAATGCTTATTAGCTTATAAAGTAGGTAGGTGGTCGGTTTTAATTAAATACATCACAATGAAGGGAAGTAGTTCTTTTGTTATCGTACGATGATGAAATTAACAACATAACTATATTTATACGGATTTATATATAACAACAGTCATAGAGGTTTGGATGTTATAATAACAACCTCGATTTCAGAAAATGTAGTGTATAAATCCAAAGTCCAAACTTGATTAATTTTAAAATTATTACAGTGATGCTTTTGATATGTACAAAAACAATTCGCTTTGCATCGTTGCCAAAATGAGGCTTTACTTTACAGACACACAAACACATTAAAAATATATAATTGACTTGGTATTGTTGATTACTAGTAACAAAACACTTCGAAGACCATGTTAACAGGGTGATTTTACCAATGATTGATCAAGTGTCAAGGGCGTAAAAATTAGAACATAAATATGCACGAATAAAATATGTTTTGTGTGTTCTGAATTAACGATTATTTTAAAAGAAAGGGTTGATCTAAAAAATATATTATATTGTTAATGTCAATTTCAATCTCTTCGATTCTTCCACATTTTTAACTTTAAAACTTCAAAGCATTATGCATACTGAAGACAAAAAACATATTAATTTTTATTTTTCCAGCCATTGTCGCGATTCTCAGTTCAAAGTCCCGGGCCGGTAGGGTACCGAGTACCGTGGGTTTCCCGGGCAGGCAGGCGCTAGGTTACAACACGTCAAGCAGAGAGCTGCCACCACCCACAAAGAACCTCCACTCCACATTGTGCGACGAGAAGTTCTTTATGGTTAGATGGCAAGACCTTTCTGTTTAATCAATCAAGATACGTCACTAAAACTAGTCTAATCATTTAATACAACAAGATCAACCGTCCAATCAGAGCCCGCTAGCCGACTACGCTGACAATGGAGCCAGATAGCGACAATTGACGAGCGAGCATACATGACGACCCTTTTGGTGACACATTTATCTATAATTAAAATCATCAAAGAATGAATGGAACTAACTATTTGGCTCACTAAACACAAACACAAATACGAATACGTCTGTTATTAATCTGATCCCAGCTTCATTTCCGTTCATGGAGATTAAAATAACAAAACTTTTCGTGAGTGAAAAAATTAATTGAATTGTCATGCTGACAGTTTCATTATTGGAACCGTCATCCACTAGGAGGAAGAGATAATTCGTTTGATCGAAACATTGGAATTAATCGAATCGAGTGAAGATAGCAGCGAGTGTATGTCTGTCTGCATAACGCGTGTTCCTGGCTGTTATCTTGTGTTGTGTGTTGATATGAGAGATGAGCGCACTCAAATCGGGTTAACCTATTTCTATCACAGAATTGAAAATTAAAATAAATATATTTCAAAGAAGCGTTTAATATGTGCGATTCAAGTTTACATGTTGAATTGAAAATAAAATTTGTGATATTGGCACCAGTCTACCAATGTTATCTATCTTGCTTAGAATCAAGGTTTCAAAGTCAAACCGCTTTTTATTAACAACTAAATTGGCGAACGTGGTGTAGCGCTAACAGTCGGCAAGTTGTTGCACTAACTCACGTTTGGCGCGTTGACAAGCTTATTCACAGCATCTATTCAATAAAACTAGATATTTTCACTCGCAAAACACATCGTAGTGAGAATGCCTACTGAACGTGGATGAAACGCCAACCCACACATCTAACACACTCAAAAACATCTTGTGAGAATGCCCACTGAACGTGGATGAAACGCCGACCCACACATCTAACACACTCAAAAACATCTTGTGAGAATGCCCACTGAACGTGGATGAAACGCCGACCCACACATCTAACACACTCGCAGACAAAACAAGGATTACTTTCAATAAAACTTGACCACCACATGGCTACTGAAACAATGTACTAGAGAAACACGTTTAACAATCTAAATGAGCAGAGTAAACATTTAATAATTACCCCTGTCAGAAAACATGGCGGTCTACTTGAAATTAGTAAATTTACAAAAAGTACGACGCCGCAGTTTCGTTCGTGACTCGCTGGCGATAAATAAGTCGGTGAATATTCAGAGTTAAATTGAGCGGCCACATTATTATTCGTATTGCTAATTACGAACTTTAATTACGATCACCGAATGTTTTTTATTGCATCTGTGATTAAGATCGCCGAATGTTTTTAATTAGTGAATAAATTAGTGGCCAGTGATATTGTTGCGTCATTTAGGGTGTTTGTTGTATGGTAACGAGTTTAGAGGGAGTCTGCGCAACACCACGCAGCTGTACGAGGGCGTTCAAGCGTTAGCCCTGCACGGTGTAAACAGTACTAGAGGTGGACAAGCAATACATGCAGTTTTAAGTGTTGGTGTTTGTAGTTTACAAACATGAACAAGATTACTGAATCGTGTAATGTGTGGAATATTGGTCTAACTTATGTCGCCTTATTTGACAATGTAATCAAGTTAATTAATACATTGTTTGCTAACACATAACGAATTCAGTAAGATAACACAATTTACTCAGCATTAACTAAGGCAAATCCACCAAAAGTAAATCAGTAGTTTCTCATTTTTAAGAACATTTTTGCTAATAAACCTCAGCCTTTTTTACCATCAATTCGGCATCTCACAAATCATTAATCGGATAGCTTTTATTGTGTGTTGTTCTTTTTTATACATTATACAGTACTTAAATCATGAATTCATCATCGTATAATTCTTTTTGCATTATCATTACGATTATTAACTATTGATTTATAGACCTAGTTATTATTGTTAAATGTTTACCTAGTGTATGTTTACTGAAATGATTGTTGCACTGTTTTTATTACGTTTTATGTTTTTATATGATTTAAAATTTATTATATTATCCTAGTACTTCAATGTAAAATGGCATGTATTTGAGTGAACCAAAACATAAATAAATACACACTTAACGCCCGGGCTATGATCCAAGAGGTCATGGTTCGAGTCCCGGGCTATGATCCAAGGGGTCGTGGTTCGAGTCCCGGGCTATGACCCAAGGGGTCGTGGTTCGAGTCCCGGGCTATGACCAAGGGGTCGTGGTTCGAGTCCCCTCCTAGCACGCGCCCACATCCCTGCGCTCGCTCGACGCGGCGCCATATGGTAACGAGCTAAGTTGGATGACTGCAGGCTGGCGGGGGGTTGCGGTGCAGCCATTACTCATATGGGTTTAACTAATTATTGCCATGTGCTGTTACAGGCCCAGCCTCTAATTCCCTTGGCGCCGAGTCCCGGGTTCGAGCCATTACCGTGATAAACCTAGCTCTATCTGTAATTACCACCCCACCACACAAGTGTAATTACTGAAACACACTACCCGTTAAGAAAATACAACGCGAGGAATAAAAACCAGCGCACCAACAACAACAACCCGTGCATGCCTGTTTAATGTATTGTGCTAGATTAAACAAAGCTGGCGGGAGAACCGTTCAGACGTTGCAAATATTTAGTTTGGACGTTTAAAACAAAAACAACGGCAGTAAGTTTAATTACTGACAAAAGAGGTTAAAATAACAGCGGAGCGAGCAAGTCAATGCTAGCTTGCTATTGACGTTTTCATTATTCAACTCGCATTCAATGAGGGAATGTACCTCAGTACGTGGCTGAACACAACCGGACGCCGCAAGAAGAGGCCAAGCTGACGACTACTGTGCGGGTAGAGGTTTTGACTGTGAGAAAGATGGCCTAATACTTTACTTCTGAAGATGATTGCGATATGATTTTCTCACAATTATTGTTCTATCGTCAGTATTTTTATTGAATGTCATTTTTTACAAACGCTAAAAATAAAAATTGTCTGGACCGGCACCTCCACCAATAATGTGAATCCTGGAACGGCACCTCCACCAATAATGTGAATCCTGGACCGGCACCTCCACCAATAATGTGAATCCTGGACCGGCACCTCCACAAATAATGTGAATCCTAGACCGGCACCTCCACCAATAATGTGAATCCTGGACCGGCACCTCCAGTATTTTGCACAAAATGTATTTCTTGTCACCCGAAAATTGGGTACCTTTTTTGACAATTGGGTTGGACTTCAAATAACCGACCCGGAATTTCACCTCACACCATTATTAAATATTCTAATAATTTATCAAATAGGCCTAATTATTAACAATATTATTATAATGAAATTCGTTTAGTGTTTCACACAATCATTTTATTTTGACTGTATATTTATTTTTCTGGAATTGTATTCATGAGAACCAACTTTCACAACCATTAGGCATCGACTAAAGTACTAAAGAAAATAACGTATTCCTTGATCTGTGACAGTCAATTTCCTAATGAGATTTACTGGTTCGTGTTGATTATAATGTCGTGTGTTATTTCCGTGTATGTAGTGCGGTCAATCGAGACGCAAAACATTAATCATGTCCGCATAACATGGATGCAATACCCAGCATGGCCGACCGACAACGCACACAATTCTATCTTGGCAATCGAAAACGTCTTCCAAATGGCTCCCATTATATATAAATGCAAATACGAATAGGCCCAGCAAAATCCATTCCGCAAAAGCATAATATCGTCCTAAATCGATTTCAACTAAGCATCGATAAAAGCGCGCTATCTCGAACGATTAATCACGCCGCCTTATGAGTTCGTTCCGTGCATGTGTTCTTATGTTTTTTATGTCGCAGACATGTTTGCAGATCTCATTCGCTGGCGGGGATATTTTAATAACTTCGCCCCAACCCCTTAACGTTTTTTAACGGTGGATGTAAATTATTGCAAATTAAATCGAAAATATGGAAAAATATCCTGGCGGTCTTTCATACTTGCGGTCTGGGGGGAGGGGTGATTCTGTGCTATGATCTAATTAAGATAGGACCGAACCACCACTAGAATATAGACTACACGGAGTTCCATTTACGTTTTTAAAGCGTGGAGGAGAGGGGGGTGGGGTGGGGGTGCGAGGGAGAGGGGTGATGATGAAAATCACTCCCCATAACACGGAAGTGGCCAGACTATGAGGTTTCCACGCAATCTCGGTCCTCGTAACCCAGGGGTGTACATACGAGAGACGAGGTGGCTCACTGCTAGTGCGCGAGACGCTCGTGTCTTCGTGGAAGACGAGCACCCTAGGGTTTCAGCAGCTTACTACACATCAGGTATATTTAAACAATATATTAAACATCAGATTTCAATTAGACATCCTCGTAAAATAAACCCCCTTAACTAACTTATAATTACTACAATGCTTACACTAGCCTCTCTACTTTATAAACATTGAGGGCGTAAATAAGCTATAATAAAATCTACAATATGGTGCAGGTGCCGGGTCCAGGTCTATCATTGAGAATGTGCAACAAGTTCTGGTATAATTTATTGAATGAGAGTTTTAGTTTGACTATACGAAGAAACAGTTTTAGTTTGAGTATACGAAGAAAAATAGCATTTCCTCAGGTAGTTTGCACTATCGGACAAAGGCTAATATAAGTTATAAACATCAATAATTGTCTTTGTTGCTAGTTTGTGTGGCAGATAGTAGCGCGGTGAAAGCATGCAAGAAGTCCTCTGCAGAGAGCTTGCTCCCTATAGATATACTATATTATAATGTAGTGTACACCCTTCAGTCATCGTTCATCTCAAAGAGTAAAGAAACCATGTCTCTATAGAATAAAATGCATCGTTCTTAATGGTAGTTCTGTAATGCTCATCAGGGAGTCTTCGGTTCGAGTCCCGCGGCGGAAACTACCGAGTCTACCCGAGGCGCCGCCCGAAGACGTCTCGGCCTGGCAACCCCTGAATCTAAGAGATCAAGGCGAAACTCGATCGTTTTAACATAAGCTCGACTCACGAGAGCGCTGTTTTTTTAAGTGCACTGCTAAAAAGTGTGTTAGTCTGAAAAGGATTTGATATAGACCCGCGCTGCGAGCGTTTCCTGGTCCTGCTAAGCAACATGAAGATATCCTCGTCGAACAGTGACGCACTAGCTTCGGTCGCACGCATCAGAACATCCTCTCGAGCTAATGGTGAGCGTCTCAAACCAACATCCAGATTAGCTTCTTAGAGACGCCCGGAATGTAATACATATTTTTGATACGTAACCAAACACAAATTAGTTTCCAAGCTACTGATTTGTAATTGGGAAGGTGTCAAATTATTTTGAGAAAACGGACTTAAGCCACTCACTAATTTCAGCTATGTGTTATTAGAAAATAAATTGACATTCGTGACTGTTGTGTATAATAGTGTGAATTGTGTATAGTAGCAGCGAGATCACGTGGTTTTGTAATCCAGGCTCATATTGTTCATAAACCTATAGGCATATTTATTATGTGTGAGCCTATTTTAATAACATTGTCACAACATGGGCACAACATAGGCTCAACAGGGGGCACAACATTGGCACAACATGGACACAACATTGGCTCAACATGGCACAACATGGGCACAACATGGGCTCAACAGGGGGCACAACATTGGCACAACATGGGCACAACATTGGCCTCCCGTCTGGACCCGGGGTAGAATTGGCCCAGAGCATGGCTCTGCTAATCGTAAAAGGCGATTCAAGAGAAAAAGTCCACCTCGCAAACATCAGCTAGGAAGCGGGGAGTATATTACTCCCCGACCCTAGAGGCGAGCTCTGGCAATCGTCGTCGGGGACCTTGCCCCCTTCCCTTGACGACCCCCCGACGACGATGACAATGACACAACGAACGATGACAAAGACGATGACGACCGCGACGTGAGAAACCCCCCTTCCTCCCCTTACCCTTGGCTGGTTCTGACCAGCATGGGCCCCTCCTCCCCCCCCCCCTTAGGCTAGAGTGGTGCATTATGACCTAACGGTTGACGCGTCCTTAATCCAAATAAACAAAAAAAAACAACATTGGCACAACATGGGCACAACAACACAAGGCGTCAACCGACTCAAACAGGTTGGTAGGGTAGGGTTACATCCCAAGGACGAACGAAATTCCGCTAGGAGATTTTATCTTGTTTCAAATTTGTTTGGAAATGCATTGCGTCTAAATTAATAATAATAATGAATTGATTTTTACCTGCCTATTGTGGCTCTGCAGCCTGATTCAAGTTATCACAGAGCTACAAATAAATCGAATTAAATAGATATTACAACTATACAATCATACCGAAATTAATAAAAAAGTAACATAACGTTTTTGTTCGAAATTAATTAACAATACAAAAATAATAGTGTTTTGGTGGAGGCGCCGGGTACGAGAGTTTCTTGTTTACGACCAGTTTCGCGACCATAGAGAGTTTATGTCCAGCTGATAGAAGTAAAAAAAAGGTGCAGAGTAATTTTAAAACGGCAAAAATTCTTTTACACTCGATTAGTATTTTTGGTTGTCAAATAATTGCAGTAATATAAATACAATATTGGTTCAAAACACAAAATATTTCAGAATCTTTACTAAAATAGAAAAATGTAACATCTTAGACATTTCATGTCTAAATAAATTCTAACAATGTCAAATAATTGTTGAAGCCAACTAGGCCTACCCTAGTGATAAAAAACATCGTCTCAGTGGCGTGAAGTGCACGCTGTGAGGGCGAGCACGCGACATGGCAATGTTGGCAACAATGCAAGAGTGTGAGCACCGCCACAGCCGCGTGAATGAATGAAATCAGCCACCGCCTTCTCTCTCTCTCTCTCTCTCTCTCTCTCTCTCTCTCTCTCTCACACCAGCCACGAACGATGAGTTTATCGTGGTTATCATCGTCAACGCTCCATGTGCTGCTCGCACTCAGTAACTGAACAGCGGCTCTGAGGTTCTCGGTGTACACCACAATGCACTGGGAGGGAGTAAGGGTAGAGTGGCCTTTGCCTTGAGGCATAAATAATTGTTTTATCACTTTTTTAATCCAATTGTGTTTGGTAAATATGTCCAAAGGAAAGGCTTAGAATGATTTGTTGACATCAAGATGACAAATAGTTTAGTTAGTAAATACTGCATGACAACTGAGTTTAAACAATCAAACATACTAATATATAATATATAACTAATTTGGTCATGTTTTTTCAATAAGTAGCGAAAGTCAGTCTATACAAGCTCTTGCAGTGTAGGTCTATAAACTTGAGGTGTTGAAACCTGAGACATGAAGACTAAACTATATATAGTACTTTCAGAAATACCCTCGCAAGTATGCACAATATGATTGTTAATATTGCGTGGACACAGAAAGGGTATATATCGCAGCCATTACATTGTTATTACGAGGGTTTTATGTAGATTCTGTTTTTTTCATCAACTACAAAGTTTTATTTCATTTTTAAACCAAGTGAAATTATTCCAAAGCACTTAGCATACTTGTTGCACGACATCGGGTGCTTTCAAGACGGCCGTATACAATGTTTCAGATTTATTTGCACTTTTCGTGATACGGCGAGAAAATAAGAGTTAAGCTCAGCATATTATTCAGATTGACAAACTGAGAGAATAATTAAGCCCACGCTAGGCACATTCCGTGCAAGGAGGCTAGTTTTTAAAACTGGAATGGGGTCAGAAAAGTAATTATCTGCACTTGAGTGTGGCTTCATCAATCACACATACGCATGCGACAGCTGGAGAGATTTCATTAACACCAACACACGCATATTATAGTCTAAGGGTCAGGCGCATTATTGATTTTGATTGGTGGTATAAGTCAGGTTTAAGTGTTTATGGAACATTGTAACACATTATTTCTAGTGTAAATATAGCTTGTACCACTTTCTGCAGAACTGGCTACTTCAAATTTTACTACATTGTCTTGATCCTCCTAAGAATCTTCGAGAGTTTGGTGGAGGCGCCGGGTACGTCTTTTATTTGAGTTGAGTACAGCACAAGTACCATGTTACTCATGTACGGCCAGTTTCACGATCTCAGAGAGATCGTGCGCAGCTGATGTGAGTGAAAGTAAGACGTGTAACGTGTAAATAATACTCAGATGTATGAGTGCCGGGGTAAGGGCCTCATACTTCCATGCGTACACTTGATTCTTACAGTTCCGCCGAGGATGTACAGATCGCCACTCATGTTCGACAGACGTCGCAGAGTGAAATGTTAGATTCATACTGGCGGAAGTACGTAAGTCTAGGTCTAGGACCTCTTGCCTGCAAGTTGAACTCAGACGTATATGCTCATATTGTTTTATAGCAGATCATCAAATACTTGCGACTGATTGTGTACTGTTACTTTCTAACTTATGATGATAACATGCTAAATTTATATTGTTCACACTTGTGGAGCATTGCCCTGTGATTGATAAAATAAACGCATTGAATTGAATTGAATTGAATTTAACACATGTTTTGAATTGTGACATTTAATGTGTTGTCAATACATTTTTTATTACAAAAAATGACTGTGGGAAGAATCAGTCGTCAGTGGAGATGTGGGAAGAATCAGTCGTTAGTGGAGAAGTGTGAAAAATCAGTCGTCAGTGGAGATGTGGGAAGAATCAGTCGTCAGTGGAGTTGTGGGAAGAATCAGTCGTCAGTGGAGTTGTGGGAAGAATCAGTCGTCAGGGAGTTGTGGGAAGAATCATCCGTTAGTGGGATATGGGAAAAATCAGTCGTCAGTGGAGATGTGAGAAGAATCAGTCGTCAGTTGAGTTGTGGGAAGAATCAGTCGTCAGTGGAGATGGGAACGAAAGACAACAGGGCCGATATTGCACGACGCTCCTTAATATTCGAATATGATGGGTGTTCCATATCAGAATCTGTCACCCGCCGCCCTCTCGTGCCTATAATACCCTAACAATGCCTGTCTAGCGTCAACCAATATCCCCTCTGTCATACAATAACCCCCACCCCAAACCCCTCTAACCCTTAATGAGAAATTTTCACTTGGATAATTTTTCCATTAACTTGGGTTGTAACCTCTATTAGCAGCGCTCCTTTCTACTTGACACTATAAGGCTAAGGAGACACGGGGCCCGCGCGGAGACGGCGCTCGGAGGAACCAAACCAAGGCACTATACAGTCGAAACAAAATACATCGGTTGTACACTCGCGGACACGGGTAAATCAGTGACCTGCACACACACGAACTCTTGTAGTGTCAGTTACTAGTCTCAATAGGTTAGTGGGCTACACTAGCACGGGTATACGGGGGAGCGAAGCTACAGTAGCAGCAGATCGTAGAAGAAGAATAGAAAAATCATTCTTGAATCTTTTTCTTGGGGGGGCCAGTCTAAAAGGGTGAAACTTGAAATATGTTCGTGCATTGAAATATCGTTGTTGGTGGAGGTGCCGGGTATTTATGTGTATAGTTTGGGTAACGCTAACCCCTCCTCATGACCCCATCAAGGTCACCAAAAACCATGAGGTTTTTAAATGCCAAAGAGTTTAATTCAGCGCAACCTTATAATAAGTGAGACTGCCTGAACAAAGCTACTATCAGCTAAGCAGCCATGAAGGTGTTGCCTGGGCGACTAGGTGGTTGTCATTATGTTCGATCAGCCTAGATGTTCCGTTCCTTTACATACAGTAAACTCACTCCGATAAAGTAAAAAACCTTCAAATCTTTCCCCGGGTTTAAACGTTTTTGCTGCGAGGCCTTTTAATTCGCGCGTTTCTTTCTCGGTTCGTTGAGAGTGCTCGGTTCCTTCTAAGTACATTCCCATGAGAGGAGGCTGTCAACGACGTAGTGAGAGGTTCAGAGGAGACAAAAACTGTAGGGTACACTATAGGGACCAGTCACTCACTCCAGATTAGCAGACTGCACGGAATGTACCCCAAAGAAAAAACTGTTTGCCTGTTTTAATTACATAACCTAAGTCAGATATCCGGTATTGCATCAAGTTCCTTCGAGTTGTTGCAGCTTGCTGGTGGTGTGAGGTGAAGCAAGGGTGCTTGAGTGAAGGGGTGCACGTCTCGTTACAGGGGTCGGCCAGAGGGGTGGAAGGTTCTGGTCTAGCGTGAAACCCATCCATCTCAGATAGTCTTTTCAGCTATGAAAATGTTTGGCAAAATATCAATTATGAATGTGTCATGGTGGTTAAGCCACGTAACAAAGACGTTTCGTCATCACCGTAGATTAAGGGGTCGGTTATTATAATACCCCAACCGACCGGGTCGATCGTCTACTGAGCCTACCTCAAAAAAGAAGCCGTCAAAGTTAATGGAGCTTCTCGATTGCTTCGTCTTGAGCCAAGATTTGGAACTTGTGTCTTTCCCTGTTTTAATCGGGATTAGGCACAATTTCAACAAATGTGTTCAATTTGGAATTCGCTTAGAAAGATCTTAACTTCGCGAACATATTTGAAAATAAAGTGAGCTAATTTAACAATGTGATTTGGAATTTTCACAAAAGACATTACAGTCCACTAACATAATGTCGAATGCTTGGAGTTGGATTGATCTCTAAAGTTGCAGAGCATTTAATTTAATTAGTCTCTCTGGATAGGAGCACACTACCGATAAGTGGTCACCAGCAGGAACTAGGACGACGATGATTAATTCATTAATCACAGGATACAAGAGGGAGATGGATTTGCAACGTTTCAGTTCGAAACAATAGCAGATATTTTTAAAAGAAAAGTCGAGTTTTAATGACTATTAAAATAATTTATGAATATTAAACAATACAATTATCAATTACTTGTGTTACATTTAGATATACAAATATACTCGTGAGAAAGTTAGTAATTTTAAAGTTTCATCAAATCCAAATTGTTACTAAACGTATCCATCCTTGTAACTCAGCTAAAGCCGCTATATGGTCCTAGTCAGACACAATCCCCCCTCCTCCCGACCTCCCCGCCCCTCAACCCCCTCTACGCTCTCTCTCACTCCATCCTCCGTCTCTCTCTTTCCACAATAATTGAATCCAATTCGCGTCTCCCCTTTTTCATCACCGGTTTTGATTTCTATCGGCTCGATTCGTTTTCTTAGGAAAGCCGGCTTTCACAATGGCCGCACAAACGGCCCTGGCTGACCCGATCCACTGTGTGTATGACTACATGTTCTGTATATTTAAGCTATTTGTAAAGCCCGCGAACATTTGCATATCCAAGAAAGAGACGAAAAACTTGGATATTCCCGTGCCAGCTGATTACAGTCAACAAGGAGATGAGATGGGGGGGGGGAGGTTCATTACTGAGCCTTATTCAGGGGCCCACAGTTCAATTTCCTGCGAGCATATAGGACTCGAGCGAAACAGATTACTAGACATTCGCGCTAACATTGACCTCACGCACAAAGAGGGTTTTGACTTTTTACAATATCAAAAATCTATGTTCAATTTCCTTTTAAAAGAGGACCCTTTCTTCCTTACAGCCCCGCCCGATACTACACAGATGATAAAGCGTAGCTCGCTATAGAGCGCACACTATTTGTATTATACTCACTCGCGAGATTATGAGCCGGCTTTGTATAACACCGAACCGCACTTGAAATAATGTTCAACAGATCGTCTCGTAAATGTTTTGAATACAGGTAGGGCCTATGCTCAGTTTACAGGTTAAGTTTGATACCAGTGAGGTTAGTTTAGTATACGACGTTGTACCAAAACATACACTGGCCCAATCAAAAAAAATACCATTTAACATTATACAAAAATGAATTTAGTTAGTACTATTATTTTATGTTATTTATTTAATTATTGTCAATAGAGTTTTAGAAAGTTGTGTGATAAAGTTCCTAGGGAAACGCCAAAGTCGTTGTTAAACGAGTGAGTGAGCCATGTGTTGAAAACCCTGTAACATTCCTTTTCTTCCCCCTTTTTTAGGCCTCCCTAGCCTATCATAGGCTACAGTGGAGCATTATGGCCTAAACTATGATTTAAACTTAAATACCCTATTATTTATACGAATATTATAATCAAACTTAAATGCAAATATTCCCGCGTACTCAACACATGACTCTCTCACTCGTCTAACAACGACTTTGGCGTTTCCCTAGTCGAGTTGGCTTAAGCGCCCTTATAGCCCAAATGTGGGAGACGTGGGTTCAATGGTCGGGAAAGATTTTGTAATTTCTGGATTGTATTTATTAAAATATTTAACATGTTTTGAAATGCATATAACGCAGTGTAGTCCTACATCTGTGACAATACCATGGAAAACATAGCCAGTACGAAATACGTGAAAATATTGCAAGGTTTACTCAATCTACGAGCGGAATTTGGGGGTACCTTGACGTCCAACATTCGATTAACCTTGGACACGGCATTTCACAGCCAGCTAAATAACAAACAAATAATATTATTTCAAAATGAAAACCATTGTCGTTAAAATAATTTCCATACATTTCAACGTATTTTTCAGTTTTTTATTTCTTGCAAGTTTAAATCGTAACGGATTGTGCTCATTTTGTTAGCAGTTCTCAGTTACCTGGTCACGGATGTCTGTTTAAAATTTCAGCTCAGTCTATTTGGCCGTTCGGCCGTATGGGACCGGACAGACAGACATTTAACATTTAACATTTAACATTTAACAGAATTAATCACGACCAAGGCCCGATCGAGTAGCGTTGTAGACTACGTTCGCTGCGCTCACTCGTCTGAAAAGTTATTCTTTCATATCTTTCAGTCACGGACAATGACAAAAAGATAAACGTGGGAAAAAATAAAACACATTGTGACAGGTAGGCCAAATAGGTTAGAATGTTGATTCTGAAAAATTTTTCGTGGTCGTCATGGAGACGCAAAATTAATGCAAACTTTAAAAAAATCAAATAGCAACTAAGTAAATTTAAATTGGTCTTTTTGAGTCACACTATCCTTAAAAATTTTGTTACAAATAACTCGGTTTCAATAGGCATAATATGTGGGAATTTATAAATATATATATTCAATTATTCACCAAGTAAAAAAAAAACGCTCTTTCCATCTCAAATGTCCTCCCTGTAAATCTTCCCCAGCTAATTATGTTTGTAATTGCTCAGTGAGTGAGGGACTGTGAAACGAAACAACGGTCAGACCCTCATGACGTGTACATCTCTTGTTTATCTTGTGTCCGAACTATGCGGGCCGAGCACCGCCCGTATAGGCCCTCCGTCCAGCACAACACACTGTCCCAGCAATCTTGGCCCAGAGTGCACGCAAAACGGTCAATTGTCATGCCAACCAAGGTAATTATTATGCTAATTTATTGGCTTTTGTTTTTCTGCGTGCTACCTACCTGAAGCTCTCGTCCTTTTGTTTCTCGCGCATGCGATGGCGACACCAATCACCGTCTTCGTAGATCTAGTTCTAGAGTAGGTGAGAAATATCAAACTAACTAGATGAAATGTCCCAGTAATGATATTCTTGTGCACTCTTTACTGAAACTTAGTCAAGTAGCTTCCGCAGCCATATTCTCTACATGACAAACCATCCTACTTTCGTAGCTATTAATTATTGTATTATTTATTAGTTCCAGTTGTGCTTAGTGTCACCATATGTAAATAATTGTTCTAGAACTGCAATTTATATAAAATTCGGACAGTTTCTCATCCGGCAGTCACATGATTTACAATTTGTAAAATATCACCACTTGTTTCCTAACACTGTGCGCGTGTATGATGAACCCGACTGAACCGAGTGGGTTCGAATCCCGGGTGCAGTTTGTATCGTCGCGTTGGTTAGAACCTATCTTTACTTATAGCAAAAACGTGGTACATTGTTGCAGAAGCAGATTTAAAAAAAAAAAAAAACCCGTTTAAAACCATTTTATAAAACCGCCTCACTTAGTTTTGTAATCACTTCCCCAGTACAGTGGTGACGAGGGTATCTGCAGCAGGGCCGATGTTATTGGCCGGCATCGTAGCGCGTCCTTGCACGTACTTGAAACTCGGCTCCAATTAAGCTTAGCTGCCGCGTATTGTGTACTCAGGCCCCTCCCCCACCCAGCTAGTAATTAATACGACACTAATAATTAAAACAATCAACTCAGTTCTGTGTTGACATTTCAAACTCATCAACAGGAACTGGTTTAAGCTGGCACGTAAAACATAGCGCCAAGTTGGCCGAGAGAGAGAGAGAGAGACGACTAGTTCCAAGACATGGTTGGTAGGCCCGAGGATTTAAGATAGCTTAATTAGAAGAGACCAGGAGCTACATCATGGAAGCTCCTGTAGCATGATAGGCACGTGCTAGAACTTGCCAGCAGAGTTGTAGCACGTCGGACTCCAACATGGTGGCAACCAGCACATGTTGTAGCCATGGTTGTAGCATGTCCACGCCGCCACGGCAACCGTACATCGTAGCTTTGTGAATACAAAACTCTGTTTGTGTAACAAGTCGAAAGCATGCAGATATTTTATAGTTGAGGACCATTTTTCCACCATAAAAAGTTCAAACCAACCGTCTCATAAACAAGATTTTCCCAAGATTTTGAGGATTCAAATTGTATCCGTAATGGCGACCACTAGTTAGTCAAAATATGAAAATTATTAAAATCATATCAATGCTTGTGGATGTTTAGGAAGATGGAGGAGACCATCAACCATATTACTGTATTTCTGCATTGATTGCGAGGGAACCTTAGTTGACTCAGCCTATGTTGACGTCTTAGAGAAGCGAATCGTGGCCAAACAGCGCCAGCAACGTGCTCTATTAGGATGACGCTAACAGCGATAAGGTTATACCGGTACCACTCTACATAGCCTGAAGTCTGAAATCCTGTCCATGTCATTGGCAGTGATGTCAAAGGAAACGGACATTTCTTATTGCGATCGAGTTGTCTGACATTTGAAAGAGACAAACTCAAAGGGACCACAGGAATACTCGCTGCATGTTGTCGCACATGCTTGTCTGTTGGCGACACAAAATAATGTGAAACATTTCTTACAACGAGTTTTATTTATAAATACTCTTCGGTTAGGTGGTTGTAAAGTGCTCAATATGATTACTTGTGTTGTGCGACTTAGTAGAAGGGCGAGAGCATAATGTTCCAGTGAAAAGAAATGTTATAGGCCGTTTCGCGAACCAAAGTCGCATTGATGGATGAATGAGACATTCTTTTCCAATCCCTTATATTAGTTTCGTTTCGTTTTGCTACCGTTGACATTATTTTTGGAAATATGTGCCAAATTATTGTATTGAACTCTGGCTGCTGCAGCAGCTGAATGTAAGCGAAGAAAAGCAGCAGGAGTTTGATTTAAACAAGTATTAAGATTAAGATTGCATTTAAAATCGAGGTAGGTCAAATTTACAATTTTCCAAGTCTTGCTGAAAAGTAGTTTTCCGCTAGAGAGATTAAAAAAAAGCTTCCGATTATGTTTTATGGTTTTTCATTGCATCGCCACGGTCTTCAACTTCAAGCAACGGAACAGTCGATCACGTTGGAATACAACTAGCACTTGAGATAGGACAAAATGTGTATTCAGTGGCCTCCACGGTGAGCCAGGATCCTGCATGGGATGGCACCCCCGTCTACAATCTACATGATCCACTCATCGTAACAATTAGGGCGTTAAACAAGCTACACAAAGCAACAGTGAAGCGCTGAAGAGAAGAGTAATCCCACACCCGTCCCGGGTAACAAGATACAGAGAGTGTGGATGTCAACAGCTTCGGGCAGCAAAGAGTTGATTGGCTATTGTTGCCGTTCAATGGGTCATTGCTGCCTGCTCGCAATACATAATTCGTGGCCCTCGTGTGACGCAACACAACCCCTTGAGCAACTATTGTAGGGGTGACGACTTATGCATCTTAGGTTTGGGTTTCAGGAGTTGCCCTAAGCCGTACAAGCCAAAAGCAGTCGCCGGATGTAACTGTTTTGCAAAGTAAATTGCTACTGTTGCAACGAAGAACGGACAGGACAGGTCAGCATTATCGTGTCTCAATCCTTTGATAAGAAGATTACCATTATAAATTAGAACACATTTTAAAATTGTTATTGAAATCTTCGATTGTTTATTGCTTAAAATCTTGTTGAAGTATGTAGCATTGATTGAGAGCCACTGGCTCCTATAGCTCAAGCTGTAGCTAGATACCCGCACGGGAGCACCTACTAGGTACCACATCAGCTTCAGAAGACAGACAGACAGACAGACAGACAGACAGACAGACAGACAGACAGACAGACAGACAGACAGACAGACAGACAGACAGACAGACAGTTATACAGACAGACTAGACTGCAGAGAGTGGTGTATAAATAAAGTTTTGGGAACACTGTCAAATCGTCCGTAAGACTGACGGTCTAAGTAGGATGCTGCTAATTGCACGGACCTGGACAGTGACAAGACCAGGCTTAATTAGTAGATAGCCTGCATATAATTAAAAGGTTTGCTTCTTTGCTATGCTAATGGACATGTTTTGTTTGGCTAGAGGGCACTTAAGATTCCGGCCGTAGCCCGACTGACTGCAAGACCAGACCCGCGCACGATGCAGCCTCACAGAGCAACGAGGTTCACCGAGACGATGCCTTCTGCATTGTGCTGATGCGTCTCTGGAGACTTACGATGTCTTCACAATGACTGAATGACGTTTGGTATTTCTTAGTGACATAACGATGGTATTATTTTACCTTTCTTATCTTTAGAGGTTTGTGAATTGTGACAGTTATTTAAAATTTAGTAACTTTTAGAGTAAGCTAATTTTGTTTTGTGTGTGTGTTTTGTGAAAACATACAATAAATAAAATAACACATTAATAATCGAGTTGAGGGATTAGGGTTGACACTAAAGTCAATGTATTATCCTGTGAACTGCGTTGCATGTGAATGTTTGTTATGAAACTGATATGCGAGTGTTATAATCCGAATGCAACATTATTGCTGCTGAACTCTTCTCCCTTCCACCAACACTGTAGTATGCCAGCTTGTGTGAGCGTCGAGTGTTATCGCGACGACGTTACAGCCACGCAAGTTACCACCATCTCATAACTTCATCATGTTCCTCAACGCAGCCGGGAGTAATCAATTCATCCAGTGTCGCTGTAAGAAGATTGTACCTTTCGTTTTATATTAAATTCTGTACAGTGGCGTTTACCAGCGGATTCCCGGTGGTATTTAGCGCCCCCCCCCCCCCCCCCCCCCTCCCCGGAGAACTGATCTCCCCCATCTGCATATAACTTAGGATTATGACGTGAAACTGAACAAGAGTTGATTAAAATTTGATTATTAATTTTCAGTCCCTAAGTTCCAAGATTAATTTCGTATGTAACAGCAAAATAATTCTCATCAAAAAGTTATATTAACAGTTAAAGCTGGAGGCTGAGTATAATGGGTCACTGTTTGGCTTAGCGGAGACTTTGTAAAGTATTCTCCCTCGCTCGCTCGCAAGATGATTAGAACGCAACGTCACGTGACAGCACAGCCAGGCTAGCTCTACCTGTCTGGGGTGACCGGGGGAAGAGTGGAGGACCGTGCTCCAACCTGGAGCATGACTGAAACAGAAAACTATATATTTGTTTCGGACTTCGTGTTGGACCCATTCTTAAACAGTCAGGATTGAATCGTACGTTAATTGTTTTTTTAATTAGGTATAAAAAAGGTGACGTGATAATTGACGATATAATAAAGAACGGAGACTCAGGGGGGGGGGTAACCCCCCCTGTATTTAATGATTCAGTCGAGTAAGGCAGATTTAAATAAATCTAGTTGCAATCAAAACTTAGGCTAACTCTTTGTAATGTGTCACTCCTATATAAATACATTGAAGTAGTTTCAAAGACTATACTAACCTCCAAACTTCATCTCAGTCCACATAATGCGTTAGTCTTCGTACAGAGCCTAGACACAAAGATCAAACAGCGCGTCCCCTGTTAGAGTAGTTTTAAAGCCCACATTGTATTTTTGTTCTTTTAACTATTTCAAAAACGATTTAACCACTGACTTTCGGGGAAGAATTACAAATTAAAAAATATCATAACTCTCATCACATCTAATCACCGTGTCTTCTTCCCCTCCGCCCACCTCGTTGCACGACCCGCCCATGTTACTGCTGATAGTATTCCTCTCACTTGTAATTGAATATTCCTGGTGTTGTTCGCAGGTCTGATAGTCCGTGTAGCGTGTCGTGTCGGGTAGGGCCTATATAATGCACGGAGCACACGTGTGATAACACATGTGGCCTAGGCCTAGGCTGCAGCTGCGAGGTCGTGAGAGCGAGACACTCAGCTTCTTGCGCTGACACAACAAGAAATAAGTATAGAAAAACATATTATAGACGCTGTAATTTATATTTCACTCAACTTGTGGGAAGCGAGTGCAGAGGAGCGAAGGTGCTATAGACAGACCTAGGAGAGAGGAGCGAAGGTGCTATAGACAGACCTAGGAGTGATAGTAGGCTGAGGGGGAGGCGCGTAGGTGCTTTAGACAGAACATAGAGGGTTAGGGGGAGGAGCGTAGTTGCTATAGATAGACTTAGGAGGGTTTGAGGGTTAGGGGGAGGAGCTTAGATACTATAGAGAGACCTAGGAGGGTTTGGAGGGTTAGGGGGAGGAGCGTAGGTGCTATAGACAGACCTAGGAGGGTTTGGAGGGTTAGGGGGAGGAGCGTAGGTGCTATAGAAGACCTAGGAGGTTTGAGGGTTAGGGGGAGGAGCTTAGATACTATAGAGAGACCTAGGAGGGTTTGGAGGGTTAGGGGGAGGAGCGTAGGTGCTATAGACAGACCTAGGAGGGTTAGGAGGAGGAGCGTAGGTGCTATAGACCTAGGAGGGTTGGAGGGTTAGTGGGAGGAGCGTACGTGATATAGACAGACCTAGGAGGGTTAGGGGGAGGAGCGTAGGTGCTATATAGAGACCTAGGAGGGTTTGGAGGGTTATTTTCTATTACGCCGTGCCGAAGACGAGCCATAAAGTACATAATATTGTTTAGTTATTTTAAAAATAGTTAACATAATAGGTGTTATTAATGACCCGATATCTCAAGATAATATTTATGTTTTAAACTTATAAGAAGTCTTAGATATGATAGAAGATTGTGTTTAACATACAAATTAATGTAACTGTGGCTAATAAGTATACTCTCATCTCATCCATCTTGACTGTTGCAGTGTTGCTATCACTGTCACTGCACTTCTGCAGTAGCCAGTTGGTATTTAGTTAGAAGGCCCACTTCGTTCATTATCATGCAGCCAGTAAGAGACGATTCCCATGGTTAGTCTCTAGTGACCATTAGGACTTATATCATATATATAACACCTTCTCTGGCGCAACGTGTGGGGGGAGTGATGCGTCTCGTCACCCACCCTGCTTGCTGGGCACGAGTAGCGTCGCACCTTGCAAGGAAGGGGGCGGGAGTGTTCGCACACACCCTGTAGCTGGTTGGCTCGGGAGAGGAGGCTTAGCGGTAACGAGCGATCGTTACACTAACACTAATGATACTAATGAGCGGTCGCCATCGCTGCAGCGATGTCAGCTCGTTAGGGGATAAGTGGGAGTCGGGAACATTCAGAGTCTAACTAACGTCGTTCAAAATACACACAAGACGAAAATAAGAATATCATTCAAAGACGTTCAGTGGCTAATGTCGCGTGGCTGTATGGGGTGGTTGAGTAGGTGTCGCTGCTCGACTAGGCCGACCCTGGCTGGGGCTGGATGTAACCAGGACCAGGGCTCGAACCTTGGGGAACCAGAGTGACGGGGTTCGAATACCGCGTAAGACACAAGTTGGCTATATACTCAGTCTCAACCATAAACATTCCATGGAATCGATGTCTAAATTCGCATCTTTGCAATACTTCGTAAAATGAAATTTTTGAATTCCGAATTAGACTGAATCTCTAGGTACTTTATCAAGTATAACGACAAGAAGATTGGCGTTGTTAAGACGACGTTGCCAGAGCAGCGATGTGATGAAGAGGTCACCCAAGCTGTGACATGTGTGGGACTCGAGCCTAGAACCTACCGCCCCCCCTGCCCCCCCCCCCCCCCCCCACCTAGCCGTTAATTCCAGCAGGGATACAAGCAAAACTATATAGCGTGTTCAATTATTCATAGCTATGCAAATACCTCCGCGTGCTACTAAGTAATGACGTTATTTTTTGCAAATGCTTTGATTCCGCAAAAGCGCATGCAAATGTAAATTTATTTTGTAAATACATTGTGTGTGTTTTTTTACTCAATTACAGGAATCGGTTTTACTCGAG
This sequence comes from Sweltsa coloradensis, assembly GCA_024449915.1. Classification (NCBI taxonomy): domain Eukaryota; kingdom Metazoa; phylum Arthropoda; class Insecta; order Plecoptera; family Chloroperlidae; genus Sweltsa; species Sweltsa coloradensis. The sequence goes on from JAMZAV010000382.1 coordinate 584,841, forward strand.
AGCATTGCTAATAATTAATCCCTGGAATGAAACGACGGCAGAGAGCCGATGCTGTGCTATGCGATGCCCAACTTATTGCCTTCCAAGTTACAACACAGGGCCGATAAATTATTATTGGTAACAATAATTTAATATTGACAGCTGCCATACACCGTTGAATTTATCGTTTTTTAAAGGCTTAAACATGATAAATGCCCCTATTGGCTGCTTAATTGAGGATCCTATTTCATTATGTCTGGTATGATAAATTGCGTCGAACCAATAAATTAATTAACATTATTGGTGAATACCAACGAGCTAGCGAGCGCGCTGCGCGATATACACATGACATCGGGCAAAAATAGACCGGGTTTTTAGCCGCAGTTTATCAGTCACATTCAATCCGATTAGTGAACCGTTTGAACACGTCAACTTGTCAAAGATTGTATTGTATCCGATGGGTTTGAAACGAATCCATGAAAAGTGTGAAACAATCCTCATATTATCGCGTTATTTACTTTTATTTACCTCACATTATTCCCGCCGCGTGTGCAGCTCGGTTTGAGCGGGCTTTTGAGTTAGTTTACTCCAGAACTAAGTAGAATGCTGATAAAAAACATAACTTCTAGATAATATAATCAATTATAATAAATTACGTCCTCAGTGAAATAAACTCGTGGAGTTGAGAGTTTCTAGGAATTAAGGTTTGCAGAAGAATATATAAACACACGTATATTTGATTACCATAATTATCCATTCAAATATTCAAATCTGTTCTAGATACCCACGAAATTAGTAATAGTCTCCCCCAATAAAACTGACTCCCACCCCCACTTAATTATCAGACATTAGTAGCCCTATTACTAGAGATACGTTTTTTTTTACATTTAAATGATTAATTATAGGAACATTTCAATTCAATATAGTCACATAAAACGTTAGAATGCATTGCTAGACTAGCTCTCAATTGGCATTAAAAGCATTATTTTTAGTAAAATTTGCATTTTGAGTCGTTAAAATTAGCATTTTGTAGCATCAAAAACCTAAGACGCTAAAAACCCGTATCTCTACCTATTACAAGAGACTAGTTTAAAATGTACCCTCACTTTTGTGCAACAATCAAATCTATTGCCGTTCTTTCATAGGCAATTATTTTATTTTGTAAAAATGTAGCAGTTTAGAGGACAGTTTACTCTTAGTTCAGCCACCAGTGAGTTGTATAGTATAGTTGATGTCTTGATGACCAGCTGGCGAGTGTTGGAAGCTAGAAAATGTGCACACAACTTTCTGCTCTCCCCAGAGCTCTTCATTGTATTGTGTGTGTATGATATTTCGTTCTGTAGTTGTTCGCAGCCCTTATTAAATCCACCCACGTAATCATTTCCAACCTTAAATTCTAATTCGCGTTTTGAAGATATTAAAAGAACCCACCCTTTTTCATCTCATATCGTAGGCGATATGCAGCGAGGGTAATCGATCCAAGCGACATTATAAGACTTTTATGCGATCCCCTGAAACCGCGGCTACCCTTTGTAATAATGACGACGCCAAGCCATCAGGCATCTGGGAATGAAGGGCACACTTTAATGTGTGTAATCAAACCAGTTGACATTTTGAGAATCTGGCTAATTTAATCTAATCTGAACTTTAGAAACTGACAGACAATGAAGGCAAGCGTGACGCGCCTCGTAGCGATATGAGGGGAGGAATCAATTTAACAGGTAATGGATATTGTGGGTGATAAATATCAAACACTCATCCGCGCCAGTGACGTAGGTATCGCTCGGCGTATTCAATAGACAACATGGGTCGTTAAAATCGGGAAAACAAATGCCTCAAAATAAAATATTGTGACGCGAAATAGATGTTTTTGAAGCTTTACACGTTAAATTGAGTGTAGGGTGTAATTTCAGCCATGGTCTCGGGGCCCGAAGCGCAAAGTTCGACGAGGGCGTGGATTGGATAAGTAGGCCCTGCTAATTGGAAATGCCAATACCGGGTTCTCGCCATCACTTTGTATCGCGCCTGGCCCCGTCTGACTTGGTGATCAAGGAGGGTTCAGGGGGGGGGGGTAGAGTAACAATGCACTTGCGAGTAACGAGTTAGACCATGTAGGGGGTAGGCACGAAACACAATCGGGGAATTAACTCTACACGTTGAAAGTGCTAGATGTTTGATTGTAAAGGGGGGGGGGGGACAATTTTAAATTAACTTAACATTTTGGAACTTGATCTTTGTGCGACAGTGAGTTAGAAGGGGTCAAACCGTGCGAGCTACCTTCTTACGAACAAGGGACTAAACCAATTAGCTTAAAAACTAGACTTGTGTGGAGTTGGGGGAGACGTTCTGCGTAGGTACATGATACGAGTGGGAACCCGGGGTGTAGCATAGATAGAGCTTGATATCCTTAGCAATGTTGTGAAACAGAAGGGGGGAGTGAATGCCCCCCCCCCCCCTATCTAATGAGGTGCTGAAGCCTCTATCAAAGATATTTTTAAATGTCAAAATTGTAAAACAAACTTTCGGAATGATAATTTAAAGTAAAGAAAAGGAAAATGATGAAGTCGAACGATGAAGAACGCAGTAAAAATGAAGATTTCCGATTCGAGCGAAACTATCGCATTTGACGCTTTGTGTCTCCACATTTAAACAACACTTGATCAAGGTGCGTTTCAAAACCAACATAACTAATCAGTGGCGTAACTAGTCCTTGTTTTTTTTGTGTGGGGGGGCGCCATTTTTATAACCACAAACAAAACTTATGTATCCAGGTACAATGGGGGTCTGTGGGGACCCCCCCCCCCCCTCCCCAACCCAACTAGTGCGGATCTGGCATTGGCGGCTTTTTAACTCATTTTCAGGTGTGCAGTGGGATCATCAAAATTTATTTTGACCGTACGCTTTTTCGTGAGTAAAGAACAATAATTTAGTGCGGGTCCGGGGCGCACAGCCCCGGAACGTTTTGCTATTATAAGAATGTGATTGAAGGATTTTAACGAGTTTTAAGCATGTTTATTAAATAATTTTATTAGTGCTTTTGTTACGGTTGTTTGTATTTAGTTACTGATGATTTTAGTGTGATTGCAAAATTACATTATATTATGCTTTGACTTACATTGGATTTCCTCATTTGTTCACAAGAGTATAATAATATGCACTGTATATAACTTACAGCGTATACTGTAGGCTATACCCTGATTTGTATTGAGAAGATGTCGGCTATATGGAGAGTGCACTGTCACTTGCGTGTTACTTAGAGCAATCGTGGTTAAATGCGTTTCACCATTATTTTCAGACTTTACCAATAATTCCCCAAAGTAACAAGCGTGCTTGTAACTCCCACATTGGGTAATACTTGTGTAAGTTTTAAAATTACTTCATAGAAGATACTTTAAAGTAAAGAATAATCCAACCAAATACAAAAATTTGTAAAATAAAAAAAAAACGGCAGCCAAGCTCTCCTTCAAAAGTCTTCGGCTGTGAATGCTGTGAGATATAGAAGTTGAGCCAAGCTTTTTATTCTTTCTCCCTAGTTTCGCTTTGAAAATAAGTAAGATCATTTCGCCTGTTGACGAGCGCCAAGCCAACGATTTTTGTGGTAAAAAAGTAAAATTTTTAAACTCGAAATCATAAAAAAAATTCTTGGCCATGAACCAAATTCAATGGCCAAGCCATTTTTTTTTATTTCGAGTTTAAAAATTTTACTTTTTTACCACAAAAATCGTTGGCTTGGCGCTCGTCAACAGGCGAAATGATCTTACTTATTTTCAAAGCGAAACTAGGGAGAAAGAATAAAAAGCTTGGCTCAACTTCTATATCTCACAGCATTCACAGCCGAAGACTTTTGAAGGAGAGCTTGGCTGCCGTTTTTTTTTTTTTTACAAATTTTTGTATTTGGTTGGATATTACATCTTTTTGTTGTTCGTTTGCTATCAAGGTGTGAATGATGGACTTTGAATGATTAAATTTGTTAAGTTCAAAGTTGTTTTTTGACATTTTTGGGCCCACGGTCCCCCCAAAGATACCCCTTGTGTTTTAAGCACTAGATATTTATAATGGTTAAGAGCATGTTTAATTTCAAGCTTGTACAAATTACTACGCCTGAGTAATTACGCGTTTTGATTTTGATTTTGATTTTCCCCGGTCCCAATTGCCCGGTTTTGGTTATATGAGGTACATCTGAGTGTGGCCCAAGTTTCAAAGTTCTAAGATGAATCGTTTTCTCAGTATAGCGTATTATTCATAAGAGTACGGAATTACCTACTTTTAATAATTTTGATTTTCTCCGGTACCCGTTACCCAATTTTGCTTTCAAACATATTCAAAAGTGATAAAGAATGAGAGATATCAAAAAATATTCCACGTTTGAAACATCTCAGTTCAGTTGTAACGTTTTCTTTGAATGATTCATTTCTTAAAGTTCAGATATGTTTTTTGTCATTTTTGGGCCCATGGTCATCCCCAAATTTAGCCCCTTGTGTTTTGGACGCAAGATATTTATAATGGTTAATAGCATGTTTAATTTCAAGTTTGTACAAATTACCACGCCTTGGTAATTACGCGTTTTGATTATCATCCAAATTTTGATTTTCTCCGGTCCCTGTTACCCGATTTTGGTTTTGAAAGCAAAAGTCACTGCGTCTGAAGTACATCTAAGTGTGGTCCAAGTTTCATAGTTCTAAGATTTACCGTTTTCTCTGTAGGCTAAATTAATCTCCGCAGAGAACTCCTAGCCAGCCAGCCAGCCACCCACCAACCACCCACCCACCCAGCCACCAGCCACCAGCCAGCCGAAAGGAATTTGACGATGTTGAGTGCCATTTTTAACACAGAACGAGTTGTCGGAGCGGGTTGATTGTTTTTTAGTATGTCATGGACCATATACCGAGTTTTAAGATTGTAACTCTTTCGGGCGGCGTGTGCAGATAGCTGAAAACCCCCCAACTCTGGTAGATGTATACAGGGCTGGAGTTCGTGTCGCCTAAGCAGTCGCATGCGCTTGTCTGCCGGGCGACGACCGTCGCCCTAGATTGACTCGAATGATGTGGGCTCTTCATACATTTTCTAAAAATAAGTTTCACTCATACCCTACTAATTAAATTTGGGTTTGTTGTTGTTATTTTTCATGACTGATCAGGTTTGCAATTGTCACAACTTTCACACCGTAAAAACCGCCACTGGGGTCTGGGCCGCTTAGCCCCAGAAAATGTTTGAATTTTAACATTGCAAATGGTGTTTTTTTTAAATAGCTTTTATTGTGGTTTCGTCGATTTATAAAATTGTGAAGATTGATAGTTTTACTGTCAGTTTACAAAAACCATGACACAAAATTGTGCCCCCCTCGCCCCCCTCTGACTTAATTTAGAAGGGAGGTCGCCCCCAAACAACCCTCGAACCCCGTAGTTACGCCACTGTAACTAATTTGATAGCGATTTATAAGATGGTGCAAAATCGTCGTGGATCTGTGCTGGGGTAGAGAGAGGTATAAGATGTGACTGTAAGGACCAAGTGTACATGAACAAAACAACTGTTTCTGTCAATTTCACCGAATCAATGGACCGTCACGTGAGCTGTCACTTGCAAATTTTGTCAGATGTTCAAATAACTGTTTTTTTGTTGTAAATAATGGAGGGACGTTCAACAAAAAAGAAAATGTTTTGTTGCCGAAACACTTTCAGTTTTTTGTAAACGAACGGGAGGCCACATATTCCGAGCATCTGCTCCCACCCATGCGCGTGCAACGCAACGCAACGCAAGGCAAAGGAAGTAGGCATGTATAAGCAATGTGTATGCCAATGGCTTCGATGAATAGCCAGTTTACACCTCGCATGGATTACACTCGGAATTATACAAGCGATTGCGTTCCGACATATTCAATTATTCACGCGCGATGTGACCGCGGACATGACGGCGGGGGGTCTGGGGTCACAGTCGGAAGCAGGGCCGTGCCGTCACTTATACCCGGGTCCCGGGTGCATGGTGACTTTCCTCGGTGCCAACATACAGATAAAAACACCGCCTCTCTCAACACTCCCAATCTGAGCCCGGGTTACGACCATGTCACTCACGTTTCCATTCTGGATAATATTCTCAACAAAAAAGGAGTCATCATTCAAAAGCCAAATTGAGCTCAGTGTACCAAATTACCTCGATTGGTCTCACTACAAATCTACATCACAACCAGTTAAAAAGTGAGTTGTGGCGGTCGAATGGCCAGAGTTAGTTCTAGCTTGCAGGTTGTGGATACTCTCCACGATATGACAAGGATGGAGCATCCAGCTACCAGCAGGGTGCTTCTGAATGTGATAGTAAGTAACGCAGCTAAGAAGGTGCGATTAGTTCTTGGTTCTCACAGCAAGGGAGGCCTAGAAGCATGATAACGATTAGCTTGACGGTTTCCTCACATCCACAAGACTACAACCTCGATGATTTATTTGAGAATGAGAACTACCATACTAGGTCCTAGGTTCGAGCCTCGTGGAGCCACGGGAAGTGGTTCAGAATCTACATGGGTTTCGGAGTTGTCCTTCATTATTCATCTCTTTGGATCCTCTCATCACGGTAGCAGAAAACCAGCCACCATCAGCAAGTTTGCACATCCTTTTAGTGGAAGAAAGCTACAATAACCACGATGTCCTCTGATAGATTGACAGCTACAATATTTCAAGTCAATTACATCAGTAAACGTGTTGAAGTGAGGCATACGTGTAGCTGCAGGTGAGGGCTACAACAAACACTACTCCGAGCCGCGCAGTCGCCGCACGTGACATGCACAGCACACCCAACCAGATTGATATCTATGAATCTAATTAAGAGCCCTAAGCACACATTACACATAATGTGAGTGTCTGTATGCAGATTTACTCAAGTTAGTTGCAACCCTGCATGTCCCCTCAACATTAGTCCCTACCACAGGGTTATTGATTGTCTTATTCATTACGTAAGCATAGGTAACTTAAGTACATATCATTCAGTGAGAAGGATTAGAATTAATTACTGCAGGTCACCATGCAAATTCAAACTTGCAGAGTTAATATCAGATATCAGTTTGACTGCAAACAGCTCGTGAGTGCTAATTATAATACAACAATGTTGGTGGGTGCACATTGTCGGTTCTCGGTTCTAAAATGACATTGGCGTACTGGGAGAAGAGGGGGGGCCGTGGGGGTCTTGTCTGGGACCCGTCCCCAGCCGTCGGTAGCAAAACCGTTTAGGTTTTATTAAATATTCGTTTCTCTCGTGCGGGCGGGTGTGAACGAAAACAAACACGTTTCAGAAGAATAAGATAACACTTTGAGCTTCCTCGTTTGAGGGGGGGGGGGGGGGGGGTTAACCCGTGCCCTGGACTGGATTTTATGACGGCCTATGTAGGTATTGTTTTTCAACCAAATCATTTCCAGTTGTAATTCCTGTGCCTTGTGCCCTAGACGGGATTCGAACAGGAGACTTTCTGCTTTGGAGCGGGAATAAACCGATAGGACCCACTGCTCAAACGAGCTCCATATTAGCCTACAACAACCTAGAGGGGGGTTCAAGTCGTCGTCATCACAAAGTGTGGCCAGTTGTCTATTGTGGAAAGAAGCTTCTCACGAAATCTTATTTACACATTAGGCTTTGCCACCTGGTTTCTAACATGAGGGGTAGGCTGGCGGGCACAACACTGTCAGACTAGTGCAAGATTCACCCGCAATGATATCTCCCATGCAAACACTCAGCACCACTAATCTGAAGGTGTTTCCCAAGCTGCTTGATATGAACGAATGTAATAATTATCTCGTTACATCCTAATGGATCAACCAAGGAATGTCTACCTCATTAGCTGTTCTGCATTCAAAGCGAGTGGCAACTGTCAAGTGTGTCTAAGGAACTATGTTTATTCAAATCAATTAGCCTAGTTAGTTGTTGGAGTCGGTCCAAAGGCTTTGTCTATGTACGTAGTGTCTAGATAATAGTTCCCTGAACAATGCACTAAGCAGAGACAGACAGCAACAGATGGTTATGTGTTAGGTACTCACTGCGGTCTGGGTCTCGCGGCCTTGAGAACGACAGAAGTCTCCGACGTGCGAACACTCGCCCGGCAATCAACTCGATCTCACTCTCACCAGGATATAGTCACAGATTCATTCATAAATAATTTTACTACGATTTCATTGAGTCGGCTGCGTGTGCATGCCACCGTCGGAAGTTTACCTCGCCGTCGCTGCCGTCACACTCGACTCACCGCCGCCGTCGCTTTGATAACTCGCTTAATAAATTCAATTTGACAATTTAAAATTCGAACGTTTGGGAGTAATTTGAATGTCTTAATCACTTGCTCACTTGAAAGGGAAAATGAAAAACGCACGCCTCGGATTTGGAGTCGGATTAATTAAGATTCCAAGACGACGTCTCCCTCTTATTTACTACTTTAATCCTTAACGTGTTTACAACTCCCGTCTTCCAGACAACATCCCCGGGAGGAGATAAACAATTGAATTACCTTCCGTCGTAAATCACGTCACAATAAAAACACTACGAGCTTTTAATGTAATTCGTTTCTTAGCTCGGATTGCCGGGTCCAGGTCCACACTAAATGATAACTCACTCACTCGGTGTGATCTTGAAAGTGGTTGTCGTGATGAGCGTGTTGTTGACACATGGGGGTGAGCGAGCGAGCCGGAGCGCACACGTCTTCACACCACGGCTCTGCGTGCGATACTGGAACCAGCAGCGCGCCGTCCGCCTGACCCACAGCACGAGGCGGCGCGCGCTTGAATCAGCCGCCGCCACGAGCTGCCAACTGTGAGGACTTCACACCAGACGCTAGGGGTGTCAGGATAGTCGGGGTCCGGGGAAGCAGGAAGCAGACCCTCCGGCCTCGTTGACAACACCCCACAGTCAGGATTGCCGGAGGCTGGAGTCGAACCCCTTGGCTCTGTCCAATGAGAGGTGACAGGTTCGAAACCTATCACTGGCAACATTCACGTAAAGGTTTTTCTCAGTCATGTACCCGTCTACATATTTTACACACTATACATACATAAAATCGCTTTGCTCTGTCTGTCATCCTTGCCAAGCTTGACGAAATTGCATTTGCAACTATTTTTTTTAATGTAATTGATTCTGAATTACAGACACAAACGACGTAGTTCGTCGTAAGATGAATATTTACATAATAAACTAATGATTTAAAAATACACGTGGAGCAATCACTAAATATTAACAATTTCAACCGACTATCCAAATCGAGAAATAAACCAGTGAACAGTTCATATCTCTCTTCAGGTGAGTAACTTATGGGGTGTGAAAAATGAAAATTTTGGGGTGGAAATGCCGGGTCAAAGCAAGGAATCCCTGTCATTCAGTCGAAGAAAACCCCGACAATACTTTCTTACAGGGTGTAAAGTAAAGTAAAGTAAAGTAAAGTAAAGTAAAGTAAAGTAAAGTAAAGTAAAGTAAAGTAAAGTAAAGTAAAGTAAAGTAAAGTAAAGTAAAGAAAAGAAAAGAAAAGTAAAGTAAGGAGTGTCGGTGACGGGCATCGAACCGAAGACCTCCGAATCAGTATCACGCGTCACCACCAAAGATTCTCCACTAATTTTTTTTATCTAAGGCGAGAACTCACGTTTTACAGAAGACTTTGCAAATAATGTAGTGATCGTATTAACAATAGGCTAAACATATTATAAAGAACCGAACCAGTCATTAAATTCCTGGAGTTGGTCTTCCCAAATATGGAAGACCCGGGTTCAGTTCTCAGTCAGGGTTGGATTTTGACATTTGTAGGCCTAGTTTGTGGATTGTACACCTGATAGCCTAGTTATAAAAAAAACAATGAATAACATGACAATAATTAACGTTGTGAGTGGTTCAAACTTCAAAATAAATTAACAGTGAGGTGCACGCACGAATAAGAAGATAATGTTTCTCGTTGGTTTATTTGAGCAGATATGTCTTGATTCTGTTTGCAAACAATATTAAATCTGCGGGTCGTTGACTTGTTGTTGAGCTCTGAATCTGCTCTAACCAAAGCCCTCAGATAAACCAAAGCATGGCTTGTTATCCGAGGTCTTTGGTTCCACCCGTCACCCTCACCGGAAGACTGATGAGCGGATGCCCCACCTGCCGCCCTTTCTGCATTTCCGGAAGAAACTTTCCCTTGCAAGTTGATTTGTTTACGTTGCCTACGTCGTCTGCCACGCTGACCACGGTAGTGAATGGTCCGACTGCAGCTCCATGCTCTGGTTTGTTGTACTTGTGCCTCTAGCTGTGAACAACTGAACATGCTTACACTTACAGGATCACACGTGGCCCAAGTTTCCTCAGAGTACCCCATTCTAGGCTGCATCGTGCCGGGGTGCAAGCTAGCAGGGAGGGAATGCCCAATTGGATCGACCCCATCCTCCATTCATCTTTTGACTGGTGAAAAGTTTTCTCCAGATCATATTATTATCAAAAGTCCCCCCCCCCCCTTAAATAAGCTAGGGCTAGATACGTCCACAACACACCCCTGCCTTCAGTCAGGATTGTCGGTGGTCGGAACTGAACCAGCGTCCTCCCGAATGAGTCTCGTACGCTATCATTGAGTTGTGAGGTTGTACCTTCACACTGACACCGGAACAATATCACAGCACTCTGCTCTGAGCTGGCTACCGGTCTTGATTGACGGTTTATGTTCCGTGAGGCTAATCGTGACATCTCGATGGTTTATGTCCGGGCCTTCTGTTGTCCAGTACTGCGTGTGATATATCGAGACGCGCGGACATAAACCACGCTAGCTCGACGCGTGACTTGGGGTATTTTTGTTTTGCGGGGTTTGCAGCAGCGGCTCCTTTGATTGGGTGCTAGAGTGACATATAGGGGGGAAGGGCTAAGCTGTTATAAGGATTATAATTGGAAACAGAGGGACGAAGACAGATATACCGAAGATATCGTTTTAATTGTGTGCGAGCAGGACGGGAATACACCTTCCCATTGGAACAAACGAGACGTTCAATTAGAACCATATCACGGCAACAAGGAGGGCGATACTCGCGTCATTTCTAGAGCAACAGAGAAAAGCAATTCCTTTTCCAATAATAGGTACAAGAAAGATCACCTCACCACCAAAATGCGACAGTCCGCCCATGAAAAAGTTCGCCGCGAAAGAAAGAGCACAGAGATCACAGCGCCCACGCCATGCCACGGTACTCGAAGTCGACGCTTTCATTACAGGGGACACTTTTTAATTAGAGGGACAGAGACGGTTGATCGTGTAATCCATTACAAGGGGGAGAGAGAGAGAGAGAGAGAGAGAGAGAGAGAGAGAGAGAGAAGGAGAAAATCGCATTACTCTGTGTTCTAGGCGCTAAACAACAGTAGGGTGGCGTACAAGACAACAGTATAGGTAGAAGACAGAAGTAGTGGAAGTTGAGGGAACCATAAAATGTATTTACTTTGATACATTCAAAAACGAAATGATAGGTTGAAATAACGTTTCTAAATGATGTTTTGGTTTATTATTAGTGGACGAAGAGTAAAAGAGTGGCGTATCCACGAATACAGACTGTGTGTGTGGGGGGGGGGGGGGGGGGGGGGAGTGGTCTTACAAAGTAAATAATGACCATTTTCATATGTTTTCTTTATACATCCCTGTAACAATTTACTGGGGTAAGATGTAATATCAAACAGCACTCTTATCTATGATTAGTTTTCCTGACTTGGAGGAACTTGAACCAACAATAATGGAGATCCGGTGATAAATGTTTAGGAATTTCATGGAAAGGAAAAATGAGTTGTTACAAAACAAACAAAAAACAAACATAATAATATAGATGTTAAATATTGAGAATTATAACTCATAGGCGTTTGCAGGGATCGAGGCGAATACAACAACCATTGTACATCACACTATATATAGACTGATAGCTAGACTTGAGTTGCCCCTGGAGAGGTTTACTAAATGAAAAATGTAAGAAGATTTATTTTGTAAAATACAAAAACGTCCATACATGAAAGAAATGGTGACAATTCTGAGTGTGAAACACACAAACACACGCGTCACAGGCAAGCCTCCTCGTGTGAGGTTTCTTTGAGCGTCCCGGACAAAGAGGAGCTCGTCATATAGCCTCGGCGATAAGGCTAATGCACGTGCAGGCTGCTCTGATGGAGCTCTTCTTATTTCCTCAGCTCGTTAACACCCCTCTTATCACCGCTCACCGGGGAAACACGGTGCGAGAAGTCGATCAAATATACACTGTGCACACATTGAAGAATCTTCTAGGCATTCCTTCAGCAGCATATCGCATTGCTAATGTGGAACTCTTACTTGACTGATTCCTATATTTATTTTTATTTACTTATTTATTAAACTTGGAAGTATGTACATGGTGACAAGTACCTAGCTCAGCGTAATCAAACTCCTTGTCAAAGTATTGAACGTAATAGAAACTTTAACGATTGACATCTTCTACTTGACATTTCCCTGCAAATGTTCACTGTAAACCTGGATGGAGTGATAGCAACTTATAAGAACACAACCTATAACGAAGTGATTCTTACTCTCCCGACAGCTCTTCTGGTATAAACTATGACCTGGGTTCGATACCTGGTCGGGAAAGATTTAGCCATGCACTAACTTTGCTATCACGTTAATATTATTTACATTATATTAACAGTAGGATCAAATAAATAATAACTGTAGCAAATATGATGTGATTTACGGAGGTGAACGCACGGCGACGGGGGGGCCGGGGGGAGTGGGGGCGTGCACCAGACACACTATGTAATAGATTTCAGTTTATTTTTGCCTATAATTGCTTTTCTTATTTGCCTAACTTAATTGCTTTGCTTTTCTAATTGGCCTGCAAGTTTGTCCCAGCTTGATATAAATAGTTACGGTGCTCGAGGAGAAACATATTATGCGTCGTTCAATATGAGGGGAATCAGACGAGTTCACGAGTACTGATGCAACTGTTGCTGACGATACTTCTTGCAATGCATATAGAAATATAGTAGTTTAGATTTAACACTAGAAGAAATAGTTTTAAAATGTTGTTTGATTTATAGAAATTAAACAAACTTGTCTCCCAACTATCCAGAAAACTATCCACCTACGTTATCTAACTGAAGCGTGTGCAGGACTGAAGTCTCTTGATGACTCTGAAGGTCAGGATCTTTTAACTCGGCACCACCACCAAAAGACAACGTTGTTCACGTATTAATAATGTGTGTGTTGCCACAGCCCTACAACAACAACAACAACAACAAAACAACAACAACAACAACAACAACAACAACAACAACAACAGAATGACTTTGACTGAGCGACAAGAACCCGGCACCTCCACCAAAACTCAAAGTTAAAAATATTGTTTAACGTTTTTGTTGCCCTAGCCCTACAACAAGCAAGGTACGGAATTATTTTTTTTACCCTGGGGGTGAGGGGTCGGGGCTATAACAGCTTCACTCAGAAGGAGGAGGGGGTAATTAAACCCGGCACCTCCACCAAAAGTCATCACTGTTCAATAATTTTGTATCTTTTCTCGACAACCTATTGATGAAGTCGTGATTGCTCCATATGTTCTGTACCTTGTACCCGTGCTTGTTTTATATCTATTTATACAATCATTATTAAACTTATTTCCAAAATGTAAACACGATGAAATTATCAATAATGTACACATCATTTTACTCGCAGCTATTGTAGAATCCTATATTTTGTTTGCCAACGGCCACATTTTATATTATAATAATATTATCTCGATATAAATGAAAATGTTTATAATATCCTGATGAGGGCCCAGGAATGAAAATAGTCCTACTTAAGATGTATCGCCTCAGCATCTGGCCAGAACAGTGAACCGTGAGCTCGGGCCGCAGAACCTCGCGTGACACCAAGGGAATATTTTACTTAAACACTCCTAAATAATAATGTTGTCAAACGAAAGTGTGCTTCCATAGAAATTGTATAATGTTGTGTGCAAACGCCGCGTCCAACTTTGCCGCTTTTATTATGTATTTTATATGAAATAATCACGTAGGCCTATAAATTCCTCTCCTTTCTGGGACACATCGATTGCTTACACTTAAACCGAGGGCTGGGGTCAGGCCATGCAGTCACGATGTGCAGGACTTAAATAGATGTCATTAGCATAGTCTCGGGATCGAACCCCCGTCCTGTCCTACCCTACCTGCCATGCCGGACTCACAGGTAGGTGTGTAGGACGAGATCGAGCCCCCGTCCTGCACTATTATAACATGCATCATAACGGAGGTGATTGTTATCAATTATGTGAGTACGTTTTAAACTGAAGTTTTAAAAAAATACCTGCATTTTAATTCCAAGAGAACAAATGACATACGAGGCAGTTGTGAAGGTTATACGAGGCAGTTGTGAAGGTTATACGAGGCAGTTGTGAAGGTCATAAGAGGCAGTTGTGAAGGTTATACGAGTTTGTAAAGGTCATATGATAAGAGGTGAAGGTTATACGAGGCAGTAGTGAAGGTCATTAGAGGCAGATGTGAAGGTTATACGAGGCAGATGTGAAGGTCATAAGAGGCAGTTGTGAAGGTCACAAGAGGCAGTTGTGAAGGCTATAAGAGGCAGTTGTGAGGGTCATAAGATAAGAGGCAGCTGTGAAGGTCATTTCAGGCAGATGTCAGGGTCATAAGAGGCAGTTGTGAAGGTCATTTCAGGCAGCTGTCAGGTCATAAGAGGCAGTTGTAAGGACGATACGAGTTAGTTGTGCGTATACATCGTATGTTGACATGATGTATTTCAAACAGCGACTTTTTCCATTATTTACACGAAGATTGAGTAGAAGAGAATCCTATGCATGATGAGCTAGAATATTCCTAGTCTACCTGTGGCGGGTAAAGCAGTAAAGCTGGTAGTGCGAAGTCCATTAGAGACGGCTCTCTCTATTTATTTAAGTGTGTATACGGCGATGTAAGTGCTCCGCGCCGGCCCAGGGGGCGGAATGGACGCGTCCCCCCAGCTCAGACACATAATGCAATATTAATCAGGCCTGCTTCGGACCCGGTACATTAGCTTGATGGCAAAAATCATATGGGATTAGCGTCTCACTTTGCTCTCTCTCGTTCGTCCGTGTTGGCCTCGCCTCGCGTAGCAGAGAGGCGGACTAAGAGGGGCGGATACGCGAATATATATTTCATTATGTCGCACAAGAAAACACACGCGCCTGCTGGAGACCAGTTGGAGCGATCAAGGTAGACTGTACAATGCACACCCTGCACTAAATTGTTTATCTGTTGGTACGTGTTGTTGGCTTGTTAAAATACACAACGTTACCCACTCCCAGCAAAATAGTGTTGGAAACTCATTCCGTGCTTTTAAACAAATTTTTTCAAAATCAATTACATAAACTTAGTAAACAATACAAATTAAGATCTTTACTATAACTTTTCACTTCTCATTTTCCAAACGATATGTTTGGTTAAAAATTCCAAGGGGTACAAACCGCAAGCTCTAGGCTTGGATGGTAATGCCAACCGAAGAACAGTAGACGCTCTCCTTTGCCTTCCATGTTTACCCCATCATGTGCGTATCCCTATATAACCCGGACCACACAATGTTTGATAATTGTAAAATTTGTTTAGCAGTGGTGTGTGTACCCGAAATTTTGGATCGGGACGGATATTTAGGGGCCGACCAAGAGTCAAAATAGGTAGGCCTACACGATTATTTTTTGTGGAAAGGTGTAGGTCTATACATTCTGTATTCGTGGAGGTGCCGGTCCAGGATATACATTCTTTATTGGTGGAGGTGCCGGTCCAGGATATACATTCTTTATTGGTGGAGGTGCCGGTCCAGGATATTATACATTCTTTATTGCCGCAATTAAATAAGCTAAACATTAGATGTGATAAGCGAGTAAAACAAACTGAAATTAGCCTAGATGAATATGCAAGCCTCAGCCTGTCACACTCTTATGTCACACCCTTATTTCCCCTGTACGTCTTACGTTATGATATCTCTGTCACACCCTCTTGTTCGTCCGTCACACCCAATGGCACGTCCTAATGTCCCCTGTCACACGTCACACTTTATGATATCTATGTCACACCCTTGTTCGTCTGTCAAACGTATTGCTCCAAGCTTGTATTCCCTGTCACACCTCTGAACGTGTCGCACCTCACGCGTCCCGCCTCACGTGTCACACCTCACGCGTCACACCTCACGTGTCACACCTCACGCGTCACACCTCACGCGTCACACCTCACGCGTCACACCTCACGCGTCACACCTCACGCGTCACACCTCACGTGTCACACCTCACGCGCCGTGCACGTGTAAGGATCGGCCGTGCTAAGCCCTGGACCCAGTTAATCCTTCTTTATCCAGACAGTTTCTTCAGTCGGATGGAAAGCAAAAAGTACGCTCTGGCACTTTGCTAAAACAAATTTAAATATTTGATCTGTTGTTGTTGACTGCACTCGCAGCGCTCTACGCGTCCACAACAGGAACCACTCAGCCCTAAGCACCCTCCCACCCCAGCACTTTTATACTCCATTTCAAGTCGATTCCAGAATTACATTTTATAATTTATCCTCTCCACTCCGGCGGATACAGCGTGCTCGGGAACTCTGCACTCAGCGCCCAGCAGTACACCTTCTTACCGCTAGAGCGCAATCACAACCCTATCAAACCAACTAAAACAAGTTCCAAAACTATGTTTAAATTTATTTTTAAATAATACATTTTTTATATATTCAGCAAGATCATTTAATTATTTTAAAATAACTAAATGTCCAAGCTAGTTCAATTTCGTCTTCAGTTTCTCTGAGTCATCTACTTTTACAGCAGCTCCCTAGCAACTTCCTTAGTTTAAATTAAAAACATGTATTATATTTATATCATAATATCACAGTTACCTCTGTGAAACAACTAACAAATATTTATAGTAATTTGTTTACACCGGACTCACAGTCACACATAGTAAACGGAATAATGTTATATGGGGCCTACACCTTCTTTTAAATGAAAATAAAGTCCAAAGGAAAGCTGAAACTGTTCAAAGACAAAGTTGAACTAGAGGTAATGCGTAAATTAAAAAAGTCATGTTTAATGAAACAATTCAAAAACGTTTAATATGCAATATTTAAATAAATACAAATGAAAGTGATAGTGAATGAGCACGATTCTGCACGAAGAGCTGAAGAAACGAAATGCCCCCTCCCCCCCCCCCACACACACACAAACACACTATGGGCAAGTGGTTGTACGGACCCACTGCAACTCTGGCAGCACAAGACTCCTCCCTACACCACAAACCAGGACCTACTCCCAAGTTCTGTAATTGTTTGTAATAAATACATTTACCGTCGGGACTCGGGAGGCACCGAGGGAAGGTCCTGCTTGCGAGCCCCTCTTCGGGTGACTAATCATGTATATAGGGTGTGATGAAAGTGAGGAAACATGGCGAGAGTAAGTTTTATAACACTTTGCATCCGGCCTCTTGTCTGATGAAACCCAGGTGGAGTTTCAGTCAGGATTGCTGGTGAAGGGGATCGAACTACAGATCTCACGAAATATAGGTCATACGAACAGTAAGAGATAACTTTGAATGGATTCAAATTTACAATAAATTAAAAAGATGCAAATAAAACTGATTCCAAAATTACGAGTGCATCTCTGCGCGTCACCAAACCATTGACGAGGCATGTGCTCGTAGAGGAATGTGAGCCTGTATTCCCATTAGAAACACAATGCAGCTTTTAATATGTGTTTTAGTAGAGAGTGTTGCATACAAATGCCCACACACTTTGTGGGTGGTGTTGCAATTTCTTTGATCCCATTCATGTAATGGATTTTTCTAACAATAATTCATCCCAACAAAATTCTGATTTATAACATAATACTGCCTTTTAAGGCAAAACATTTTTTATTCCCAACTTTGTTTTAGCAGTGATGTAATTTCCGTGTTCTTGTTTAGTTGGTGGCAGTTTTTTAATTAGTGTAATGTTTGGCCGCAGTTTCTATTAGCGCTCGTGAACAATGGCCGCCATCTTGCCTCCCACCAACCACAATTTATTGTGTGTAATTAAATTTTAATTTTAGGTTGTTAGCGTCTCCGCTTCTCCCGTATTATTCAAGTTAAATGAAGCCATTTTAAAGTCTCTGCTTATTATTCGCCTGAAGTTAAATATTACCGCTGTGCAGAACTGTCAACCGAAGCCATTCCACATAAAGGGTTATGTAATCTCTGCCGTTTTGGGATACAAATAAAAATACACAAATAATTGTTATGCAAATCACAATGTCTAAAACGTAAATGATCGCCATCAGGCATGTGACTCATCCACACGTGTTTAGTGAAACAAATCTTGACTGCAATGCAAGCTGGCTGAAACAGTTTCCAAACACTAGAAACAAGGAATGAGTGAAGAGGTAAATAGAAGGGTGTGACTGTGATTTGAGGGGTATGTTTAGAGGAGGCATGCTAGAGGTGTCATCTGCATTTCTACGGCACATTGCGCTTCATTTGAATAAGCTGTGTAAAGATATGATAGGTAATTAAGTAGCTTACTACCAGAAAATGTATTTGATATATTTAATATAACCCCTATTTTTATTTGAGAGGTTATCAGAAAAAGGGTTATGGGGACAATTGGTTTAGGTCTGTGAGCACTTGTTAGATTGCAATCACAAAACAGATCTGCTGATCTGGGTTCGAGTCCCGGTGAGGCCACACAACACTTTCTAGTGGTCCGAGCTGACGGAGGGTTTCGCTCCTAGATCCCGTGCACAAGCAGAGACTCCATGGAACCTTATCGAGCAGTAAAGCTTTATGCGGTATAAGCCGAGACATAATGGGCCGCTATTGGTTATTACTTCGGCTCATAACCGCTCTAACGAATATTCATTGCGACCATATTACAGAAGGCGGCTTGTCTGGTTTTTGTCGAAGACTCGAGATCAACGCGCATATGTTCAGCTGGCGATAAGAAAAGAGAAGTGACTGTAATACCGTCGGAAATCTACGGACTTGTTCTACTAGAAACATCAGCTAATTTGATCATAATTTCAAGTAATAAAGAGTAAATACAATCAAAAAATAACACAGACTGCCAAGAAGGGATAATAATAACTTAGATTGTAGCCAAACAATAGCCAGAGGCGTGTGCATAGTGTTACATCATAAGCCAGATAGCAATTGTAAAAACCAAATATGCTTAATTTATTACAAAAGGTGCAGGAAAATATGTGAAATAGGATCTTGCAAATACATAAATATATTTTTTAAAATTTCAATTGTTAATAACTGCAACGAAATAGTGTTCAAACTTCGTCCCTGAGTTAGGATTATTAACGATAACCCTGTCAATAATGTAAAAAGCATGTCCCCGACCACATTCACATTTCTATCGCCTAATTAAATTGTAAAAGACAAACTAATTAGGTGCTTGTCTTGTCTGATTGGAGTACGTGTGTACACAACTGGCCCCGATACCGATAGCAAGGTGCAAGAGCTATCTCTGTCTATGCCCGGACTAAAGGATCGAGATGCCAATTAATATGCTAATCATCCTGACGCCACAGAAATCTCGCCCATATTGTGCTGTACACGGGCTCAGATTACATCTATTAGAAAACACAGACCCGCGGTTCCCGAGAGTGACGAACTGAGTACGCAGTAAGAATGATGTTATCGGAGTCACTCTCGATACAAAAGTGGCCATCAGGTTCTTGTCTTAGGAGAGTGTTGTGTAATACGGTGACTGTTGGAGCACGTCCTAGCAACGACCCACATAACGAACATTAGAGTTGTTCTGAACGGCTTGTTGATCAGGCGTGTGTTCGGTGGTATCGCACTGTCGCAGACGACTGATTGCTATATTTCTATTCAAAAATACGATCTTTGGTGGATGTATCGCTCATCGTCGATTGCGTCAGGGGCGTCCCCCACTGAAACTAGTTATATAGAACTGATGGGTATGAACTTCAAAAATTTATTTATTTATGTATGCTCACAGAGCCTAGACTTTGCTAAAAGCGTAATTATCTCTCAATTAGGTCTCTACGTGAGTGTCGGCACCAGTTCCGGCCAAAACACCGACAGGACACGGTATATATAATTGTTTGGTCACTTAACAACGTTTAAATGTCATGACGTCTCGAGAATTTTCTGCTTTATAAGGTGCGTGTGAACGCAATTATTTGCCGTACCACCAATAAGGAACTGACGGATTGTTTGATTTAAAAAAGCGCCCCCTCAAAGTCTTCAGTTTTCAATGTAACGTGACTTTGGAGCCGTCCTGCAACGACCCAAATAAATCATTGTTCAGAAGGCTGTATTCTGGCGTTGATTCGCGGGTGTTCGCAATGTCCATACCACTGATTGCTAGATTTCCTATTCAAAATATCGATCTTTGGTTGGTTATCGCTCACTCGTCGATTGCGTCGGGGCGTCCCCCACTGAAAATCAGTTATATAACTGAGTGGGTAGACTCTAAAATTTATTTATTTATTTATACTCACAGAGCCTAAACTTATGCAAAATGCTAAATTATCTCTTATTGTTCTCTACGCTGAGTGTGGCCCGTTCACGGCCAGAACACGCGCCACGGACCACGGTGTATAATATTTGTTTCTGGTTATTAATCAATTGTTACACACGTGTAAGATGTCATAACCTCGAGAATGTTCTGCTCTTTCTCGTGAACAATTTATTTTTTGCGTACAACCTATGATTTTGTTTGAAAACTGCCAAAACTTTGTTCTTTTTTTGAAAAAACGCGTCCTCAAAGTTTTTACAGTTTTAAAACAAAATTATACGTTGCACGCCAAAAATGCATTGTTCACGAGAAAGAGCAGAAAATTATTCAGCTAATGACATAAATTATCTTAAACGTGTGTAACAATTGATTATTTATTAATTTTATTGAATTTCACCTGCCCATAGGAGCAGGAAGGCTAATGCAGGGCAAGTGTGGCCCTCTGTTGCCTGACACAGTGATTACAGATTCACAAGATTAACAATTGATAAATAACCAGAAACAAATAATATGTTATATCGTGGTGGGGTGTGTTTTGGCCCTGAACGGCCGGCCACACTCGGCCTTTATTGTCAAATGTACCAGTCTATATGTGAATGTGAGATATGAGAGTATGACTGAAAGTAGTCGCGACAAGCTAAGCTCGTACAGGATAGTCAGTCAACACAGTCGTTACGAGTAACCTGCAGACTGGGTATTCTCGCTATAGTACACTTTAATTACCTACAATGCACCGCGAATCAATGACTACACGTTGAATCAGAGGAAGTAGCGTCTTATATAAAGAGATTTAATTAGTCTGGTATTTAGGGCAGGGCACATTGTTCGCCACAGAATGGAATCACGAGATGCTGCAGCTAGCTAGATCACCTGCTTCACTTCTGGAGTCTGATACCACGATACGAGAGGGTTCAGCGCATCACAGGCTTGGAACAGTTTCAATACAAACACACACAGCTTATTAAGTACGTTTGAGGATTACGAAGAAAAGCTTGCTCATTGTATTTTATCTCGATATCTTGCAAATGAGTTCACAAATTAATATGCTTTACATTATTTTGTTTGGGATGAGCAACATATTATTATATTTTGATACTTTACCGTTATTGGGAATATTTTCTGTTTTGATAATAATTTGGACTCTATATTTAAAGGGGTATTCACACTCTAAACTAAAATACAATTCATTCAGACTAACTAGTTTTGTGCACTAGTTGTGCACAGAATTTAGAAATTAACAGAAAAAATATTGGGTCCACCATGACACAAAAAAATTGTCAAACTTGGTATTTTTCGAGCTAGGTCCCATCGGCAAAAATCTCTCATAATAAATAACATGGGGACGATCTTTATGCCCCGTGACCTTGAAGGATTTTGATCCAAAAAAATATTAGCCATTATTGACGTACTCTACAGCCTTTTCTGTAAATCCGCAATATTTTGTTTTGTTATTTGGGCAAGTGGTTCGGTCAAAATATGCTGATTACCAAGAAGGGGTCTGATTTTGAAATGCATGTTTTTTGCGTGTTTGAGTGAGTATATATGTACACAGTTTCAAGACACGGATGTTGTAAAGGGCCATTTTTTTATTGGTTCGCTGCTCTAGTATCTACGTGGAACAAAAAAGAGGCAGGTTTGCCGATTTAAGAAGTTTTCCAAAACGCCAATTTTCGCAAACTTCTGTATTAAAAAATTAAAAAATTCGTGTAAAATCACAGTTACAAAATGAAAAATGAAAATGTAAACGTGGTTTTGAATTTTAGGTGAAATATTAAACCCTACCGCAAAATTGTTAAGCAAACTGGATTAATCTGAAAAGCCAATTCAAAGTACTTAAATATGGTGGAGGTGCCGGGTATCCTAAAGTAAAATCATGCCAGGGTGGGGTCTTCTAGTCAAACAACAAGGCAACTGGGAACAATGATGTATATATTTCTGTGTGTGTGGCACATCTCTTCGCCCCTTCAGCTCGAATGCAGAGATAATAACGAAGGCATAGGCAGGCGTAGCATCCACTTGACTCGAGCCGAGCGACTGAGAGCTAGATCACTATTAATGCAGGGGTAAATGGTGGTTTATGGCCGGTAAATGGCGGCTTGTGAGCTCTAAACATAAGTGTGTAAGTGTATTGGTTAAAAAATGTTGATGCCGTAGTATCATTCGTTTAGGATTTAATCAGAGTAATAGAAGTTTTATAAATTGCGGCTGTTCGCTCTCTTCCGCCACAATCTTGTTAATGGCAAGAAACCGACGTCTATACTGGGGGGCAGGGAAGGGGCCGCCCCGCACACTTGAGTACAACACCGGCAATGATAATCTCCAGATAACTTAGTTTTGTTTCATTTCATTCCTATGAAGTTCTCCCCCTTTTATCCCAGCAAAACTCCCCCAACCCCAAGTCAACTACCCTCCATTAAACAACAAATGCAATGATCATCTCTAAGATATAATAGTCATCATCATCGTCATCGTCATCGTCATCGTCATCGTCATCGTCATCGTCATCGTCATCGTCATCGTCATCGTCATCGTCATCGTCATCGTCATCGTCATCGTCATCGACATCGTCATCGTCCGGCGGTGAAAGCCGCGTCTAATCTAAAAACCAATCGCACTTATGTTTAATAAACACAAAAGCAATGTTGTAATTTAATCGAATTTTAGTAAAAGCAGCACTTTCAGATATTATTATGTTGGTAGTTTGACTAGTTTTAATTCCCCTATGCGATTCAATTAAGCAGCTCGTTTGACTGTTAGTTGATATGATTGATTTCCCCAGTCAAAGAATGGTGGCCACTGCAATGATTGGTTTATTTTTCTTCTCTCTTTGGCTCGACTCGATATCAGTTACACCTCCCTGACTGCAACGGATGAAAGGGGTGATGTATAAACGAATAAGTTAATAACAAAATATTGCGTAATGTAATCAATGCTGGTTGATTGTGAGTGTTGTCATCACGTAATGTAATCACAATGCTGGTTGTTTGTGAGTGTTGTCATCACGTAATGTAATCAATGCTGGTTGTTTGTGAGTGTTGTCATCACGTAATGTAATCACAATGCTGGTTGTTTGTGAGTGTTGTCATCACGTAATGTAATCAATGCTGGTTGTTTGTGAGTGCTGTCATCACGTAATGTAATCAATGCTGGTTGTTTGTGAGTGTTGTCATCACGTAATGTAATCAATGCTGGTTGTTTGTGAGTGTTGTCATCACGTAATGTAATCAATGCTGGTTGTTTGTGAATGTTGTCATCACGTAATGTAATCAATGCTGTTGTTTGTAAAAGTGTTGTCATCACGTAATGTAATCAATGCTGGTTGTTTGTGAGTGTTGTCATCACGTAATGTAATCAATGCTTGTTGTTTGTGAGTGTTGTCATCACGTAATGTAATCAATGCTGGTTGTTTGTGAGTGTTGTCATCACGTAATGTAATCAATGCTGGTTGTTTGTGAGTGTTGTCATCACTAATGTAATCAATGCTGGTTGTTTGTGAGTGTTGTCATCACGTAATGTAATCACAATGCTGGTTGTTTGTGAGTATTGTCATCACGTAATGTAATCACATGCTGGTTGTTTGTGAGTGTTGTTGACGACTGCTTTAAAAGCAAATTAAAAGCATTTCTTATTGATAAGGCATTTTATTCAATTGATGAGTTCTGTAGTTAAATCTGGAGTTACCACAATGTTTTATTATTCATTATTTTAGCAACATAATCATTGTGTATTTTGTAGATCATATGTTTGACAATGTATAATATCCATGAATGTACATTTATGTTATTCTCTAGGGATCTATGTACAATAAACAGCAATCAATCAATCAATCACCTAATGTAATCAATGCTGGTTGTTTGTGAGTGTTGTCATCACGTAATGTAATCAATGCTGGTTGTTTGTGAGTGTTGTCATCACGTAATGTAATCAATGCTGGTGTTTGTGAGTGTTGTCATCACTTATCGTAATCAATGCTGGTTGTTTGTGAGTGTTGTCATCACGTAATGTAATCAATGCTGGTTGTTTGTGAGTGTTGTCATCACCTAATGTAATCAATGCTGGTTGTTTGTGAGTGTTGTCATCACCTAATGTAATCAATGCTGGTTGTTTGTGAGTGTTGTCATCACCTAATGTAATCAATGCTGGTTGTTTGTGAATGTTGTCATCACGAGAATGCTCCGAGGATTATTCACTCAGTTGTCGAAACATTTTTTACTGTATGTATGGGCTGTCGTATTATTAATCATACACATTGTCGTTGGGTCCCTGGCTCTATTAGTTACTAGTACACCACACAAGGGGCGCACCCCAATACTGTAGTAATAAGGTTGTGTGAAATAAGAATAAATGCATCAAGTGTTGTGTGGTAAGAGTTTACTTTTCTCCACTCACGAGACACCTTTTAAAAACTATATATTCATGTAATGTCCTATTCAGTTATTAAAACTGATTATCAATGGAGGATAAACCAACACTAATAATTGCCGAACGAATATGTACAGATCAACACCACCGTCGCACGCAGAAAACTCGTAAGTGCCGCCTGACAAAAGAAATCGTACATCTCAGAAATAACTCTCTAGTCTAGTGGAAGATTTCAATTTCATGTTTTTATTCAGACACGATAAACAATATACACGTACAGGTTGTACAAGTAAATGTTAAACAAAGTTTGTATCACCTGATACGGATCTGTTGTAGCCTAATGATATAAAAACATAATTCTCCACTTGGTTCGTTGTGTCCAGTATTTTAAATGTAATGCATCGGTTGATATTGAGTCTCGAGATATGAAAGATATTTCAAGCTACGAAAAATTCAAATTGGAACTTACACAATTTTTAATACAAAAAGCTTATACTATAGCGTTCAAGAATTCTTCAGTAATATCTGACCCAATACTTATTATAAAATTAGTTTTAGTCTATATGGACTAGCTTTTTAATATTCGTAACACATTTATTGTACTCTTCTTACTTATAATTAGTTCATTACACAATGGAGTTTGAATAGTACTGAGATTACACTATGTAAAACAACATTGTGATGGCTAATGTTGTATAATATCACTATGCTTATATAATAGCTCCATTATTATCTTTTGTTTGATTGTCAAAATATACACATCCATATATTTACTTTTAGCTGTTTTTAATAATATTATACACTATAATCAAACCTGTACTGTATACATATTATTATGTGTCCTAAATAAATTATTATAATAAAACGACCTACATTGTTTAAAATAAATATTCTGCCCATACATTTCTGCTTGTGCCGGGGTTACAACGCTACCGTGCTTCAGGGTTTTATCCAGTCTGCCTAGTCAGATAACGGGTTGTTTCTTATTAAATATGAGTTTATCTCAAGAACCAGATGGTGACATCAAAACTCACTTCTCATGCCGGACAAAAAGATTGATCCAGCTAAATGATAATGTAATAAACAAATGTGAAAAGAGGAATTACTCTCAAAGAGTTTATTATTTGTTGAAATACAGAATCTCGCTTGAAAATGTGAAACTAGCTACAGTATTTGTATTTTGGGAGCAACAATTTGCAATACACACTAAAATGAATAAGGATATTCAAAACAGCGACTTAGCAACACTGCACATCAAAGCCGCGCTCATTTGGCAACGTGGTGAAGAGTGTGAAGTATTTTATCAACCAACAAGATTTAATTGTGAAAGATATGCTTTAATTTAAATGTGTCGTAGTTAAAACTAATTAAGATTAAAAATTGATGAAAGCTGTAGCCCGACAAATTCAACAAGATATCTAGATACGGCCAACGAAACGATTGAACATGGCCATAAGCTCTAGCCTGCTATAGTGGCAATAGTTACATAAGCTACTTATTGGGGTTTAAAATCAGCATAGTATGAAGGTTATAGCATTTTATTTATTTATTTAACGTCTTTCCTGTTTAGTTCAAAAACTTATTTACTATAAACTACACAGTACAAATAATAGTGATATTAAAGAAAGATAGAGAAAAACTACACCATACAATACAGTGGAAATAAATAAAAAATAGATTCAAGCGGTTAACATTCAACCAACAATTTGATACTAAACCCAGATTTAGACACTTTATGTGAATGACTGGGTCGTTTGGACGAGAATTAACACAGAGAGATCGATTGATTGATTGATTGATTAAGGACTTTATTATAGGCGGGATTAAGGCCTTTGACTGTTCTTAAATCCAATCCAACCTTTAAAATGTGAGATAAAAATTGATAAAAATTATAATATGGCAGATTACTATAAACTACTACTATAGTACACCACAAAATATTAAAACTCAAATTAATGTTTGACACATAAAAGTCACTTAAATACATTAGGGCGATTGTCTTTCATACACACATTCATCCATCTCTTTTATACAAATAGAATTACAAGATCATAACAATAATTTAAAATGTGAGTCTTTTTCATACATTTTTTACATTTTAGTACAGATTAATAGGATATTAAATTATATTAGCCTTCAGGCAACCTGACTATTGAAGCATGGAGAGACAGAGCGTGTGCGTGAGTATCACTTCCCACGGGCCGCTCCGACGACGCAGAATAGTGCACGTAATTTGTGACGAGAAGTGTACTTGTCTAATAAAGATAAGGATTCGATTTAGCCTCATGGCGGCCATGAAACCTAACCGCGATGATATCTGCGAGATACGAGGCTATTGTCAGATGCACCGAGCGCGTCGTCGGCGTCGCGACGTCGTCACGGCGGTGAATGGATTATCGCGGACAATGGCGGGAGTGTGACAACAGTTATCATCGCACCCCAGACGGCCCCACTGCTGCAGAAGATCGGACGCACAGATAGCGCTAGGTTATGAACGCCAGACCGAATTCGTAAGGAAATTACTGACCATGATGGGAATACATTTGTAATCATCCCTGGGAACTGACTAGACTAGTGAAATGGATCAAGTATTAAACACCTTCAAGAAGCTCACAACAAAGCAACTCGATGGATACGATTCTTAGGACAACTTTGGGTTTGTGGGGAATTATTAAAATGTGTGCGGGTATCCGAAATTTCGAAACAAGTCGAGTCGAGGCCGATGAGGGCCGGGTCGATAGTCAAAAAAGGTGCCCGATTTTCGAAAAACAAACATTTTTTAAAGGGATGGTGGAGGTGCCGGTCCAGACAATTATAATGTGAGATTATTCACAAGTAATATTCATTACCCGTTTTTAAATGCAGTATTATAACGTGAGTCTTTTTCCTAACTGACCCTACCCGACCCTAACCCAAAGCAGTTTAGTACTCCACTCCCGAACCCTAAGACCCGACTGTGATAACCGATACCCGCACAGCCCTAAATATATCCAGGAGATTCCCCCAATACCATTTACTTAGTTAATATTTGTATTGAAACCATACGAGTTTCCTAGCTATCCCGTCAGTATTTTATGTAGGAATGTTTGTGGGCTGAGTGGGAGCCATCTGACTGAGGAAACCCTCGAATGTAACACAGCCGGTGTCGGGCGTCGAACCAGCTACCTCTGGCACAGTTCCCCCCCCCCCTCTCAATGTAGCGGTGGGTGTTTATCCTGCAAGGGGTGTAGCGCGCATAAACGACAAGTCAGGCTCGCGAGCAATGCTTTCTCATTAATATATTGAAAATTTATAAAATAGGCAATCGAATTAGCGGGAACAGTCGTGTTGGTCTAGAGCGGCGGAGCGGCGAGTAATCGTCTAAAGAGGTTCTGCAAAGATGTGATAGTTTCTTCCTTCATTGATCGATAAAGCGGAGAGTGAGCTCCTGTATATACTTTACTGTAAGTGCTTTTTATACGGACACAAGAGAAAGATCGCATACGGCCAAAAAAGCTTTCACTTCGTCTAAGTCTATACACAGGGTGCATCGGAATTAGAGTCCCAACGGAAAACACTTCATCCGTGACGTCATCATGGCCGTTTGATGTCTGAGCGGTGACTTCGGAGACCAGCAAAGAAACTGTAATCAATGTGAAAATGAAATATATTTAGAAAATTTACCTTCAAACACTTTTTATGACAAATCGTTTTAACCACGCATGTGAAAAAAGATATGGAAAATGTTTTCAAGAGTTTTTGCTCATCGGTATATTTTACAGTTTACCATCATTCTAAGTACAAATTCTCCGAGAAAAAGTGTTTTAAATAACAGTTTTTACTTGCGTGCAAAGAAAGAGAGAGAGAGAGAGAGAGAGAGAGAGAGAGAGAGCGAACAATAAATCACGAAACACTCAGCTACCGTCAATAAATGCCACTCTGGCGAGGTGGTGAGAGAAACTGTGGCGGGGGTGTCGTCTCGTCTGAGCCACTGGCAGGGACTGAGTACATGCGTGAGCTGAGAGTACCAAGTATATAACATGAATCACATTAGTTGGCTTTGATTCGATTACACTGTCCAATGATCGAGCTCTAACAGTGCGACTCTGATTCGGGACGTCCCGAGTTCGAACCCCGTCTAGACAGACACTCCTGACGTCTTATCCTAGGTTTCTCTTAAACAGCCCTCGGGCATCCCTTCACAACAATTGACTCCAATATACCTAGTTAGACAGGGGCATGCATTGCACTCTTTACATGATTCCAGCGCGTGAAAAACAAAAAAATCTGTGGTGTGGAGAAAAAAAAATCAACACGTTAATTATTGATAGGCTGATAGCATTAATTTGATTACACATTATTTAAAGTACGTGTGAACAGAATAAGGTGGGAAACATGAGCAATGGTGCAGTGTTTCTAGATCGAGGTTCCATGCACCCTCAGAGTGGCTCCCCCCCCCCCCCCCCCCCCCGCGCGGCCTGGTGGACTGGAAGGGTGGATAAGGACTGCATACAAACATACACCACACTGATACAGATCTTCTGCACACACGTCGTGCACTTGGATGCTGACGCGACTCACACGTGACTGCTGGTGTAATATATTATCTGAGGTATTATACAATATTCCCCCGAACCTCTCGACACACACACACACACAGTAGCTACAACAACTCACTTTTCACAGTTATACTTTCCAGACACAACACATTTTCTCTACAACTCCTCTTTTTACAAAACGTGTTTTCTTTAATAACATTAATTACAATTGACATTTAATTGGATGAGCGTAGCGAGCGAAGCGAGTGAAGCGAAGACTTCAATTTCACTGACCCCCAAAAAATTTCGCTCGGGTGTTTTTTTTTTTTGTTTGTTTTTCTGTCTAATGTCTAACTCTCTACCAGGCAAACGGCATATCCGATCTTGATAAAAAATTGAGGGGACCTTCGAAATCTCTGAATTTAAGGTGTATTGTTTTTGGGTAAAATCGAAGAAATATTTCTCATGAATATCGTACTTTAACGATTTTTTCGATTTTTAGTGCGATATTTCGTGACTTTTAGTGCGATATTTTCGTGACATTTGGGCCAATTCTGACCAAACGGGTGGGGCTACAACTTTCATATTATACATGGACATTAAGGTTATGGTGATGTAGTACCTTTTGAAAGAAAAAGTTGAAAAAGTTAGCCAGAATCTATAGAAATAAAGCTTTTAATATAAGTTTTTTTGATTTTGTGTGCTATATTTTCGTGCCATTTGGGCCAATTCTGACCAAACGGGTGGGGCTACAACGTCCATATTATACATGGACATTAAGGTTATAGTGATGTAGTACCTTTTGTAAGAAAAAGTTGAAAAAGTTAGCCAGAATCCATAGAAATAAAGCTTTTAATATAAGTTTTTTACGGTAAATAATATCAATTGACAAGAAACAATAGAAACTTGACAACAATCACCTACAATGCGTAGGCAGCAAAACAAAGCACTTGCAAAAGTAAAGATATCCCACGCAAACTAAAAACTTTAAAAAGCTCATCCATCAACGCGGCGGGACTTTAGCGTTTTCCTAGTTTAATTATTTGTAATTCGGGTCAATTTTATTCAATCTACGTTTTAATTTTGGATACTAACTATTATTAGTAAAAAATGAGAAGAAAACATGGAAGACAAAGAAATTGCAGGAGAAGAGGTGAGGACATGACAGGCAAAACGATGTTAATCAACTCTGTGTACCTACCCTAGAAAATCTTGTGGTTAGCCATCCCCTGACCCGACTTATGTTGGAAGCAGGTGTAAGAAAATGTGTGTATATATACTAGGAAAACGCTTAGGTCCCGCCGCGTTGTTGGATGAGCGTAATTGGTGCATGAGCTACCATGTGTTATGTGGATTTTCTGTTGTTCTGTGAAAAAATCATTCCTAAGTTGAAGATTTAAAAAAAATTAATTTAAATTAAATAAAAAATAAACTTTAATCTTTAATTTTTTTAATTAATCGTAATTTTAAAAAAGAAAAAAATCGTAAATTTTCGATTTTCATAAGAAATAGTTATTCGATTGTGCTCAAATTTCACAAGAATATATTAATTGATAAAATTAAGGTTCTGTAAAAAAATCATTACAATCGGATAAAGCATGTAGGTGTTAAAAGTCAAAGAATTGTTTTAAAAAAGAAAAAAACACGTAAAATTTCGATTTTTATACGAAATAATTTTTCGATTGCGCTCAAATTTTACACGAATATCTTAATTCATAAAATAAAGGTTCTGTGCAAAAATCATTAAAATCGGATAAAGCATGTAGGTGTTATAAGTCGAAGAAATTTTTAAAAATCGAAAAAAATCGTAAAATTGCGATTTTGATGAGAAATAATTTTCCGATTGTGCTCAAAAACGTGGCAGTTCTAAGTTCAGAGATTTCGAAGACCTCCATAAAATTTCATCGCAATCGGAGTATCGGTTTAGCCGGAATCGTGTTAACAAACAGACAAAAATACATTAAAAAAAGAAAAAAAAAAAACATTCCGGATTTTTTTCTCCAGTGTAGTGAAATGGAATCTTCGCTCCGCTCGCTACGCTCATCCAATTATTTGCACATAATTATGATCAAGTATTTTCTTCCTTGTATAGCGTGTTGTACTAAACGGTATTATCGAGTAGGTATTAATACTTATATTGATGAGATATTGCAGGCTTTCACGACCCGTGGATGATTCTTGGGATGTTGCGTCGTGTCGATGATGAGGCACTGCTCGACGTTTCGCCATCCATGTTGGTGGCTTCTTCAAGAGTTGAAGCCAACAGTCCAAGGACCATCCAGAACTCACTGATTATATTATTTGCTATGCAATTCTGTAGCAATCTCATTCATATTGCCACCATTTGTAAATCAATAATGTTAATAGTGTAACGATATATTTAAAGAGTGATTAAATACATACATGACAATCATACGCAAGCGGGGATTGATGGGTAGAAGATTTCAATCCAGAGAAATAAAACAATGTAGACAATCATGGCTTTATGTTCAACTAATTGCTACTGAACCATCCGGATGGAAAGTTATTTTACTATGTTTATCAATTTATGTTTTGTTTAATTGTGTTCACTTGTAATAACATATTATTAATAGCGTAATGATGTGGATGAATGAAAAGCGCGCGAAAAGAGTCTCGATCTCTTGCCAAGTGAGCCGTCGTAATCAACAGAGTGCGCACAGACGGCGGTAGGTGGCAGCACACACCATGGCTGGGTAGTCGTGTGGAACCTGGTAGAATAATCCCTGACATTCATTATTACTGATTGATGATTTTTGAAAACCAATAAAAAATAATTTTTTGTGGGAAACCTGCCCAGGGAGCAATTCATGCCCCTCTTCAGGGCTGGTGTCTATAAGATTAGGTATGTTGCAGATAGGACATTGTGAAGGGATCGACGGGATTTGAATCCGGGATCTCCCGAATCAGAGTTGAAAGATTCGTTCCTTTAATTTCTAACTAGGAAAACGCTAAAGTCCCGCAGCGTTGATGGATGAGCTTTTTAAAGTTTTTAGTTTGCGTGGGAATCTTACTTTTGCAAGTGCTTTGTTTTGATGCCTACGCATTGTAGGTGAAAGTTGTCAAGTTTCTATTGTTTCTTGTCAATTGGTATCATTTACATTCAAAAAATTATATAAAAAGCTTTATTTCTATGGATTCTGGCTAACTTTTTCAACTTTTTCTTTCAAAAGGTACTACATCACCATAACCTTAATGTCCATGTATAATATGAACGTTGTAGCCCCACCCCTTTGGTCAGAATTGGCCCAAATGGCACGAAAATATCGCACAAAAAATCAAAAAACTTATATTAAAAGCTTTATTTCTATAGGTTCTGGCTAACTTTTTCAACTTTTTCTTTGAAAAGCAACACATTACCATTACCTTAATGTCCTTGTGAAATATGAACGTTGTAGCCCCACCCGTTTGGTCAGAATCGGCCCAAATGTCACGAAAATATCGCACTAAAAATCGAAAAAAAATCGTAAAAGTACGATATTCATGAGAAATATTTCTTCGGATTGTACCCAAAAAACGTAGCAAGTCTAAGTTCAGAGATTTCGAAGGTCCTGTCAAATTTCATCAAGATCGCATATGCTGTTTGCCCGTAGAGAGCGAACAAACAGACAAAAATACAAACAAACAAAAAAAACAAACAAAAAAAAAAACACCCGAGCTAAATTTTTTGGGGGGTCGGTGAAATTGAAGTCTTCGCTTCGCTCATCAACTAATCATTTATCTTTTATGAGTTTAGAAATTTTTTTGAATTAAAGTCATCGCAAATTCTCAGCTTTAACGAAAATGAGCAAAATCACGGTGGAACATATCTTTGGTTGGTTATCGCTCACTCGTCGATTGCGTCGGGGCCAACAGGGCTGGCTTGGTCTCTTTGGTTTAATGTCCCCCACTGAAAATCGGTTTTATGACTGAGTGGGTAGACTCTAAATACAAATTTATATATTTATTAAGAAAATTAGAAATTAAAATAACCAACCAACCAACCAAATTTCTATCAAGTATTGGATTCCTTCTTGCAATAACAGTCCAATTTAAATTTTAACTGACTTGCTGTATTTGAAACATTTTGAATAAAAAAATGAATCCGACGGTCTGGGAACTGGATGGACGTCTGAAACATAATAATATGCCGGCGCTCTCAGCCTTGGTCGGAGGAAGGAGTTCACTCTCGATGGGAACAACCCTGATGACCAATCACCTGGTTCTCGAAGCTTGAAGCGTGTCATCTCTTGTGTCACCTCTAGTGTGGGATTGTATTATAGAGTCGTGTATTAAAACCTTGATTTCGATGCGTTCCAGGCACAACATCATCACTATTACCTTGATATCCACGTAAACTTTAAACGTTGTGGATCCACCAGATTCTGTTTTTTTTTTTTTTTTTTTTTTTGCGTGTTTAACCCAATTTCACCCAGAAGGAATGTTCGCACTCCAACCAAAATTAGTATTGTTGGCAGGAACCAAAATCCCCCACAACTGTTTTTAAGTTAGTTTCAAGTTTCACGAAGGCTGGGTGACACCTCGAAAACGCCACAACTCTGCTTTCTGATACTAGGGTGGAGGGTATAGTGCTAGGGTGCCACGACTTGGCTGCGATGCTCCTGGCCTGTTCCATACACCGTAGCTGTACTTTGAGACTTGAGTCTTACGAGTTACGAGATTGCTATTTTCATTTCAAAAGATGAACCAAACGGTTTTCACCCACTCAATCAAGAATAGCCTCGAGTTGCTCCCGGCTCATAAGCATTACATAAGACAAACAATGTGGTTAATGGACTTGTCAAAGTCTGTTATGTAATTATTACAAACGTCACACACAGCCTACTAAGTATCCCGGTATTATCACAATCTTGACCTGTGACCACGCGCGGAACGATAATAAAAACAAAAATGTGCAAGTGCAGATGACGTTTCCTTCCGTCCACCGGCCTCCCCAGGCCTCATAGTCCTCGCATACCCTCGCCGGCCTGTAGCTCGTAGTCTGAGCTTCAGTCATGACGTCCACGTTCAACATAGTGGAGCGCGAGGCGGGGAGCCGCCTGCCGCAGTACATAGCGGCGTTAGTAGGTGAGTGACTTCTTAACAGATTGCTTTTTTCAGAGAAAATATCTTTACTTTGAATCTTCAATGCACTAGACGTAAATTTTTAATCCGTTTTGAAGATTAGATAGCTAAAACCAAAGGTGTAGCTCGTTGGTATCTCTAGATGTTCCGGCTTCAGGTAAAGAAGGTATCTGGTTCAATTCCTGGTTCAGGCACAAGTTTTTTACTGTAAAATTAGACTTGATTTATCAACATGATACCGACAGTGTTGGGCTGATTCGGGAGGTCCCGGGTTCAAATCCCGTCGAGACCTACAACCCTGACTGAAGGTTTTTTCCGAGGTATTCCTCGAATGCAAGGGGTTGAGTCCTCTTAAACAGCCACGGACATCCCTTTACAATTTTCCTGTCTGCACCCTGGGCGGCCTTCGTATTAGTATTATATATTGTATTAGTAGTTTTAGGGCGCTTTAACAGCTAAGATTATTCACGCCTCCAAGATAAAACAATTTCTATAAGTTTGAGTTAATACTTCTTTCCAAGGGAGGGACGTAAGGGGAGATGCGGGGGGACGCGGGGTGGACAGGCCTGTGCTGGTCAGAACCAACCACAAGCGTATGGGGAGGGCAGAGGTTCCCCCACATCGTGGTCGTCTCCGTCTGTGTCATCATCCGTCCGTGTTGTCATTATCATCATTGTCGCCGTTGGGGAGGTAGTCAAAGGGAAGGAGAAAGTTCCCCGACGACGACCCAGAGCTCGCCATTAGTGTCAGGGAGTGAATCACGGACCAAACCACGAGAAGGTAGCGAGTTGGATGTTGATGGCTTCCTACAAAAGTTATTAGGTCTAAAATCATCGCCAACATGATACAAGTACATATGAACAGATGACTGAGTGTGGGGTGATCGAGCAACAAATCGCTTAGTATCCTTAGCGCACCGCGGCTTGGCTGCGGCTTGGCTGCGGCTTGGCTGCGGCTTGGCTGCGGCTTGGCTGCGGCTTGGCTGCGGCTTGAGCTGTAAATATACAGCCACACATTACACAACCAAAAGCATTGAGATTTAAAAAAAGGGCAAAGCTTTGTATACCCTTCTGCATTTTCGTACACTAAATTCGCAACGTCCAATGACTGCACCCTTTCAAAGCTTTGCAAAAAAAATGGGTACTATAAGAGTGCGAAATCGTAGGAGGGTACATAAGCTTGGCCCTTCTTTTAGATCTCAGTGCTTTTGGTTGTGTATGGTTTGACTTGTATTTTTACAATATTTTTTTATTAATTGTGGTTAAAACTATTTCAGAATGAAAAGAATTGGTTAGTGATAAGAGATGCTCCTGATATCGACGTGATTACGAAAGTTTTTCATCCCTTCAACAAGGATGATGGGGATAATGTTTTAAAAGGACCCTGTGGGTCAGGGACGGGGCTAGCGTCATATAAGCTATACATATAAATACCCGGCACCTCCACCAAACACGGATCGTTCTTTGCATACTGTATTCTTCCTCTTTAACCTGGCGACGCTCGCAAGTCGCACGGCCGGTGATAGCGACCATGTTTTGTCTTCGGAGCCGAGGCGACTGTCCTAGCCAAAACAATGATACCGGTTACGACGAAAGCATCCATTCCTTGCTATCTGTAATTCTGTATCCATCCAAGTGGAAAAATATCTTGCAAAAGTTTACATGAAACTAGCAAACACGATAAAAGTGTTTATGACGTCAGAGAACTGAGCGTAGTAAATCTAATGGTAACTGAAAACATTTCTCGGGTTATTGAAAAAGTAAAGCTTGTGAATTGAACTGTCGTCTTTTAATGAGCTCTGATCCTCTAACGACGCGTCCATAGCCTGAGATACTTGTTAGAAGAGATGTTATGAAAGATCGACAAGCAACATACTTGTTATTACACATCATCAGATTTACTCGAGAGTCGAGAGACATCAATCGTATGACATTTATTTTGTCTATAGAAAGCATTTAGATTAATTTGGAACTTTCCTTCCTAAATAATCAGGACAAATTAATAGTACCTACCCCCGGTTGGTTTAATATTAAACACATCTTGTGCTAAAGTTAATTTCTTTGGCGTTGAAATTAATTGCGTTCTTGAGAATAGTGCGCCGTGGAAACGTGTGCATATACTCTTTAGGTGACTAATTAGGTATAAAATGAGAAGTAACATGCGGTTTCTACTCCTCCCTCCTTAGCCTTCGCATTTGACTGAGGAAAGCCTTGGTGAACCCTGTCCCTTCAGCGAGGCTTGCCGGTGGTCGGAATCTCTCTGGCCCCGGTAGCTACAGCTATGGTTCGAGTCCCGGCAGGGCACATCTGCGTCATGCTTTCACACTACGTGCGGTGCTCACTCAGATGGTATTAGCATTGTGTAGAATAGCGTGTAGGCCCGACTCTATGATATAGCAACCAAAGAATGCTTGGATCGATAAACTACAATACTTTGTTGCACAATCACTTCACACTCGGAATGTAGGATTGCGGTACAAGACTGCATGACAAGAATGTGAATGAGGTCTGACAGTATACGTAGAGTACGGGCGCTAATGAGTGTGGGAAATATTCCTACAATAATGACAAGGTGTATTGAAGTCTGTCTGATTGTCGGGGACTTGGACATGGCACTTTATCAATTCAATGCCATAAATCTAATTAACAACTTACTTACGTTGATATAAGTATATAATAATAATAATAATTTTTGTGAGAATTTAAACCTGTTATAGGGTACAATATGCCCCTCTTTCTTCAGGTGTCCGGATAGGTTAATTGTCCGAGAACTGTTTAAGAGGACTCAATCCCTTCCATTCGCATTAAAGACTGAGGAAAACCTCAGAAAAAACTTCAGTCATGATTACCGGTCTCGACGGGATTTGAACTCGGGACCTCCCTAATCAGAGTCGCGCGCTTAGCGCTCGAGCCAACACTGTCGGTAAATAAGTATTGATTATTGTTATCCCATTTAGTGAAAGTGATATTTTGCACGGTGGACATTATTCCGTGATCATATGAAATGATTAAAATTGATAATACCAAGTCCTTTCTTAGACGAAAGCGAGTGGGAGGTCAATCGCGAGGACCTTCCGCTATAGCCGGTCACCCAACCGACTTACTGTCCCATGAAGTCATTGCCCAACAACATAACCCATGTCATGTGCCAGAAACGGTCAGCTGACCAGCATTGATGTCGAATAACTGAAATTATTTTTAGTTCTATAATGACCTTGATGGTTGTAAAAAGAATTCCGTCCACCTAGTCGTTCTAGTAGTAAACAAAGTTCTAATTCAAGTTCAAGTACGGAAACGAAGGGTTTTGAAAGACACCCGCTGTAGAGTAGGCTACACCAGTTCTACGTTCACATAGGATAATATTTACGTGTTCACACCAAGTGTGAACAATAAGTCTTTTTGTTTGTACAAACAAAAATTAAATGAAACTTAACCATTTTGTACCAGATTTCCATTTATTAAAAATTATTTTGAGTATTTTTTTTATTGAACTATAAGTTTAAAAATTCTTTCAAAAAGAATACAATTGTGGTTCATATTAAAAATTAAAAATTAAATAAAAATATTAAATAGGTATTCATAAAAAAAAGTTCATACAATTTTTTTTGTTGTATTGTATGATAATGTGATGATGTGTGATGAATTCGTAAAAAAACTAATTTTCGTTTATTTCTATGATCAGGCAATAAATGGTTATTTTAGTTTAGTATTATGGCTTCGATATACCCGGGGGGCAAGAAAGTGTGGGACCCACTCACCCCCTACCCCTGTTAGATATTGACTGATTAGTGATTATGCTACAGAATGTGTGGTACCTAATCAATAAATTGTTGGCGCATGGCCCCCGTTACTACGTCGCCATGAGGCCAAGTAGTTGGTTCGATGCTCGTTGTGTTCCGCCTCAGAGGATTAAAATAGTCCGGTCTGAAAGATCACGGCGTCGTCTTGGTCTTGGTCGTCAGTCGCGCGCTGACGACGACGAGACGACGCCCTCGCGCGAGACGATGCACTGTGAGTGTGACAGTTTGAGTGACGAGCTCCCTCAGAACCGCTGAGAAGATATTAGCAGAATTACAACTCGCCAATATCGACATGAAAGCCGAGACAGGGAGTCAACTACCTCAGTACACAGCAGCATTTGCAGGTAGGCCTTCAGATATGAGCGCGAGAAAACCGCGATCTCTACCAGTTTTGGTTTGACATGTCAGTGGTCGATTTTAAAGGGGTATTCACCCGCTAAACTCAAAAAATATATTTCATTCAGGCTTACTAGTTATGAATTTAGAAATCAACAGAAAAATTATTCGGTCCACCATGACTTTTGATTTTGAGTTTTTGTTTTGTCAAACTTAGTATTTTTCGAGCTAGGTCCCATCGGCAAAAATCTCCCAAAGAAATAATATGGGGACGATCTTTGTGCCCCGTGTCCTTGGAGGATTTTGATCCAAAAAATATCAGCCATTATTGACGTACACTACAGCCTTTTCTGTAAATCATAATAATATATTTTGTTTTGTAATTTGGGCAAGTGGTTCGGTCAAAATATCTAGATGCCCATTAGGGCGCTATAGCCAAGCCGCGGTGCGCTACACACTCAGGCACCTTATATACAGCAAGCAAGTTAGGGTGATTTCGAGGTGTCACCCAGCCGTCATGAAACGTGATGTGAACTTGAAAACTATCAAAATCGAGGGGATTTAGGTACCTGACAACACATGCCAAATTTGGTTGGGATACGAGCATTCCTTCTTGGTGAAAAAATGGCTTGAAACATGCTCAAAATCACTTTTAAGGATGTTAGCTACTGCTACTACTATGGTCTAATTCGTCAGTTTCAATCGGCAAGCGATTCTGACCAAACGGGTGGGGGCTACAACGTTCATATTTTACATGGGCATTAAGGGATAGTGATATAGTAGCTTTTGAAAGAAAAAGTTGAAAAAGTTTGGTGGAAGGCTTCCAAATAAAGGTTTTAATATAAGCTTTATACAAGAATATAATTAACAAGTAACTATAGTTACTTGACAATGATCGCCTACATTGTTTACAAAAAGCAAATCTTTGGGCCACTAGATATTTTACATTCTATTGTTAATTGAGGGGTTGATTTCAAAAACAGCCTATGTCCAAAAAGCACATTTTGCAGGAGATCAATTAAACTTCAAGTTCATACCATCCGTAAAAGTTGTATTAAATTTCCAATTTTTGGTTTTAACAAAGTGTATTTGATAATGTTTTTTTTCTGCATGACATTTTGCCATAGTACTTCCAGAAAGCGAAAAAAAAAAAAAAACTTTTGGAATTGTTTTTTGTAGTATTTTAAAATGTATACATTTTTGTTGAGGTTATTTCAGATAAAGTTCAATTACGAATTAGATATTCTTAATTAATATTCAACAACAGTGGATAGCTGTCATCTACTTAACCACCTTAATTGTGAAAAAAAAAAATATAGACATTGGTTGTTTTTGTGAAAATGGTTTTTCAACGTAAACGGTGACATAGGTTCTTTTTGCAGAATTTTATCTATATTTAAACCGGAAAATCGATTTTTTTTATGGTATGGGCTTCGAAATCGGTTTTTTGGAACTGTTGGGTTGCAAAACCTCAATTTTAAACCACAGAAATTAACGATTTGATAAATTATATTTTAAAAAATTTTGCAAAGAATTAAAAAAGTCCCAATTTAAACATGCCAAACCCCACAAAGAAAAGTTATAAAATATGTGCAATATTCCACATTTGGGATTTAATAATCAGACAGTGTCGAAATGAGCTTGCAAAATAATTGTATGAATTTCTATTAATAGA
The DNA here is from genome assembly GCA_024449915.1 of Sweltsa coloradensis. Taxonomy (NCBI): domain Eukaryota; kingdom Metazoa; phylum Arthropoda; class Insecta; order Plecoptera; family Chloroperlidae; genus Sweltsa; species Sweltsa coloradensis. The sequence continues at coordinate 625,066 of JAMZAV010000382.1, forward strand.
AAAAGAATTTGACTACACTTTCATAAAAAATTTCCAATTATCTAGCCAGGACTTTCTGATTGTTAGACCTGAAAGGAAAGTGGAGGGTGGGGGGGGCCCTTTTTTTTTTTAAAAAAAAAATTTTAAAGCCGCCCATTTTTGTTCCCCTTTCCCGCCCCCTCCCAAAAAAACGGGACGGGTTTTATGGAAGGGTTGATGAGCTTGGCCTTTTTTTAGATCTCATTCCTTTTGAGTGGTAAGGTTGCTGTTTCTACAAGTTTGTTATGGTGTGACTCATTACTTTTTAAGTCCATTACAAATTATTTGCTAAAATATAATATTTTTATCAAATTTGATTTAAATTCTATGGTATTAGCAGTAACAATATAGGATGTAAAATATCTAGACCGGATTCATGTACATCCTGGGTATAGGTGGTAGAACCATGGTATAACGACGGTATAAGGACTGGACCCCAATTCTTGAGTTCGTGGGAGATGAGTTGAAAACGCAATTTGAAAACGAAGTCGTTTTCGTTTTCGAAGGAATTGGTATTCTTGAACGGTATCGTGGAAAACGTCATGGGTTGTGAGTTGAAAGCATTGATATTAAACCCCTATAGATGGTTGAAAGAGTATCACGAAATCCAAACACTTTAAAAAGATTTGCGTATAGCAAAGAGCTCGAAAAAGTTCTATATTTATTCTAGATGGCAGTGCCTTCATAAACGCGGGCCAATCGAAAGACAAGTTGTATGAAATGATTTGATTGTTGCAATTATGTGAACAAACAGATGAGCAAGTTCATAATATCAGAACAATGTTGTGCTGGCATAGGGTTGGCTAGGCTTGTCAAACATGTAATGTAAGTATGAATTTCACTAGTCCTATAGCCAAATGGAACTTTAGACCTACACTTTTGCATTATAAATAATTTTCCACATCTGGGCCTAGGCCAGGGACGGTTTCTGATTTGTTTTATGAGAGTATAATGACACCTTTTCTCGTTCCACACAAAGAAGAAAAATTTTAAATGTCCGCTATTTGTTTACGTATCGCACTTTCCCGCCTAACTCTGCTTATACCGTCAACAAGTGTCAAGTAACTATGGTTACTTGTTGATTGTATGCCAAGTGTTTAAGGCTTATTTTAAAAAACCTTTATTTGGAAGCCTTCCAACAAACTTTTTCAACTTTTTTTTTTCAAAAGAGACTATATTTCTATAACCTTAATGTCCATGTAAAATATGAACATTGTAGTCCCACCCGTCTGGTCAGAATCGCGGGCCGACGTATTAGATGTTAGCAGTAGCAGTAGTAGCAGTAGCAGTAGCTAACATCCTTAAAGTGATTTTGAGCATGTTTCAAGCCATTTTTTCACCAAGAAGGAATAATCGGACCCCAATAAAATTTGGCATGTGTTGTCAGGTACCTAAATCCCCTCGATTGTGATAGTTTTCAAGTTCACATCACGTTACATGACGGCTGGGTAACACCTCGAAATCACCCCAACTCTGCTTGGTGTATAAGGTGCTTGAGTGTGTAGCGCACCGCGGCTTGGCTGCGGCGCCCTAACGGGCACCTAGATCAACAAGTAACTATAGTTACTTGACAATGATCGCCTACATTGTTTACAAAAAGCAAATCTTTGGGCCACTAGATATTTTACATTCTATTGTTAATTGTTAATACCACAGAAATTAATCGATTTTGATAAAATTATTATATTTTAACAAATAATTTTGCAATGGAACTTGAAAAAGTAATGAGATCCCACACATAACAAAAACTTGTAAAAATACAGCCAAACCTTACACACCCAAAAGAAATTAGATCAAAAAAAAGTGCCAAGCTCATCTACCCTTCCACATTTGCGCATTCTTAATTCATAAACGTACAGTGTCCCGTAACAACATCCTTGAAAAGCTTGGCAAAATAGAATTTGTATGACCATTACGTTTAAATTAATTAGAAAAAAAGAATTTGGATGAACTATTACGTTTAAAATTAATAGTTGCAAATTTTATTTTGCCAAGCTTTTCAAGGATGTTGTTACAGGACACTGTACATGAATGTGCAAAATATGTGGAAGGGTAGATGAGCTTGGCCCTTTTTTTAGATCTCATTTCTTTTGAGTGTGTAAGGTTTGGCTGTATTTTTACAAGTTTTTGTTATGTGTAGGATATCTTTTATACAATTATTATCAAACCGATTTCCAAAATGTAAACACGATGTTAACTCACAGCTACCGTACAATCCTATATTTTGTTTGCCAACAGTTGGCAGTTACTGCCACATTTTATATTATTATAATATTATCTCGATATAAATGAAAGTGTTTATAATATCCTGATGAGGGCCCATGAATGAAAATAGTCCTACTTAAGATGTATTGCCTCAGCATCTGGCCAGAACAGTTACGTTTATGTACGTAAAATTCCTTTCACAATATTATCCACACAAGGTTTTATTTATTTATTTATATTTATTTATTCACTTGAAAACTGATCTGATGCAGGGTAAGTTATGAATTTATCCATAGAATTTCAAAGAAATATTGCATTATGCATAATACTACTTAATAACTAGGAAAAGTCAACGTCGTTGTTAGACGAATGAGCGAGTCTTGTCTTGGTTGAGTACTTGGTAACATTCCCTTTCCTCTCCCTACCCAAGGCTGGATCCAGCATGGGTATTTCCTCCTAAGCCTATCATAGGCTAGAGTGGCGCATTATGGCCTTACAGTTGACGCGCCCTTATTATACCAACTAAACTCAAAACCCTATCATTTATACCTTGTAGGCTATATCAATCAACTTAAATGCAAATGTTCCCGGGTACTCAACACATGACTCGATCACTCGTCTAACAACGACTTTGGTGTTTTACCCGGTTCAAACAACGGTGGGGATAAATTATTTAATTTTTTTATTTCTGGAAAATTATAAAACATGTTTTGAAATGCATACACTATTATGGAAAACGGCCAGTACGAAGTACGTGTAAAGATTGCAAGGTTTACTCAATTCGATACACCTAAAGTCACTGCATGCATGCATGCAAGAACAAACCATTGTCGTTAATAAGATCCTATACATTTTTTAGACTATTTTTCAATTTATTATTTCTTGTAGATTTAAATCACAACGGATTTTGCTCATTTTGTTAGCAGTTCTCAGTTAACTGGTCACGGATGTCTATTTAGTATTTCAGCTCAATATGTTTGGCCGTTCGGCCATATGGGAACGGATAAACAAACAAACAAGACAGAATCACGAGAAAGATCCGTTCGACTTGCGTTGTAAGACTCAGTCGCTACGCTCCCTCATCTCATAAAGTTGTGTTAAATTTCATCAGAGTAGCATCAGGCTATTTAAAAAGAAACTTTAACACAAGTAAATGTTATTTAAAAATGAATTGAACTTAACACTAACTTAACACTATTATGTAGCAATATTTCAAATAAAAAATAAAACATCTTATTTGCAATTTCTTGATATTATTCATCCACATAGCTGTGGTTGTTTTTTGTCAATTGTTTGTATTTTTATAAAATAATGTCAGCCAGTCGAAAAAAGAGAAACTTTTCGAAATATTGAGTACATAATAAAAATATTTTCCTACCTAAAAGCAGTGTTAAGTTCAATTATTTTTTAAATAGCATGAGGCTACTTTGTTTTACTTTTCAAAAGCTAATTGTTAAATTGAAAATGGCCCGTTTGATGGTAAAATAAATCATTTTAACAGTGAATAATGTAAAAATATTATTTTTTGGAGTTGAAAGGGTGTGGGAACTGTGGGTTCAACCAATTGTCTCAAATTGTGTAGGCTACTTGAAGTTCAAGTTATTTATCCATAGATTCATACAGACCATACTAGTATCTATGATACAGACATACAAGTTCTTTACAGTAACCGTAGCAACGTAATGCATTTAATTCCTAGTTTATGTTAATTGTTCATGTTTACTTGTACACTGTTGTGACTGTGAGACACCAAAGCTTCCTTGGACATGAGAATACCACATTCTAAATATGTAATAGACAAATATAACAAAATAATACAGTGCTCCCATAGAATTTGTTGAAGTACTGCCGCGTGCCAATATTCAGCGGCAGACTTCGCGTAGTTAGTGGACTGTCCCGAAATAAATCTGCTTTTTGCACCGAGCCTACAGACTTGAATTGAAACAAAGTCAGCGGAGGCATTTTCCGCTGACTCCACTTGCAAGCAACAAAAGCTGTTGAATATTGGCTCTTGCCTTAAAAGTAATTATGTAGCTAATTATACATTTCACATATAGAATAGGAAATAGGAATAAAAAATAATATAATATAAATAATGATTGAAACAATAAGCTTCCACTTTAAAATAAATCTGGTCAATTAATTTTGTACAGTTTTCAATACCTCTTGGCCTTCAAGTTTTTCTTGGAAATCTACTGGAGTAAGACACGTTGCAAGGTCCAATTAAGATTCCACAACTTTGTAATATTCATAACAATTACATTACTTTACACTTTACAGCAAACTTGGCAACATGGGGTGGAGGGTGTGTCCTTGGTTGGTCGTCGCCAACACTTCCCAAGATGAGGCAGCCGGACTCGTTCATTCGTATCACAGAAGAACAGGGATCGTGGATTGGATGTCTTACGCCCCTGGGCGCTGCTATCGGTCCCTTCCCAGGAGGCTACCTAGCTGACAAGATAGGCGAGTCCAGTCTTAGGTTTCACTCATAGCTCTAGTGCAGGCATACTTGGGGAAGTTCCTTTTGAAAAGGAACTTTTAAAAGATTCAGTTCATCAATTAAAAAAAGAACTTTTATAAAGTTCAAGTTCCTTTTTACACCCTTACCTCTAAAAAGTTCAAGTTCCTCATAAAAAGGAACTAAGTTCCTTTAACAAGTTCCTTTTTTGTTTTAAGTTTGTTTAATGCGACTGCAGAGTGACTGACGTGCAACTTGCAAGCATGTGTACGGCTGTCAAAGAGCACGGTGAGCGGTAGGGTCATGAATCATGATGGTACATAAATTATGATATAAAAATTATAAATTATAAGAAATGGCAAGGTTGAATGGCTGAAAAGTGGTGCAAGTACCAAATTGACTACTTAATTGTAACTAGAACGTTTAAAGGAACTTTCTAAAATATTTCTTGAAAATATGAACTTGATCACTTAAAAGTTCCTCAACTCTAAAAGGGATCAAGTTTCTTAAAATTTCCGGGAAAATGGAACTTGTTCTTTTAGAAAGTTCCTTCCCCAAGTATGAGTGCAGCACCTTGGCACCTCGCATCATTAAAAATAATGTCTCTGGTTTGAGTTATTGTCAAAATCTTCATAACAGTAATAGTTCATTCATTATCTATACTTGTACTACGTACTACAGTAAAACTAAGGTGATAAAACATTTTTAAATTAGCTGCAGTTGTCATCAGCAGGTGAAACGTTCTGTCGCCCTCAGCCCTTCAGGCTGGGCTTTATGTTCTCTATTCTTTCCCAAACCGTCAACCCTTCTCCAATCTTAAGTATACTACTATAGTATAATATGTAGTTGTATTTATACTCCTTTACACACCGGTTCACATTACTTGGACAGACATAAAATAAATAGAATCCAGTAAAGTGAAGATGTGACTGTAGCCCCCAAAGTACGAATGCTTTGTGTTTCAGGTCGCAAGTGGACAATGCTGGTTCTCGTCATTCCGTTTCTGTTGAGCTGGGGCCTCATAATGGTGGCCGAACCAGTTGCCTCGCTGGAAATGATCTACGCCGGTCGAGTGATCGGTGGCTTTGCGGTGGGCGCTGTCTACACCGTAGCTCCAATGTACGTAGGGGAGATCGCAGAGGTAACACAACTACAATCTCGAGTTCTTTGCCTGTTGTATATAGGCCGAGCTTCGCATAGCCCACTAGCGTAAACAAGGCAACATTTACATAGGGACTCTCAAGCTAATAAAACTGCCTTTGTTCACTATTTTCTTTCTCATTCCATTTGAGGAAGTGACTAATGATACAAACAAATCTGCATTTATTGTTGCCGCTTTATTGCAAGAAGGAACAGATTTTTAGTAAACATTTAAAATTATATTACAATAGTGTTTCTTTCCAGTCAGACTACAGCTGAAAGTTCATGTCTATATCATGATATTCTATTCTATTAGTCGAATTGATTCCATTGCAGAAGTAAAACATAAGAATATGAAAAGTAAACCAGGTTTTGAGCTCTGAAGCTTTTGCATGAAAGCAGGATAAACCAACAGCTCCAACAAGCAACACTTGAAATACCTAAATACCAGGGATGAAAACGATGATAGATATTCAATAACATTTTGATAATCGATAATGAAAAAAATTAACATCAAATTGAATGTTTTCTGATAAAGAATGTATAAGACGCGTCATATCGTTAATTTCAGGCACTTCAGTGGTCTGCCATGCGGTGCCACTGTTATTGTTATATCATTGCTCTTTAAATTATTGTACCAACAATCTCAAGTACCGGTACATTTTAATAACCTAGTAGTATACGTAAGGCGGAATAAGGCCCAAGCTCAACAAAAGTTTACATTATTTATAACAAGTGAAAAATAGGTAATAAAAATTAATAAAATTTACCAGTAGCAGGCCTGCATTGATTTCTAGATGTTCATCAACTTGCAACCTTGTTATACTTACTGAAATACTAATACCATAAGTTGGTAATTGATAAACATCCAGCAATAACAAAAAATAATAAGTATGTATTGCAATTAAAATTTAACGCATAATTGGAGAATCACCCTGCAGATCCATGCTGTTGGCATTTGCTTCATTTAACTTTAAAATATGTTTCCTGGCCAGTTGTCTCTTCTCCCCTACCTCAACCTCCCCTCAATATTAAATTATGTAATTAATAAGAATAATTATTAATAACATAATCTTAACTCAGTTCCACTACTATTTACTCGCTTGCCGCCGAGTAAAGGCCGCACTTATTTTGACCACTCAGATTTTAAGATTTGGATTAAATACTATTGATAATGGCTCACATATGGCCACCCACTTTTGACTTGAAATTCAATATACCCGCCAGTAGTCAGTAAAGTGGTTGATTTTCCCACATATCTAGGCTGAAACTGTAATACTAACTTGCCGACTCATGTTTATTCCATCATTAAATTCTACTCTCCTCTCCACCAATTTACTCCACTCTCTTCTGTCCTCCCACAGCTTTACTCTTGCCACATGCTCCCATATTTCCATCTAGTTTTCCAACGTCTTCTTGAATTAATCTTCCCCATTTCTCTCCTGTATAGTATATGATATGTAATTAAAAATGTTATTAATTAATAATTAAGTTATTAATTAACTATATAAATTATGTATATAGGAAAATGTAAAGGTGCTTTTCATGCACTGTTCCCTAGTTTCCTATTCTTGCTAAACCACTTTGAATTATCGTTGAATTATTGTTGCCGCTTGTTGTGATTTAAGAGCTTCATCAACATGTGTGTTGTTGTCTGTGTAGGACAGTATACGAGGGGCCCTGGGTTCTCTCTTATCAGCAATGATAATCCTGGGCCTGTTTTATGTGTACGTCATCGGGCCGTACGTATCATACATACTGCTCTGTACCGCCTGCGTTGCCATAGTCGTCGCGTTCCTCGTGGGCTTCGTCTTCATGCCAGACTCCCCCTACTACTTGCTGGCCAAGGGCAAGACGGAGCAGGCAAGCAAGGCGCTGCAGTGGCTTCGGAAGAAGTCCGATGCGGGCGTGGCAGACGAACTGGCTCAGATGAAGGCAAGTACAGAACTTCTTCATTTCACCATCATCTGTGGCAGACGAACTGGCTCAGATGAAGGCAAGTACAGAACTTCTTCTTTTCACCGTCATCTGTGGATGAATTGAAAGAGTGTCAAGCGTTTGGAGGTTGCTGTCGTGTTAAGTTTGGAGATTCAAGCCGTGGTTTAACTTCAAGTATGAATAATATATGCTAGATGCTGTGCAATAATAAGTCTTTCCTTGCTTTTTATAAGATATATTTAAGCGAGCGTTTCCATTTGACTCTGCCGGAAAAAATAGTCACTGGTTTTGTTTTTGTTTGTTTGTATGTCTCGCCATAACGTTCGAACGGAGGTTCGATCGAGTTGAAATTTGGACCATCCGCAAGCTTCGATCTGGATTAAATGCCATTAGTTTAGTGGTAAAATCGTTCAAAAAGTTACAAAGTTACATTAAAGTTCACCGAAAGTTTTTTTTTCAAACTAAAAGGCGACAAAATCTGAGGTGGCCAAATCATTTAGAATGTCCGTCCGGTCACAAATATGTTAATTTTATTTTGATCCGGTAAGTATAGTGTAGATTGAAATTACATTTTAACAAAAGTAACATTACCATGGCAACGAAAAGTCGCACGAGGTAACTGGCCACTATGCACTGCCACCTAGAAGTAATCAAAATACTATTGAGGAAGCAGTGTATTATTTGTTACCATTGAGTTAAAATAGTTTTCCCAAGAAAATGATGTCAAGGTCCTCTAGTTGGTGGTGGATTTTATCCACAAAGTAAAGGTTTACCCACGGGTTTACCCAAATACCTTGGCAATAATAAATAATATTGGAAACATGGCCCTGTGGACAGCGAACGTCGCAAATTTTAAAAAAATGTGCAATGTGGGTCTAGCTATAGCACGTGCTTCGCTTATCAACGCGTCCAACTGAGCGTTTCCTAGTTTTAAAAACTTTCAACAAAAACAGTTAAGATGAATGATTTTCTTCTCTTTAGTTTTGAGTTTTGACTGACAATTTTATAGTGGCAAGGATACCACAAGATTAAACTGATTTTGGTGGTGATGTTGGTTTTGTACGCACATTGGGTGGTTAAAAAATGGGAACGATGTGAAGAACCCAATAAAAGGTAGTACTAACTTTTACAGAGTGAAGTTCCCATAGGTAGTTCATCACATTTTAAGGTAAGCTGTTGGTTTCCCCAACCACATGATATACTACTCATTTATCAGTCTGTTTGTCCAAACATGTGACACATCTCTCAATAAAAACCAAACATGACCTCAACAAGGATGTTATGAAATGTTTTTACTTTTTATTATGAAAATTATTATGAAAAATTATGGTATATTAATCTATTTTTAATGTTTACTTTATTTATTTTATATTAGGATTGTCTATCTAAAATGGTACTTGTGCTATATAGACTCTTATATGAATAAATAAATAGATGACACTGGGGGGCAGGGGGGCAGAGCTAGCCCCACAGAAATGTGGAATTTATTGGATGAGCGAAGCGAGTGAAGCAAAGACTTCAATTTCACTGACTACCCCAAAAAATTAGGGTTTTTTTTTGTTTGTATTTTTGTCTGTTTGTTCGCTCTCTACCGGGCAAACGGCATAAGCGATCATGATAAAAATTGGAGGGGACCTTCGAAATCTCTGAACTTAGATTTGCTACGTTTTTGGGTACAATCGAAGAAATATTTCTCATGAATATCCTACTTTTACGATTTTTTTTTATTTTTAGTTCGATATTTTCGTGACATTTGGGCCGATTCTGACCAAACGGGTGGGGCTACAACGTTCATATTTTACATGCACATTAAGGTAATGGTTATGTATTGCTTTTTGAAAGAAAAAGTTGAAAAAGTTAGCCAGAATCCATAGAATAAAGGTTTTAATATGAGTTTTTTTAGGTTTATAATAACAATTAACAAGTAACAATAGAAACTTGACAACAATCACCTTCAATGATTCACAAAGCACTTGCAAAAGAAAAGTGGTCCCACGCAAACTAAAAACTTACAAAAAAGCTCATCCATCAACGCGGAGGGACTTAAGCGTTTTCCTAGTTGGATGAGCGTAGCGAGCGTAGCGAGCGAAGCGAAGATTCCATTTCACTACACTGGAGAAAAAAATCCGGAATGTTTTTTTTTTTTTTCTTTTTTTTTTTTTTTTGTATTTTTGTGTGTTTGTCCACACGATTCCGGCTAAACCGATACTCCGATTGCGATGAAATTTTATGGAGGCCTTCGAAATCTCTGAACTTAGAACTGCCACGTTTTTGAGCGCAATCGGGAAATTTTTTCTCATAAAAAACGCAATTTTACGATTTTTTTCGATTTTTAAAAAAATTCTTCGACTTATAACACCTACATGCTTTATCTGATTGTAATGATTTTTTCACAGAACCTTGATTTTATGAATTAAGATATTCGTGTGAAATTTGAGCGGAATAGAAAAATTATTTCTCATGAAAATCGTAATTTTACGTTTTTTTTTTCTTTTTTAAAACAATTCTTTGACTTATAACACCTACATGCTTTATCCGATTGTAATGATTTTTTTTACAGAACCTTAATTATATGAACTAATATATTCGAAATAAATTTGAGCGCAATCGAATAATTATTTCTTATAAAAATTGCAATTTTACGATTTTTTTCTTTTTTAAAAATTACGATTAATTAAAAAATTAAGTTAATTTTTTATAAAATTTAATTTAATTAAAAAAATTAAGTTATTTAAAAAAAATTAATTTAATTAAAATAAATCTTCGACTAAGTAATGTTTTTTTCACAGAACAACAGAAAATCCGCGTAACACATTGCAGCTCAATGCACCATATACGCTCATCCAACAACGCGGCGGGACTTTAGCGTTTTCCTAGTTATACATTACATGGAACCTCCGACAAGGGGAGTTTTCTACTGGAACAAATATGATATATATACCGTATAGTGCAAGTGTGAGAAAAGATGTGGAACAGTGAGGAGGAGACTGGAATGTGGTGGCAGGACAGAAGAAGATGGAGAGGAGAGGCCTGTCTTCAATACCGACCCAACGCAGAGTTGGACTGGGCAACAGATAATGATGATGAACAGTTTGCTCTCTATTTCTACGTACCCGTGCTTGTAGTTACACAATAATCATAAAGGCGGTCTCTGCTGTTCCAGGCTTCGGTTGAAAAGTCCAAAGAAGAAGCCGGCTCCTTCAAAGATCTCTTCACCAACAAAGGCAACATGAAGGCACTGTGTTTATCCCTGGGCTTAGTGGCGGGCCAGCAACTTAGTGGGATCAACACTATACTGTTCTACACAACGGACATCTTTATGGTAAATGCCTGTTCCCACTGCCCATGTTACTGCCCCATATGTTAGAACATGCTATATAGTACCTAAATAGGTAAAATAAGTAGGCCAATGACATAAGATTTATTTAGATGACTAAAAAATCTTAAATTGCCATTTGGTCAACTGAATCTACAATACAGAACATTAATAGTAATTATAAATTAGGCCTAGAGAGCAAAGCTCACCCATCACTTTTCTGTCCTTTGGCCGTGTGTCGTCTCACCATAAAAAGTAAAAACCGAATTTGACCTCTGATTAATATGCAGTATTTTTGTTGAGACTGTCCTGCAACAACGCGTTTCAGATGTCGGGTGGATCGCTGAAGAGCGAACTGGCTACTATCTGCGTTGGGGCCGTGATGCTAGTGTTTGCGTTCTGCACCCCGCTCCTCGTAGAACGCCTCGGAAGACGACCGCTGCTCTTCATCTCTGGCACGGGGATGGCCATTGCTTTGGTGAGTGAGTCGTCGAGTAGGGTAGCACTTGCTTGTTACTTCTGAAACATTGTTAAAGAATGTGAGTGCTTACATCTTCATACTTTGTCTTGTGATGATATGTCTTGTATTAATGTTATGAGTGACAGTAAAACGTCCACATAGAAAAAAAAGTCAAACACACCTAAAATATGACTTCAACAAGGCAATACAATACAACTAGTCTTCTCCCACTGGAGGTAGTTAATTTTTGAAAAGGAGTTGCCTAAACACATTCTTGGCTTCTCCATCTTCATTGCATCTACACAATACTCTCCCGACATCATACAATTCAACGGCCACTCTACACCTTGCAACGGCAATTATAATTAAAATTTCTGGAGAAGACTTAGACTTATAGTCTTATATGGATCACTGCACCATAGACTTTCTAATTAATCTGCTACTACAGTTCTTCCGTACTTAGATAAAACTAGGAAGCTTCGCAAACGCTTTTATAGGCATGTTGTTGGATGAGTGTAATTGGTGCATTGAGCTGCCATGTGTTATGCAGATGGTATTTAAATTGATTTAGTTTTCCCATTGCTATGGCCTGCGAGACACGCTTGGTAATATTGTTTTAATTTTTACGACGACGACATGAGGATCAGGAGCGCACATTACATTACACACTACATTACAATCAAATAGCATGTAGGTGTGAAAAGTCGAAGAAATTTTTAAATAAATCAAAAAAGAGCGTTAAATTGCGATTTTTATGGAAATAATTTTTTGATTGCGCTCAAATTTCACATGAATTAATTAATTTATAAAATTAAGGTTCTGTGAAAAAATCATTACAATCGGATAAAGCATGTAGGGGTTGGTGTTATTCGAAGAAATTTTTTTAAATCAAAAAAATTGTAAAATTGTGATTTTTATAAGAAATAACTTTTTGATAGCGCTCAAATTTCACACGAATATATTAATTCATAATTATATATAATAATCATACATAATGTTGGTAGAACTAATCCAGTTTAATTGTTGGATGAGCGAAGCAAAGATTCCATTTCACTACACTGGAGAAAAAAATCCGGACTGTTTTTTTTTTCTTTTGAATTTTTTACAGTTTGTTAACACGATTCCGGCTAAACCGATACTCCAATTGAGATGAAATTTTCTGGAGGCATTCGAAATCTCTGAACTTAGAACTGCCACATTTTTTAGTGCAATCGGAAAATTATTTCTCATGAAAATCGCAATTTTACGATTTTTTTCAATTTAAAAAAAAATTCTTCGACTTATAACACCTATATGCTTTATCCGATTTTAATGATTTTTTCACAGAACCTTAATTTCATGAATTAAGATATTCGTGTGAAATTTGAGCGCAATCGAAAAATTATTTCTCATGAATATCGAAATTTTACCGTTTTTTCTTTTTTTAAACAGTTCTTTGACTTGTAACACCTACATGCTTTATCCTATTGTAATGATTTTTTCACAGAACCTTAATGTTTTTTTTGTTTTTTTCCTATGCCAAAAGCTTGATTTTTCAATCATTTTTCTTCCTGGCTATCCAGTAAATATGTGCTTCCTTCTCTGGCCCGCTCAGGTTATTTGGCAGGGCGTCAATGTCAGATTTAAGTGCGGCACAGCTGAGGAGGTGCGCTCTGTCCTGAAAACCCGATGTACATAGTTTGCAAGTTGCTGGTTCCTTTGTGATTTGAAATCGACTGAGGTGGTGCTGCAGGACATCATGTCCTGTGGCCAGCCGGAACTGCGCTGTTGCCACCTTTCTTGTCCAGGATTTGTCTGGCCCTTTGAGGACCTCGTCCCGCCATGGTTTGTGATACATCTTGGCCTCTTGAAGTCTTCCATAGGATGTCTTGAGGCCCTCCTAGGCAAGGTTTTTGGCAGAGTTGTAGGAGATACTTGCCGTGTCAGGGGCAGACTTCCTTGAGCCCAACTTGGCTATAGCGCGTCAGCCTTCTCGTTGCCCAGGATGTTGCAGTGGCTGGGCACCCATTGAATTTTAAGCACTTTTCCATTCATCACATTTTTTATTAAACTCGTTTTAAGAGACAAGGAGGCTTCTTCACATTTTTCCATCTGACAGATCTTCTTGATGGCGGCCTTGCTGTCAGAGATAATGACAAATTTTGTCTTTTTGAGTGGAAAGGTTGGTGTTTCTGCAATTTTCTCTGCTGCTCTGGAGATGGCATTTATTTCTGCATCAAAAATGCTCAAAACCTTAATGTTATGAATAAATATATTCGTGTGAAATTTGAGCGCAATCGAAGAATTTCTTATGAAAATCGCAATTTTTTGATTTTTTTCTTTTTTTAAAACTACTACGATTAATTAAAAAATTGAAAATTTAAGTTAATTTTTTGGATGAGCGTAGCGAGCGAAGCGAAGATTCCATTTCACTACACTGGAGAAAAAAATCCGGAATGTTTTTTTTTCTTTTTTTTTTCTGTATTTTTGTCTGTCTGTTAACACGATTCCGGCTAAACCGATACTCCGATTGAGATGAAAGTTTATAGAGGCCTTTGAAATCTCTGAACTAAGAACTGCCACGTTTTTGAGCGCAATCGAAAAATTATTTCTCATGAAAATCGCAATTTTACGATTTTTTTCGATTTTAAAAAAAATTCTATAACTCCTACATGCTTTATCCGATTGTAATGATTTTTTCACAGAACCTTAATTTTATGAATTATATATTCGTGTGAAATTTGAGCGTAATCGAATAATTATTTCTTATGAAAATTTCAATATTACGATTTTTTCCTTTTTTAAAATTACGATTAATTAAAAAAAAAAGTTAATTTTTTATTTAATTTGATTTAATTTAAAAAAAATTTCAACAAAGTTCTGATTTTTTCACAGAACAACAGAAAATCCGCAAAACACATGGCAGCTCAATAATTCACCAATTACGCTCATCCAACAACGCGGCGGGACTTAAGCGTTTTCCTAGTTATTGGATGAGCGTAGCGAGCGAAGCGAAGATTCCATTTCACTACACTGGAGAAAAAAATCCGGAATGTTTTTTTTTCTTTCTTTCTTTCTTTCTGTATTTTTGTCTGTCTGTTAACACGATTCCGGCTAAACCGATACTCCAATTGCGATGTAATTTTATGGAGGCCTTCGAAATCTCTGAACTTAGAACTGCCACATTTTTTAGCGCAATCGAAAAATTATTTCTCATGAAAATCGCGATTTTTTGAAAATTTATTTTACTTATAACAACTACATGCTTTGTCCAATTTTAATGATTTTTTCACAGAAACTTAATTTTATGAATTAAGATATTCGTGTGAAATTTAAGTGCAATCGAAAAATTATTTTTCATGAAAATAGAAATTTTGTGGTTTTTTTCTTTTTTAAGACAATTGTTTTACTTATTAAACCTACATGCTTGATTCTATTGTAATAAGTTTTTCACAGAACCTTAATTTTATTAATTTATTTATTCGTGTGAAATTCGAGCGCAATCGAATAATTATTTCTTCTAAAAATCCCAATTTTTCGATTTTTTTTCTTTTTTAAAAATCATGATTAATTAAAAAAAATTAAAATTTAAGTTAATTTTTTATTTAATTTATTTTAATTTAAAAAAAAATTGAACTTAGTAATAATTTTTTCACAGAACAACAGAAAATCCGCATAACACACTGCAGCTCAATGCACCAACTATGCTCATCCAACAACGCGCCTGAAAAAACGTTCGCGAAGTTTCCTAGTACACAAACACTTTAGAACTAAGTAATAGAACTAAAAGTAACACACATAATGTAGACCCACACTACTGGTCGGGTCTTGTATATATTGTTGCCAAGTTTTTAATTATGAAATGTTACCCACATTGTTTTTTATTGCTAGTAAGTACTGCATTACAAAATTTATGCCAAACTGATCAAGCCTGGTGGTTTCAGATTGTCTTGGGGACCTTCTTCTACTTAAAGCAGAAGACCGACATCAATCTCTCCTCGTGTGGGTGGGTCCCTGTCTGCTCGCTGATGTTCTACATCGCCGTCTACGCAATCGGTAAGAATATAGTACTATTTCTATCCCAGATGAAGGCAATCTGAACTACAAAGTAGGGAGGGTACGTGTACACGTTTATTAATTATCCTTGATCAGTAAACAATTTTTATTTAATGTTGTTTTTATCTTGTGTGCGACCAGCCGAATTGTGTTTTCTCATGAAACAATTTACAATCATTGTTTCATTCATACGCGAGGAGTAGTCTCCAATTTCAACACCCTTCCCATCTTCACATCGGCAGCTTTGAGTCATCGCAAACTCGTAGGCCTACTGCAGTCCAACGTCATTACGACCGGGCTCGACTTATCTGCTCTCCGATTACGAAATGTGGCGCATTGGCATCTGTTTTGTCTCGAGCGCAACCAATATTGCAGTTCGCTCAAGGTCAAGCCTTGTTTGCCGCTATCTCTATGCCCCCCTCACCTCCACCCAATCTGCGCCGAATTCTGTACCAGATCATTCAACAATCTCACGCTCATTAGGCCTTCATGTTGTCACGTAATAATAAATAACAGACCCTAGAATAAAGCTGTATATAAACGGGGAAAAAACAGTTAAACTATTAAAAAATTGGCCGACATCAAACTTCACAAAGACAATGCTGAAGACGAGAGGGTACCACAGCATTGTTTACGCGACCACTACAATCACAGCTACTGCCGCGCGCGGGTAAAGGAAGGGATTTTATGACGCCGTGTATTGTTTGTAAGCTGTGTCATAACTCGCGATCGGAAAAACCCGTTTTGAGCGTCTAGGAATTCCTTCAAACCTACAATTCGGGAGATTTTTTTTTTGTACATCGTCGATTAGTAATGTAAACGTGTACACGCTTTTGTGACCAGACTGTTAATGTTTAGTGAAATACACGCTTTCTGACATCCCTACTACAACGAGTGCACAGCTGGTTGTCATGGAACAGGGAATATTGTGCATCTACACAGGTCCAAGGCACAACTGGAGATGTTTTTATAACTTTAGTAAACTTTTGTGAACATAAGATTGCCAACTGGTCAGAGTGTTGACAAAAGTGCTGCTATAGTTGTTCCAAAGTTAGTAAGCAGATGCTGAGGCGGGTGGATAACAGCCAATCAGCGGTCCCCAATTTAAAATACTGGTCGCTCATTGGCCTGTCGAGGCCGCGCGCATCGGCACAACTATACAAGTGGCAACCACAACAAAATGACAACCACCTACACTAGTTGCACTTGTCCTATAGATCAGGAGATCTCACTTCAAACAGTAGTTTGGTAATTAAATCTGAGATAATTAATACGGTAATATCGAACAACCAGTTCCAACATGAGTCGGGTCGGAAGGTTATGCATCACCAGGGGCAGGAACTGTTAGTGCTTGATAGCCTGTTGTCCTGTTTTCCGCTACGTCTTCTACGACAAGTTCTCTTTATTTATTTCTGTCCTACCCGAGTCTTTCCTTATTAATTGTTTTGTTTCCCATAATTTCCCTCTTTCTTCCACGCTCCCGATTTATTTGGTCCCCCTATCTATTTTTGGACGGCTGACTCTTCGTACTCCCCCTCCTCACCATTGTACGTGAAAATTCAAAAATCGATTCTCTTTTTGGGATTTATCTTAACGTCTTAGGAATGTCATCTCTGCTGGTTGCAGTTTGCCCTCTTACTTTCCTCCTATTGTCCATGCCAACAGTGGTGTATCCAGGAATTCATGCAGGGGGGATATGTGTTGCCAGTGAGTGGACCCTACCCTGATGAAAATTCTTGTCAACTTTACTTGTTAAATTTTGACTAAATTGGACAAGAATGTCAGTAACAAGAACAGACAAGATCAGACTCTATTATGACCCATGTTAACAAGACAAGAACAAGCCATTCTAAGTAAGAAGAGACAAGACTAGATACAACAAATCCTTACTAAACCTGACTTGACTAGAATACACTAATCTAGATGAGAATAGACAAGACTAGATATAACAAATCCTGACTAAAGCTGGCTTGACTAGTATACACTAATCTAGATGAGAATAGACAAGGCCAAAAAATACTGGTAGGCCTATAGCTAATTGCTTTGCATTAAAACAATGATAGCTGTAACCATTAGGTAACAATGGTAAATTATGATTGCTCCTGCAATCCTGCTTCTTTGCAATTTAAGCTGAAACAATCAATGCAAGTTTTGAGAGAATCGGGTAACAATGGCCGCTCTCTCTCTCTCTCTCTCTCTCTCTCCCTCTTCAAAATTTTGCATTTAATCTGGGAAAAACAAACATTAATATGGTTAAGTGACAATTGGGCGTAACGATAGTTTCATCTCTCACCAAAGGCTGCCAGCATATGTCTGTGAAAAGTCTACTGTTAGTGTTATTATAACATTATAATATAGTTTAGTTGCAATCGGAACATTGGTCTTGTTGGCATTAAATCTGAAATAAACCATGGTAGTGTATTATTAATTTCAGTGGGTAATGTTCACTCTCGCTCCAAGGAAAATCTGAAACAATTTTGTTTTATTCAAGAGTGGTGACAATGAATAAGGTTATAATATTTCTCCTGAGGGCTCGTTTGCATTCAATCTGAAATAAACAATGGTATTGTATATTAACGGGTAACAATGGTTCTTCATTGAACTGAAATAAACAATATAACTAATCAGTGGGCAATGTTCACTCTCTTCACCAAGGCTCCATGCAATCTTCTTTTAGATTAGTGACAACGGGTTACAAATACAATGGTTTCTGGCTTGTTTTCATTCAATCTGAAATAAACAATTATATTTATTACCGGTATCAGTTGGCAAAGTTCGCTATTTCACTCACCAAGGCTTCTAGAATGAATCTGAAACTGTTTTGTTTAAGATTAGTCTCTATCGGATAACAGTGGTTGTGGTTTGCTCTCCTCAAGGCAGGTTTGAATTCAATCTGAAAAAATAATTAATAATCAGTTGACAATGTTTGCTCTCTCGCTCACCAAAGCTTCTAGATTGAATCTGAAACGGTTTTGGTAATCAGAATAACAGTGGTTGCTCTCCTCAGTCCTCACGGTGTGTTTTCATTCAATCTGAAACAAACAAGGGGCTTATTTTTATAAACAATCCCGCACAATGTTCCTGCTTGTTGGTAATAAACCTGAAACAGGCAATGAGAGCAACAATCAAGGGAACTGGGCTATAATTTAACAAATCTTGGAAGATTGCTGTGGTCTCACACAAGCCTGTCCGGCCTGCTTGCCTCGACGAATGCAACTTTGCAACTGACTGCGAGCACTCTAGACCACGGCATGGCGTCGCCATGCAGACATAGCTGGTGCAGGTGGCCGCGACTCAGGAATTCGTATTGTATAGCCTCCATACAAGAATGGACAAGAATACACTAAATGAGACGAGTAACAAAATTAGAGCAGATCCAACAGGACAAGAACCAAGAAGATCACACCAAACTACACAAGCACTAATGTCAATGACAAGAATAGGGTAGTTCACACTAGAAGAAGATTAAACAAGAATATACTAAATCACACAAGAGCGTATTTTAAAGAGAAATCCATCATAAAACCTTTTGTAAACGTATTGGGCACATCTCTAGCCGAGCGTGTAATTTATTCGACTCGGACAGTCATCTCTTCTAGTTCTGTTGAACATGAGGTTGTGGCCAAGATATTTGAAATATTCTAATGGCTGTGTTTTTTTAAACTATATTATTTCAGTCCGCATTTTAAGACACAAATCCAATCCTAGTATCAAGGAAATTGTAAATTCACATTATTATAAAATTAACTGACAGTTGAAGCTCAAGCAGTAAGCGCGATTTCTGTTCGAATCCCGCCAACTGACTTAGGCTAAGCTTTTTCTTCGTTAACGCGAATACAAGGAATGGTCATTTCCTTCACAACTGCATGACTCCAAAATACCTAGCAACCCGAAAAGGGTTTACCCGGGGCAAGTTTCACATAATGAATTAAAATTTATAGTTAAAATGGTTCTAGCTTATAGGCGGGGACGAATCTAAGTTCAGTAATGGGTGGGGGAGAGGAAAGGGAGGAGGTGACAATACAAAATTAAAATCATTCCTCTTCCTCTTTTTGCTCTCATCCCGATAGTTGCCAGATAAAATTAATTATAAGGTTTAGACTATAGGGCTAAAAATTACTACTGGCCAAATGGGAAATCCAATATATTGATTATTGTCAAACACTATGTATGTGTAGTCACTTTTTTAATTTCTGTCTAAATACTAACATATATATATATATATATGATATTATACCCAAAACAAAATCAAACAAGAGCCATCACAACCACATAGCAATTTCAACCCCCCCCCCCCCCTACCCAACCACCCCAATAATAATAACAGAAGATTTTTAAGCATAAGCCCGCTTTGAGAACATAATTAGTGAATGATAGCAATTGTCGTAAAAGTTTGCCCCGACTGGATCGAACCCAGAACCTTCGGCTTTTTGAACCGATGCTCTACCAACTGAGCTATCGGAGCTATTATTATTATTATTATGATGATAATTATAATAATAATAATAATAATAATAATTATTATTATTATTATTTTTATTATTATTATTATTTTTTTGCTATTATTATAGCTATTGTTGTTGTTGTTGTTGTTGTTGTTGTTGTTGTTGTTGTTGTTGTTGTTGTTGTTTTGTGAGACTGGGAACTTTTACTAAAAACGCATTCCTCTTTAAGTCAGAGGAACTTTAATAAACACAAAACAAATAGCCTACAGTATTGGAAAACTTTCATTCATATGCATGTCCTATTATTACCTATTATTATTATTATTATTATTACCTACCTATTAAGAGCTAATTCTGTCGGTAAAATTTAAGTAATTTATTTACAGCTCTTAAATTACATTTTCTCAAGTACTTAACAATTTTGCATTCTAACACTGCCTCATCAAAATCCGCTAACACAAAGTGATTTGAAAAAGTTTGGTGTAAGTTTGTTTTGCACTTGATTGAATTTTAACCTCCGGTTTGAGATTGAAGTAAGACTTGTTTACGATCTAATATCTTGAGAACGCGTGGACTTGGGACCTTCCGAGGGTACAAAAAAGAAAGATGGATTTAGATTTAGTATAGTCACTGTCAACTAGAAATTTTTGCTTACTCGGAAAGTAGTCCGAAAGTTGGTCTTTCCTACGACTGCATGGTACACCGATCGCGAAGAATTCTTGACGGTCGGTGGACCAATACGAATGCACTACGTACCCGGTGAACCAATCGCAATGGGCCTCGAGACCCGGTATCTTTGAAATCGTTAAGTAACGAGGAGTAACGTCTTTAAAATTCTAGGGTTGCTGGTTGATTTATAAAATGTAAACATGTTGATTTAACTATGGTTATTTGTCGATTTTCTAACAATTTTAAAAAGAAAAGTCAACAAAAGTTCGCTGAATAAAAGAGGGACTTTAATACACCAGCAAATGTTTTTTTTTTTTTTATGTCTGGACATCACCTCCAACGCCAATCAACCGTTGTATTACAATGTTTGGATTATAGCCAACACACCGAGTGCAAAATTAAATGTTGAGCAAAGGTTGAGCAAAGCAACCAAGACTTTATAGTCCTCTCGGTGCGAGTGGTCTACGTACTCACGTTGAAGGAAGGATAATAATAAATATGTACAGTTATTAGATTTGCGGGATTTTCCAATCATTTTTATTTGAAAATTTCGACTGTAGCTTGTTGGAGGACCTTCTATGTGGTACCATCCAGATCATGCTTTGAGACGAAATATATCATACTGTCACCTGACGAACGACGAAAAGTCCTAAGTAAAACGTTCCAATTCAATTCTAATATTTCATGTAGCCTACTACTACTGAGATGCCGAGGTTACTGTGCAGCATCGAAATCTCTGTAACATGCAAAGTGCCTTTGACAAAAAATAGATATAAAATATTCTTCATTATGAACGATGTAAGGTTTTCAGAATGACAAAAATAGGAGCTACGTATATTTTGTATGAACATTAGTTCTAAGACGGAATGGAAACAAGCCTCTATTTAGTCTTGTGGGTCAAGTAACAGAATATACCTAACACATTACCTAACAGGCAAGTTAAATATATTTTATTAATTTCCCATTAATTAAATTAATTATTTCGAGGAACGCATTTTGAATTAATTACAAAATAAACTTCTCAGCATAAGTTATTGTTATAATTATTTTTCGAATTTTGTACAAACATCCATGAAACGGAAGATGTCTCACAGAAGAAGAAAGAAGAAGTTTGATGAATCACATCTGTGCGACTATCATTTTAACTCTACTTCTACACACATATTATAGGTATATTATATTATATATTGTAGTTCATAAACTAAATTCATGTTTAAAATAAAGATCGATTGGTGATTGAAACGGACACTACCTCATGATGTCCGCACATAAATTTCACAACACTTCAACCCACACTGACACATACTGACAATTTTAGTGATTTCAGTATTCAGTATTTATTGGTATTATACATATTAATGTTAAAATGCGTTGTACATATCACGATATAACAATGAATGGTATATAAAATGGGTTTTAAATGTATTGCATGATCCTTTAGTTTTTACATTTTGGTGCATACATACATATACATAAGTCAGAAGACTGAATACTAATAACACTTTCCGGGTGGACGCCTTAGCCAACAAGTGGGAGACTCGGGTTCGAACCCCGATCGGGATGGATTTTTTAATTTCTGGATTGTATTAAGTATTAACAATTCCACCTACGGGAGTGTTTCCCGACTATCCAAATCGAGCAATATACCCTCGCTCATACCTGCGTAAGGTTATTATTATAAATATGTTTGTTTGGTCAATTCAACAGCAACAGTTTTTCGATGCTTTATTGTTCCATCCATTCAAGTTCTATAATGTAACGACAATACACAAGTTAAATAGTTACCGTCTCAGTGGTCTAGTTGGCTAAGGCGTCCACCCGGGAAGTGGGAGACTCGGGTTCGAACCCCGATCGGGATGGTTTTTTAATTTCTGGATTGTATTAAATATTAACAATTCCACCTACGGGAGTGTTTCCCGACTATCCAAATCGAGAAATATACCCTCGCTCATACCTGCGTAAGGTAATGACATTATTGAGCGAGCGTAGCGAGCGTAGCGAGCGAAGCGAAGATTCCATTTCACTACACTGGAGAAAAAAATCCGGAATGTATTTTTTTTTTCTTTCTTTTTTTTTTTTTGTATTTTGTGTGTCTGTGAACACGATTCCGGCTAAACCAATACTCCAATTGCGATGAAATTTTATGGAGGTCTATGAAATCTCTGAACGAAGAACTGCACGGGGGGAAAAATCGATTGAAAAATTATTTCTCATGAAAATCGCAATTTTACGATTTTTTTCGATTTTTAACAAAATTCTTTGATTTATAACACCTGCATGCTTTGTCCGATTGTAATAATTTTTTCACACAACCTTTATTTTATGAATTGATATATTCGTGTGAATTTTGAGCGTTATCGAAAGATAAATTTCTTTAAAAAATCGCAATTTTTGGAATTTTTTTTATGTTCAAATTTCTTTGGCTTATAGCACCTACATGCTTTATCCGATCGTAATGATTTTTTCACAGAACCTTAATTTCATGAATTTTATATATTCGTGTGAAATTTGAGCGCAATCGAAAATTATTTGTTATAAAATCGAAATTTTCCGATTTTTTTTCTTTTTTAAATTACGAATAATTAAAAAAAATTAAAATTAAAGTTTATTTTTATTTAATTTAAATTAATTTAAAAAAATCAACTAAGTAATGATTTTTTCATAGTACAACAGAAAATCCGCATAACACTTAACAACTCAATGCACCAATTACGCTCATCCAACAACGCGGCGGGACTTAAGCGTTTTCCTAGTAAATAATATGTTTGTTTGGTCAATTCAACAGCAACAGTTTTTCGATGCTTTATTGTTCCATCTATTCAAGTTCAATAATGTAACGACAATACAGAAGTTAAAAAATAGTTACCGTCTCGGTGGTCTAGTTGGCTAAGGCGTCCACCCGGAAGGTGGGAGACTCGGGTTCGAACCCCGATCGGGATGGATTTTTTAATTTCTGGATTGTATTAAATATTAACAATTCCACCTACGGGAGTGTTTCTTGACTATCCAAATCGAGAAATATACCCTCGCTCATACCTGCGTAAGGTAATGACATTATAAATATGTTTGTTTGGTCAATTCAACAGCAACAGTTTTTCAATGCTTTATTGTTCCATCCATTTTCAAGTTCTATAATGTCACGACAATACAGAAGTTAAATAGTTACCGTCTCGGTGGTCTAGTTGGCTAAGGCGTCCACCCGGAAGGTGGGAGACTCGGGTTCGAACCCCGATGGGGATGGATTTTTTAATTTCTGGATTGTATTAAATATTAAGTACTTGTGTAGTTTTGTGTGATCTTCTTGGTTCTTGTCATAGTCTAATCTAGTCTCTTCTTGTTAAAATACGCTCTTGTGTGATTTAGTCTATTCTTGTTTAATCTTCTTCTAGTGTGAACTACCCTATTCTTGTCATTGACAAGTACTTGTGTAGTTTTGTGTGATCATCTTGGTTCTTGTCATAGTCTTATCTAGGAAAACGCTTAAGTCCCGCCGCGTTGTTGGATGAGCGTAATTGGTGCATTGAGCTGCCATGTGTTATGCGGATTTACTGTTGTTCTGTGAAAAAATCATTACTAAGTTGAAGATATTTTTAAAATTAAATTAAATTTAATAAAAAATTAAATTAAATTTAATAAAAAATTAACTTAAATTTTAATTTTTTTTAATGATTCGTATTTAAAAAAGGAAAAAATCATAATATAGAAATTTTCATAAGAAATATTTATTCGATTGCGCACAAATTTTACACGAATATATTAATTCATAATATTAAGGTTTTGTAAAAAAATCATTACAATCGGATAAAGCATGTAGGTGTTATAAGATGGAGAAATTTTAAAAATTGAAAAAAGTCGTAAAATTGCGATTTTCGTAAAAAAT
This sequence comes from Sweltsa coloradensis, assembly GCA_024449915.1. NCBI lineage: Eukaryota > Metazoa > Arthropoda > Insecta > Plecoptera > Chloroperlidae > Sweltsa > Sweltsa coloradensis. The sequence goes on from JAMZAV010000382.1 coordinate 649,630, forward strand.
ATTTTTTTGATAACGCTCAAATTTTACACGAATATATTAATTCGTAAAATAAAGGTTCTGTGAAAAAATCATTACAATCGGACAAAGCATGTAGGTGTTGTAAGTCGAAGAAATTGTTAAAAAATCGAAAAAAATCGTAAAATTGCGATTTTCATGAGAAATTTTTTTTCGATTGTGCTCAAAAACGTGGCAGTTCTAAGTTCAGAGATTTCGAAGACCTCCATCAAATTTCATCGCAATCGGAGTATCGGTTTAGCCGGAATCGTGCTAACAAACAGACAAAAATACAAAAAAAAAAAAAAAAAAAAAGAAAAAAACATTCCGGATTTTTTTCTCCAGTGTAGTGAAATGGAATCTTCGCTTCGCTCGCTACGCTCGCTACGCTCATCCAACTAGTCTATTCTTGTTAAAATACGCTCTTGTGTGATTTAGTCTATTCTTGTTTAATCTTCTTTAGTGTGAACTACCCTATTCTTGTCATTGACAAGTACTTGTGTAGTTTAGTGTGATCTTCTTGGTTCTTGTCATGTTGGTTCTTGTCTAATCTTGTCACTTGTGCTATCTAGTGTATTTTTGTCCATTCTTGTTAAATAATTCTTGTTGGTTTCTAGTCAAAAAGTGTTCTTGTCTGTTCTTGTCAACTTACTTATAAGAATAGACTAAAACAGACAAGATTTTTCATCAGGGTATATACTACCGTATGTGTTCAGGTTACGGGGCCTTGCCGTGGGCAGTGATGGGCGAGCTCTTCCCGCCGAACATGAAGGGAATCGCATCCGCAGCATCCGCCTCATTCTGCTGGACCCTCGGCTTCCTCATCACCAAGTTCTTCCAGAACGTAGTAGAGAAGATGGGCTCGTACACGGCCTTCTGGATATTCGCCGGGTTCTGTTTGCTGGCCAACGTGTTCGTCTTCTTCCTGCTGCCGGAAACCAAGGGCAAGTCACTGGAGGAGATACAGGACATGCTCAACAAGAAACCACCCACCCAATAGCTAGCGTGAGATCGTCAGTTGAGATGTAGGGCCAAAACTATGTAAATGGTAATGTTCAGATGTATTTATTAAATATTTATCAAGTCAATGGACATGCACATTGACATTGTACATAGCCTAACTAATGGCATATATACGAAAGATAAACACAAAGATAGCAAGTAGGGCTGGGCAAAAAATTCAATATCGATATTTGATTTCATATCGAAATATCGAAATTTACACAAAAAATACTAACTTTCGAAATTTTGGTGGAGGTGCCGGGTAGGTAGTCTAAATTAAATTACCTTGGCTGGTGCATTTGCTGGAGGTGCCGGGTCATAAAATGCAATTGTGAGATCGTAAATAGATCCACAGTGACACCTTATCAACCCTATTTGGCCAAAATTATAAAAAATAACACAATTTTTTTTTTTTTTTTACAATCACATTTTGATATATCGATATCATATCGAAATTTTTCGTGTGTTATCGATAATTGAATGATATGTCATAGCCCAGCCCTAATAGCAAGTGACAATACAGATACCAGGTCCCAGTTAGGGTGCCCATAGCCGGGTCGCGGTGTGTTGACACTCGGGCACATCATACAGGGCTACTCACCCTGTACATGAGCAGAGGGATTTTGGTACCTGACAAGACTATGACAACACATATCAATTTTTGTTGGTGTGCAACATTCCTTATTATGGCCCGTGACAAAAATGGGTTTAAAACTTTACAGACTTATTTATTAGTCACTTACCAGTACAATTGTTTGGTGATTGATAATATTAACTACGTACCTAAGTTTCGCTTTGGTTTTTGTAAGTTAGATTAACTTGGCTGAATCACACCATGACATGTTGTACTAGCATGATTGCCGATACTGAATAATTTGATTTTAAACATTAATCTATGTACAAAATATTTTTAATAAATGAAACGGGTACGGTAGTACTAAATGGTTGTACGTGTGCTGGTTGCGCAGGCAAGCATGTACCCTGGTTTCTCAGTGGTGTGTCACATTGGTCCAGCAACCCTGCTTCCAATGCAGAACGTCCCAGGTTCGAATCACGGCTCAGCCAGATTTGGCCTAGTTGATTCTGGCATTGCGTGGGGCTGGTGGATCGCAATCAGAATGTCATCTACATGCCCACAAAATCTCTTTGTGGATACAAGATGTAAGTTTTATATTTGTACCTAGGCCTAGGTATTGTGAACAGCAAATTTGCAATTCAAATCTTTTCATTAAGTTTACATGGCAAGATTTGTATTGCAGTTTTAAGACATTTTTGTTTACCGTACCGATAATACAAACAATGGGTACAATACAGTTATTCTTATAATCACATAAAAAAACTTGAAGTTAATATATTGTACTATACCACTTAGTTTTCTAAGCAAAATGTCTGTGTTCATCACACCCTTACAATCTGCCAGTCTTGGGCACGTTCCCCCAAAAAAGGAACTTTAAAAAGTTAAGTTACTTCTGCCTAAAAAGGAACTGACACGTTCCTCGTTCCTTTTCAATAAAAAGGAACTGAAACGTTCCTCGTTCCTTTTCAATAAAAAGGAACTGAAACGTTCCTCGTTCCTCTAAAGTCACGTTCCTTGAACCATCACTTATTTAAAAAATAATAAATGTGAAATGAGTTTATTTATCATTACTCTTATTTATTAAAGTGAGTCCCAAGCCGCTTTCGTTTACCTCGCCAGAGTAACCCGTCCGGTCAGTTATGTCACGTGATTTTACGTCACCAGGTTAGCATTTTCAACCCAAGTAAACGAAAGCGACTCGGAGGTGGGTTTGTTTGCAAATGGATGCCGTGACAGCAAGAGTTAAACGTAAATATATAAACAACGTTATTAACGTTTACCATGTTAATGTTGATTGTTAAAATGGTAGCACAAGGCCTAGGCCTACTCAATAACAATGTTTTGCGCCAAAATATCCACGTATCACCCATAGCAACTTATAAACACCACCTATCGAATTCACATCGTTTCGTATTTTCCGCCATAACCTGAACTAACCCTGCTCCCGAGGCAGGTCACTTTTTTGGTGATCGGGTTGTAAAACCGGGTTACTCTGGCATAGTTGCCGAACGAACCTGAGTAACCTGCTACTGACCGGGTTTACTTTCCAGACTAACAGGTTGCTCTGGCGAGGTAAACGAAAGCGGCTCCAGGCCATCTGTCGAGGGTGGCGCCATTTTCGAAAAAAAAACAAGATGTCACATTGATATTTTCATACTGCAGTTTACGATATCAGCTACTGGAATTCGAAGGGATTACGACGACGAAAGGAACTTATAAAGGAACGTTAAATTCGTTCCAAGTTCCCACAAAATAGCAACTTTGACGTTACAAGTTCTGATCAAAGAAAAGGAACTCGTTCCTACAAAAGTTCCTGAAAAAGGAACGCGTTCCTCCCCAAGACTGCAATCTGCCCTCTAGACAGGCAGGTAAAATTCAATAAACAAAAAATTAATCAATTATTACACAAATATCTTTGCGGCCAAGAGCTTATATTAGGTTTGCCTACTGCCTAACAACATAATACTGTACTATGAAAGTACCGGCATCTTCACTTTGTTACCACGTTGAGAAAACAACCACTAAACTGTTGAGGTTCAATCTCTAACGATCATTATTCGTTCCTCCACCTAACCAGTGAAGCATGCAAGATAATTAGGTACTGGTCCATTACAGGGACCCCCCAAAATAAGGAAAGTAGGTTAGTGGGGTTTGGGGGGGGGGGCGAAGCGCCGTGGGGGTGACCTAGCTGACCACGGCAACGCACTTCATGCTCCACCCCCAACCCCAACTAACCTACTTTCCTTTTCGGGGGGGTGTCCCTATAATGAACAAGTACCAATAATTTACACAATTTGTGTACATACTTAGTACAGTTTAACGCTAGCATAAGGTGTTAATCACGTTGCTGTGCGATGTGCAACACCGACGGTTAGGGATCGATTATCAAAATGGTATTGTCATTATCGAATCGATATCACCAACAAAGCCTGTTCCGGCCTACAAGTGGAACCTCAAGTGTGTTTAGTCAAGACAATACAATCCTGTTCTGTTTGCTGCCTCGCTGTCATGTGTTCTTGAGGGACACCATCAGCCCAGCCAGTGCGTGGCACGAGAGATGATCTTCGTCTTTAGAGTTTGATTCGTGCCACTATTCAACAATTATTCGCTATTTTGATAATCGATAATGAATTTTGGTTATCGTTTATCGAAATTATATCCATTATCGATTATCGATCATCGTGTGCATTCCTACCGACTGTACTAAAGCATATTAACAAAAAACTAGACAACAGCTGCCAACGTTAGTCCTCTTCTAGACAGAATTCTAATTTCCACGACATACTAGTACGAAATAATTTTTGTAATTTACTGAGATACCCATTATTAATATTATTATTACTGTACCTGTGTACCGTATTGGCCAATATATAGCCGTTTTTCAACAAATTACGCTATATAAAAAAATAGCAATAAAGTTATTTTCAGTCTAAATGTGCAGTCTGCAGTACACCCCCTGCAAGATAGACTGTAGCAGACCGCCTAGATCAAGACCCTCCTCTCTCTACAGTCGAGGCAAACTCGGTGGCCGGGCAGCAAGAGTGTCATGCTTCAGGAGTCTGGATACGTATGGATGTCTTTTTACAAGCAGTTTTTATTACAATATGTAACGATACCTCAGCATTCCCAGTTAAAATGCGTTTACTGTTCGGCGTTGCTCGCGAAGCGAAGGCGTGTTGACCAATCAGCGTGCGTTTTCTAGCGAACTCGCGAGGCCTCGCAAGAAACATAAACTAAATTCATCTTTATTGCCTTTGCGACAAGGAAATAAATTGTTCCGCCCATGCCCCTGATTCCACATTATATTTATATATCAGACAATATTAGTCTTAATGACAATTAGCCATGCTTTTCTTTTAAAAAGGAGTCCTAAAATTAATCTGTGAATATAACAAGTGTTGCCGACTCACGGCGAACTTGCCTTTGCCCCTTCGCTTCGCGAGCAACGCCGAACAGTAAACGCACCTTTATGCTTTCCGTTACGGTTGATGTAAGAAAGATTTCCCCATTTCTTTACGACAAATAAAAAATGCTATTAATAAGAGCAGGGCTGTATCTCAACTCTTACATAGGGATTAGCTTTCTTCAGGAAAGGTCTCAACTCTCAACTGACTGAATGTCCTTCAAAGTTGACAAACCGGGTACAATTTTGTTGTTGAACGACTTGAAAAATGGGGGAGCCATGCAATATTGGATGCAACTGCTATATTCATGCTAATGCGGTAATTAAAATTATTAATTTAATTTACATCTGTAAGTTTTAAAAAATGGGATGTAGTCTCTAAAACTAGGCCAGTTGCCTTGGAAGGAAATTCATTCAAGTGTTTTTTCTTAAGCACCATTTCCCTAGTATGATCCGTTTGTTTTTGGCTAATTGTTTGGAAGAGGTTTTACTATTAAAGTAACAAATAATAAGACATTTTGTAAATATTATGAATTTATTCATGCATATTCATTTATTGAAAAATCAGACTTTCAAGTTATAGTACATACATCAGCCTTTAAAGTTACATTTCAGTCTAAATTCAGTCATAATATATTGAACACAATAGTACATAGTTACTAGGAATGTCAGCTAGTTGTAAATATGAACATGTGATTTAGGAATGGCCCAAGTGTGCCTACAATAATAACTAGGTCAAGTATATAATGAAACCCACCACTTGATAAGAAATACTACGTGACCAAAGTTCACATGAAATCAACACGATGTGCCAAGTGCGAGTTTAAGATTCCATTTTCAGTCCGGATCCATTAGCAATGCTGGCTCGGTCGGAGTGCTTCACAGCTGGAGCCTGCGTGTGGAGGATCGGAACCACACGTTCGTTCTGGAACAGATAGTTTAGAGTTACTACTAGAACACAACAGACATGCTTGCTTCACAGCTGGAGCCTGCTTTTGGAGGATCGGAACCACAGTTTGTTCTAAAACATAGTTTTGAGTAAACTACTATTTTGTAGAAAGAAAATGGCGCCACATATATTGACATCCAGAATACAAAAAAGTAAAAACACATGGTATGGCTGTCAAACTAAAATCATAACAATCATTGAATGCCTCTACTAGCAAGTAATGTGCCTCGCTGTAACTAGCGCTGTTCATTACCTGGTCAGTGAGAGCAATTGGCTTCTTCTTGGGCGCCTGGATGGTCAACACTCCGTCGGAAGACAGAGTAGACGAGATGGCCTCGTGTTCGATCTCCTTGGGGAGAATGTAGCGACGCTTGAACTGGCGGGTCACGAACCCATGCTCATCCAGACGTTCCTCGTGGTTCCCCTCGACGGTGACGCAGTTGTCCACCACCTTGACGTTCACTTCCTCCGGCTTGAACTGCTGCACGTCCAGGTTCACCTGACGAGACATACATTCATCCACGCTTTAGGGGCAGGATAGGCTACACTAGTCGGTTGACAAGCTGTTTACCTGGCATGTCAAACTGCGATTCTGAATGCCAAATGAGAAGAGAACTTCAAACAGATTGAGCCTTCATAGATTCCAGTTTCCACCAATCGGAGCTCTTAGCTACAGTTCTCTATTGGGGCACTGCATAGGTACAGTAGGTCTACTGTATAGCCTACATAATATGCTTGTGGTTTGATGGTTGAGGTAGTCGTCTCTTTGGGTAAATGCAGTACTAATACAGTAAGATCTCTCTTATCCGAGTTGGATGAGACCGGGGGCACCTCGGATTTGCGAAAAACTCGGATGGCGCGTTTCATTTGTTTATTTGCTCTCGTAGCATAGCCTGATGTGGTAAAATGATATATGACACATGTAATGGATAAAGGAACATAAAATACACACGATACACTTCGTGGAGGGTATACTAAATGATTTAATAGCTTGTAAATCAAGCTCACAAACACACGTAAACAATTAGGCCTACATGCCGTAATAAAAACGTATGTCTAGGCCTAAACTCGACGCAGTAGGCCTAGGCTAGGCCTACAATGCAAACATAGGCCTAGGCTAGGCCTAGCTCTCTTTCTCATGTGGGAAAACCTCTCACTACTATATCCCGCGCTGAAGCTCTCGTCGCAAGATAAGCCTGGGAAAGAAAGAACATAAGCCCAGGAATAACAATCCTATGCGTCGTGATAACGAATTTCGTGAATCGGTTGAAAGATGATTGCATTGCGAATTCTTCTTCTTCACCCAACCATCTTTGTCAGTCAGCTGTGAGTGTGAGTTGGTTGGATCGTACGCGCATCTCGTACTGCGCAGACGGCAGTGTCCCAAGATTTATTGCCGCATCTTTCTCTCTTGCACTCACTCGTGGCATGGGCGCGACTCGCCGAGACGGACGGAAGCACGTGATAGCTTACAACGCGCTCTGTCGTCAACTCCAGTTACTCAAACTCCAGTTACTCAATTTAGACAGCAGGCACGCTCCGCGGGAAAGACCGCAACCACGTAGCGCGTAATTTAAACTGGTGAATTAGCCTAAAAACGGCCGCGAAATATACCCGGATCTTAAAATCTTCTCCGGGTAATTTCTGGAACCGGGTACCCGATGTCATCCCTACTCGTAAGGCATGCCTACAAATGTATGCGAGTACATTTAAAAAAGTGCGGCGCGGCGTCTGTAATTATTTTTATGTTTTATTTACGTATTTAAAACTTTAATTTTTTGATTTTTTTTTTTTTTTTTGGGGCGGCTCGGTTAACACGGTACATCGGATAAGAGGAGATCGGATAAGAGGGTTCTTACTGTATTAAGTGAAACAGCTAAATTGCAAGCTTTGTGAACAGCAACTAACAAAATGAAAAAAATCGTAAAATGGGGCATAGAATACAAAAGTGCAGCTCTCGTTTCATTTCATGTTACAAGCCGTCACCATGTATTACAGAGTAGCCCAAGGGTCGTCTCTTCAGTCAAATATAATTAAAACAATGTGGCACCCAGTGAAATGTCAATGTCAGGTCTACTGTATAGCCTACATAATATGCTTGTGGTTTGATGGTTGAGGTAGTCTTCTCTTTGGGTAAATGCGGTACTAATATTAAGTGAAACAGCTAAATTGCAAGCCTTGTGAACAGCAACAAACAAAATTAAAAAATCGTAAAATGGTGCATAAAATACGAAAGTGCAGCTCTCTTTTCATTTCATGTTACAAGCCGTCACCATGTAGGCTATTACTGAGTAGCCTAAGGGTAGTCTCTTCAGCCAAATATAATTAAAACAATGTGGCACCCAATGAAATGTAAATTATTTGAATTTTCATGGTGACAGCTGTAAAAAATTGTTATCTGGTAAAAACCATTTGAAAGACAAACAAGATGACAAATTAATAAATGTGTAGGAAACAATGGGCAAAAAACATAGCTTAGCACTACTAGTCAAAAGCTCCGGGCATAGCTAGGCCTACAAGTAGCAGCGTTAGGCCTACCTTGAAGCCGTCCTTGTCCAAAGAGAGGTTGGAAGTTCCGCTGTGACGGCCGGGCACGTGACGCCACGGACGGATGTAACCGGTGTGCAGCGGGCCGGACAGGGCACCACGGGGGTTAACCAAGTCATCGTTCAACAGACCCAAGCCGAAGTTCTGATCAAAGAGCGACATCTGGCCCTGAATATCACCCACCATATCGCGCATCGAGGGCCACATTGGGTACAGAGACATGACCTGCCAGAAAAAGAAAATTAATAAAATTAAAATTTAATAAATTAATTAATAGGGCTAAATAAAATAAAAATGCTAAACTAAAGGTAGGCCTACGTTCCAAAAGCTGCAAAAGCATGATCCTCTCCGTGCTTCATGTGGTCATAGCTCATAACGCCACAATTGAAAAGCAGTATATTTTGAAGTCTGAAATCGGCACAAATTCTCCAAAAATAAAAACCAACCCCAAAATGGGAAATGTTAAAATAATAGCAGTTTCATAGACAATGATGCAACAACACTGCTAAAGAAAGTCGCTTTTTTTGTAGGGCCTAGCATTTTCACTAGGCTTTAATATTGCCAAAAATAGTCGCCAAAAAGTCACCTTGCTAAAAATAGTCACATAGATGCCTCAGTGGAAGCCCAGGGCCAGAAATTAGTAATATTCAACATTTTGGGACATTGCACCACGTTATAAGAGTGTAGCCTACGTTTCGCAACCTACTGTCAGTCTTTGGACAAAGCGGCTCACAGTAGGTTTCGAAACGTCAAGCGCGGAATATCACTGGGACGCAACAGTAGGCGCAACATAATTCATTAACAAGGAGCAGTCCCAAAAAACGCCTTACTATATTATTACGGTATAGTAGGACACTAACCCGCCGCCATGCTCGACCCCCATTCGGAAGGCCTACCGTACATGAAAAATCAAGGTTTTCCACTTTCGTGCCAGCTTCAGTTTTTTTTTTAAGTACACCCGAAACTAATTTTGTGATAGAAAAACAAGGTTTTCCAGACCAGGCATTACGGTACCCTAAATTGGTAACTAGGGTAGCGACCCCTAATTCCAGACGGCATCCCTTAACCGGACGCGCGGAACACGCCTATTTTCTGATCGCCTTAATATGCTTTGAAAGATATTCCACACTGATGTGATGCATGTATAATGTTAGTTGACATTTTCTTTATGAAGTTGAAGTGCTTTGGTATTTCTTTGTGAGTCGAAGGATATCGAAGGAATCAAGGTCAGAAGTTCCGGATGTGCGTCAGAAGGTGCTGCCAACTCAAGAAGTTCCTATAGCAACGAAAACTAAAATGGTGTTTCTAGGAGTCAGCTGTTGAAAACACTATGAAGTTTTACACTCAAATCTGATTGTGATCGGGTTTAAACAGGAATATTCATACGGCCGTAAAAACTATTTAACTATTTTTAACACCAGTTGAGGAAGCTGTGACGCTTCCCACTAGAAAATTCCGAGGTATCACCATGGTAGCAAAAGATTGTTGCAATGCCTTTCGACAGCCGTTGCAACAGTGAGGTGGAAGGAGAAGTGACACTTGGTCACAACGCCTCCCAGTAGCGTCCCCAAGCTAAAACTCACCCTCGTCAGAATACGCCCCGGGCTACCACATGGCCTAACTGCTCATGTGGCAATGGTGCACTCCTGAACACCCGCAACGCATTCCAGACACCCATGTGTGGGGTGCATTGCAAAGTTAAGTTGGCAATGGCTAGTTGACACGTCAAGTTTCAAAATGGTGTATAGTACATCATTGTAGCTTGAACAAAACTAAAGATAAAGGCGTTTTAGGTTGAAAATTATCTCCCGACGCGCCTAAGAGTCAGCTAATCGAGTACGCTACCCTAGGCCTACCTTTGTGTTTCAAACATTGGTAAAGCTCAAATCTTGAATTTATCGCCACTGCTTTTCCCTCAAAGAAACTAAATTTACAAAGAGGCCGACTCATATACCAATTATACCTTCGTCAAAATGCTAGACCTCCGCTAAGACGGCGCGTGCCTCGATGTTACCGTACCAAATAGGCCTAGAACTTGCTTCAAACACGACACATTTAAATTGCTTTTTTATTGTGTTGAACGGGGTGGAGCCTCCGTATCGGCAACTCGGCTGCGGGCTGAAGGTGACTGACTACTTATTCCGCTTGAATGAAGAGCGGCAAAACAGGCAATGACGATAAATAAAAGACTTCTACTATATAGGCCCTACCATATTACTGGTAGCGCTAATATCGAGCTGGATATCCGCTTTCTTACCATCCATGTTTTTGGTCTAGAACAGCCTCAAGTAGCCTATTCCGGTTTTTAGTTACCGGTAGTAGATAGTACCGGTACTGGCAGATGATTGCAGCACTATGGTTAGTGAATTGGCATATTTTAAAATCAAAGCTAGTTTGATGTGTATAGTAAAAATGGAATTCTGCGAGGTTGACAAGAGTAGACCCACAGTATACCGTATTTATTTGATTGCAAGCCGACACCGAATGCAAGCCAACACTTGATTAAAAGTACACGGTACACCTAACAAAAAAGTGTAGCATTTAAATTAACTCATAAGTTTGCCATCGATTCCAAGCCGGGGGGGGCACTGTGAACTGCAAAAATGTGTCAAAAAAAGGTAGGCTTGCAATCGGATAAATATGGTAACTATCTTAGAATTCAGTACCGTAGCGAGACTTGCTATCAAAACGCGCTACCAAACCGTCACGCGCACCCCTAGCGGCCACAAGACTTTACTACAACAGTCCCTGCAGGCATCCGGCTAAGCGAACCGCCGCGCCCCTAGTCATACTACAACCACTCGATAAATGCTACTGGTAGTCTTGTGACCGCATGGTGCTCTAGTGTCGCGGCAATTCGTGTGTACGACCACCTGTAACAAATCGCCCTGCGGCGGTGCATTGTAGTTTCGATACTGTATGGATAGTTATACTGTCGTAGGCCTAGACCTAAGAAGTGCAGTTAATTAATATAATATAGGCCCCTAGGCTAAATTTAAACGGAGTGGATATTCTTACGGCATGCCGTAAGAATTACTACACACTATTCTTACGGCATGGAGCGAACTTTTTCGTTTGGTATGCCCAGTTTTTGATCAGTAGGTAGGGCTAGGCCTACTTTAGATTTAAAATAGCGACGTTAAAGGTTTTGTAGGTACTTTAGATTTAAAATAGCGACGTTAAAGGTTTTGTAGGTAGGTACTTTAGATTTAAAATAGCGACGTTAAAGGTTTTGTAGGTACTTTAGATTTAAAATAGCGACGTTAGGCCTAGCCTAGGCCTGCCTAGTGCATGGTCGTAGTAGGCATAGACCGTAAGAATTACTATACACTATTCTTACGGCGCGCCTGTTGATGAGTCACGTGATGAGACAACCAATGAAAACACATACCGTAAGAATAATTTCTAGTAATTCTTACGGTATGCCGTAAGAATATCCTCTGCCAAATTTAAATTAGGCCCCAACAAGGCAAAAAGAAAATTTTAAAGGCCTACTTGCAATCAAATCATTGTTCAGTTAGCCTCCCTAGCCATGAGATTGGTTATTTCTTTCATATCTTTCTTGGATTTTACTGCTAATAGGGAAATATATCAGGCGTGCTTGCCATTGCCCGACCACCAGGCCTGCCTGACCTTGGCAAGGGCCAGACTACCAGAGACCAAATCAGTTTTAAAACAGAAAAAATAACAATAAAATAATTAATGTAAACCGGTAGGCCCTACCGAGGGCCTAGGCTAGAGTAAATTCAGATTTATTTTTTGTCCCCCAAATGGTAAAATAGGCCTAGGCCTAGGCCTACGAACCGCACAACCAACTCGATGCAACCAGTTGCATTGGCCTATGTACGATACGCCCCTACTTCCTGTGGCAAGGATATTTCCAGAAATCGGTTTATAAAGGTAGAGAAAACAATTTACCGTTTCCCTGGCGAAGACTTGGACTACGTATATCACAGCCTCAATCCGAATTGACTGAATTCGGTTTGAGTTCAATTCGGTTTGACTTGAAGTGTATATCACGACATTCGAAACGACTTCCTCAATCCTATTTCGATTCGAATTGAAGTTGTTGTTGTGGCAGTTTAAATAGATGCTACAAGATTCTACGATAACACTTGAAAATACTATGTACTTGTATCTCTACCTATAGCTACGTTAAATATAAGCCTAATGTCTCATTAAAGCCTCCAAGAGTGCAAGACGCATTTTATTGTAAACATGTAATAAACACCGCCTGCCTAATAATGGTATTCACCGAAATCTATATCTCTAAGGCAGTTTGAATCCGTATTGAATGCGTATTGAACTGTATATCAAGCAATTTACTCATGTCAGTCCACTTTGGAAAGTGGATTGACTTCAATGCGAATCGAGTGTGTATATCAAGAGACTCAAACCGAATTGAACTCGAACCGACTTGAGTCAATTCGGATTGAGGGCTGTGATATACGTAGTGTTGGATTAGGAAGGGCAGGTAGGGAGTAGGGACCGGTAGGGCCTATTCCAAAACTTGGCCTGCTCTAGCTTTGGGTGGCGTACGTGACGAACCGTACCACCAACATGGCTGTAGGCCCAGCCCAGGACCACGCTACATCGCAAGCGGCTTACACTGCCCAGTGCTACTAATGTTCCTGTAAAAACTGCGTAATATGACCTAAAATTTACTGTATTCGCCACATTGTCTCGTTCGGATGTTAAAGTAGCAAAAACTTGAGGGGTTTAGGCTGACCTTGGCAATTTCCGCCCATGGCTAAACTGTGCAAATCGTTTCCTTGCCTTCATAAAATAATCACAGAAAATATATTCAGGGCACGGTCCTTCACTTATGCAATAATATCACTTACCTTAAGATTTTCTTTAGACAAGAATCAACGACTAGCAAACGACTTGGAACAGCTTCACAAGGCGAAAATAAAGAGAAACTAATGCGAAATTGAATGGAGCTCGGTGTCGAAGCGTCAGCTGTATGTGCGCGAACAAGTAGAATGAGGTACGCCGGCAGGGGTTGGTCGGCTTTAAAGGCGACCCATGTCACGTGACTCTAGAAGACGCCACAACACCAGCTGTCGAACGCCGATTGGTCGAGAACCCGACAGAAACATCTGGACTGCTTCTCTTCTCGATTGATCGCTAGTTTAAATGATTTTATAACAAGACAAGACTGTAATAAAGGTTTACTCGAACTATTATTTCCTCTCGTTTGTTTAGGCTGTATTACTAATTATAAGCATTCCAATTAGTAAATAGTACATTAATGTTTCGCGCGAACCACAATCCGTTCAGCATACACCCCGCCCCCCAAATTGCATTTTTTTACCCGCCTAAATACAAATGTGCTCTTGCGCCTGCATCACACACGAATCTTCTTGAATAAATCAAAATAAATTTGTATTTTTAGTCTACCCACTCGCACAACAAATTGAAACTTGAAAGCAGACCAAGCCTTGGTTGCAGAGTAACACAAGGTATTATTTTCTGTATTATTAATTAATTTTGATCTGTTATGTAGATAGGCCATCTATGTTTATCTTTTATTTAATTTTTGCATTTATACCAATAGGCCCCTACTAACGTACCGTACTGTACTAGGCATCTACTTTTATCATCATCTATCATTAGGAACTAACGAACTTAGCTTACGAACTTACAAATATTACACCTTCAGTTTGAGGCTTTATTTTTTGTATATTCATTATCCTAGATATTAATATTATATATTATTAGTTATTAGAATTAAAATTAGAACTATTCATAGCACTATCCCTCTTTACAGAGAATTGTGCTATACTTATACCATGTATTTGGCCAATGAATAAATTACCTACTCACTTGCATTTACAATTTCCACACTTTTTATTGTAGGCCTCTGAATGAATAATGATGCATTCTAGGGCATTTTAGTTTTTGCTTCATAAATGCTATTTTTTTGTATTGTATTGTATTGTATTGTATTGTATTTTATTTGCAGCTGTTAGATTACATTGGTGATGCCGTAACAATTACGGGCATCGTAGAAAAATAAAATAAAATATGTTCCAAAATGCTGGTTTTTACATTCATTAGGTTATCTCTGTCTCTACCATGGTCAATGGAGAATATTTTTTATTGTAACAAAATAATGGCCAAAAAAACACCTTGAGAAGTTGAGAACAGATAAGTTAGCACAAATAAATGAAACTAGTGTACAATACTAGTTAATTAACACACAATGGGACAGGAAATCAGGTCATACCCTGCTTATGTCACTATACTGTTTAACGCGGGTAAAGTTACTACAATGGTTAAGCTTTTAATGCCCTGCCTTCTAACTTGCGTTGTAGCCCACACTAGTAATATGAACATGGTCTCAGCGTGGCCCATCCACCATCATGGACCGGTTAATGAATGACCAAGCAAAGATTCACTAAAACATCCACCATCATGGACGGGTTAATGAATGACCAAGCAAAGATTCACTAAAACATCCACCATCATGGACGGGTTAATGAATGACCAAGCAAAGATTCACTAAAACATCCACCATCATGGACCGGTTAATGAATGACCAAGCCAAGATTCACTAAAACTTTGTTTTTGTTGTTATTATTATACATTGCAGTGCAGAGAGAGGCTTCTTCAGCCCTTCTTCTTTCTTGCTATCCAGTATAAAATGGCTTCTTTCTCTGACCTGCTCATATCATTGGGCACGGAGTCAATGTCATTCTGAAGTGTGGCGCACCTGAAAAGGTGTGTTTTGTCTTGGGATTCAAAATTACATAATTTACAATTGGCCGGTTCGGTGATGATGTTGAATCTGTTCAGATGGTGTTGCAGAACGTCATGGCCAGTTGCAAGTCGGAACTGGGCTGAGCGGTTGTTTTACGAGACCAGTTTTTGTCTGGACCTTTTTTGATCTCATCCCACCAAGATTTCATTATTGCAGCCTCTTCTGTGTTGTTTTTGAAGACCTTTTACATGATTAAGCCAATCTCCCTTTTTACATGGTGAAATGTTATAGAAAGAGCTGGTGGGGGATCCGTTTGGTGCGGCTTTTGTCTAAAAAGTAAAAAGTCAGCTTTTTTGTTCCCTAGAATTTGGCAGTGGCTGCAGATTCACTGAACTTCAAGTGCTCTGTCTTGTTGACGGAGGCTAGTGATCGAGTTTTTGAAAAGCAGCACATCAGGGTGGTAATACTAATTAGCAGCTTTTGTGACTAATTGTATGGCTGAGATGCTGTCGCAGAGGATGACAAATTTATTTTTGTTGAGCGTAAAGGTTGGAATTTCTGCAATTTTCTGGGCTGCCCTGGCGAGTGCTGCGACTTCAGCATCAAAGTTTTAGTTAGCAAAGTCACTATATTTTATTTCACGACTTTCTACACGAGATAAAGATAAACATACATGTTTGATGAAAAATGTTGCCGGTATGTTTAAAAGTTGTTTAGAAATATACTGTATAATTTAATACTTACCTATAGTGACTTTGAAAAAATCTATTCAACTCCCACTTTATATGCTCTTTTTAGAAAGTAGAGAAATACCATCATGACTATTGGATTACCTATTCTATTATTAATTAGTACAATTACAATTAATAAAGTAATTAAGTATCTCAAAGAAGCTAGAACAACATGCATGAATTTTATAACTTTTTATCAGTTTACAAGAACTTTTCTCCATTTTTGTGAACTTACTCCATTTTCTTTCATATAATGAACTTGAACTTTAATGCACCCTATTTAATGTATTGATTGGCATTTAATAGCTTCACTTTTAACTTTAAATAAATAAATAAATAAATAAATAAATAAATAAATAAATAAATCCGTATTTAGATGAACTTCCTCCATGTGTCAATATACCCACACACACAGAGCACAAATGATAAGTTTGAAGCAGTGGTGTAACGGGGGGGGGGGGTATACAGCATGTACCCAAAAATAAATACCATATCCCTCGGACACTCCATATATAGTATACCAAAAAAGTTAGGGTATACGCAAAAATGCTGTATACAGTTTATATATCTTGGTTTCTCATAAATGAGGAAATCCAATGTCAAGGCAAAGAACGTACACAATTTTCTATCACAACAATCATTACCAGTCACCACTAACAAATGATATCAAAACACATGCCTCAACACACACAAAGAACACACTCAAAGACCTGCATTAGCTGGGAAGCCTCCACCCCGTGTCCCCCATTAAATAAACAAATACACAAATAAATCCGTATTTAGAGTCTACCCACTCAGTCACATAACTGATTTTCAGTGGGGGACAGTAAACCAAAGCGACCAAGCCAACCCGGTAGGCCCCGACACAATCGACAAGTGAGCGATAACCAACCAAAGATGGATATTTTTTTAATATGAAATATAGCAATCGGTGGCATGGACAGTGCGAACCACAGCGGATCAACGCCCGAATCAACAAGGCCGATTCAGAACAATTTTATGTTGTTTGTGATAGAATGCCTATCGGCTAGGTTAGTGTTTGTGGTTTGGGAAAGAAGAAAGGAGACCAACAGCTTAACGGTCGGTGACCAAGGCCGCGTTGGCCGAAACTTACGACATCGTGTATCTTGTTTTGTAAATATTTATGTTAACCAGCCAGTTTCACGCAGCTGCCCATCTCGTTTAAGGTAAGCTGTTGGTCTCCTTTCTTCTTTCCCAAACCACAAACACTCAGAACAATTTTAAATTTATTATGTGCCTTGTTGCTAAGACGGCTCAAAAGTCACCGTTTACAAATACCCAAGACAAGAACTGATGGACTTAAGTCCAAATCAGAAGTTAAAAAACTTCTGACTTTAGCAGGAATTGAACCCTGAACCTTCTGCATTGGAAGCAGGTAGGCTTACCACAAGACCAATACAAAATTGTACAAAATGAGGTTTCAATAGTAAATATTTTAGGTTCAATCTTTCCAAATGTGTACGTTTTCACTAGACACCAGACACACAATGAACCCCTTTTGCAAGCCTTTTTAAACATTTCAGCCATTCAAAAATATACCTAGATAATAGTTTCGATGCCACCTATTATGTGACCTTAAATTATATACTTTTGTAACAAATTATCTTTTAGAAGCAGTTGGCTTGCAATCAGTATCAGCAATTGTGCAACTACAGTAAATATTTTTCAAAGGTGACCTGATAACTCCAGGCGAGTTCCGGGATGCTCGGATGCATCCGCAACTTACCCTGCCCCCACTCCAGCTGGCACCGACAAACAAACAGAACCCAAACAGCGACAGCAGGTGCCGGCAGATGACGACCTTCAATTGCACCGGTGTAATAGATTTTATGCAAATCTCCGGGAGTGTTTTCCGATTAATGAAGTTGAGAAATTTTCTAAGATCATGCATACATACCTAGCCTACCCTATGAATGGAATTGTTATTAACACATCTATTTGGACAAGGATCTAGGTAGGGCCTACCTGTATAGTTAAAACAATTTTTTTAGCAATACAGTAAAAGTTTTATTCAGTCTCTTCTTTACAATTCAGTCTGGATTCAGTCAATGCCGTAGGCTTCGGCCAAAAATGGTAATAGAAAAATAATTAAGGCTTATGGCAAAATAATTTGAGGTGGTAGAAGAGAACACATTATTTAACCATCCATAGAGAATGTCTGAACAACGCAGATGGTGAAACTGCTGACCATACATTTCAGTCAACCTACTAGTGAATAAAATTAATTTTCTCCAAACTTCTTGCGCTTGACACCGCCATTAGCGATGCTCGAAGAGTTTGACTGTTTGGCAGCCGGAGCTTGGGTGCAGACGATAGGAATCACACGCGCATTCTGAAACATGAGAGAATACTTTGCTTCTGGGTTGCCACTTTCAAGGATTTTATCCTTTTTCGAGGACTTTTGGTAAAATCTCTGGATTTTCTACCATAGTTTATTTATGTTTAATATTAATTTATTGATCTCTAGCAACAGGTATTAACCCACAAGTGTTAGGTAACTAAAACTAAACAATTCAAAATACAATTCAAAACAATACAAATACGTTATACGTAGAGATGTGCAAAAATGGTTTTTTAAAGTTTGAAAATTTGCGCCTTAAAAATAAAAATTCGCGATTTGTCGCGATTTACCAAAAAACACAATTTTCTCACGAACAAATTAAAAAAAAAAAGTTTCAGGATAATTTGATTGATTTTAATGATTTAAAAGAAAAACAAGCTCATGAGAGTGAAGATCAGAATCAGTTTTAATTTTTAGCTCAATTTCAGCCTTCAGTTTTCAAAGTTACCAACAGTTTTTACCAGAATTAATTTCGTCTACCCGGCACCTCCACCAAATTTACGAAATTATGCATTTTTTATGTAATATCTTTTGATATGGATATGAAGTATTTTGAGCTTAATCTCGTTCAAACGATTATTACGATCTCACAATCGCGTTGTATGACCCGGCACCTCCACCATATGTACTATAGATCTACCAAGACCACTGTGGCCCGCGCCATTACGTGCGCGCGCATCCGGGCCAAGTTCATTCTCTATTTTAGGTGTGCGCCGTAGATACGGCAGCCTTACGGGCTCAGTTCACGCCGGCAGCCGTAAGGAACACATCCCCCAATGCCCCGTCTGTCTACGCTGCCACTTGGCAGAGGCAGACAGGCGGATCACATGCTCTTTCTCTCTCTCGCTCTCTACCGATCACTCGCGGTACGGTCATCACCTGCGATCGAGTAGTCTTGAACTCGTCCGTTTTGGCCAGGGCTTTTGTGGTGTTGGTAGATCTATAGCCAGTATTAATTTAATTTCGACTTTGACCCGGCACTTCCACCAAAACTTTGAAATTTTTTTTAAAAATTTTGTGACATAATTCGCATTTCAGGACAAAATTGCAAATTTCGCTACTAGTTCGCGGTATCAACTAAAATTTCGCAAAAATTCGCGATTTGGAAATTGGTACCATTCAATCACAATTCATGAGATTCATGTGCAAACTGAATTTGAAGGGATTATTGCAACTTTAAAAAAATTCGCGAATTTCGTTGTCACCATTTTTGCACATCTCTAGTTATATGTAATCGACGAGTGAGCGATAACCAACCAAAGATCGTAGTAAATACTTGCTCACCTGCATGAAATCAAGGTTTTAAAACTACACTACACAAACAAACAGGTAGTTCATTGATGTTTCTGCATGTATGTACTTATTAGATTTATTTAGTTGTCCTCTTTTGTAAATCAGTTTTTTAACTGAATAGGATAGACGTTAAATAAATAAAAAATAAAAAATTCCAAAATCTAATCGACAAAGTTTTTGTATCCAAGATGTTTGAGGGTCACTGTTTGAGCACCGCCTTGATGATTCTGGTAACTAGCAAAACAGTTTTTGAAAGACAGGTTGTGTTCAACTGCACGCAAGGCCGCTACTTACTTTGTCTTCAAGCGTAATAAGTTTCTTGGGCGCCTGAATGGTCAGCACTCCGTCGGAAGACAGAGTAGACGAGACGGCCTCGTGTTCGATCTCCTTGGGGAGAATGTAGCGACGCTTGAACTGGCGGGTCACGAACCCATGCTCGTCCAGACGTTCCTCGTGGTTCCCCTCGACGGTGACGCAGTTGTCCACCACCTTGACGTTCACTTCCTCCGGCTTGAACTGCTGCACGTCAACGTTCACCTGGCGAGACACACATTAAGCAAGCAATAGCAGGTCAGTACTTTACCAGGAGGATGGGGTTGACCAACTAATGTTTAATACTGGTACCAGTTTAAGAATAGCTGGTGAGGTCAGTGGTGGCTTGAAGGTTCCAATATGACCGGTGCCAGATATTTTACGTACCACCCACCACCCCAGGTGGTAGGGGGAACAAGCATGGGGGGTTTGGGGGGGCTCCCCCCAACTACAGCGCCGCAGACGGAAATTTTGAAAATCATTTTTTTAGAGTGGTTTTGGTGCGTTCTAAGAAATATAAGGGGGTTGAATGCAATACCAAATTAATGTCTTCTTTGTACAGTAAAAACTATAAAACTATAAAAAAAAAGAATTGAAGTAGTGACAAGATAGACCAGCGTTACCCAAACTACGGGTCGCGACCCGGTCCCCGGGTCGCCATGTGTTCGATGCCGGGTCGCGGTATAATACTGCCATGTGCATGGGGTTTATCTTTTAGTACAAAACAGAAAGTCCCACCAAAGATTGGTTCCACATCTGAATTGTAGAAAGAAATACTATTGTGTCAGTCACGTACAGACAGGCTCAATAAATACCAAGGATTAAATCTACAGTGGTCGAACGAACAACCAAGATGAAGGAGGCTTGGATTTGTCAGTAATCAAAAGATTATTTAAAATTTGGTTTTACAGACTGAAAATTGACATGAAAAAAAACATGAAAATTCAAAACCGCAATGTGTTATCTGCTTTGAAGTTCTTTTGTCAGAAAGTTTAAAGATCTCCTCTCACAAGCACCTGCACACGGAAGTAAGGTGGCTCTCGAGGGGGAAAATTCTCTCGCGAGTTTTCGAGCTCAAAGAAGAAATTAAACAATTTTGTAATAACAAGAAGCCAGAATATGCAGCATTTTTTAAATCGACGAGTGGGTTTTGAAATTCGCATATTTTGCAGATATGTTTACACATTTGAATGAACTCAATTTAAAATTGCAAGGCAAAAACAACAATGTGTTTATTCTTACACAGAAGACAGGAACTTTTATAAAAACAGTTTCGCTGTGGCTAATGCGCGTGGACACCTAAATTCAGTATGTTCCCAATTTTCAACGAAAGAATGGTTGAAATAGAAGAATCCAATAGATTGGATTTGGATATGCAGGAAATAGTTCTGCAAACAATTAAAAATCATCTGCACAACTTGAAAACAAAACTAGAACAATATTTTACTGTGGAGCACTTCCAAATCATTGAGAGTATGCTATGGGTGCATACTGCATAGCCCCTATCTACTGACAAGTGTAAGTGACATTTCAATAGCTGGTTTGAGTGATAAGGAAGAGGAAGAGATGATAGGTTTGCAAAACAACTTGTCACTGAAAAGAGAGTTCGATAGTTTGTCCTCATGGGCATTTTGGCTTAAATGTGCGGTCGAGTTTCCGAACATTAGTGCTAGGGCAGTTTTGTTTTTACTACCGTTTTCCACGACCTACCTGTGCGAATTGGGGTTTTCAACTCTCACAAAACTCAAGACAAAAGATAGGAACCGTCTCCAAACTAGTTCCAGTATTAGGAGAGTTGCACTGTCGGCTGCAGATCCTAATTGGAACGAGCTGACTGAGAATCATCAAGCCCACCCATCCCACTAAACCTGGCTGATTGACTGTCATGGTAAGCTTGTTTTGTTTATTTACCATAACATGTAAAACGAATTAAAATCTGTATAATTTTCTCATTACACAAACTATAATAATAATAATTATACATTGTTGTAGCACGCATTTCAATTATTCTATTCTTTTTAAAAAAAGACAATTAAAACATGCGTTAATTAAGCCGGGTCGTTAATAGTAGGAGCATGATTAAACCGGGTCGCCATATTTTAAGTTTGGGAAACGCTGAGATAGACCATGTTGCAACTATTGTTTGTGAATATGCATATCATTACGTTCGCGATCACGTCTAACAATAATGGAAATTTGTTGGTCATTATACTCTTCTGAAGTGGGGGTGGGGAATTCTCTCATTCCTAATAGTACGTGCCTGCTGCACCACCCAGTGGCATAGGCGCCCGCAGGAATTTTGGCAGGGAGGGGCAAAAATTACACTTTGCACTTTCGTTGGGCACCCCCCAACAATAGCGCCGCAGGCCAAAATTTTGAAAATCAGGTTTTTAGAATGAGTTTGGTGGGTTTTAGAAAAAAAGTAGTGGGATGAATTCATAACCAAAATTATGTAATTTTTGTGCAGGCAACACTCAAAACTAGAAAACCATTCAAAATATTTTACCTCCCATTTTTTGTCGTTCAGTCAAAGGCTTCAGATTCCCAACATTGAGTTGGACGATTTTTAGCTTTTTTGTGCACTGAGATAATATGACTTTACCCCACCTCACGTTTTCGCTTTCGCAAGCCTTTTATTGTGACAGTCATGCAAAACTCGCGTTATTCCATGGAGTGGTATCTTTTCAAAACTCAAGACGAACTATTGCAGGTAAAATACACAAAAAGCTACTTATTTTGCAAAATTGGCAACCATTAAATTTAACAAATGTTTATCAGTAAAGAAATCGACTTTCCATGCACATTTTAAATGCTACAAGATTAATCATAAATCCACTCATCAAATGAGGGCAAATTAGCACTTCTACTTGCTCGGAGCCAAGGGGGCAGGCAACTGCCCCCTGGCCCCCTCCTGCGAGCGCCCATGCCCAGTGGTGAAAAACAACTCAGGAGGGGCAAACAATAAACGGGGGGAAAATTTTGCACTTCAAGGTCATGTTTGGCGGCAATCTGCGCGTTTTAGAGCAGCAGAATGAAAGCTAATCAATGTTTTTCTATCATTAAAAACCCTACTTTTTCCACCAATTAATAAAAATGCACTTAAAATATACCCACACCATATTTAGAACTTTTTAATTTCTTCTAATTGTTATTTCAGTGGTGACTTAAGTTAGGGCACTCCGCTCTATCAGTCAGCTGCATTGGCAAAATAGATACAATACAACGAAAGAAAACATCTCTGTCTCATAGTGCGGTGTCTTTGTGTCATTAGAATTGACTCGTACGCGATAAGACCTTACAGGGCTTACAAAACACAATGCTGCTTTTGCACAACACATCAATTTTTTCTTAAGACAAAATATGAGGGTGGGTTCACGAGCTACGCTGGCCCACCCACCTACCCACCCTTGGCAGGTACCGGTGCCATGGCACCGGTCAGGGTATAGGTCAAGCCGCCACTGGGTGAGGTTGACTTGGAGGCAAGGTAAATCCTGCTGGAAGACATCCAAGAGGTTCGAGTAATTGGAAAATATGAATGTGGATGAAATATAGAGGGACCCAGAGGGGGAAAGACTGTTGGATCTGTGCAATTTAAGTGACCTTATAAGACCTTATAAACATGGTTCCAGAAAAGGGATAGCTATAGATAGGTCTACAGTTGGAATGGGGTAGTAGTAGTAGTAGTAGTATGTATCTAGTATAGTAGTAGTAGTAGTATGTGTATATTATTATATAGTAGTAGTAGTTAGGAGATGAGTAGATAGTAAGTAGTGTAGTATGTCTAAGTATAATTATAATGTAGTAGTATAATGAGTAGTAGTGTAGTAGTATGTGTAGTATAGTAGTATAATTAGTAGGAGATAAGCTAGGTTTTAAGAAAAATGTAGTAATTGTGTGTATTATGAGTAATTAGTAGAAGTATGGTTCTTTGTTTGCAGCTGTGACATTCGTATTTTTTACTGTTTAATTAGGGTGGAAAATGTTATTCTAAATTAACCCTTGATATCGCTTTGACGTTTTATAATAAATGTTGTAGCAAAGGCTAGGTTACAGCAAAAATTTAATTTTTACTAGGCCTAATAACAATGGTTTAATTTCACGTCACATTTTATTTTTTATTATTTCGTATTATTAACGTTACTATCATTAAAACTGATTACAAGGATACAATAAATAATAATCTAATTTACATAGTCAGACAAACAAGACTACTACAGTTTAGTAAATATTTGAAATAGTAACATTACAACAACAATGTATTACAATTTAAAACACAACAATTTTGATATCAAATAAAAAGGATATTGAACGCAATTTATCAATGAATCAAATATATAAAAGGCGTGGAAAAGAAAAGAAAGGAAAAAATTAAAGGAAAACAAAAGAAAAACAAATTAAAAAAGAAAAACAAAAAGAAAAACTGATTTATTAGACGATCCCACTCAAACGAACATGGGGTTTGCCAAATATCCGGAGCAGCAAATCAGGGAGTTAGGGCGCCGCAGCCAAGCCGCGGTGCGCTTCACACTCAAGCACCTTATACAGCAAGCAGAGTTGGGGTGATTTCGAGGTGTTACCCAGCCGTCATGAAACGTGATGTGAACTTGAAAACTATCAAAATCGAGGGGATTTAGGTACCTGACAACACATGCCAAATTCGGTTGGGGTACGAGCATTCCATCTTGGTGAAAAAATTGCTTGAAAACATGCTTAAAATCCTTACTACTAGTACTAACTACGGTCTTATTTGTCAGTTTCAATCGGCCAGCGATTCTGACCAAACGGAAGGGGATACAAAATTCATATTTACATGGAATAATAATAAAAGTGATGTAGTGAGATTATACTGCTTAAATAATTACCATAACAATTCTAATATTTTTAATATGCTAGAAGTCAAAAGCTAGGTGATAACTGAAATTAAACACATGGGAATAGAGATACTGCAGAGGCTGGCCATTCCTTATCTTGTTTACTCGCAGCATTTGGGCTCCCCCCTCCCCCGCCCCGCGCCAACACACCGTGACCTTGACTAGACTGTGACAAGATATAAAGCAGATGCAAGGAACAGTGAGTGTTTACTTAACGGCCTGCCGCCTGCAATCACAATGCATGGGACCTGTTACTGGACAAGTGGACTTATCTTTTTACCCATGCTTATCTTGCGACGAGAGTTAAGCTCAGGCAATAGTGAAAGATTTTTCCACATGTCCGGACGGGCATGTGGGAAAATAATCGGCATATGGGAAAATAATCTATGTGCCCGACCACTTTTTTTACATGCCCCGGGCATCTCGGGCATGGTATTTTTTTTAGCCCTGATATGTGTACTAACAGACAAGATGTCTAATACAGCCTGGGACCCGAAACCTCCACCAAAATGAAGCACGTTTAGAAAATTATCAGCCTAATTTGTTAGCCCGTGACAAAAAACAATTTAAATTTTTTTTTTTTACTGAACGTTTTGCGAATTTAATAACCAAAAATCGTCCACTAAACCTTTAAACGTTTAAATGTCCCATATCGCAAATATATTTGTAGTATTTTTTTCTTTAGACAAGTGGAAATTTGGTTTGTAGTTGAACCCACTTTTGTAAAGGGCTATCACTTTTAAAGTTTGATTTACCACCAACAGTTTTAGATCCTACGGTTACTGGTTGAACTTTTTAAATCCATTCACAAACAGAGATTTTTGCCCACAACATTTATTTTGACTAGGCATGTGAAATCTTGAGCAGATCTAGTAGATCTAGATAAGATGATCATGCACACAATACATTACTGTATTGTGTTTGTAGAACTCTGAGAAGTTTGAGTAGGCAGGCCTACTCTTGGCTGCATAGAACTTCACAAATGAAACATAAAACTTTGTACCGGTAGTTGAATTAATTGTTCAACATAAAGTCACTGAAGTTGCTCAAGCATGTCAATTCTGTGTTGGTCTGTGACATTGAAGAGTTGCCCTCATACCTCTGATTTGTAGTTTTTGGAGAACATCAAGGTCACTTTTAGTTTTATTTATGTCCATAGTAGGTCCATGGTAGGACATTAGGGCCTAGTGGAAGTGTGGAGCTACTATGGTGTCGGAAAATAAGTAAAGCACCCACTTTGACAATTTTCCAACAATTTCTTCGCATAAACCCAGTTTCTTTAAGAGGAAGGAGGACTGTTGATTTTGTAGTGGTAAAGTAAATTGTATATAACTATTAGACCAATAGATCAATACCGATGATTTTTTTTTCTCGTACAGAGAACTTCTGTCAAATGAGTGCGTTTTGTTCAGATTTCTTAAAATTTCGTTGGCTTATCAGCAAATAATTTTTAAAGACAACTTTTTAATGGGACCAAATACTAACAAAAAATTCAAAGGGCATCTATTCGGGGGTTCTAATTAGAAAGAATTACGAATTTCGTAGCCGTAGCTTAATTAGACAAGCGATTATCTTAAATGTAAAATTGGATAAAATTTGGTGCGAAAGTTGTGCCCTCTATAGCAAAGTCTCTGAACTACCACAACAGTCTGCATGTTTCTTGGGCGCGCGAGCGAGAAGCACGGACAGAGAGAGAGAGAGAGTGAGAGAGACCATTCATTCCACAAGAAAGGGTGGCTGGCTAGCTGCAGATTTGTAAACATTATACCTGCTATTCAACAATCATGCAGGACTTGAAACTTCAAAGAAAAAAAACCTTGTCCTGAAGCACGTCTTGAACCAAGTTCACAAGTCGATGAGCGTTGTATGGTTATGTGGTGTGGTCTGGGGTATCGGGGGTGGGGTGGAGTTGATTTGGTACCAACAAAATTTATATCGTAAATAATATTTATATATACAAGGCCGCTTCGCGAACGCTTTTTCAGTCGCGTTGATGGATGAGCTTTTTTGGAATATTTCTGTCCAATGATTACGTTTTTATGTGGAATCTCCTGACTTTTTCTATAGTTACTTGATATTTATTTATTTTATTTATTTATTTGATATTATTTATTTATTTACTTGTTCATTATACACCTGTAAAAGACTTATATTAAAACCTTTATTTCTATGAATTTTGACCAACTTTTTCAATTTTTTCTTTCAAGAGGCACTACATCACCATAATCTTTATGTCAATGTAAAATATGAACGTTGTAGCCCCGGACCCGTTTGGTAAAAATCGGCCCAAATATCACGAAAATATAGTTACTTGATATTACTTGTTCATTATACACCTGTAAAAGTCTTATATTAAAACCTTTATTTCTATGAATTTTGACCAACTTTTTCAACTTTTTCTTTCAAGAGGCACTAAATCACCATAATATTTATGTCAATTTAAAATATGAACGTTGTAGCCCCACCCGTTTGGTCAAAATCGGCCCAAATATCACGATAATATTGTTTTAAAAACCGGAGAAAAAATCGTAAAAGTACGATTTCTATAAGAAATATTTTTTTATAATGTCTCTAAAATCATAACATATATGATTTCAGTGATTTTAAACGTTCCTAAAAAGTTTCATCAATATCGGAGTAGCCGTTTGCCAAATATCACGAAAATATCGCACTAAAAATCGTTTTTTTTTTTTAAAGTACGATATTTATGAGAAATATTTCTTCGATTGTACCCAAAAACAATACAGCTCTAAGTTCAGAGATTTCGAAGGTCCCCTCCAATTTTCATCAAGATCGCATATGCCGTTTGCCCGGTAGAGAGCGAACTAACAGACAAAAAAACTAACAAAAACAAAACACCCGAGCTATTTTTCTTGGGGTAACGTAAGTAAAAAACAAACAAACAAACACAAAGTCAAATTGAAGTCTTCGCTTCGCTCATCCAATAAATATATACCGATAGTAACAATTATATTTGTCCCGGAGTTTACGCATTGCATATGGCGTATTTATCAGTTAGAAAAATTTGTTGAGATTTGTTCTAATTTGTAGTCAATTACAAAATTAAATCCCCTGATGTTTGCTTTTTTATAATTAATTACAATAAAAGTATGGTCACAGATCATGGTACAAGGATGGTCACAGATAAGGAATTACAAGAAATTGATTGTTATGAATTTCATTCCAACTACCTATTTACCAACTCATTCACTCTTTGTGATGATTTTGATAATATTTCGGCGTTGCGTCTCATATTTTGGCAACGGTGCTAATCGAGACGTGAGGGTGATGCATGGAGATAAAACAATACTAAACACTCTCTGTGTGCATTTTTCCTTCCTCAATTTCCCCCCCCCACTCTACTGTTAATGCATATTGAAGGGTTGTCGCGTGTAGTCGTAAAATAGACCACCCTAGAAGCTAAGGGTTTTATACCTATTGTATTCTCTTCCTGTTCTATTGTTCTATTAATTTTTTGATATTTTTTGTTTAATTGCAAATATCTAATAATGTTGTTAAAATATTAAGCGCGTGTCTTGAATTTCATTTTTTTGGCCAAATTTCTATGATAAAAACTGACTGAGTTACGGATAATGCTTCTATAACATATTATAATAATAAAAAAGTAATCTTTATATATTTCAGTCAGTTTTGATCGTAGACACTAGGGGAAAAATCGCATTTCATAACTCAAGCCACACATTTGAACCACGTTATTAAATATTTGCAATTATAAAAAAAAAAAAAATCGCTTAATAAATTATTTTCATCACAATAGATTTAAAATGGGTGAAGGCGCTCCTCTTTATTTAGCAGGGTCCAGTGTGTTTTTGTTATCTATGGGTGGAATCTTTGAAGGAAGTTCTCAGGAAGTTGGGGTTTTTCGTCCTGCTGTCTTCTCTTCCAGTTCTATTGTTCTATTTATACATTTATGTATTGATTGTTTTTGTTTAATTGCAAAAATCTAATTACGTTGTTAAAATATTAAGCGTGTATCTTGAATTTCATTTTTTTGGACGAAATTCTACGATAAAAACTGACTGAGTTACGGATAATGATTCTATAATATATTTTTATAATAAAAAAGTAATCTTTATATATTTCAGTCAGTTTTGATCGTGGACACTAGGGAAAAGAACGCATTTCAAAACTCAAGCTACTCATTCGAACCACGTTATTAAATATTGGCAATTATAAAAAAATTATTTCGCTGCATAAATTATTTTCATCACAATAGATTTGAAATGGGTGAAGATGCTCCCGAAGCAGATCAGGTACATTGAGGCTTTTGTGCTCATAATAGGCCGAGAGTGACAGACTAGGAGTTCCACAAAATTGGTTGTAAACCCTCCGCTAACGGTCCAGCTAGCTGAATAGCTCACTGCTTGTCAATAAATATTTGAAATAACAAAAGACTACTGCACAGAAACTAGAAACCTACCCATGATTGGCCCAAAACTTGCTGACGTAGGAGCAAAAGTACGGTCCTACTTTCACACCCCCTGTCAATCAAAATCCCAGCGACGAAACGAGTTCTCTGGGATCTTTATTCTTAAGCAAGCTTCTTGGAGTTGTAACATATTATATGTTCTTTGAAATTAAGTAAATAGTCCACCATGACTCCCCAGAGAAAAAATATTCACTGGGTATTCCCAAAACATTGTGTAGGCCTTTGGCCAGGTATCTCTAGTACAGGCTGACATAAAAGAGGACTGGTGGGGCTTGCGGCTTGCTCCATAAAAAATGGTTGATTCTACATTCAAATTTGTTACTTTTAAAGAGGTTTTAGAGACCCTCTAAGGTAACTTTTTATGTTATTGGTTTTGTGGATCCGTTAGCCTAGGCTATGCACAAATTGTTGAATGATAAGGAGGGCATATTAATTATCATGTACATCCCTAGTATAAACGTTTAGTGAAATAGATCCTTTAAAGTAGCCTTATAAGTACGGTATTGAGAGCAAGGTAGCCTGATAAGCACAGGCCTAGTCATGGTTGTAGACTCACCTTAAACCCATCCTTATTCCCGAGCTGAACTTCGGGAGTTCCACTCGTGAAGCCAGACGTGACGCCCCAGGGACGTATGTAGCCAGACATTATCGGGCCAGCAAGTGTGCCATGGGGATGAAGTAAGTTGTCGTTCAATAGGCCGATGCCAAAGTTTCGGTCAAACATCGAACGCAGTCCATCGGTATTGATCGTTACATGTCGCACAGGAGCCATGATGGTTCTAAAGCAAAGGATTTTTAACTAACACACATAAGACACAGTGCTCTTTATTCACCCATGTACGTTAAAGGCTCAGTCCCGGATACAAGTTACAACACAGATTTTGATTCTGGCAAATGGGATCTAGGAGATAAAATTACAGAGTGTAAATCGGTAGGCCAATGTCGGATCCACCATTTGATTCAAGATGTTGTGTTGTTTGGTTATAGGGCATTGTGCGAAGCGCCGGGTGTTGATATGGTTGCTCATGGTTGGTAGCGAGTGCTCATTGGTTGAAATGGTCGAGGCCCAAGGAATGAAAATATACTCTGTAATAAAATTATGCCTATGTTACGTTCATTGTAAAATCAAATTTAGAGCTCTTTTGCTCGGATACAGAATATTGAACAGTATTTTCCAGTAGGCCAAGTAATAAAAATTATAGGGCCTACTCCGATAGGCCTAGTATACAAACTGACATAACAAACTAGGTACTATACAAACTTGCTTAAAATAGGCCTAGCCTAGTCATTCAAAATAAACTACATAAATGTTTATAACCTATTAGTATTAGGTACCTATAATTCTCTGCTTGAACACAGCATCGTTTGTTGGTAGAGGGTTGAATATACTTTTATCTACGTCGTCGTTCCAACTCTTAATTAGCCATGTTAACATGGGGAACTGAGTAAGGAGTTGAGTAGCTGGCCTACGGTTTTTGGTCTCTGTACCTCATGTATACAGGCCTAAACACATAAAATCGGTTTATAGGAATCAGCGATAGCAGTAGCCTACTTGCAGTCTATGTGGGAGGGAAGAACAGAACAGAGAGCATCTGATAAGATGTTCAGTCTAAAGGGGTATTTAACCGCTAAACTCAAAAAATATATTTCATTCAGGCTAACTAGTACCGGTAATCAGAGATGGGTAAAATACTCAAATATTTGTATTTTGGATACAAAATACTCAAATGAATGTATTTTAGATAGGCACAAAATACAAGATACTTTTAGGAACTTGTATTTTTGATACAAAATACATTTGTATTTTCAAAAGTACTTAAAATAAAATACATTTTCCTATCATGCTATAAAATTACCGGGAAATATAAGGATGAACAACCTAATTTTTTTCTTTTAAAATTTCGGATTTTGGTTTAAGCAAAGCAAGTGCATAGTGTATGTCTTGAACATTAATTTATTCATCATTATGTAACAGTACAATACAATGATGGTAACTTGCTACCCACAAATTACATCATTGCTGCCCATTGGCTTTCATAATTACAAGTTTTTGGAACAATGTGTCAGATAATGCATTTCTGCATGGATTGTTTACAATACTGGCAAATGAAAACACCCTCTCCACTGGGGCACTTGACGTCCAGCTTGTGTTGTACTGCAGACACATTTGTTTTATGACTGCGTTTATCTTGTACGTATTGTGTAGCCTACTTCCAACTCTCCTTTACTGATATTTCTAAAATGAAGAAAGGTATCGACCATATTGTGTTCTTTTTCAAAAGCGATTTTGTTGCCACTTAACCGTCGGGCTCGTTGCATGGCAACCAAGATTGGAAGATGTTTTTTTTTTTTTTTGAGAAAAGTATTTTGTAAAATACAAAATACTTATAAAAATGTATTTTTGATACAAAATACAAGATACTTTAAGCTCGGGTATTTTCGATACCATACAAAAATGCAAAAACTTGCAAAAAAGGGGCCAAGCCAAAAACGAGGAAGATACAAGTGGCTCAACTGCATAAAGTGGTGAGATCTAGAAGTGTGGCCAAGCCCATTATTTTGTTTAAAATAATAAACATATTTATTAATTATATAATAAATTAATAATAGGTATATCACTATCAATATTATTATCTAACTATAATTATGAAATAAATATATTAACAAAAATAACATAAAACATTAAATAAATTTATTGAAACATTTACATGTGGAAATATCTAAATTAACAGACGCCATTCAAAATTAAAAGCTTGGTCGATGAATTTTTAACTTGGTTGTCGTTACTGACTAACCAAAACATAACCAATCCAAATCCATCGACCAAGCTTTTAATTTTGAAAGGCGTCTGTTAATTTAGATATTTCCACATGTAAATGTTTCAATAAATTTATTTAATGTTTTATGTTATTTTTGTTAATATATTTATTTCATAATTATAGTTAGATAATAATATGGATAGTGATATATTATTAATTTATTATATAATTAATAAATATATTTATTATTTTAAACAAAATAATGGGCTTGGCCACACTTCTAGATCTCACCACTTTATGTAGTTGAGCCACTTGTATCTTCCTCGTTTTTGGCTTGGCCCCTTTTTTTGCAAGTTTTTGCATTTTTGTATGGTATATATCAATAATTTTTTTAGAACCTACACGGTATGGATGTTAGCATTCAAGTAGAGGAAATTACTTTATTACAATGATTCAAAATAAAATCTCACTCATTGATACAGAAGGTTTGAGCATTGCACTTTATTAATTAATAACACAAAGATACTTTTTTATTGTTTCGACCACCACTCGTATGCACCTCAAATGTCAATTAAAATAAAGATCAAATTATTTTATTTATTTATAAGCCTTCATTGAACACTCATGTGAACGTCACAGGAACATACAAGTATGCGAAGTTGTCAGGGTTAAAATCTAGTACATAAAAACTATAAATTAGTACACAAAGATGTGTACAATATGATAAACTAAAACATAAGTACAGAAGTCAAGTACCGGTATCTATGAATTATTACTCGGCTACACATTATATTACTAGATATACTACTACTAATCATTATATTTCAATACAGTGTCGGCCTATTAGAAGTAAACAAACTAATATGTCATGCCAGAAATTCAGTGACAGAATAGAAGCAGTGATCCGATAAAAAACTTTTTACTTGATTTTTAAATAGAGTTCTGGTACTTATATTTTTCAAGTTATCAGGTAACTTATTGTATAACTTTACACCCATATTGACTGGATCACTGTCCAACAGTTTTAACCTATGGTGGTTTAGGTGTAATTTGCTCGAGCTTCGGGTATTAATACTATGTACACTGTCATTTTTTTGGAACATCTCAGGAAAGTCTTTCACAAACATCAAAACTTCAAGTATGCATGCGACAGTGAGTATTTGATTATTCCTAAAAAAAAAGGCCTACATGAAACTCTGGATTCTAAGTGCCATATACCTCGAGGCTCTCTTCTGACGGGAAAAGATTTTTTTGACGTTAGGCGAGTTGCCCCAAAAGAGTATTCCGTAAGATATATGAGACTGAAAATTTGCATAATACACTGTTTTAAGTGTAGCTACATCACATTGCAAAGCTAGTGACTTAAGCATGAAACAGGATGAATAATAAGACGCTTACATAAGCCTTCTATATGAGCTAACCATTTTAATTTAAAATCAATTGCTAGGCCAAGAAACTTTGTTTCATTTACTAAGTCTATAGATATATTATTATGACTGACGGTTATGCTTGGTTGACCACCTATAAGTTGGAAACTCATAATCTGAGTTTTTGAGCAATTGAGTTTCATTTTATTGGATGCAAACCAGGCTTCCAATTCCTTGAGAATGGATTCAAACTTTTTTACTAGTTCTTCTACGGTCCTTGCAATTAATACAAACACTTGTGTCATCCGCAAAAAGAATAACTCTAGAATCTTTAGAAAGATTGGCTGCTAAATCATTTACATACAGACTAAAGAAAACAGGACCTATATTTGAAGGAAGCTTTGTTATTTTGGCTTTTCAAACTTTATCCATTGGGGGCCCACGCCAATCCGTTTCTCAACAAAACACGAATTAAATAATTTGTTATATTTCCATTATCTCAGCTTCTGGTCATCTAATCCAATTACCGTTTGTAAAGCAAATGGCCACTGAGATGACTGACACCTGACATCAGCGCAAATTTTGGCTTCTCAAACATTATCTATTGAGGGCCCACAAATAAATAAAATAATTTGTAGGCCTATTTAGAGATAAGATAAGATAAGATAAGATTTATTCTTCAAATAGACAATTTTACAATTAGTCCAAATCTCTACAGAGATGTGCGAAGAGTGGTATAAATATGGTATAAACTATAAAGGTCTATACATTAATGTATAGTTAATTCTAACAAACAACGTTATAACACATAAAATAATATCATATATGATAGAAGAAGTGTAGGCCTGCATAATGGGCCTACATACTATATGCATATTATGTGCTGCGATATAAGCAATATAAGATACAAGGAAAAGTAAAATTATAAATACAATGTTGTAACAAATAGATATAAAACTAAATGCCTACATTAATAACTGCTGCTTACAAAGTGTACGCCTGCATGGGCCTACATATGCATATTATGTGCTGCAATACAAGCAAAATAAAGAATACAAGGACAAGTAAAATTATAAATACAATGTTGTTACAAATAGATACCTATAAAACTTAATGCTAACATTAATATCTACATAGTATGCATGTTATGCTACATACAAGACAATATAAAATAAAAGTAAATATAGGTAGTCAATTTATAGCCTAAATACAATGATGATAGCCTGCGTATAGAGACACATTGCTAACTGCTCTTAGTCAATACTATAGGCTACATAGCAAACTCTTTTATGGTTGTAGGCCTACATTTAGATGAGGAATTAATCCTAGCAAATTAATCAGACTGTAAAGAGATCATGGTTTTCATAGCTTGTTTGAGTAAATCTAGCACAATAACAAATCACTAAGTTAAGTAATTATACTACAGTAGGAACTTATCTTTGAACTCCTGTACAGAATAAAAGGATTCATTTAACAGCATGTTTTTTAACCTAAACTTGAACAAGGATAATGTAGTGCACTCTTTTATTTTGTCTGGTAGAAGATTGTAAAGTAAGGTTCCCTGGTAGGATGGACTCTTTTGACACTGAGACGAGGTTTGTCTTTGAATTCGGAGAAAAGATTTTTGACGCGTGTTATGCGAGTGTACATCCAAATTTGTTTCGAAGTTATTGATGTTACTCTTTATGTAAGTCAAAAGTTGCAATATATATAAAGAAGGCATAGTTAATATTTTTAGATTTTGGAAATGTATTCTGCAAGATTCTAACCGATTAAGATGAAGTATATTCCTGAGAGCTCTTTTCTGTAATTTAAACACTGTTTCCCACAGTATAGAATTTCCCCAAAATATTATGCCGTAGCTCATTTTTGAGTGAAACATTCCATAGTATTGATTTTTCAATGTGTTTATATCAGCCATCTTGGACATTATTCTGATTGCATAACAGCTGCTAGAGAGCTTATTGCATAAGGCATTTATGTGGTT
Source organism: Sweltsa coloradensis (assembly GCA_024449915.1). Taxonomy (NCBI): domain Eukaryota; kingdom Metazoa; phylum Arthropoda; class Insecta; order Plecoptera; family Chloroperlidae; genus Sweltsa; species Sweltsa coloradensis. The sequence continues at coordinate 684,940 of JAMZAV010000382.1, forward strand.
ACTCCAATCAAGATTTCCGTCAAGCTGTACCCCTAGGAATGGTACATGTGAGTTTTGCTCCAGTACTACATTCTGCACATTTATGACTATTTGTTGAGGGGCAGAATGCTTATTCTTAAAATATATTACTTTTGTTTTATTCGGATTAAAGGGCCATTCACAACCAACTTAGTAGCTAACTTAGCCTCTAACTTAAAGGTTTGTCTTATGGAAAACAACACGTCTGTTCATGACCAAACTTAGCCTTTAACTTACATTTATCAGCAACCGAATGTTTGCAAACTCCAAGGTTTTACTTAGCAGCTAACTTAACATTAAGCTTTTAACCAATCAGAGAGAGACTCGAGCCGACAATTTCCGGTCATATCCGATTGAAAACGTAAACAAACAGCAAAAATGGATCACAAGAAACATCAGCTATTGTTCGATGAAAAGCTATTGAACGAATTCATGAAAAGGCCACTGCTATATGTAAAATCTTCGTCTTTATACAAAGATAAGAATATAAAAGAAAACATTTGGCTATCGATTGGGGCAGAAATGTCAACTGACCGTCAGTATTATTATCGTTTATTGCGGTACTAGGCGGCAGTGGCTCAGGTCACGGACATCCGGACTTGCGCGCATGCGCCTTTACACTTTTTTCGACTTGTGTGTTATTGTGAAAAACGTGGAGGTAGATTGTAGAATGAATGAATATTTACACAACTTTAGATTTAAAATAGCGACGTTAAAGGTTTTGTAGGTACTTTAGATTTAAAATAGCGACGTTAAAGGTTTTGTAGGTACTTTAGATTTAAAATAGCGAAGTCCGTGAAATATTTTCGCGGCCAGTTGGGTAACGGATGTCCGTGACCTGAGTCATTGCCGTACTAGGCCTAGCCCCCAGCTAGGGCTAGGCCATGTGAGGTTATGTAAGGCTTACGTCACGTTGTCTTAAATAAATACGTTTATTATTTTTACCATCAATTATTGTTTAATAAACTGTACAGTCTATAGTCAATCAATTCTATAATGCTACCTAAGTAGAGCTAGGCTAGGCCTACTTACTGAATGCTGAATGTTATTGTATGTCAAGCATTGGCGCGATAAAAGTAAACACTGCAAATCTGTGTTGTGATTGGTTTAAAAACATCTATCATGCACAGCCATCTAAAGTTAGAGGCGACGGTATGGCTGTAAAGCACTCTGCCACGAGCAACATCTAGGAGGCAGTGGCTGTTAAGTTAGCGGCCTAAATATCTATCATGAACAGCAACCTAAAGTTAGAGGCTAAGTTAGCTGCTAAGTTAGAGGCCTAAGTTGGTTATGAATGAGCCTTTAGAGACAAAAAGTTTGCATCAAACCAGTTATTTATCTCTAACATTACGAAATTGGCCTTGATCAATAATTCAGCTAAGTTGGGATTCGTAAGTAGAACATTTGAATCATCGGCAAAAAGAGTTAACAAATCGGCTGCAATGTTGCCCGGCATGTCATTAATATATATAAGAAATAGAATTGGTCCAAGTATTGATCCTTGTGGGACTCCTAACTTAACTTCCCCCCAATTGGAGAAGTATATTTTCTCATTATTATTGTTATCAAGTTTTTTAATACATGTTTTTTGTTTCCTGTTTGATAAATATGATTTGAACCAATCATTTGCTATACCTCTGATACCATAATGTTCTAGTTTTTTAAGTAAAATTTCGTGATTTACGCTGTCAAAAGCTTTGCTTAGGTCACAGAAAATACCTATTGTGTGCTCCTTCATATTCAGTGATCTGTATATAAATTCTGTAAAATTAGTTATAGCTGACATAGTTGATCTGTTTTTCCGGAATCCGTGTTGATTGGAGGAGAGTATTTTGTTATCATTCAAGTAACTCATTAACCTATTAAGCATAACACGTTCCAAAATTTTTGAAAACACTGGGAGTAATGAAATAGGTCTATAGTTATCAGGTAAGGTTTTTGCCCCTTTTTTGAACAGCGGGATCACTTTCGAGCATTTGAATTCATCAGGAAAAATTCCAGATTCCAGAGACACATTAAATAATTCAACAAGAGGATCAGTAAGGTAGTTTGCATATTTTTTCAGTATAAAGTTGGGGATTTCATCTAGCCCAGATGAATTTTTATTACCAGATTGTTTTAGGAGGGACATCATTTCTAGTTTTGTAACGGGACAAAGAAAAATTGAATTGTTTACAGGAGGACTAGCATTATTGAGTAATTTGATTGCTTCAACATCATTGGTAAATTTTTTAGGCATGTTTGAAGAAGCAGCTGTTATAAAGAATGAATTAAATATATTGGCGACGGCTTCGGGATTATCCGTGGCACTACCACCATGATTTAGTTCTATCTTATTGGGCTGCGAAGAACTTGTCTTCCTCCCTAGTTCCTTGTTAATTAGATTCCAAGTTGTTTTGGCAATGTTGTCAGAGTTGATTATTTGCGATTGGATATGTGATTTTTTAGCTAACATGACAACTGTTTTAAATATGCGCTTATACGTTTCTACATAATTATGAAGCACCTCACTACCCGATTCTTTAGACAATTGAATAAGAAGCCGTTTGTGTTTACTAGAAATTCTTATACCCTTTGTTACCCAGGACTTTTTTGGTGGTAAGCATTTCTTCGTAGTTATGGGAAAGGCCTTGTCAAAATGGCTATGGAAGGCCGAGATGAAGTGATAGAACTTGTCAGCCGTTGTAGTAGCGTTACGGCTTGCAGTCCAATTTTCTTGTTGTAGGAATGTTTCAAACAGATCAAGATTTTTTTTTGAGAAGAATCGTTTTGTAACTGTTGGCCTAGGTCTTTTATCTGGCTGAGAGACTTGTAAACTATTGGATTCAAAAGCAATGCTTTGAGCAAAATGATCAGATAGACCAGACTCAAAAACTTGAGTTTCAAAAGTAGACTGCTGTATGTTTGTACCAATGTTGTCCAGACAAGCTTGGTAATTTAAATTTAACCTGCTGAGGCGAGTTGGCTCATTAATAGTAAGTGAAATTCCATAGCTTTTAAGGAGAGTTACCAGAGATACCTTATCCCTACAGTCACCCAACATGTTAATATTGAAGTCACCACAAACAGTTAAAACATGTTTGCCTTTTATTGCAGTGTCAAGCAGAGTTTCTAGTCGACTAAAAAATAAATCTAAGTTTCTCCTTATAATACTAGGGGGTCTGTAAATGCATACAATTAACATGTTGAGTTCCGTTATTTCTACAGCAGAGCATTCAAATACATGTTCAACACTTAGGTTGCATAAGTCAATCCTGTTTACAAAAGAAATTTCATTTTTAAGGTAGATACAGCTACCCCCATAGCATCTGTTATTACCTACTACTTCCCTACAGAAGGAAGAGGCAAGCCTACATTTGGCAATAGTGCAATTTGGCATTTCAGAAGCTGAGCGCCAGTGTTCAGAAAAACAATACACATCGGCCCCCAGCTCTAGGTCAGACACTTCTAATAAGTTTCGTTTGAACAAGGACAGGGACTGAATATTTTGATGGTATACCTTGAAATGACGTTTGTCCTCTTCGCACAACCTGTTCTAATATGAACGCCCTAAAGTTGGAGTGTACTTTTTAGTGGGAATCGAAGTCCGCTTGGAACCAGAACGATTGACCGGGTTCCCTTGCGAACCAACCTGCTGTGCAGACCCATTGTTCCACTTAGTTTTTGGGATGGTACCCGTGGGCCTGTGTCCGCCAAACGAGAAAGGTGGCCCTACGTTTGGAGTTGATGCTGCTTGCCTACTGGAACCAATCTGCGTGAGCTTCGGCACTCGAGGCAACTTGGCAGCTGGAGGAGACACAGGTCTACCAGTTGGTGTAGTTGTAGGTCTAGGACTGGGACTTCGACTCGGGCTCGGTGAAGATGTAGGCCTAGGACTCATACTCGGTTTGTGATTATTTGTTGTGAGATCGGTGATAGGTGAGTCTGTTGTCGCTGGCTTGTTCGGTGATGGTTGAACTGGTAAAACCCACTCAGTTATATAACTGATTTTCAGTGGGGGACAGTAAATCAAAGCGACCAAGCCAGCCCTGTAGGCCCTGACGCAATCGACAAGTGAGCGATAACCAACCAAAGATCGATATTTTATACTTGTATTGGGAAATATAGCAATCAGTGAAATGGGCAGTGCAAACACCCGCGAATCAACGCCGATTCAGAACAACTTTGAATTTATTATGTGCTTTGTTGCTAGGACGTCTCCAAAGTCACCGTTTACAAATTCCTAAGACAAGAACTGATGGACTTAAGTCCAAATCAGAAGTTAAAAAATTTCTGACTTTGGCGGGAATCGAACCCTGCATGCCCTGCAAAACCTTCTGCATTGAAAGCAGGTACGCTAACAACAAGACCAACGAGCCACACTCACCGACATGTCATTCTGTAACTCTATGCCAATCCGTTTCTTACCAAAACACGAATTAAATAATTTGTTATTTTTGCATTATCTAAGCTTCTGGTCATCTAATCCAATTACCGTTTGTAAAGCACATGGCCACTGAGATGACTGACATCGGTGCAAATTTTGGCTTCTCTAACATTATCCATTGAGGCCTCACAAACTGATACGTCCAGGGCCAGCCAGCCAGCCAACCAGCCAGCCAGCCAAAAAGAAAGTTATTTTGAACGATCTTGACGTCTCAATAACTTCTAGATGCATCAGCAGATCGGGATGAAACTTGAAATGGGTCATCTCATAGTAAAAGTCCATCGATTGAAGCAAGTTGTGGGTTTATAACTCTCATGGTTTCGCGTCGGGAACACCGTGCTAAGTGCCAATGTAGGCGTGCACGTGCAGTAATAGTAATAATACCCATATTTGTACTATGTATAGATCAACGGATCAATAAAAACTTGAACTTGAACTAGGCGCTTAGTGGAAGCGGAGCCACGCGTGGCTTGGCCCGGTGCGCTTCCGCGCACCTTGATACTGCCCAGCTCTGCTGGTAATGAATTTAGCAATTAACCACTTCAGTGGCGAGTTATTTTACGCTTCAAGGAGCAAAAGCAGAGCGGGCACGCGAGCTCTTTGACATCTCTAGTTCAATTCACAGAAACTTATAAATTTATCTCCTGTTGATTGTGCTTAGGCAATTCAATGAATGAAAACCGAGATCTAGGCCTGCCTACGTAAGACCGCCTGCTTGTTACACGACAATAATCGCGTCATCATCTGAATCATCTGAAGGAATAGTACAATTTAAAAGTAAAATTGAAGCAATGATAATGAATCGAAGAACAAAGAAGAATTGATTTTTACTATTTATTTGTGGGGCATTGTCTCTGTGTTTATGTAATGTTAATTTATCTTCATATGTTCTTATTTATGATTTTGCTGTTCTCTTTGTTTGTTCATTATTGCTTTGATTTTGATGTATTCAATGTATTTTCAATTGATATTTTTTGCCTAGTGCTGGTTGCCGCCCACTGGTGGAACTTGCAACTTGAGTTAGGTGTCCTGTATCATTGCTGTGATCAGTTTTTGACTTGAACAATTTTAAATAATTATATATCTGATATAATTATATATTAGAGTCAAGATCTTTTGCACTAAATTGTTATCAAGATTTGAACACAAGAATGATGGTTGAACACAAGAATGAAGATTCGCGTTCAGTGGTTTCTTCCGCGAAAGATTGATTAGGCCTACTCCCTGATTTGCTGTTCCTGATTTTTGGCAAACCTCATATTCGTTTGAGTGGGATCGTCTAATAAATCAGTTTTTTTCTTTTTGTTTTTTGTTTTTTTATGTTTTTATTTTTTCTTCTTCTTTTTTCTTTTCTTTCTTTCTTTCTTTTTTTCCTTTCCTTTTTTCTTTTTTCTTTTCTTTTCTTTTCTTTTCTTTTTTCTTTTCATTCCCCACCCCCTTTTTGATATATTATTCGATTCATTCATAAATTGCATTTAATATCCTTTTTATTTGTTATCAAATTTGTTGAATATTTAATGCATTGTTGTAGGCCTAATATTACTATTTCAAATATTTACTTAAATGTAGTTCATTGTTGTGTCTGCATCTATGTAATTAGATTTATTTAGTTGTCCTCCTTTGTAAATCAGTTTTTATAACTGAATAGGATAGACGTTAAATAAAATAAATAAATAGTCCCCCGCATTGGAATTACTCTGATTTCCAGAATACCAGACTCGCCGTCACTGTCTGACACTTCTACAACAGTATTACAATCACAGTCACCTTCACTTTCAATATCACTGAAATGATTCTCACTACAAACTATCAATAATACCGTCAATATCAATAAACATAAAAAAACACGCTAACAAGATGTTGACTGCGACTGCAATCGTGTAACACACCTATCCCAAAACTCCGCCCTAAAAAGGTGGAGTTTTTTCGGCCAACCAATGAAAAAATCTATTCACATGTAGCCAAATGAGTAAACTAATACGGAGATTTCAAAGCCAGCGGGAATATTCAAACTCAAACACAGCTCGTCACGGCCACTGTCGGAGCGTTTCAAAATGCGTATGACGTAATATTACGTCCAGAGCGCTGCGGGGACAAACCTGTCATGACGAGATAACTCGTCATGGCCACTGAACTGGTTAACAGAAAAATTATTAGGGCCACGATGACCTCCCAAAAAATTGTCAAACATGACCTTTTTCGAGCTAGGTCCCATCGGCAAAAATCTCCCATAAGAAATAACATGGGGATGATCTTTGTGCCCCGTGACCTTGGAGGATTTTGCTCCAAAAAAAATATTGGACAATATTGATGTACCCTACTCTGCAGCCTTTTCTGTAAATTCTCTATAGGCCTATCTTGTTTTGTAATCTGGGCAAGTAGTAGTCAAAATATGCTGATTACCAAGATGGGATGTGATTTTGGAATAAATAAATAAATAGTAAATGATATTTAGAGTCTACCCACTCAGTTACATAACTGATTTTCAGTGGGGGACAGTAAATCAAAGCTGCATAAGCATATAAGCAATGCATATTTTTGCATGTTTGAGGGTATATTTGGGCACAGTTTCAAGACACGGTGTAAAAAATGGGCATTTTAGATTGGTACTATGCTCTACTAGTATCTACGTGGACCAAAAAAGAAGCAGGTTAAAGCTGATTTCAGAAATTTCCCACAACACCAATTTTTGCAAATTTCTGGATCAAAAAAATTTAAAAATTCGTGTTTAATCACAGTTACAAGATATAAGTTTTTAAACTGTCATTTTAGTGTAGTATTGTGACTATAGATCATGTGGTGATTTTTTTAAAAAGTTAATAGCCCCAATAAAGACAAAATTGATGCCCTTCCACAGGTGGCATGAACGAGTATGAGGAAAGAGAAGCCCGTCTCTTCTGGAAAACCAGAAAATGCATGATGGCCCAGTAAGCCAAAAATGCAGGCATATGAAAAGAAAAGAAAAAGAAGAAGAAGAAGAAGAAGAAGAAGAAGAAGAAGAAGAAGAAGAAGGTACTGTACTGGTTGGGTTTGGTCTGACGATATGGTGAGTTTATGTAGCATTGATGTTTTGTCAATTGCCATCAGATGGTGATGCTGAACTGAATGTTGTGAACCACTTGGGTTCTCAAGGGCTCATGTATTAATATTACTATTTTTTTAAATTATTATTATTACACATATAAACTGTTTTAACTTCTGTACAATACATTTATATTACTATTTTATTATTATTTTATCACTGGTTAGGTGGAAGATCAATCCCGCAGTGTGATTGAACCTCGCCATTTTTGTTGTATTAGGCCTAACACTAACACTAAGCACATTGAAAATATGTATTTATGTAACAACAAAATAAAGATACTACTACGAGGCTACTACTACTATTAGAGGTAGAGTAAGCAGCATTAGATGACTGTGGGTTAGGCCTACACCTAACGCCGAAAGGTGGCAAGATGTTGAGTCGGTTGATGATGAGGGGAGAGGGTGGCGTCGAAGCTAGAAGATTCAAAGAGAGTTGTGGGGTGTGAGGAACTGTAGGCCTACCATAGATATTGAACACCTATACTGTACTGATGGTATGGGGGGAGAAAGTATGGATTGTTGAAGTTGGGGGAAGGGGTTTGGGGTAAGGGAAATGGTTTCGGAAGATGAAGACTTTTCCAGCGTAAGTGCCACTTAGGGTACTTCTTCTTCTTCTTCTTCTTCTTGCTTTTTGTGGTCGTGGTTGCTAGGACCATGGGACCAGTTGATATCTATCTATGTTTTTACTTTAGTAAAATAGAATAAAAAATAAAAATAAGAACAACAGGGAGATAATATGGAAACAGCTGGGTGTCAATAGCCTTGTTTACATGGAGCACTGAGTACGGAGTTGAGTACGGTTTTTGGTCTCAGTACCTCATGTAAACACATGAAATCAGGTACCGAACTGGTTGGGTTCGGTCCGATGAAATGGTGCGACCGAACCGAAATACCGTACTGAGTACTCACATGTAAACAGCTTCCTGAGAGGGAACCGAACTGACAAACATGCAGCCTAATTGCAAATGTCAATAAATAAGTTTTAAAATGTTGTATCTATTTTTAACTTCTGTTTGTTGGGCACCAACTTCAAATGTAGATCATCCACGCCTAGGCCTAGGCCTTCAATCCTACCCGTATTTATAAAAATGACATGAAAGTAAGGTTATGTAATGGTGATTTTTTTAGCAATCGCCGTAAGATGGCGTTGATGCTGCACCAAATGTCAGTTCAGTTCTAGTTGGATAAGCATCATTCACAATCAGTTCCAAGTCGTAAGGCGCAAGGTCCAAGGCGTAAGGCGTAAGTCGTAAGAAATGATAGGCGTTTATACAACAACCAAACCATTTTTCATTGCTCCTGTGTATTGCGCATGCGCGTACAGTCAGCTGTGGAGTTTCCTTGTTCGTGATTGGCTCGTTGTAAGAAACCGTCGTAAGAATTGGATTTTGGGCAATTCGTTACGACATAAACCATACGCCTTGCGACTTGGCACGTGTTGTGAACGTTCTGATTGAAATACATATTCGTCAATACAAATTATTACGCCTTAGGCCTTGCGCCTTACGACTTAGAACTGATTGTGAATGATGCTGTAGCTACTCGACATTTCAACCCTTCAAGGACATTGGAACCCTACTTAAATTTCAGTACCGGTACAGTAGGCCTACTGGACCCAGTCCTCGTCCATGTAAACAAGGCTATAGGGCCTAATTATCTTCTCGCTCGTCGGGGCTCATCGAGCTAGCTACTAAAACACGTAGAACCGAGAACGTTTATGTGTGCGACCACTACCAGTGATGATGGACCTTTATGTCAGCCCGACGGGACCATGGGCAGGACTAGGCTAGCTAGGGGTTACAATTTATTTCCCAGATCCCGGTTGCCGGGACTCTGGCACTGGCGATCCCGTCAGGAAAGTGCAGACCAGACCACAGCTTCGCCCATTTGTTCTTACCTGTAATTAGTTGATACGGTTTTACTTCCTTGCGTCGCGCTTGACAATCAACGAGATAAATGAAAATAAAACACTGGATTCCACCGAAGATCAAAGTCAAACGCACAGCAGCCGGCAACACATAGCGGCAACAGGTGGAAGAAATTTTGTGGGTTTCTGTAAAGTGGGAGTGGGACTCAAATGGTTCCAGCGCTTGCCGCATGTTGATGATGTTCTTGTTTCCCGCGTAACTGGCGGTCGCCGACATCGAGCTATGGTCGCCGAGGGATCGCAGCACTGTCGACCACGCACTATGGCCACAGGATGGGCAAAATGTAGATAAAATAACGGTCTCTAAAACTGCTTTCGGAGAAAAACACGACTATTTTAAAGCCAAGCCTTGCCAAATATATCTTAAAAATAAAGTATTCATAAAGTGTACGAATAAAATCAAGACATTTAGATGCTCCTAAACATGACATCACATCTGTCGAGGTTGGCATTATAAACAGCTGGAACTTTGGACACACCATGACCAACAACGCCAAAAAACACTTTCGTAATCGTGATTACTTAAAATCATTATTTCGCTAAATCTGA